>OX031003.1:3563056-4763056 GCA_943735965.1 Eupithecia abbreviata | reverse complement strand
GCCCCGGGTAACATATCTACCAGGCTATATTATTCAATTCAATTCAATTGATTTAATTCAGCTTCACAAAATACATGTTACAGCCATAGAGAGTTAAGAGTAAAGAGTAATTATACCTATTAAAAAAAAATTAGGGATCTTTACTAAAACTTAAATAATGGAACCCAAGGTGTAAAAAAGAGCTACAGAGGTAAAATCTATACAGGTACCTACTTCATAAACCGACATATAGTAAACTATCTGCGCCCTGCGGTTGCACCCGCGTGGTGACAGATATTTTGGATAATCTTTACGGGTTTATAATATTAGTAGGATTTATTTTCACATAGCAACCTCAATGCCAAAACCTAGATAAAACTTTTTAAGACAATCACAAAAGGAATAATACTATTTAATCAAATCACCATGACAACGAATTGCAAACAAAAGACTGTTTGTAAACAAAAATCGACAGTGTCTACGGAATTGTCAAAGATTTTGATAATATTCGCAGAGAAATAACATTATATTGTTAAAATAAAACAAAAATGTCGCATCTTAGTGGTTTCGACAGCGAAGCAGTAGGATTCGACTCGATCTCCTCGAAAAAACGATCAGAAACCACATCATCAACCCAAACCACTGGTTTCGTTGAAAGCGGGGTTTCATCTCAAACCAACGCGTCCAAAAACTGTGGAACTACAGCGGATCCTCTAGAACTGAACGCCCAAGACGATATCCTAAAGGAATATCCACCCCCAGGCTTAAATGACTTTCTCCGCAGAGTGGTCCCCGGCATGATGGAACAACTTGACGAAAACGAAAAAGACAAAAACTACAACTCTGCTTCCTCCGATTCTGAGGAAGAGGAGACTATAAAAGCCAAGCTTTTCCAGGATATAGCTGTGACAGACTGTAACGGCGCTGGGGATCAATCCACCTCGATTTTAGGCGTATCTTGGAGCAGCGTGGGGAACTCCTTAGCGATTTGTACAGGCAAAACGCAGCACCAGAATTGGTGTACGCATGATGGTTTGATAAGGGTTTATACGATCAAGCACTCGGCGGGCGATAAGTTGGTTCACCAGCTTGATATTACGGAGAAGAATTGTGTTTCTGTGGTGAAGTTTCATCATTCAGGTAGTCTCAGCATGCCAGCAGCCTTCACTTTTTATACTTTAGCCAGCTTCTGTTTGTTCGACTACCTAATTAAGTAGATATTACCTGGGTCTCTTCAAGACAAGAATAGGTAGGTAGATAGTAGTAGACTTTATCAAGACCTGCCCGCTTCGTCCGCCCGACGAAAGGGTGTCGGATGATATTTTCGTCGTCGGGACGAAGAGTGGGACGCTGTTCTTGTGTAAGATAACGTCCGAGAGCGATCCCGTTTACGAGGTAGATACCTACCTAGGTATAGGTATAACGAAAGTCTAGAAGATTCTAGTCTAGACCTATTGTGAGTTGTGATACACCGTTGGCTACATTGTCTTTTTGATATTGCATTTTCATAAGTTAAACTAGGTGATGTGATAAGCACTCGTGCCTAACCTTTTCAGTGTCTGCTTTACTGGCCTATAGGTGATGTGATAAGCACTCGTGCCTAACATTTTCAGTGTCTGCTTTACTGGCCTATAGGTGATGTGATAAGCACTCGTGCCTAACCTTTTCAGTGTCTGCATTACTGGCCTATAGGTGATGTGATAAGCACTCGTGCCTAACCTTTTCAGTGTCTGCTTCACTGGCCTATAGGTGATGTGATAAGCACTCGTGTCTAACCTTTTCAGTGTCTGCACTACTGGCCTACGGTACAACAACTGGCGAAGTAGTTCTCTGCAACCTGCTGGAAACTGACGAGGAGTACACGACCTCACCGACCGGATGCCACGGATCTAAGCGCGTGTCGGCTCTCTACTGGGCAGATGCTAATCTGGCCCACACTTATTTGACGATGCAGATACATAAGACAGGTACCTAACCTACCGACCGAATACTGAAGCCTTTTGAAGGAATCGCCGCTAGCTCTGCTGATGTAATAATATTCGAGTATATATAGGAACAATAGCTACATTATATTGTATAAAACTACGACTAATATGATGGTAATGAGTGCGGTTTGAATGGCTGCTGGTGATGTTGCTAATATACCTCCGTGGCCGATGTATCGAACAGCTTTTTAAAGTAAAGATATAGGAACGTAGCGCTATATTGCATCTCCAGTCGTCGTCTTTAGATAGGTACATTATCAGTAGGTACCAATCTAAAGACGACCTCTGTGGCGTGTTGGGCGAAGGTCGTCTCGGACGCAGGAGTTTGCACGTTTGATTCAGGCCTCGGGACGCTCGCTAGACTCAAGCGGCCGGTGACTAGGGCTGCAGAGAAAGGAACTTCCTGACGATGCATGCCGAGTCCAATAGTACCGCCTTTTGGATCTTTTTTTTTTTATTTACTTATCCAGGTAAAAGACGAGGCGCCTCCGATCAGATCCTAATAACCTCTGGCTCAAACGGCTCCATAAACGTCTGGCAAGTCAACGTGAACCTTCGTACCTTCGAGAACGTCATCACCTATCAGATCAATGGCTCCAGGAAACTGGCTGCACCGGATATAACATGCTTCGACTTTATCAAGACCTGCCCGCTTCGTCCGCCCGACGAAAGGGTGTCGGATGATATTTTCGTTGTCGGGACGAAGAGTGGGACGATGTTCTTGTGTAAGATAACGTCCGAGAGCGATCCCGTTTACGAGGTATTTATCATATCATTTATCATTAATTTATCTCGTAAGAGCTAGAGTTTCTCTGAAGGATAGGATTCGTAACGAATACATCCGACAGAGAACCAAAGTTATCGACATAGCTCTAAGAATTAGCAAGCTGAAGTGGCATGGGGCCGGCCATATCTCGCGAAGAACCGGCTGCCGCTGGGACAAACGTGTTCTTGAATGGAAACCACGACTCGGTAAACGTAGTGTACGACGTCCTCCGGCCAGGGATGCGAAGGACTGCAGGCAGACGCTGGATGCGGCAAGCTGAAGACAGGGCGCTTTTGCGCTCATTGGGGGAGGCCTATGTCCAGCAGTGGCTGATGATGATGATAAGATCGGCTGCGTGGAAATCTATGTGTCAAATGGTTTAAAAACCTTCCGTTTGAATCACTCTACTATTAAAATTACCGCATCAAAATCCGTTGCGTAGTTTTGAAGATATATAGCATACATAGTACCTTATGATACAAAATCTACAGCCCAGTAATTGATACAAACAATCATTATATTATGTTTATCATATTAATCATATCATTAATCGTTTACTAGTTGCGCCCTGCGGCTTCGGGAAATATACCTATGTGTCAAATCGTTAATAAACCTTCCTCTTGAACCACTCTATCTTCAAAATCCGTTGTAATTTTTTTTAGATAATGATGTATTCTGCAAAGTCGTAGTATATAACATATTTTGTTCTATCATCAATAGCTTTCGCAGCGCACGCGATGTAAGGAATTTTTAAGTAATTTTATTACTTACACCTTGGGTATTCGAGTTTTAGTAAGTGTTCCTCACAATTTTGAAAATATAATATAGCTTATGTTCGCCGGGGATAGTGTAGCTTCCCAACGGTGAAAGAACTTTTCAAATCGGTCCAGTAGTTTCGGAGCCTATTCAATAAAAACAAACAAATCTAAGTCAAATCTAACCTACATAGATTTGACTTGGCACTCATTTGGATATCCATTCTTTTTGCCGCGAAGCCCACAGCCAATCATAATTTTTGTATTGAACTTGGCTCTCCTTTTTTACATTTATGTTTTTGGTGGGATATTAGTATAGATATGTTATCTCATGTTGGATGCCCGATTTAAATATGTGTATCAATAAATTCCCAACGATGAAATAATTTTTCAAAACGGCCCAGTAGATTCGTTTCGGAGCCTATTGAATACAAACAAACAAACAAAAAATCAAACTGATTTGTTGTTTTATTAGTTTTCCGAATTAGGGTCTGAAACGTTGATGTGTTTTCTTTTAATATAACGTTTCTATTAGTGGCATCTTGATTGGTTTCTAGCTGCGCCTCGCATAATAGATATTTTGGATAATATACAATATATCTTTATGAATTGTAGCCTATGTGTTATTCTGATTTATAAGCTGTGTTATTATAAAGTTTCATTAAAATCCATTCAGTAGTTTTTACGTGAAAGAGTAACAAACATCCATCTATCCACACTTACAAACTTCGGCGTTTATAATATTAGTAGGACTACATTACTGTAGGTCTATCAAAAACTATAGACTTTTCACGAAGCAAAGGGTCGGTGAGTGCCGTAACTACTGTAGTAATAGTATGCTACTATGACATCTGTCAAATTTGTAACTCATGGTACCAAATTCTATGGAAATGGAGCCCAAACTACAGTCGCTTTAGAATAGTTTACTACACTGTGACGTAGAATAGTTATCTACGCGACTCATGGTGCGCATTTTAGTAACTCAATTATCCGCTAGAGGCGCTGTAAAAGTTTTCATACATTTTGTTAACTACAGTCGCTAGCGAGTATAGATTGTTAAAACTCATGGTAGACACCCTGTTAACTTTAAGAATATTGTTAACACTTTGACTGCGGTTTTTTTCGACGACTGCGATCTATTTTTAACCTAAAAAATTCGTGCTGCCGCTCGACACAGCGGTTGTGTTGCGCCGCACATGCGTTTCGTTCGAAAAATATTACAACTGTGCTGAGTCACACAGATCTGTATTTTCTCAGCCGCTGCGCTAGTGTGGATTTACGCATATTAGTCACTTGTAGAAAACACATACCGTGTGATTTCAGCAGTCAAAGTGTTAATAAACGAAAAATACAATAAATAAACCTTCCCTCTTTATAATATTAATATAGATAGGTAGATAGTATAGACGGATGCCCTAAATAAATATAAATTGTTGTTTCTAGGTGCTAGAGGGACATCGCACATGTGTTCTGGATGTAGCCTTCAGCTTCCAGAAGCCTCGAATCTTTATATCTGCGTCCATTGACTCCGAGCTGCGAGTCTATGATATCAACCAAGCCTGTCCTTTGAAGGTAAACTGTTCATAAATCATGATGCAACTTTACTCCACCATGATGTATGAACAGAAAGTAGGTAGCCTCGTATCTACATTTTAACTTTCAGTCTTACTTTGAACACTAAGGTTTTTTTTTATTTATTTACCAATATCCTATCTCTATTATTTTATTATTATTATTTTTTTGGACAATTCACACAGCATTATCTAGCCCCATGGTAAGCAGAGCTTTTGTTATGGGTACTAGATAACTGATATACATAATACAATACATTACATAGATAGATATTTTTTTATTATACATAGAAAACAACCAGAACACCCGGAACAAATATCTGCAGATCGTACACACAATTGTTCCGAGGCGGGAATCGAACCCGCAACCTCCCGCGTCGCAGGCGGACCTTCGCCCACCGCGCCACATCGGTCATCTCTATTTTAATCTATGTATTTAATCAGTAGGTAGATTCTGACATTCACTGTGTTTTCTCGAGGCGGGAATCGAAACCGCAACCTCCTGCGTCGCAGGCAGACCTTCGCCTACCGCGCCACAGGGGTCGTAAAATATTTTTTTATTTGATTATATCCTTTGTTTTGGATAATATTTAAAGGAAAAATGATCAACAAACGTGTATGGAAAGATGCAAAGGGTAATATCCGACTACCCTTTACCAATAGTATAAATATTAAAAAAATACTTAATACTTATACTAATTACTTAAAACTATGTGATTGAATTATAATTTTGCAGCTCTCTCTCTCTCTTAACTAATAAACATATTTTTTAGTCACACTTCCATTCACAGTAGGTACTCGTACATATTGCAACACCCTGCTTGGGTACCATTATGTTTCTTATACGTTACCGCAGGTAGGCAACGGTTTGCAGTTAAGGTAGCGCAACAACGTCAGAGTAGTACTTGTCAAATGACGAAAAAAGGGTTGCTAGTTTTAAAAATATTTAAAAATCCGTGTAAGGCTGGTGTGCATACTACAATATGTAAAAAATAAATCGCTAAGAATGAAGCCGTTCACATAATTGTGATCGAACTTCACTTGTTTAAGTTCGTTTGATCATTAAATTGTGTTTCTTATACGTTACCTAGATAATAAGACCTGGTAAATATAGGTACACAATGATGCAATACAAAAAATATTAATAAAAAAACTTGTAGATCAACGTAATAAAATTTACGTTTAATATGCATTTATTCTCAAAAAAAAGTCACATGAGAACTAGGGCGTAGGGTTCTTAGGTTAACTGTTATAGATTAAGTCGCAGGGTTCGTCCGTTTTCAGATAAAAACACTAAGTAGGTATTTTAAGTTAGCGGTTTATTCACTCACACACAGAATCTAACTCAATCTACCGCAACCGCGTGGCTTCGCACGGCCACCTGACCCGAGACGTCCGACCGACCGAACCGTTCCTCCGTTCGCAAAAAACTGACTCCACTACTCGCCGCCTCGTCCGTGCGTGGCGCGCGGCTCTCGCACAGCTACCCCCTGCCCCCGCGCACCCGGGTTTACTGGCGCCTGATTGGTCGCTCGCATCAGGCGACGTCGAAGGCACGCGGCTGTACACGTGACTGATAGATATCAATATACATAACACACAATCAAGAGTATTTTCTACATTAACTATATATGTATATACATAGGTTGTGGTCATTCAGTAGCTGGCTCACTATGATATGTGTTTCACTTTATGATTATTTTGAGATAATTTGAGTTTGAACACATTAAATGAAACTACACTACAAATTTACTTCTTTATTCACTAGGTGATACAGCTAGACTCGCCTATATCATGCGTGTCATGGCTGCCTCGGCACCCGTGCGTGGCGGTGTTGGGTTTGAATCCCGGCGCGGTGCTCTACAGCGTTAGTAGCGGCCGTCGGCTGGCCATTGACGGGCTCGCGGACGGCAACACTAGCGCACTGGATGTTGTTAACAATGGGTACGTTGAAATTAAATATATTTATTTATTCTGATAGCCAAGATTTAATTATCTAACTATAGTAACAAGCGCACGACTTAAAAAGACTTAAAAGTAAATAATTAATAAAATACATTGATTTAACACAAAACAGACATTTCTAAATTAATGTTGATCAAGCCGTGTGTGAAGGTCAGTCGGTTGGCAACAATGATTGCAACAATTTAACTTTATGATTATTTTTAAATTTTTATCGCTATTTAACACAAAGATCCCGGAAGGAAGCCGCGGGCGAGGTCGGCCAAGAAAGCGCTGGCGAGACGACCTTAACGCCTTCCTCGGAGATTGGTGGGAGATCGCACGTGACCGCACTGAGTGGAAAGATTTGGGGGAGGCCTTTGCCCCGCAGTGGCACGAAACAGGCTAAATAAAAAATAAAAAAGTAACATGAGATATTTACCATGTTTTGATTTATGATTTTTTTAATATTTCGGCACAGTTTCATGCGCCATGTTCACGGAATAACTCAAGGCACTGGTCTTTTGCAACGAACTTTACCATTACTCTATACTTTAGTCCGTGATCATGGCCATCCATCATCATAATAAATAAATAAAATAAAACAGCTTTTATTTCTCACACTTAAATACTAATCTATATATTATTTATATCTATACATATGTGAGTACCGCTTTCAGCGGTGAAAGCCTCCTCCAGCTCCTTCCATCTTCCTCGATCTCTAGCTACTCTACTCCATCTCTTCCCTGATATTTTTACGATGTCATCGTCCCATCGTTTTACAGGTCTTCCTTTTCTTCGTTTCTTGTTTATTGGGTACCGATTCATTATAGCTTTGGACCATCTCTCGTTTTGCATTCTCTCCATCATCATCATCATCATCATCATCATCATCAGCCTATACTAGTCCACTGCTGGACATAGGCCTCCCCCAATGAGCGCCATAGCGCCCTGTCTTCGGCTTGACGCATCCAGCATCTACCTGCAGTCTTTCGCAGGTCGTCATCCCACCTGGTCGGAGGGCGTCCTACACTACGTTTACCGAGTCGTGGTCTCCACTCAAGAACACGTTTGCCCCAGCGGCCGTCGGTTCTTCGCGAGATATGGCCGGCCCACTGCCACTTCAGCTTGCTAATTCTCAGAGCTATGTCGATAACTTTAGTTCTCTGTCGGATGTATTCGTTGCGAATCCTATCCTTCAGAGATACTCCGAGCATAGCTCTTTCCATAGCTCGCTGAGCGACTTTGAACTGGTGGACCAGCCCTATCGTGAGTGTCCACGTCTCAGCTCCGTAGGTCATAACGGGTAGGACGCACTGGTTGAAAACTTTCGTTTTCAAGCATTGCGGTATGGATGAAGAGAAGACTCGACGTAGTTTCCCAAACGCTGCCCAGCCCAGCTGGATCCTCCTTTTGGCCTCCTTCTCGAAATTGTTTTTACCTAACTGCAGAATCTGCCCGAGGTATGTGTATTCGGAAACGATTTCGAGAAGGTGACCATGTACGACCACCGGCCTTGGATCAATGTGTCCATTGATCATGACTTTGGTTTTATCCAAATTCATGCCAAGACCGATGCATCGGGAGGCTGAAGCTAGGCCGTCCAGCATCTGGTTCAGCTCCTCTAGCGACTCCGCCAATAGGACTATGTCATCAGCGAATCGTAGGTGTGAGATGTAGTTGCCGTTTATGTTTATGCCCTTACCTTTCCAGTCCAGCGTCTTAAACAAATCTTCCAACGCGCTTGTGAACAGTTTCGGGGATATGACATCCCCCTGTCTCACTCCTCTGCGCAATTGGATAGGTTTAGACTGCTGGCCCTGTACTTGGACACTCATAGTGGCGGCTTCGTAGAGACATCTCAGAACCTCGATATAACGATAGTCCACTTGGCATCGCTGTAAGGATTCCAGAACAGCCCAGGTCTCGACAGAGTCAAAGGCCTTCTCATAGTCCACAAAAGCCAGACACAGGGGCTGATTATACTCTTCGGACTTCTGTATAATCTGCCTCACTGTGTGTATGTGGTCTATGGTGCCATATCCACCGCGAAATCCGGCCTGTTCTGGTGGCTGAAACTCGTCGAGTCTCCTAGCGAGACGGTTCGTGACTACTCGTGAGAACAGCTTATAGACGTGGCTCAAGAGTGAAATGGGTCTGTAGTTTTTAAGAAGGGTTTTATCGCCCTTCTTAAAAAAGAGCACCACCAAACTCCCGCTCCACGCCTTTGGAGTTCTCCCACTGTTAAGAACGGCGTTGAAGAGGTTCTGTAGCTCCTGTATAACAGGAGCTCCTCCAGCTTTCAAGAGCTCGGATGTTATACCGTCTTCACCGGGGGCTTTTCCATTTTTAAGCTGCCTTAGAGCTAACACGATCTCGTCTTGACTGATGTCAGGTAGTTCGTCGGTGTAGTGGCGTGTCAGGGTGGCTCTGGAATCATGGTTGTCTCGTCGGGAACGAGGGGCATGAGCAGCGTATAGACGGCCATAGAAATCCTCTATCTCGGCTGAGATCTCTGGCTTCGACAATACGGTCCTTCCGTCGTGCGTTTTAAGCTTTGTCAGGTGGCTCCTGCCAAGCTGCTGAGTGAATACTTTGGACCCCCGGTTTCGCTCTATCGCCTCTTCAATGAGGCGCGTGTTGGAGCTCCGGAGATCGTGCCGTACCATCTTCGCAATTCGCTTGTTCAGGTCTGACCTCTCTGACAAAGTCGATTGGGTGGTCTCCCGTCTTTTTGTCATCAGCCCAAGAGTCTCATCCGAGAGTTTGGACTTCTTGCCAGTACGCTGCTTTCGACAGAATTTAATGCCCTCGTCCCTCAACGTTTCAACCAGATTGTGTAGGGTCTCGTCAGCGTCATCAGTTGGTTCCAAGGCAACAAATCGATCCCCGAGAAGCTGCTGAAACTTCTCGGTGCCCGCCATGATTTGGATTAGGTCAGGTCGGAGCGTGGACTTCATCAGACGGTTTCTTTCAAGCTTAATGTTGATATTCAGAGAGCCTCGAAGGAGTCGGTGATCAGATCCGGTATTGAACCTGTTGATCACTGAGACATCTCTGAATATGTGCTTGCTATCCGTCATGATGAAGTCGATCTCATTTTTTGTCACAGTGTCGGGGCTTTGCCATGTCCACTTCCTTTGAGGCTGTTTCTTAAAGAAGGAGTTCATTAAGAACAGCCCCTCCTTCTCAAGGAAGTTGACAAGCATTTGCCCCCTGTGATTCCTAACTCCATAACCATGTGGGCCTATTCGGGATTCGTTGCCAGTCTGGATTCCCACCTTGCCGTTAAAGTCCCCCATAACAACGTTGAAGTGGGCCTTAGTGGTGTTGTGTAAGGCTTTGGATATGTCTTCGTACATATCCTCCACTTCATCATCCGAGTGTGCCGAGGTCGGTGCGTAGACCTGGATGACCTTCATGCTGTACCGTTTGGACAGCCGAAGGATCAGGTACGCTACCCTGGTCGACACACTGGAGATTTCTTGGACGTTGTTAGAGAGGGCCTTATTGACGAGGAAACCTACGCCACCCTGGGATGTTTTATCACCCTCGCGAAAGTAGAGAAGATGGCCCGAGTCTAGGGTTACGGTGTCCTCCCCCTCTCTACGGACTTCACATAACCCCAGAACATGCCATTTGATGTTCTCTAACTCCACTTCCAACTGCGCTAGATGATGGTCAAGCCTAAGAGTGCGTCCGTTAAACGTAGCCAGGGTCAGTTTATGTAGGGTGTGGTAGCCTAATGTAGCCCGGGGATTCCTAGCACCCCCTGCCCCGCCGTTACCGTGGCCGCTACCATGGCCAGGAATAGCGAGGCGGACGGGAACTGGGGGCCACATTCTACTGGCGTATCGATCCATGGGGGGGTTGATGCCCATAATCCCCACGCTGGGCATGCGGGTTGGGGATCGCAGTATAGGGAGTGTGCTGCAAGGGACGCTGCTGCCCGCCCCCCGGTGTATGTCCCTTAGTCGCCTCCTACGACACCCACGGGAAGAGTTGGGTTGGTGCTATTCTTTCTAGGCCGACACCACACAGCCATCATCATAGTAATCATTAATCTTATTAAATTACTGCTGTATGATAATTTTTACTCGTTGACTTAATATTTAAACTTGTATTTCTTTGTTCTTCTACCCAACGCTAAGAGGCGACGTGGAAGGCCCAGGATGAGATGGCGCGACGAGCTCGAGGCACATCTTCTATCATGGCCTGTTGCAGCGTTGGATCGCGAGGAGTGGAAGGAGAAAACGGAGGCTTTTGCCCAGTAGTGGGACAATAATGGGTCGAAATAAATAATAAATTTCTTTGTTCTAGAACTTGTCGCATCGCCTGTGGGGACTTAGAAGGCCGTGTGAGGATCTGGGACGTCCCTTCTCAGCGTATCAGATTTACATCTGATGACTTGGACTTCTAGACCACTCTACTAGTACCTACAGTCAGTGTCAAATTGATATGTGCGTCGTAGGAATGAATGAATGAATGAATGAACACTTTATTGCACTTAAAAATATAAAATAACACCTTATATCTCTAAATATTACACATAAAAAGTACAATAGGCGGCCTTATCGCTGATAGCGATTTCTCCCAGGCAACCTAGTAGGCAAAATTATAAAATATAATAATGATAATGAAAATCATAAAAGCAATTTGATATACGCAGTTCGAATCATCATATTGGTAGATCAGTATCAGCCCATAAAAACTAACTCGCAGTGCCTTCAGTTACTCCGTGATCATGGCGCATGAAACTGTGCCGAAATATTGGATAACTCAAAAATCAAATCATTGTAAATATCCCGTTTTAAATGACTTTAGCATCATATTGTTGTATGCGCCAAAGGTGTCCAAAATATCTTACCACTCATTGTTTCATATTTACATGAGCAGTCAAGGCGTTCAAAATTATCTTAGCAAACAAAGCTCTCAAATTTAGTAGATACGCAAACTCTTTCGAGTGAATACATGAAATGTCATAGATACTTGAAATATCATAGATATTATAACCATATTATCTGATAAGTCAGATATTTTAAGTGTCACTGTTGCAAATGAATTGTGAATGATTTTCTGATAATTTTGACTATTCTAGACGCTCATATCAATTTGACGCTGACTGTACCTTCTTAGTCAGTCTTAGGCTCAGCTCACACCGCAACGCTGCGAGCACTTTGATTTAAAATATAACTTTATTTACTACGCAAAGAACCGAATACCAAAGGACATAACATAGCTCTAAGAATTAGCAAGCTGAAGTGGCAGTGGGCCGGCCATATCTCGCGAAGAACCTACAACCGCTGCTGGGGTAAACGTGTTCTTGAGTTGAGACCGCGACCTGGCAAACTTAGTATAGGACGCCCTCCGGCCTCTGACCTGCGAAAGACTGCAGGTAGATGCTGGATGCGGCAAGCTGAAGACAGGCCGCTATGGCGGTCATTAGGGGAGGCCTATGTCCAGCAGTAGCCTACTAATGCTGATGATGATGGTGACTACGCAAAAAGGGTCCAATTTCATTGTCATAATACGAAAACTCCCAGCGACGTCACGCTTGTGCCAATCGCTTGTGCGACGTCACGCTTGTGCCAATCGCTTGTGCGACGTCACGCTTGTGCCAATTTGTATCTTTTTGTATACTAAATAAAGTCCGATTTTGAATCAAAGTGCGCGCCTCGGTGTCAGCTGGCCCTGAAGGACATTGCTCAAGCACCGCTGCCGCACAACACACTAGAACAAGCGTTCGATGTGATTAAACTCTGTTTGCCATCTGATACCGTCAGTATATTGAGAATAAATAAATAAATAATGCTGGACAATTCACACAGCATTATCTAGCCCCATGGTAAGCAGAGCTTGTGTTATGGGTACTACTAGATAACTGATATACATAATACCATGAAAAACATTACAGCTGTGCTGAGTCACACAGATCTGTATTTTCTCAGCCGCTGCGCTAGTGTGGATTTACGCATATTAGTCACTTGTAGAAAACACATACGGTGTGATTTCAGCACTCGAAGTGTAATGTAATGAAAAATATTACATAGATAGATATTTTTTATTCTACATAGAAAACGACCAGAACACCCGGAACAAATATCTGCAGAGCGTACACACAATTGTTCCGAGGCGGGAATCGAACCCGCAACCTCCTGCGTCGCAGGCGGACCTTCGCCCACCGCGCCACATCGGTCGTCTCAGAGTGAGAGATCTTCATGTCCTATTATTTAACTAAGAAGTACCAGAAATATTAATTATGTAAAGATTTATTGAAAAGAATATGGCTTTTATTTTGTTTAAGTCAAAAACTATATTTGAATGCACTTTGTGTTATGCAATAGCGGTGCGGGCCTGATTTGCGACAACCTTTAAGAAGAAACCGGAAGAGCACACATGATATAACTTTTATTTTTACGAAGGAATCCTAATTTATTTTAATTAATTTAATTACATTCTTAGTTTATTATAAAATAAAAACCATATAAATTTGAAAAGGCTTTTTATTTATTATGTCCACACGGGCGAAGCCGGGACGGGCCGCTAGCCCGTCCCGGCTTCGCCCGTGTGGACATTGCATAAACATTTTGTGATGAACGTAGAGTAAATTTATCTTTAGGATAAGCACATTTTCATGTTTGTATTGTACTACGCAAAAACATTATTATTTACCTATACGTTTCCATTTTCTTGTAATTCCAGTATTTTGAGTGACGTGATATATTGGACTGATGACAAAATTGTATGAATTCCCAGTTTTTATAGGGATTCAGGAGTTTGAAAAAAATTATGTTTCGTTCCAAAAATTTATGTCTATTATTTTCACGTTCCATGACATATGATGAACATTTTTTTCGCTATGATATCGAAAGAGTTCGAAAGCTAATAAAATTATCTTTAAAATAATATACCACAACCTACAGTTTTTTCCATGGAAACTGTAAAATATGGTCTGCAGAAACCAGCGATGAAGTGATTCCAGTTTATAGCTCGCAAGTGTAGTTAATATTTTTTATAACAACTTACACAAAAGCGCGCCAATTGTACCACAGTCAAAAAAATTATAGGTGGGTCGGTAGTGCTGTCAACGTCAAAAAATGGCGTAATCTACCTTTTCCGTTAGGTTGGCTTGGGAGACGAGATATTGGAGTCCCCCTTACACCCCTCACACGTGGTACACCCTGCTAGATAACGAACTGCTATTTAACACATAACCCTTTACCGCATATCGTATCATATATGATACACTAAGGTTTTATACAGATTAAAAAAAATTGAGCTGGCAATTGGACGTGCGTATGGTAGAATTGTACACTTGACTAATATCCAAATACAAAAAAAAAACAAATAGAGTTTTTACTTGGCTATGGTTTGTTATATCTGTCACCAAACTTTAGAAACCGTCATTTCTGCCAGTTCGTGTTTATTGGAGATTCGAAACGATTATTTTCCCAAGATTTTCCTCCGCAAAAAATTATTTCTTTGTTTTGAGTGAAAAAAGGATGGATCCTGCTAAGTTCTACGGAAAAAGGCGTAAGTTTTATCAATTACTTCTTTCTAATTGCTTATCCCAAAGTTTGTATCTGATATGATCCTTCATGCAATTAGGGTAATTTAACTTAATTCAAATATGATACTACATGCAAGCAGGGTGATTTTCGAATGTGATACTACATGCACTAAGAGTAACTCTTTATTTTTTTTTCATAATTTCATTTTTTATCTGATGTAAATGCAATTGTTACTTTTGCTTAAACAAAGAACGAAATTGTTTTAAAACCTTCCATTTGGAATGAAATTGAATTAAACACTTTCATCGTATTTTAATTTGTTTCATTTCATCAGGATAAAATATAAATAGATATATAACTAAAAAGACATACCCTTACTGCATTTAGTATCATATATGGTATGTATACCTAACTGCATGACGTATCATATTTGAGACATTGACTTTGGAGTTGAATATTGCAAATTCCAATAATCCTAAAAATAAAATAATATTTTTTCGGAGTACCTATCAAGCCCTAGAATCACCTAAATTAATTTGAACAAAATCAAAAAATCCATGCGGTAAAGGGATAACGTAACGTGCGTTCTTACGCAAATTTTAACGCGAATAACTCATAAAAATGCGCTATTCGCGCTTAACGCGCGTTACTCACGCTAAAATTGATTGCTACCCATGCGATCGATTTCCATTATAGCTCATAATATTTGCCATCATCCTTTCTCTATTCGCATTTCGCACAGGCCTCAGAGACAACAAAAATATTAGCATCATTATATACTCTGTGGTAATTTCCTTCCGTCTCAAACCGACGCCATTTTAGACAATTAGACATTTTCCGCGATTGAAACATTTTGTTGACTAGCATTTAGTATGCTTCTATTTTAGTGATTTAACAAACATTCAAGTGTTATTTCTATAGCTAAAAGACACAATTTAGTGATGTGGACATAATAGTATCTTGTGAATTACAAGTGTACTTCATAATAAAATGGAAGAAGAATACAAAATGGACATGCAAGAACCATCGATTGCCGAGGCCAATGGTATTGACGGCGATGAAAATTTAGGTGATCCAAAAGATTACACTGATATTGGTTGTTTTGACGAAGGTTTTGAAGAAGACGACGGCAGTGGTTACCGAAATAATCGTGGACGCGGGAATTTTAGGTAAGGAAAGCAATCCGCATAAATTCAAAAGCTTGTTGTCTATTATTTTGTTCGCTGTATTTTGGCTATAGATGTAAGTTTTAGCATATATATCAGCAATGGGGTTTGGTAACGCTGATAGAACCTATTGAAGTTATCCAACAGTTAACCATTCCCTCAATACTGTAGGGTTCTAGTCATATTCGTTTTTTATAACCTACTATACTTAATTGTGTTTACTCAATTGTTCCATTGTAATATAGTTCAAATCTACATGCCGCATTTTTCATTATATTAAGTGCCTGAATAATTACCAAGGTAAAATGCATATTAGTAGGCAAGATGGTCCATGTAAGCTAGAAAAATCACTAGAATACTTGTAGATTGATGATTATAAGATTTTAGTTTTCATCATAGTTTATGCAGACTTCCATGAAATTTACCAAACAACTTTTATGTTCCTTCATTTTGAATATACATAATTACTGCTTGCTAAGATTCTACCTAACTTTGTAAACTGGATAAAACAGCTTAACCTTTGACAGGATACAATCTATCACATTTATTTATTTTATTTGAGCCATTATTTTCCCACTGCTGGGCAAAGGCCTCCCTTTTCTCCTTCCACTCCTCGCGATCCAACGCTGCAACAGGCCATGATGGAAGATGTGCCTCTATTGCATGCTAATTTTTATTGAAATCTGTTCAGCTGTTGTCTTGTGAATGAAACAAAACCCAATGAATATTTGGTGGAAAATATTCAAAAACATTGAAATCTTCTTCTACTAAAAATGTGTGCTTTTGAAAGCAAAAATTAATTGATACCTCGTTCCTTTTCAAATTTAAACTTTTTCTGCTCCACATGTGAGATTATACATTGTTGAAGTTTGTGTTTTACGATTTAGTGATAATCTTGCTATTACCTTATTGTTTTCTATTATTGTTATTAGTTTTTGTAAGGTTTCAATTCATAAACATCTCTATTCACAAAAAAATTATATTATATTAGCCCGGAGTGCCCCACGTCCGGGACCCAGTCAGTGGCGATCTTTGCCTACTGGTGGTCTGACATACGCCACACATGTCCAGCCCAAAAAAATATGTTGTATTCTAAATCTAGTTGTGTATTTCAGCTTTATAGTACATTGCTATAAGTGTTATGGGCATTCTCATATCTCATTCATGTACAGGGTGTACAGGACTGCTTTTCAATTAAGGCACTTTTTAAACATACATATTTGTCCATGATTTTGGTTCTTAGTTTCGCTTATTTGGATATTCCATTTATTTGGGGGAAACCTGTTCACTACATATCAAAAAACAAAGTCGCTTCCCGCTGTTGTCTGTCCCTATGTATGCTTAGATCTGTAAAACTACACAAACGTTTTTTTTAATAGATAGAGTGATTTAAGAGGAAGGTTTATAAACCATTAGATACATAGATTTCCAAGCGGGCGAAGCCGCATCTAGTCTATACTAATATTATAAAGAGGAAAGGTTTGATTTTTTGTTTGTTTGGCTCCGGACCAATTTTTAAAATTCAATATTGGGAAGCTACACTAGCTATGGATCTAGGGGTGAAATAGGCTATATTATGTTTCAGAAATGTGATATTCTAATTAAACGCAGGTAAACCGGCTAGTTATAAATAAATTACATTATGTACCTACTGTTAAAGTTATATACCTATGTAAACAGGCTTTCCGCGACACAGGCTTGCCTCGTGCGGGGCCGCCAGTAATGTGTACATATTACTGGCAAATAAATAATTTTGTATCTATATGTGCAGAAATGGCCGCGGCCGTCCCCCACACTCGTGGATGAGCGGACCTCCACGGTATCGCGGCCGAGGCTACGGGCCCCAAGGACCTCCAATGCGCGGGCGAGGCTTCTTCCGCGGTCGGGGGACCCCGCGCTACCCCAATACACCAAACTTTGACGCCAACTGGGGCCCTATGGGGCCGCCGCCGCCTGGTATGATGGGTGGGCCTCCGCCGTTCGGCCCGCCACCGGGGATGATGCCGGGCGGGCCGATGGGGCCCCCTCCGAATATGATGGGCCAGCCGCCGCCGTTCGGAGGACCCTTGCCGGGGTCGGGTGTTCCTAATATGGTGAGTTCCAAGTTCTTTTCATTTTCCTGTCAATTTTGGTTTGGGGGTGAAGGTGGAATTTACCTAAATACGAATAGGGGAAGAATTCCACTCATTCCTCATTATTGGTAAAATTACCAAAGAAATTATTTATTAGAAACTACTGTAGAGTGTGAGTACTTAGATTAAGAACTTTTTTATTTTTCGTGTTATTTCGTTATGTATTTTTTTGGTTACCTATGTATTATTATGTTTGACATATAAGAATATTCTTATTAATAAAGAACTGAACTAAAGAAAGAAATAAAATCATACTCGTAGTTATTCCGTGATCATTTAAAATTATTTTTTTCATGCCAGCATAAGAAGAAAAAAATATATTCAGTCATATTAAAGAACGCTAAAACATTTTTGTATTAAATAAAAAAAAAATATATAACATTATTCGACACCCTCGAATGAGTTGTTTTCTCCGTCCGACGACCGATGTGGCGCGGTTTGCAAAGACCCGCCTGCGACGCAGGAGGTAGCGGGTTCGATTCCTGCCTCGGAACTATTGTGTGTACGATCTGCAGATATTTGCTCCGGGTGTTCTGGTCATTATCTATGTTTCATAAAAATTATCTATCTATGTAATGTATTGTGTAAGTATATCAGTAATCTTGTATCCACAACACAAGCTCTGCTTACCTTGGGGCTAGATGATGCTGTATGGATTGTCCAGCATTATTTATTTATTATGTACAATGTTCTATTTCAGCCCGGACCGGAACTGTGGGTGGAGACAAAGTCAGAAGACGGCAAGTCGTACTTCTACCACGCCCGCACTCGCGAAACAACTTGGACGAGGCCTCAAGAGGGACCCGGCAACAACTGCAAAGTGGTCTCTCAGGCTGAGATAGAGGCTATGGCTGTCAACGGTGAGTCGAAACTTTTATCATACACCAGCTGAGCCTGCGAACTTCGTACCGCCTGACAACTCGTTCCCACTTGTGGTCTTTCGGGTCCGGGTTTTAATCAGATGAAACATTAGAGGCTATATAGTTTTACGTATTTTTGACGACCGATGTGGCGCGGTGGACGAAGGTCCGCCTGCGACGCAGGAGGCTGCGGGTTCGATTCCCGCCTCGGAACAATTTTGTGTGTACGATCTGCAGATATTTGTTCCGGGTGTTCTGGTCGTTTTCTATGTATAATAAAAAATATCTATCTATGTAATGTATAGTATTATGTATATCAGTTATCTAGTACCCATAACACAAGCTCTGCTTACCATGGGGATGTTAGGGGGTATCATGGTTATCATGGTGATAGATAATGAATGAATGAATGAATTAACACTTTATTGCACTTAGAACTATAAAATAACACCTTAATTCTAAATATAACACATATATAATGCTGTGTGAATTGTCCAGCATTATTTATTTTATTATTATTTATAGTCACGCCGTTGTATCTACTGAACGGCGCTGCAGTGCGAGCGCTACTTTGAAACGCAACTACTACCCCCGTACATCTCCGAACGCGCGCACTCCAACGGCGCTGTCGAAACGCGTAACAATAATACCCGCCTTATATGAAGCTTGTCGGCGCCGACACAAAATCGGTTTCCAACAAGCGTGAATAGCTTCATATAAAATGTTCTGCCACTTAATCATCCGATTAAAATCCGGACCCAACGGACAACAAGTGGGAATGATCTCTTAACACTTTGACTGCGGTTTTTTTTCGACGACTGCGATCTTTTTTTTTTACCTAAAAAATTCGTGCTGCCGCTCCACACAGCGGTTGTGTTGCGCCGCACATGCGTTTCGTTCGAAAAATATTACAGCTCTGCTGAGTCACAAAGATCTGTATTTTCTCAGCCGCTGCGCTAGTGTGGATTTACGGATATTAGTCACTTGTAGAAAACTCATACCGTGCGTTTTCAGCACTCAAAGTGTTAAGCTGAAATACGTTCAAAAATCCACGTTTTTTCTTAACGGAAAAACAATTTTAAGGGAAAAAGACACCTATTTTTCGAATATATTTTGGTGAAGATCAAAAGTATAGGATATTAGTTAGTATGTTATGGGAGTCGAAACACGATTGACTAAATTTGAGTCGATAGAAAAAAATGGCAAAGTTTCCTCTTAATCTTCATTTTTACAGAGATATCTCTACGGGAAAACCAGTTTTATTTGCTAGTTATTTAATATTATTGTAATGAAATTTCTTTCTTTTTCTACGTGTTCCCTAATAAATAATTTAGACTATAATGGTTTTAGTTTTTTGCAAAACAGTACTATTTTAGAGCAATAACAAATTTAATAATAAAAAGTGAAATTGCGCGCGGGCCGGTCTTTCCGTCGCTCTTCCCTCCCTTTCTCGCCTTCCCCGCGCGGCGTTCATTCGTCCTTGTCTCGAAAAAGCGAATTCACTTCGTCTTATGTACTTCAAACACAGCAGCTATAATGTAAAGATGTACATAGAAGAGACGAATAAATGTCAGTCATTTAAAACTACACAGAAATTTGATATTTTTCTTACACAGAATTTGGTCAAATAAAATTCTTTAATTTTAGGATCCATGGGAGTCATGATAGGTGGGCCGCAGCAGCAGATGCCGATGGGCATGGTCAATGGTGGGCCCATGATGCAGCAAGGACAGGCTCCGCCATACATGAACCAACAACAACACTGGATGAATGAAGGTTAGTTTCATATTCATATATCGCCACACCGTGTGTGCCGACCTGGTCTGCAGGTAGATGCTGGATGCGTCAAGCTGAAGATAGGGCGCTATGGCGCTCATTGGGGGAGGCCTATGTCCAGCAGTGGACTATCATACGCTGATGATGATGATGTGTGCCGACAGTGGCTTAGGATGGATCTTAACACTTTGAGTGCTGAAAACGCACGGTATGAGTTTTCTACAAGTGACTAACATGCGTAAATCCACACTAGCGCAGCGGCTGAGAAAATACAGATCTTTGTGACTCAGCAGAGCTGTAATATTTTTCGAACGAAACGCATGTGCGGCGCAACACAACCGCTGTGTAGAGCGGCAGCACGAATTTTTTAGGTAAAAAAAAAGATCGCAGTCGTCGAAAAAAAACCGCAGTCAAAGTGTTAAGGTTATCTGAAAGAGAACGCTCTCAGCGATATGGCTGCCCTTTATTCTTTTGTTTTCTATTTTGTGTGGTATAATAAAGTGTTTTCTATCGATCTATCAATTGTTCTCAGCTCAAAACCAACAAATGGGTCAAGGTGAGATGACTCCATCTGAGAATGATGAGATGCCTCCGGGAGAGTCAGCTCCACTGCAGCAGTCCCCCATGAACCAACCGCCCATGAACCAACAGCCCATGAACCAACAGCCCATGAACCAACAGCCCATGAATCAACCACCTATGAACCAACCACCGCCTACTAGTAAGTAATGCAAGGCGTACCATTATGAATATTTTTCAATTTACGCGACCTGAACACATATTTATAAGTATTAGTATACAACGGGTATTTATCGCGTTTATTTACCTATTTTTCCCGACGTTTCAACAGGTTTACACTCTGTCGTGGTCACCGGATGACGATGATGATCAAGTTCTTAAAGTTTGCATAGTACAATTAATTTTATTATTTTAAATGTTAATACTGTTGCAATATTGGATCGCGAGGAGTGCAAGGAGAAAAGGGAGGCCTTTGCCCAGCATAGGGACAATAACGGCTTAAAATAAATAATAAATATTAAATGTTAATATTATTATTATATTTTTGTATAGAAATAATCATTAATTAATTATGAAATGAGACGTATTATATATTTTTTATTATTTGACATATCTATACTAATATTATAAAGAGGAAAAATATGATTGTTTGTTTGTTTGTATTGAATAGGCTCTGAAACTATTGGACCGATTTGAAAAATTCTTTCACCTTTGGGAAGCTGCATTATCCCCGGTTACTAAAACTCCAATAATGTAACCTAAGGTGTAAAAAAACTATTCGTATTTAAGACCGCTTCAATACCTGAATATAACTTTTTGAATTTTTCAATTCGGACATTCCATTCGAAAGATATCACGAGTTCAAAAATGTAAGTATTAGAAAAAAGTCGCGTTGCTCATACTGCTAGCTATAACTATGCCATATAGGCGTCAATTGCGTACGGGAAGTCAATGTTAGGAAATAAACAGCCGCAAATAAATTAAAAATAATAATAAAAAAAAATACCCGTGCGATGAATCTTTATGAATAAAATGTTTGTTTTCCACTATCAACATCGAATTATCCAACCAAATCTCCAACAGACAATCAAATGAACTTCATGCCGCCTGGCGGTCCGAACTTCTCGCAAGCGCCTCCGAACTTCAACTCGGGGCCTCCAGGAGGGCCCCCCGGAGGCTTTTCTGGTGGCTGGGGGGGTTGGGGTGGCTGGCCGCCCCCTCTTGTTGCGCAGCCGCCGCCGAATCTGGCTAATGCAGCTGTGCCTGATGCTGGTAAGTTTTGATAAATTATATTTTTAGTTTTTAGATTATAAATAGATAGAAAACACTATTATACCACACAAAACAGAAAACAATACAGGAATAAAGGAAGTATAAAGGTCGGCCTTATCGCTGAGAGCGATCTCTTCCAAGATACCTTTGGATGGACTGTAGATATATAGATAAACAAAAGAAAACAAATACTTGCACTACATACCATAATACCTACATTACATCAATAGACTTACATAGACATAAGATGGAGCTATCAATGTTATCATAAGGATAAATACTCCTGATGCAGCAGTTTTTTGAAGATAGGGAATTATTTTGCACATCTGATGTCCAGAAGGAGAGCATTCTGAGCATTGTGTAATATTTGTCATAGAATAAATAAGAATAAGAATAAATAATGCTGGAAAATCCACACAGCATTATCTAGCCCCATGGTAAGCAGAGCTTGTGTTATGGGTACTAGATAACTGATATACATAATACAATACATTAAATAGATAGATATTTTTTATTATACATAGAAAACGACCAGAACACCCGGAACAAATATCTGCAGATCGTACACACAATTGTTCCGAGGCGGGAATCGAACCCGCAACCTCCTGCGTCGCAGGCGGACCTTCGCCCACATCGGTCGTCAAAATGAAATCAGAATGAGGTGGTGTGTGAGCAGGGACTTAAAATGAGGGTTTCAGAGGAACGCAAAGAGAGAGAGAGTGAGAGTTTGAGAGTAGAAAATATATTATATTGGTGATCATGTCTTGTACCATTTCATTGATTTATTCAACTTGGGGCTACATAACGTTGTGTGAATTGTCCGGCGTTATTTATTTTATTAAGGGGCCTCCGGAGGGACGAATTCTTCATACAAACGTAATACCAAAATGATTTCCAATTCAAGCATATTTCCACTATAATATTGTATTATTTGTATTTGAATAGTATTTATCTAGGTTCCTAACTAGTTTTTTTTTCAAAATACTTACCTAAAATTAAATGAAAGCCAATCGCATTTTGCACATTTTTATGCGAAAATGGTCAAGTTTTCTTGCTATTTGTTTCGTATTAAAAACATAAATATCTTTCGTGTTATTTATTAAGGAACATAGCTTATATTGTCTAGTTACAGAATAACATACTTTGTGAAGAATACAAAAAGTTTTCAGTCATAATTTTTGGTATTACGGAACAAACCAAATTTTGAACGGCTAATATTGCTATCGCGCACGCATGGGGCGTGGCGCAAGGGTTAAACAGGGACAGCGATATTCGGAGCGATTTTTGCTTAACAAATTTTTTTTTTATTTGTAGCGTAACCTTCCCCTTGTCAGATGAATCTGACTATAAATATGATGAAATGGCCAATAATTATTGGCCGCCACGAACAATATCCCCCCGAGGAGGGATATTTTTAGCGACGACGGGAACCGGGGTGCACCAGGCCCGCCACCTACTACCCGTTCCCCAGAGACGAATCCCCGGGTACAAGTAGTAGTACGGGCTCACGAGGAGATTATCTGACCACACACTCCTTTATTAACAATTAAAAATTTGCAAATAATATGATAATCGGCTGTAAAGGGTCCTAGAATTAATAATAGTGTTTAAATTTAATGAATAACATTTATTAAATTCACAGGAGCAGCCGTCCAACAACAGCAATCGCAAATGGGCATGAATCCACCCGGTATGCAGAACCAAATGCAAGCAGGCTTGCCCGGAGTACCGGGATCCATGCCAGGGCCTGGATCCATGCAAGGCGTACCTGGCGGTATGCCTGGTGGCATGTCTGGGCCTGGAGGCATGCCTGGAGGGCATGGAGGCATGCCTGGGGGCCCTGGAGGAATGCCTGGGGGCCCAGGAGGAATGCCTGGAGGTCCTGGTGGAATGCCTGGAGGTCCTGGTGAGGCATTCCACCAGGGGGGTCCCGGTGGCCCTGGAGGAATGCCTGGGGGTCACGGTGGCTCTGGAGGAATGCCTGGAGGACCTGGGTGCCCAGGAGGAATGCCCGGGGGTCCCGGAGGAATGCAGGGGGGTCCTGGAAGGCCCGGAGGAATGCCTGGTGGTCCTGGCAGGCCAGGAGGAATGGCTGGAGGTCCAGGGGGCCCCGGAGCAATGGCAGGGGGTCCCGGTGGAATGGCTGGAGGTCTTGGAAGACCCGGAGGAATGTCTGCAGGTCCAGGGGGCCCCGGAGGAATGTCTGGGGGTCCTGGCGGGCTCGGAGGAATGCCTAGGCGGCCCGGAGGCCCCGGTGTGCCAGGGCAGGGGACTAACATATCGGAAGTTATCCCGCTGACGGACTCGCCGCCGCCTCAGGCTGAAAAGAAAGAGGAGGTGGTAAGTGTTATCTTTATGTATTAACTATTTCTATAATTCTATACTAATATTATTAAGAGGAAAGGTTTGATTTTTTGTTTGTTTGTTTGTAATGAATAGGCTCCGAAAGTACTGGACCGATTTGAAAGATTCTTTCACTGTTGGGAAGCTACACTATCCCCGGTGAACATAGCCTATATTATATTTTCAAAAAAGTTAGGGATCCGTACTAAAACCGTGCCAAGCCGCGAAGGTCCGCTAGTTAAAGTTATAAATCTACACACGTCACACACCCATATAGCCTTTTTCCTCTTTCTTCCAATATAAGGTTTACTGTAAGAGACCTCCTTTCAGGCTCCATTGATGTTTTCCGTCCTGATTATTTTTTTAATTTATGTATGTATATTATAATATCATTCCGTATTGTATTATTAGTCTAATTTGTCTCTTGTACACTTCCTCTATCTATTCCATCGCCACTCCTGTAAACCTAAGGTTAGCTGGAAGAAAACTAACTCAGGGTTAAGCTCGCTTATGTACATATATTTTTATATAAGTTTTTTTTTTATATCAGTCGACGACCGATGTGGCGCGGTGGGCGAAGGTCCGCTTGCGACGCAGGAGGTTGCGGGTTCGATTCCCGCCTCGGAACAATTGTGTGTACGATCTGCAGATATTTGTTCTGGGTGTTCTGGTCGTTTTCTATGTATAATACAAAATATCTATCTATGTAATGTATTGTATTATGTATATCAGTTATCTAGTACCCATAACACAAGCTCTGCTTACCATGGGGCTAGATAATGCTGTGTGAATTGTCCAGCATTATTATTATTATTATGTCTCTCATTTACCATGATCTCGGGCCATAAAGTGACTCGGTCCTTTGGAAGGCCTTATTATTATTTTTTTTTTTTTTTTTTTAAGTTTTGTATGTGTACAATAAAGAATTAAAGAAATAATCATCGAGCCTCCAGCTTAGCATATCTTGCTGCGATCATAAATACTATCTAGATGTCGTGTCGCCGCAAAAAATCCGTCTCCGTAAATAAGAGCGCACTTGTAATGTGAGCTCTTATTTTGTTAAGTTCGATTGATTAAATCCTTTAGATTATTTTAGTTAAAGGAAACATTTCTTGATTTTTTAAAACAAATAATACTGCGTTCCTCCGTTATGACCTACGGAGCTGAGACGTGGACACTCACGGTAGGGCTGGTCCACCAGTTCAAAGTCGCTCAGCGAGCTATGGAAAGAGCTATGCTCGGAGTTTCTCTGAAGGATAGGATTCGTAACGAATACATCCGACAGAGAACCAAGGTTATCGACATAGCTCAAAGAATTAGCAAGCTGAAGTGGCAGTGGGCCGGCCATATCTCGCGAAGAACCGACGGCCGATGGGGCAAACGTGTTCTTGAGTGGAGACCACGACTCGGTAAACGTAGTGTAGGACGCCCTCCGACCAGGTGGGATGACGACCTGCGAAAGACTGCAGGTAGATGCTGGATGCGGCAAGCTGAAGACAGGGCGCTATGGCGCTCATTGGGGGAGGCCTATGTCTAGCAGTGGACGGCTATAGGCTGATGATGATGATGATGAATACTGCATTCAAAGATTTTCTAAACTTCGCTTGCCTCACCCGGGTATTGAACCGGTTAAACATTTTTTTTATTATTTATTTATTGATCAAATATTTACAATGCCTTTACAGTTGGACACCGAAACGACAAAGAAATAAAATAAAACTTAAACATTAAATACACAAATTAAAAACAATCATTCATAAGATGCGCCATTTTAAAAATAAATACGCGTCAGTCTAACGCACTGACAGTCATCTAGTATCCTATATATCTAAATGAATCCACAAGGTATGCTTAAGCTAGGTTCATATTGCTGTGTTGGGGTGTGTCGGGGCGCGTCAGAACGCAATCGGTTTCCTTTATTACCTATGACTAG
The DNA here is from genome assembly GCA_943735965.1 of Eupithecia abbreviata. NCBI lineage: Eukaryota > Metazoa > Arthropoda > Insecta > Lepidoptera > Geometridae > Eupithecia > Eupithecia abbreviata. Next base: position 4,736,547 of record OX031003.1, on the reverse strand, counting down.
ATTCACATTAGTAGCTTGTGTTGGGGTATGGCGCGATCTGTCGCGGTGAAATCGCTCGACGTTCGGTCGCGCCAGAGAGGTGGTGGGGGATCTGTCGCGTCATAACACACCACATCAATGTGTATTAGCTTGGGCCAGATGATGCTGTGTGGATTGACCATTATTATTAATGACTTATTTATTACACGACTCGGCAAACGTAGTGTAGGACGCCCTCCGACCAGGTGGGATGACGACCTGCGAAAGACTGCAGGCAGATGCTGGATGCGGTAAGCGGAAGACAGGGCGCTATGGCGCTCATTCGGGGAGGCCTATGTCAAGCAGTGGACTGCTATTGGCTGATGATGATGATGATGATGATAAGTAACATGCAACACATACCGTCATCTGAAATGTTCGGATCATATTTCCTCTTCTCCAGTAATTTCTCAGCAGTCAGTTTATTCTAATTACTTATTTATTACACGACTCGGCAAACGTAGTGTAGGACGCCCTCCGACCAGGTGGGATGACGACCTGCGAAAGACTGCAGGCAGATGCTGGATGCGGCAAGCTGAAGACAGGGCGCTATGGCGCTCATTCAGGGAGGCCTATCAATCAAGTCAAGCAGTGGACTGCTGATGATGATTTATTACTTATTTTGGATTGTCCATCATTATTCATTGCTTATTTATTTGCTGTAACAGTTGATACCTGCGGAGGTGGTCGCAGCCGCGGCCGCTTGGACGACTCACCGGTCGCCGGACGGCCGGCCGTATTACTACCACGCTGCCAACCAACAGAGCGTTTGGGAACAGCCGAAAGCACTGAAGGATCTGCAAGGTAATTTCATTGACGACCGATGTGGCGCGGTGGGCGAAGGTCCGCCGACGCAGGAGCTTGCGGGTTCGATTCCCGCCTCGGAACAATTGTGTGTACGATCTGCAGATATTTGTTCCGGGTGTTCTGGTCGTTTTCTATGTATAATCAAAAATATCTATCTATGTAATGTATTGTATTATGTATATCAGTTATCTAGTACCAATAACACAAGCTTTGCTTACCGTGGGGCTAGATAATGCTGTGTGGATTGTCCAACATTATTTATTTATTTCATCAATAAAAATGTCCATTATGATTTATGACCTACGAAGCTGAGACGTGGACACGATAGGTCCGGACAAATACATAAATACTTGTATTGTTTTGATATTCTGTTATATTTATTTTGCAGTCTACCAGAATAAACTGACTGCTGAGAAATTACTGGAGAAGAGGAAATATGATCCGAACATTTCAGATGACGGTATGTGTTGCATGATACTTATCATCATCATCAGCCTATACTAGTCCACTGCTGGACATAGGCCTTCCCTAATGAGCTCCATAGCGCCCTGTCTTCAGCTTGCCGCATCCAGCATCTACCTGCAGTCTTGCGCAGGTCGTCATCCCACCTGGTTGGATGTTACTTATACTCCACCCAAAGTCAAGATACAATAAAAGTAAAAACCTGGACTTGTAGTACTTAACCGAAGAATCACTTTGTCGTTTACATTCCAGGTGTTCTGGGTTGTTTTCTATGTATAAAAAAATCTATGTATGTATTATGTATATCAATCGAGTACAGTCCCCATAACACAAGCTCTGCTTAGCTTGGGGCTAGATGATACTGTGTGGATTGTCCAGCATTATTTATTTCCTTTAAATAAGACCTGCCTGTTTTAGACACTTGTAGCAAGAAGGGTCAAGCAAGTTCCTTCAACAATAATAATAATAAATAAATAAATAATAATAATAATAATGCTGGACAATTCACACAGCATTATCTAGCCCCATGGTAAGCAGAGCTTGTGTTATGGGTACTAGATAACTGATATACATAATACAATACATAACATAGATAGATATTTTTTATTATATATAGAAAACGACCAGAACACCCGGAACAAATATCTGCAGTAAATAATAATAACCTTGTAGGGTGCGTAGTTCGAGTTAGTCGTAGTCTATGAGTTGAGTTTGTTCGAAGTTAAGTTAAAAGAGTTTAGTTATGTTCACTGTTAATAGTTTATTTTGTTTAAAGTTGATGAATCGCGAGTTTAAGCCGTGACGTGTTGCCCTAAGGACAGTTGTTTGCGACTGTTGGTAATAGCACCTTAGAGACACGTCACAGCGTAAAACCGTTGACCCGCAGGAACATGTATCTCTGTAATACTCTGTATGGTATGTAAACCGTACAAACCTTACTCTTCAGTGATTGACGTAGACGCGCACGCGGAGGCTCAGGCGGCGGCCGAGGCCCTCACGAACGCGGCCATCGAAGCGGAGAAGAAATCCGTTGCGGAGAAGAAATCCGTCGCTGAGAAGGCCCAAGCGGAGAAGCAGAGAATTGAAAAGGAAAAGGCAGAGAAGGAGAGACTGGAGAAGGAAAAAGTAGAGAAGGAGAAACTAGAAAAGGAAAAAGCAAAGGCGGATAAGAGCCGGCCGGTTTCTAGCACACCTATATCCGGGACTCCTTGGTGAGTTGAAATAAAAAATAAAATAAGTTTTATTTCAGAGGCTAGTTGGTAAAATTTGGAAATTAGTTTAAAACTATAGCTTAGCATCTATTTTACCCCAAAAATATATTATTTTAAGAAAAATAGGTCTTTTACATTAGTATATGATGACGACCGATGTGGCGCGGTGGGCGAAGGTCCGCCTGCGACGCAGGAGGTTGCGGGTTCGATTCCCGCCTCGGAACAATTGTGTGTACGATCTGCAGATATTTGTTCCGGGTGTTCTGGTCGTTTTCTATGTATAATAAAAAATATCTATGTATCTAATGTATTGTATTATGTATATCAGTTATCTAGTACCCATAACACAAGCTCTGCTTACCATGGGGCTAGATAATGCTGTGTGAATTGTCCAGCATGATTTATTTATTTATTATATTGAGATTTTAGAAATTAACTTGAAATTGACCGCGAAAAAGTCCAAGACTGTCATGGCGTCTTGATTGACGTCACACCTCGCGAAACAACCTGTTCACTTTATACGAAAATGTCAGCTACAACATGGCGTCAATTTGTCGATTTTATTTTCCAAAAAGCGAGGCGAGCAATATCATAGATGTTCATGGAACGTTTCAAGGTGCAGTCTGAACTCATCAGCTTGTGTCTGAACTAGGTAAAAACCTGTTTTTCACACAATCTAGGCCGGGAATAGCTCTAAGCTGAGTAAGACAGTGTAACGAGCCTCTTCTTAATTTTTTCAGGTGTGTGGTTTGGACGGGCGACGGGCGTGTGTTCTTCTACAACCCGACGGCGCACACGTCGGTGTGGGAGCGTCCCCCGCAGCTCGCCGGCCGTACCGACGTCGACAAGGCCGTCAGCCAGCCGCCGCATGCGCTGTTGGACCAGGTATGAGCTGAGACAGTCAACTGTGTGGATAGACGGGCGACGGGCGTGCGTTCTTCTACAACCCGACGGCACACACGGTGTTTTTTACAACCCGGGTTGTATAACTAGCACTAGCTGAACAGTTTCAAATTCTCTGCCTCGTGGAATCCAGTTATAGCCAAGTGTACTTGTCGTAGACCGGTTTCTCAGAGCGTCGTGGACACTGTTAGTGTTGTGTGTTGCTCGGATGCCCCGTTGTTGTGTGTAGATGTCAGACTTATAATACATTCCGAGTGATCATGGCGGAACTGTGCCGAAATATTAGAAAATTTAATTTAAAAAAAAAAACCTTTTATAAATAACTTTTGTTTGTGTTAATAATAACCATGATAGTTTTAATAATCTTAAGTCTGAAATACTTGAACATTCTACATATCTATACTAATATTATAAAGAGGAAATGTTTTATTTTTTGTTTGTTTTTATTGAATAATGTAGGCTCCGAAACTACTGGACCGATTTGAAAATTTCATTCACCGTTGGGAAGCTACACTATCCCCGGTGAACATAAGCTATATTATATTTTCAAAAAAGTTAGGGATCCGTAAAGTAAAGTAAAAAATCATTTATTTCTTTAGGCTTACAAAATAAGCACTTAGACAAGTCATATTTTATATATAAATTATTATTAAATAAAATTATTTTACTATTCACTTCAATTTTTTGTCTATACTACTACGTACTAAAATCGTGCGAAGCCGAAAAAATGAAAATGAAAATGAAAAGTTTTTATTTCTTTAAGCTTACAAATAAGCACTTAGACAGGTCATATTTTATAGTTCACTTCAATTTTTTGTCCACCAGTGGAAGAAGTGAGAAGAAACCACTAGTATATTCATAACTTATGTGTCTAGTACATTTGATTTGCTTATCTGTAAGTTGGTAGATTTTGAGTTGGAGCAAAACTCGTTCCAAGCTTTTTTATCTTCTAAGTAATCTGATATTTTGTAATAAGCTTTTTTACAAAGAATGTGTTTAACAATTTTTTTAAATTTATTTATTGATAATTTTTGCAACTCACTTGGAGTTTTGTTGTAGAAGCGTATACATTGCCCTTTAAAAGATACATTTATCTTGTGTAGCCTCGTTGTGGGCACAGCGAGATTATTCTTATTTCTAGTATTTACATTATGTATATCACTTTTTTTAGTGAACCGATTGATATTTTTATGAGTGTACAACAAGTTTTCATAAATACAGGGTGTGGCGTAATGAGTGGATAATCCTTTACCCACGGTTGGGGGGCATCGCGACTGTTCGGAAAATGACAATTTGTATTCAGTAAAAGTGTCACGGTTTTCGAGTTATCAGGCTTTTTTTAAAATTTTTAAAAAGTTAGACCTTACTCACTCTTTTAAGTACCAAATTTACAATACAAAGAATTTTCTCAGTCTGTTTTCTGAATAGCATTCCTAGATAGTTGTGCTATCAAATGTAAACTACCAATTTTGTACGATAGCCATAGTTTTTTTTATTTTTATTTTTGAACGCAAAATTTGTGTTTTTATTTTATTTTTTTCTAACTTTGGTATCTTGTGGTGTAAAAAAACAGTAGGGTGACATGAGTGCCCAATTAATTAATAATTAGCCTATTTCATTAGGATTCAAAAATGGTATAACATACGATATTTCTAGCTCTGAATTAAAAAAAACTAATGCTTTTAAGATGAGTTAGAAGCATTTTTTGAATTTACAAGATAATTAAAAATTTATTTAATTTTAATAATTAATACCAATGTTACAACTAGGAACTGTATTAGAGCGTGGAAATGAAACAAAAAGTCATCAAAATTACATTTATTAAATTTATTTACAATAAATGTTCGAATTGCCCACCGTGAGCTCGAATGCATGCCCTGCACCTTCTAATAAACGATCGCTTAACATTTCGGGCTTGCCCTGTTTGACTTATGGTCTCCGCTGCCCTGTTTATTCGCTCCCGAAGTTGGTCGATGGTGGAGATGGGTTCTTTGTAAACCATATCCTTGAGGCACCCCCAGTAAAAAAAATCCAGGGGGTTTAAATCAGGTGACCGAGGTGGCCACGGAATAGTTCCCAAGCGCCCAATCCATCTTCCGGAAAATGTGGCATCGAGATGTTCGCGCACAACTCGGGCGTAATGCGCGGGGCAACCATCTTGCTGCAGCCACATTCTCCTTCTCTCTTCAAGCGGAACGTCTTCTAATAGTCTTGGGAGATTATTCTCTAGTAAATTTAAATATCCTTCGGCAGTCAGCGTTGCCGGCAGCTCAATTGGACCGATGACTTGGCCATTCCAGATCCCAGTCCAAAGGTTTATTTTAAACTGGTACTGGGACCTATCTTCTCTCATCAAACGAGGGTTGGTGAGCTGCCAACTATGCAAATTGTGCATATTAAAATAGCCGTATTTTTTACATGACGATTCGTCGCTCCAGAGTACTCTATCAAAAAATTCGGGATCGTTTCTAATTTTTCGCAGCATTGTTTGGCAAAATACGACTCGAAGGGGATAGTCTCGTGGCAGCAGACACTGGACTCGTTGGTAGTGGTATGGGTGTAAGTGTTCTCGTTTTAAAATCCTGTGCACCGTCCTCGTTGATATTCCTGTACGTCTGGAAATCGCTCGCACTGACGTGGTCGGGTGGGCTTCTATCTCTTCGAGTACACTTTCATCGTCGTGTACACTTGGCCTCCCGGAGCTAGTACCGCCGATGCCGCTTCCTGGAATTCGACCTTCCATGTATGCATTATGCACTCGAATAAAAACTCTGTAATCGGGATGGCGTGTATGGGGAAACCTCTCGCGATACAGTGCTGCAGCTTGACTGGCATTACCGCCACATTCGCCGTAAATAAAATGCATTTGGGAATACTCCATCGCAGTGTACGGTATGTTGCGAGGCATTGCAGTCGATACGTAACACTAAATCACTAGACAAATCAAGTCCAAGGTCACAGCAGAAAATCGATGAAATTATTGTCCAAATCATGACAAACAATAGAGTCGCTCCCTATCTTTTTTACTCGTTACATGAAACAAAACATTGGCTCGTCGCAGAAGTAGGTGCGCTATGATTCCAAGAATTAATATTCGACTTGATGGAGGGGCCAGTTTTATGAGGATGAAGGCAGATGAAGTAAAACTATTACAAAAAGTAATAGTAGTACTGCGACTTGACTCATCTTAAATTCAATATTTTTAAATTCAGAGCTAGAGATATCGTATGTTATACCATTTTGGAATTCTAATAAAATAGGCTAATTATTAATGAATTGGGCACTCATGTCACCGTACTTTTTTTTACACCACAAGATACCAAAGTTAGAAAGAAATAAAATAAAAACACAAATTTTGCGTTCAAAAATAAAAATAAAAAAAACTACGGCTATCGTACAAAATTGGTAGTTTACATTTGATAGCACCACTATCTAGGAATGCTATTCAGAAAACAGACTGAGAAAATTCTTTGTATTGTAAATTTGGTACTTAAAAGAGTGGGTAAGGTCTAACTTTTTAAAAATTTTAAAAAAAGCCTGATAACTCGAAAACCGTGACACTTTTACTGAATACAAATTGTCATTTTCCGAACAGTCGCGATGCCCCCCAACCGTGGGTAAAGGATTATCCACTCATTACGCCACACCCTGTATATTGACACGGTACTGTCATTATGTTTATTTCTTTGAATTTTTCACGCAGGGATTCTCTGGGACCCATATTATAGATCGCACGAACAGCCCTTTTCTGCAACACAAATACGGTGTTTATATCTGCAGCGTTCCCCCACAGTAGTATGCCATAAGACAGAGAAGGTCCGCTAGTATTCTATAAAGCTAATAATATACCATAAGTACTGCCCAGCCCGTGAATAACACGCAAATTCTTTCACAGAAGAAAGACGGCGCTCCTCAAATCAAGTCCTCGAACGGGGACTTTAAACGCAATTCTGACACCGACGAGTCCGAAGGGGAGCCGGGACGGAAGAAAGCGAAGCAGGAGGAAAGTGAGTCTCGCTGGTAGCTCAGGGTTACAATCTGCAAGCCTACCATGCTATTAAGCACGTAACGTATGGCACGCGTTAATAACGACTTTAGTCGGTGCCAGATAACGTGGCAATACAGGTCATTCACCTACCTTTAACAAAAAAAAACACATAACTAATCATTTTGTATTATGTATTAGGGGTATTCTATTTTAATTGTGATTTATTTTATGTAAATTTAATTTTAATTTGTTTTAATTTTATATAAGTATGCAAAAATATGGACACTTTTATTGTTTCTGTACCATAAACTGTTTGTCTGAAATAAACGTTATGAATGAATGAATAACACAAAAAAAAACAGAAAAAAAATATACGAACCAAATGCAGCCAAAAAAAAAAAACATTGAGAAGCGGGAAAAAAGATATTCCCACAAAACCCAAGGACCGAGGGGTCGTCACCCCTCGAGTTGACGCCGGGGTAATGAGGCCAAGCCTCGAGGCCCCTCTCTGTGCCCCCACCAGGGCCGGAAAGAAATTTATTGACGTACCTTTACTATGTTAATGTAAAATTCAATAAAAAGTGTCTTTAATTCTGTCGTTTACCAAACAACCCTGTCGAAAACGTGCTATTGTGATGGATGGATGGACTGGGTAATCGGACTATAGGGGAGAGTGCTGACGTCTGCCGTAAACATAGTCTCATAACTGTTAAGAGTGGCAAACGGTCGCTTGCCGAATGCTGGATGGGTTCCTTATTATTATTATATGCAATTCCAGAGAAGCAGCCAGCACAAATCGACCTCGGCAAGGAGGCTGCCATCGAGGCGGAGGTACGAGCGGCGCGCGAGCGCGGCGTCGTGCCGCATGAGCAGCGGCTGAAGAGCTTCCTGCAGATGCTGCACGAGAAGCAGGTCTCAGCCTTCAGCACCTGGGAGAAGGAACTGCACAAGATTGTCTTCGACCCTAGATATCTCATGCTCAACTCTAAGGAGCGGAGACAGGTATGACAAACTCCTCTACACTCTTATCTTAGGATCATCATCAGTCTATACCACCTATAGCAGTCCACTGCTGGACATAGGCCTCCCCCAATGAGCGTCATAGCGCCCTGTCTTCAGCTTACCGCATCCAGCATCTACCTGCAGTCGCCCTCGCAGGTCGTCATTCCACCTGGTCGGAGGGCATCCTACACTATGTTTACCGAGTCGTGGTCTCCACTCAAGAACACGTTTGCCCCAGCGGCCATCGGTTCTTCGCGAGATATGGCCGGTCCACTGCCACTTCAGCTTGCTAATTCTCAGAGCTATGTCGATAACTTTGGTTCTCTGTCAGATGTATTCGTTACGAATCCTATCTTTCAGAGAATCTTTCCATAGGTCGCTGAGCGACTTTGAACTGGTGGACCATATCTTAGGATAGCTGCAAGTAAAGCATGTCATGTCATGCTCATTGAGCAGTTTTTAAATTATTATTTATTTACTTGAATTACTCTATCTAATAAAAAAATCCGCATCAAAATTAGTTGGTAGCTTTAAAGATTTAAGCATACATAGGGACAGACTGACAGCGGGAAGCTTTGTTTAATACTATGTAGTGATATGGTTTTACATTGTTTGTCTTCAGGTATTCGACCAGTACGTGCGCGACAGAGCTGAGGAAGAACGCAAAGAGAAGAAGAACCGACTGCTGCAAAAGAAGCAGGTCTTTAGAACGCTGATGGAGGAGGCAAAACTGCATTCCAAGTGAGTTATATCCAGTCACATCGCCGTATATTTTTTTTTCTTCTAATCTAAAAAAAAATATTGCATAGCGTATTTAATTCTCATACTGTAATTTTTTTTGACGACCGATTTGGCGCGTTGGGCGAAGGTCCGCCTGCGACGCAGGAGGTTGCGGGTTCGATTCCCGCCTCGGAACAATTGTGTGTACGATCTGCAGATATTTGTTCCGGGTGTTCTGGTCGTTTTCTATGTATATAAATATCTATCTATGTAATATATTGTATTATGTATATCAGTTGTCTAGTACCCATAACACAAGCGCTGCTTACCATGGGGCTAGATGCAGCATTATTTATTTATTTATTTATTTAGCCGTGAAGGCCATTTATTAGCTTCTCTGTTGCTAGGTTAATGTTTACTTGTATGTATTTAAGCGGTAGGGCTTCCTTAAAATAAATAAATAAGTATTATTATAGCTTGCTCAGTTATCCTACTAATATTAGGATGGACGAGGATGTATGTATGTTTGTTACTCTTTCACGTAAAAACTACTGAATGGATTTTAATGAAACTCTACAATAATATAGCTTACATATCAGAATAACACAAAGGCTACAATTCATAAACATATATTGTATACTAGCTGCGCCCCGCCGTTTCACCCGCGTGGTGATATATATTTTGGATAATATACAATATATCTTTATAAATTGTAGCCTATGTGTTATTCTGATGTATCAGCTATACTGTAGATTATTTTCTATACCAATATTAAAAAAGGAAAGGTTTGTTTTTTTGTTTGTTTGTAATGGATAGGCTCCGAAACTACTGGATCGATTTGAAAAATTTTTTCACCGTAGTAAGCTACACTATCCCCGGTGAACATAGGCTATATTATATTTTCAAAAAAGTTAGGGATCCGTACTAAAACCGGGCGAAGCCGGGAAGGTCCGCTAGTGCTCAATAAACTTATTTGTTTATTTCCTTTTTTCTCAGATCGTCTTTCACCGAGTTCTCATCGAAGCACAGCCGCGACGAGCGCTTCAAATCTATCGAGAAATCGCGAGACAGGGAGATCTACTTCAACGAGTTTATAACCGAGCTGCGGAAGAAGGAGAAGGACGATAAGGAGAAGAAACGCGAGCAGGTAGGCGTTAGACGGAGATAGCAGCTGTGGCTTTTTAATGAAAACACAGCCGTAACTATGGCGATGAAACACTATGTTAATCTAGGTTTTATTGGACCATAGATAAGTAACTAGGTAACTCACATTATTTGTATCGCCAGAAAGACAGAAAATACTACAGTAATACATTTACCATGTCACATTAATATTGTAAATTTGAAAGTTTGGATTGATAGATGGATGTTTGTTGCTTCTTCACGCTACTGAACTGAGCTGAAGTTAGGCAAAGGCGTGCGAAGCCACGGGCGGAAACTAGTTGACGAATAAAACAACAATGAACTTGAAATCAAAGTAAATGTCTATGTGGCACAGGCAGAAATTTCGTATTAGAAAGACGAAAGAAATATAACCAGCGTCTGCAATATTATACAGCTCTGAAGAAATAAAGCTCACATTCGCTTGGCCGTTTGGAATGTTGGCTGTACACGGGTTCGATTCCCGTTGGATTCTTATGTTCGTTCGATAAAGTATTACATGGTGATATGATACACCTAAATGTTTTAATTTAGCTATTCGATGCTGGATCAGAAAAGTGGGTTCAAATCCCGCTGAAAACTTTGTTCTTTTATAGCAAGTACAAAAATATCATGACATAATGACATACAAATGTTAACTCTATAAATTGACTACGTATAATGCCAGTTTGTAAAAATTACTTGGTATATTTTGGGCTGATAAACTAAAAACATGATCTTACTGTGTGTGTTTAATGTTTTTTTTATCAATTTCGAAGCCCCTTGGGGCCTTTGGTCAGCGAAACCGGTAATATCCAGCTCAGAGCTGATCAAACCGGTCTAATAACTTTTTTTTCAGCTTGCTTAAGCACTTTTCGGGCGATATTCTTAACAACTTGACCTCCTCGACGGGCGAATGTCTCGTGGCTTGAAACTGTCTAATTGTGACCTTACTCCGATAGCTTAAACTGTCTATATCTATACACTCGCCTGTTCAAGTCACACTCGTCTATTCGTGTGAGTGTCTATCACATGTTATTGTATACACAATAACAAACGAACGCAAAATATCGCCCGGAAGGTGTTTCTTTTTCTTCCGTGTGAGCATGAATGATTTGATCGTGAATAGTGATTTGAGCTCTTGTATGAAATTGTCCTTAATCAAATATAGTTAAAAAATCACTAAAACGTACTATTGTTTTCTTGCTACTGGGATTATATTTACTATTTTTTTGTCTTAAAAAGACGCAGTGTGTAGTTGTAATGATATCCCTAGTAAGTTAAAACTAAAGTGAAGCTCTTTCGCTTTAAAAACGTGTCATACATGCTTACATGGCTAAGAATGTCTTCATACAGCCGTGGGTTCGATTCCCATTGTGTTTTATTCTTTGGAAATCCGCATAAAAAGGAAATACTTTAAATTTAATTCCAAACAGAATTTTTTACTAGAGTTATCTAGTCTATTGATTAAAACGTCTTATAAATTGTATTTAAATAATTTTTGCTGCTAGTTCCTAGAGAATTTAACTTTATGAGGCGTTCTTGTCAATATCTTTTTTAAATCAAGGAAATTTTGAATTTTACAGAATATATTCGACAAATGCGAAAGTGTATCATGATATTGCCTGTTTTTTTATGACAAGTTTGAATGCTGTGCGCTATTCCAGTACTAAAGCGGTATTTTAGCAGCGGTTGATAATAAAGCATTCGAAACGCTGAAAAATATAGGAGAAAACTATAAAAAACCTCCTCCTCGGCATTAAGCCCACCCTTTGTACCTTTAATAGTGCAATAAAGTTTAAATAAATAAAAAACAACCCTCCATTCAAAATACTTTATTTTCTTTAGGCTCACAAAATAAGCACTTAGACAAGTCATTAGTCGCTGTCCTCATTGGTCGCAGTCAAAGTTAATTTAAGACAAATTCAATGACATGACATTCTTTGCATTGACACAAAACCCCTTACTTTGTCGCTAGAAGGTGCTGTATTTATGCCAGCCATCATTTATGTATCCAAAAAAAACTGCCTAGCAATCATTTTACGAAGGAAATTCTCCCAGGAAACCCTAATGCCGATCTTATGATGAAATCCCTTATATTATCTCTCTCTTGTGGCTCGGCGACCCAAAGCGGATCATAGCCGACAAATTACTTCTCTAGGCATCTTAGTTCCAATAATATGGACTAGTCTTGGACCAGGTATGGTTTTCCATCATACGCCTTCTAGACAGGCTGATTCTATGTCATTCAATCAATGCATTCGTTATTCTTTTGAAGAATTTAAACGAATTTATTACCCATTCTAATTACGCGGCGGCGCGCTCCAAAGTAACTTAAAACCAAACCTATCATCATCAGCCTATATAAGTCCACTGCTGGACATAGGCCTCCCCCAATGAGCGCCCTGTCTTCAGCTTGACGCATCCAGCATCTACCTGCAGTCTTTCGCAGGTCATCCCACCTGGTCGGAGGGCGTCCTACACTACATTTACCAAGTCGTGGTCTCCACTCAAGAACACGTTCCACCAAACCTATATTTCCCTTTTTAATGATAAAAGAAACAGAATTATTTCAGCCTCAATATTCCGATAGGCACTTTCATGGTTACACTTTTGCCATTTCATTTAAAGAAGCGTCTTGACAGCTCTTGAATACATAAATAAATAGCAGCATAAGTTCTTAAAACTATAATAAAATACCTTTTGAAATACAGAACATAATTTATCAATTGACAACTGCCGGGTTTTATATATTCTTATTAACTGTCAAGTAGCTTCGTGAAGCTATAGAGTTATTGTAACGTTTTCAAGCCAGACTATCTTGATATTAACTTTCACAGCCGTACGATGTTTAGGCATCAACGAAAGAGATTTTGATATGATTTGAAGTAGAAGAAATCTGATAAGAAATTGATTGATGCATTATTGATGTGTTTAAGTGTCAAAATAGTCTGGCAAGAGAACATATCTATTCTGACTCCGTTATAAATCCCTCGGCACTATTTAGCGACGACATCGCCTAGTTCGGTTGGTGACCGAGGCTGCCGGGGCGGGCCAGCGGGCGGCGGCGGCGGCGACCGGGGATGATCATTTGACGATGAGCATGCAATCTATGAGGATTATTTGATATTCGCAGTCGAATGGTGAATAGCCTTTTTTTGAAATTTCGATTTTTTTTTGTTGAAATTTTGTATATGAGATTTTTGATAATATCACACGGTTAATAATCCTAGATTTTTCAAGGCTTTGATTTTGACAGCCGAATAGTTTGTCAGTCAGTGCATAGTCTTTTATGTTTAATTTGGAATTATTTGCTCTTTACTCACCTCGATTAGTTGGGGAAGGAAATTCAGCCTATTTTAAAGCCTTTCTTGGCATTTGGTGAAGATTCTTTGAACTGTTGAATTTTTTGATAAATTTGCAGACGTGCTAGACATAGTGTTAGAGTGGGTTTATAGGGAACGCATGAAGCTTTATGTCATTTTAGGGTTCCATACTCGACATAAAACCTATAGTAAAGTATACTCGTTGGATTTTAAGATGAAATTTCATAAATCTTGAGACATCTTCTCAGTAGATCTCAGTAGGTTAGTTGGACAAGGAAAAGTTAATCTAAAGCTTTCAAATTACTATGGCATCCCTTTCGAGTCTCTCGATAGAAAGGGACAGCAACATTCGTGCTGTCAGAGTATAACTTGAACAACATATATTTTACGCACATAATTTTGACGATTTCGTGTATGTATTCATCTAGATATAATCCTACTAATATTATAAACGTCAAAGTTTGTAAGTATGGATGGATGGATGTTTGTTACTCTTTCACTTAAAAACTACTGAATGGATTTTAATGAAACTTTACAATAATATAGCTTATACATCAGAGCAGCACATAGGCTGCAATTTATAAAGATATATTGTATATTATCCAAAATATCTATCACCACGCGGGTGAATAGTATGTCAGTCTGCACTAAGTTGTACAAATTTGTTCACCTTTTATTCGCTGCATCACTTAAACCTACCTTTATTTCAGACACTGACAGACATAATAACGATATATCTATAGTTATTATATTTACATCGTCAAATGGTCATAGCCTCCTCTTCAAGCTACCTAAGGTTAGACACTAATTTAAGAAACCGATCAGGGGCCGGGTTCTGCTAAACGACTTTACTATGATAATGGCGTCGTCACGGAATCGTCCATAGATGAAAGAAACTCTATCCTATCCTATTCATATATCCTATCCTATATCTTTCATTGAAAGAAACTCTAGGATAGAGTTTCTTTTATTTGAAAGAAACTCTATCCTATCCTATTACAATATCCTATCCTATTTTCTTTAATTGAAAGAAACTCTAGGATAGAGTTTCTTTCATCTTTGCGGCGCGTTGATGAAAGAAATTCATATCCTTGCATTCATGCGTGCGGTGCTATTTGCAAGGAGAGATTGGTATCTTTTCAGCTTTGAAACTTTTGACACGCGTCCCTCCAATTGTAGTTCCTATCGTCGAAGGTAAATAGCCAAAATGTGCCATTCTGAGACGGTACCATTGTTATGGTGAAGCGAATGATTTAGTGGAATTAGAGCCCAGGGAATTAACAAGATATAGGGATATACGACTTGGAATGATGTTCTCAGTTCTAGTTTCGTTAGATTTATACTGAGCAACCCTTATATTTATTTACAAACGTACCTCTATTTTCTGCGGCACACCCTTTATATAATTTGGAGGGGGCACATTAATGTTTTTGTTCAATCGATACATCATTTTAAATCAGTAGATACCTTATTCTTGCAAAAAAAATAACTTTAAATATCGGCAACGTAAGGTTGTCTTAGTATCCATAACACAAGCTCTGCTTAGCTTGGGGCTAGATAATGCTGTGTGAATTGATCTCGGGTCATAAAGTGACCCGGTCCTTTAGAAGGCTTGCGTGGGGCCGAAGCCAACAGCACAGAGGCCCTTTGAGAAAGTTAATCTAAAGGCGATGGCTACACATAGCGGGTATCATCCTCGGGTTATTTATTTATCATATCAGCGTCAAATTGATATGAGCCTCTAGAATAGTCAAAATAATCTGAAAAACATGAAATCAATTTGATATACGCCCGGTGGGATAGTAGCCATTTGCTCTGGTAAGAGGAACATCCGAATGCTAGTCAAATTAACCCAGGTTGACTATACTGGCTGACCGCATGACGTAACTGACCCCCAAATTTATGTATTTCATTCAAACTTGTTTTTATAGCAAATATAAATGGCAATTGGCCATAAATATACGTATATATTGGTATCATTATCTAGACACGCGGTGGCGTGTCAAGTTCTAGCCAATCATGATTGACAAACATGACGATGAACATTAAGATTTTTGGACGTTAATATTAAACGTCCAAAAATAGAAATATCGAATAGGTCTTTATAAAGACCCGTTTGAGGTGTTTATGAAATTTGGAGCATATTATGTATATTAATAACTCAATATATGAGAAAAATTTGACGTGCTTATGTGAGTTTCGAGTTATGAGGAGGTCAAAAGTGCCTTCAAATCGTTAAATATTAAAAAAAAAAATTAAACAATTATGGTGAACAACCGAAATCAATGTTTTGAATTTGAATATGACATACGGTCCTGCGCGCCAGTTCTGTTAGCTTGAACTTTGACACGCCACCGCGTGCCTAGGCCATATTGTTTTTTTAATTTTTCAATGCTAAAACTAACAAAAAATCTGAAACTTGATACTCTGAACATCATTCCTGTCATAAGCCAGGACGAAATCGAACGGACTAGGGAAAATAAATCTGAACTGGGGGCAGGTGGAAATCGGTCATTGACCCCGCGTTTTTGCCTCGTACGTTTTTATTAACATTGGTCAAGTTATTATTTATTTGCCCAGTACATCTGAGGATACAGCGAAGCCTGAGTCTTTGAATAACATTATCATTATTTGGATCGAAGTAGAAGGAAAATAAACAACCTCTTCTCTCTTCACTTTGTCTCTCTCTCTCTCTCTCCCTCTCCTAATAAGGTTTGCTGGAAGAGAACTCTTTTTAGGGTTACGTTCGCAAAATGAGGGTAGATCAGTATGTCTGCCCATAAAAACTTACTCGCTGTGGCTTCAGTTATTCCGTGATCATAGCGCATGAAACTGTGCCGAAATATTTGATAACTCAAAAATCAAATTATGGTAAATATCCCGTTTTTCTAGAATGTTTTGTAAATGTTTCATCGCGCAAGAAGAATAAATAAATAAATAATTGGTGTGAAAATGATAACGCGCAGTAGTTTTAACAGCTCTGCTGAGTCACAAAGATCTGTATTTTCTCAGACGCTGCGCTAGTGTGGATTTACGCATATTAGTCACTTGTAGAAAACTCATACCGTGCGTTTTCAGCAGTCGAAGTGTTAAAAACTGTCACGTGCAAGTTCGACACTGAGTTTACTGATAGGCGTTAGAGTTTGTGCCAGTTAGAAACTTGACCACAGGATTCACAGTTATATTTATATTTCACTAGCGGACCTTCCCAGCTTCGCACGGTTTTAGTACGGATACCTAACTTTTTTGAAAATATAATATAGCCTATGTTCATCGCGGATAGTGTAGGTTCCCAACGGTGAAAGAATTTTTCAAATCGGTCCAGTAGTTTCGGAGCCTATTCATTACAAACAATCAAACATTTCCTCTTTATAATATAAGTATAGATTTACATACGAAGTTAGGAAAATACAATTTTAAGGTGGCAAATCTATTGCTCTACAATAATACGCCTTCTTAGTAAAATAAACCATAATCTTTCGAAGTGTTTGCCAAAAAAGTTCGAGTTGTGTTTGAAAGGTTGCCTGGCAGAGATCGCTCTTAGCGATAAGGCCGCCCATTGTACATCATATTTTGTATTTGTTTTTCATTTCCTATCTTGTGTATCTTTTATGTATTTGGTGTGCAATAAAGAGTTATTGTATTGTGTTTATTCCCGAATACGTAGACGAAAATTCATTGAAATACGAGTATGTTTCATAATTATGTACTAGCAAACGAAACGCTTTTTCCGTAGAAGTACGAGTGTATCTGTAAAAATGGAGATGTAGAGTAAACTTTGCGTATTATGTATCGAGGCAAGTCAATCGCGTTTCAATTTCCATAACATACTAACCTTCTGGTTCCTAAACATATCATCGTCATCAGCCTATAGCAGTCCACTGCTGGATATAGGCCTCCCCCAATGAGCGCAATTGCGTCCTATCTTCAGCTTGCCGCATCCAGCATCTACCTGCAGTCTTTCGCAGGTCAAACATTTGATGGTCATCAAAGAATAATTTTAAAAAATCCTACGTTTTTTTGGCTTAATTTTGATTTTCCTTACAGACTAAGTCTTTAAATATTATCTTGGAAAACGCGTGCCAAGTCACAAGCAAAAGGCAGGTTATTTTTCTTCTTTATGTTATAGATAGGGACTTTGATTTTTGATTCATTGTAATGAATATGTCAGTCCCGTATTTAAACAAACAAACTGGAACTTAAAACGAAATTATCTACTAAAAGATTGTTGAAAATTTAAATTAGTAAAGGTGAAATACGTCCCAAAATCCACGTTCTGACTTAACGGAAAATCAATTTTAAGGGAACAAAACACCTATTTTTCGCATATACTTATTTTGATGAGGGTCAAAAGTTTAGGATATTAGTTAGTATGTTATGGGAGTCGAAACACGACTAAATTTGACTCGATAGAAAAATATAGCAAAGTTTCCTCTAAATCTGCATTTTTACAAAGATATCTCTACGGAAAAACCAAAGTTTTATTTGCTAGTTATTTAATATTATTTTGATGAAATTTCTTCTATTCCCTAATAAATACTTTAGACGATTATGGTTTTAGCTTTTTGCGAAATTGTATTATTTTAGAGCAATAACAAATTTAAAAATTGCGCGTGGGCCGGTTATTTCGTCGCTCTTGCCTCCCTTTCTCGCCTTCCCCGCGCGGCGTTCGTTCGTCCTTGTCTCGAAAAAGCGAACTCATTTCGCCTTATAGGCAAATGTTGGTGTCAATAACTGATTTCCTTCCGAACCTTCAAATCATGCATGCCAAATGCTGATTAGCTGTTAAGGCTATCTAAGGGTCTCACCACATTTATAGACTCGGAATCGCCTTAAACCAGTCAGAAAAAGCTTTGTTTGTACGATGTAATGGTTTCCCGCCAGGTCGCGTCGTCTGAGCCATTCAGGCCCTTACGTTGACGAAATAAAGGTGTTTCTTTCTAGTTTATGCCGATTATGTTTCGATAAATGTAGTAAGATCGAAAATCGAATCGGTGACGGTTACTATTGAGGGATTTTCAGGTTCTATTTAAAAAAAAAACAATTCTAAATGTAGATGGCGCTGAATGGTTAGCGCTGTTTGAAGATGTCAAAAACGTGGCACTGTCTTATCTTTAAATAGCGGCATGTAGTAATGATACAGATTTTAATATTCTTGACTACGTCTCTAGCTATTAGAGTCTGTGCAGAAATAGACGTCTCGTGGCGAAACGGTAACTAACATATTAACGCAACAAAAGTAGTACATTGGCACACGCGCGCCCTCAATTCCTAAGAGACTACTCTTTTTGCATAGACTCTAGTACATAATTAACATAATATATCCTTCAGAGACAAAAAAAAATATGAAATAAATACATGATTTTGACAATGTCAATTTCTTCTGATATTTGCTAAAGCGCCATCTATTGAAAATCCCTCATTGTAAATACAAATTCAGAGAATGTAATTTCAAAACTTGGTGGACAAGTCTTGTCCAGTCTTAAAGCTAGAGATGTATCTAAGAGGTTACTGGGCAAAAAATAAAAAGCCCTGCATATCGGGTTGAGAAAAACTATAACCGGGTTGAGAAAACTATACCCGATTTGACAGACTCATTTAGAATCAGGCTGTAACTAATCTCTTTTTTTTTCAGATTTTACTTTAATGATTTCACACAATGAATTTCGATTCAATACTGTTTGGAAATAACTTTTTAGAATGTTAATATACCGCTCACTGTTTAGAAGTGTGCTTTGGCTGGTACGAAAAGCTACTTAATTTTTATTTTAAAGAGGTTATGGAGCAGTATTGAATAAAAGTTCACTTTATTTCGTACAGAATGTAAACAATTTCAAAACAGAGTCCCTTAAGGACTGTATAATTGATATCCCGAAAGGATTTAGATATTACAGATAATTTTTATATATAAAAAAAAAACAAGAACGCAGGCAGCTTCATCGATTTGCGATGAAACACATTCATGGCACGTGGTCTGACCTACTTAACAATGTTACGCTATCTTCGGTGATATGTTTTACGCATTATTATTTATTCTTATTTTGAGCCATTATTGTCCCACTGCTGGGCAAAGGCCTCCCTTTTCTCCTTCCACTCCTCGCGATCCAACGCTTTAACAGGCCATGATGGAAGATGTGCCTCGAGCTCGCTTTTTACGCATAAAAAAAGAATTTCGTTTGCAAGTCAAATAATAAGTAATCTCTGCTAGACGGGCTCATTCGGACTCCAATTTTCAACAAACAATCACTGAAATTAACTAAAAATCTAATAAGGTTTCATTACAATGTTGAAAATTTGTCACAAACATGCCATGAAAGTGTTTTACACACAAAGAAATTAACGAAACCCGAGACCGAAATGTGAGCAATTTTACCGGAGTATTTTTATTAAAATCAATAATTTTCATATTCAAACTAAATCTTTGCTGCTATCATAGAAGTTTTAGGTGGCTTATGTCCAACAGTGCACGGCTTTAGTCCTAAATTAGGCTATGTCCAGCAGTGGATTGTATTGATCGAACCCCAATTCTAGTAGTAGACTAAACGGACAAGGTAAGAAGTACTCGGCAGTGGGGCAAATCTAATATATCGATACTTCGAAAAGATGTAGCGCTTTAAGAGTTGGCTGAAATGCAAATGGAAACCATTTATAAAGTTATTAAAATACGCTCTTCATGACCATCCAAAGGTTGTCTTGCAGAGATCGCTCATTTTTTCCCCGTCTAGTGTATCTACTTTTATTTGGTGTGCAATAAAGTGCAATTTTTGTACACTCAAGAAACTCGTTTAGCGATTTTAAATAACGTCGGTAAATATTCAATTTGTTGTATTAAAAATAAAGATTGAAGAAACTATTATTAGAAGTATTCAAAATGCTCACCGCAGACATCCAGATGATGTTCCTCGTTAACGCATTCAATGCCCAGCATTGCGCCCCTCCCCGGGTCGCTCGGTAAATGAGCGTCTTGGGTCATGTGTTGACGACCTCTGTGGCGCGGTGGCTGAAGGTCCGCCTGCGACGCAGGAGGTTGCGGGTTCGATTCCCGCCTCGGGACAATGGTGTCTCAATCTCCAGACATTTGTTTCGAGTGTTCTGGTCGTTATATATCTACAATAAAAAATATCTATACGTGTAATATATTGTATTATGTATAACAGTCATCTAGTACCAATAACACAAGCTCCGCTTAGCTTGTTGCTAGATGATGCTGTGTGGATTGTCCAGCATTATTTATTTATTATCATTTGTTAGGGGATGATACGGGTTCCTCCAACACAGATTGGGATCGAAGCTAATCCGCTCATTTTTGTAATAAATCAGTCAAGCCTATGATCACTAATATGATAAATAAGTCTTTATAAAGTTCGAATAATCGTTATTATGGTTTCCCTTAGCTTTTTAGCTAGTAGTAGTTCATATAGCTGCCGGTATGATTGCTCATTATTCTGTACTAGGGAATTAATATTAGGGCTACGCTTTGATTATTCGATGTATAAGATGATCTGTGCTGGTTTTAAAAATCAATATATGAAACTTAACGTTTCAAAATCCGTAATGCACTAAAATAATTGATAACAGTATATTTGCCTTGATTTGTGTTGTATATTTGTTTTGTTCTGTTGGGGCATTCAACTGTGTCTATTGGAAAACTATATAATGCAGGTCATGGTAAATATTCAGGTTTGTGATTTTAGTGTTCATTAGTCTGAATTGTAACGTGAAAATTCTCAGTGGTTATTCAAAATGTTGCGCAGAGATTCTTCACATCTATTGATCGAGTATATTAATCATTTTTTTTCAGGGTTTAATAAATTTTTCATTCCACAGATGCTAATCTTTTCAATGTTTTCAGCCGCTAATCATGTTTCTTTCAGGTGCTGTGCACTCAGTGCTTTATAATAGGCCCCCTGCGTATTTAGGTCCCCTGTGTAGTATAGGGGTTGTGGAGTCTTTTATTTTTTTGGTCTGTTACTTCCCTGCGAATATGTTGGTTTCTTACGCTGTCCCCTACCTTATCCTTTATTTTATCTGTTCTTATCATATATGTACATCCTTATATCTTCTTATATATAATAATCAATTGCTGTTCGTTAGTCTCGCTAAAACTCGGGAACGGCTGGGCCGATTTTGCTGATTTTGATATGTTTGTCGTAGTCCAGGGAAGGTTTAATTAAACGGTGAGAAAATATGGTAAAATTGCGCAGAAATTTCCACGCGGGCGAAGCCGCGGGGCGCAGGTAGTTAAATGATAAAAATATAATAAATGTACACATGCTTGCTTGGAACTGACATATCACTCCTTGCTTCATGCAATTTGATAATATTTTTACACTAAATTTTATAAAATGAAATTATTTAATATCTACGAGGGAAACTAAAATTTGCTTTCGTTTCTAGTTACAAAAAAAAAAAATCTTTATCATGGGACCTCGATCGGGGGACCTTGGAAATTTGTCTCGAGACACCTTTTTTTAAAGCTCTAAGACTACTTTCATACATATTTATTTTGATATAATGTACACTGGATGTAATTGGGTTTTATTATAAAGTGTTTTGTAAAAGATCAATATCAGATAATACAAACGACTAAACTGATTTTGATACAAATAGAAAGCTTCACACATGATAAATATAATGAAAATTAATTTAAAAAATTCGAAAACACAGCTAAAATCAATTTTATCCTACCCTACCCTACTCTACCCAGCAACCACAAATTTAAAACCTCCACTGCCCCAATCAACACTACCCTACACATAACCAATACACGCCACTAAACCTAACTCTCCCCTCAGGTGAAAGCGGATTATCTAGCCCTGCTAAAGGAGAAGGGGGTAGACCGTCACACGCGCTTCCAAGAGGTCAAGAAGAAGATGGACGCGGACCCAAGATACAAGGCCGTTGAGGGAGGCGCGGCGAGGGAGGACTACTTTAGAGAGTATTGCAAACAGTTGAAAGATGACAGAAGGAAGGATAAAGATACAAAGGGTGAGTTTTTTCTAATAGAAATCCTACTAATATTTTAAACGCGAAAGTTTGTAAGTATGGATGGATGTTTGTTACTCTTTCACGCAAAAACTACTGAATGGATTTTAATCTTAAAATTTAACAATAATATAGCTTACATATCGGAATAACACATAGACTACAAATCATAAAAATATATTGTATATTATCCAAAATATCTATCACCACGCGGGTGAAACCGCAGGGCGCAGCTTGTAGAAAATAATTACAAGTACTACTCGTATTTGAACGGGTGTTTGTCGCGTTTATTTATCTATTTTTCCGGACGTTTCAACATTTTGAGTTTTAATTTTGTTTACACACTGTCGTGGTCTCGGTATGACTCGATATATACCCGTTAAAATAGCTTCTCTCGTCTTGGGGGGTCTTTCTGACTGGTCATTAATATGGATCAGTTGAGCTACCTGTAGATTGCTTTCAACAGTCTGCAGTTAGCTCTGGTTTCAATTTTAATACTAGTTCTCATTTGTTGTATATTTCTTAAATATTTTTATTTAATTTGTTTTCGAACAGCACAAAGATTCTAGAAAAATGTAGAAGTCGTTCTAAAATAAAATAAAAAAAATATTTACCAAAAGTTTACAATTAAAAAAAAAATAAAAAAAATTAAGTTAGTGTACATATTCTTACATTATAAAGTTGATTTTTGTGGTATTTCAGTTTAAAGTGACCCCCGCACTAGGCTAGGCCTGTTTCGCGAGGTATCAATACATTTTCTGTTTGCTCTGCTTCTGAATGTTTTGTTTTCTTATATAAAAACTGTACATCTCTGGAAGGCTTATTTTCACTCTCATCTCTAGAACGCGATCGCAGCGTGAAAAAAGAAAAGAAGGAGAAAGAACGAGAAAAGGAGGGCAAGGAAGGCAAAGAAGGAAAAGAGAAGAAGAAGAAAGAAAAAGGAGAGGTAAGTGCTGCCCTCTTTACAAAGCTTTAGAATTTAAAAAAGAAGGTTTTTAGCTTTGCTATTAGGAAATATAACTTAAAAGGGAATCTAGTACATATAAAAATCAATTGATGTTTTTTTTTTAAGTTATAGATAGAAAAAT
The DNA here is from genome assembly GCA_943735965.1 of Eupithecia abbreviata. Taxonomy (NCBI): domain Eukaryota; kingdom Metazoa; phylum Arthropoda; class Insecta; order Lepidoptera; family Geometridae; genus Eupithecia; species Eupithecia abbreviata. Next base: position 4,712,897 of record OX031003.1, on the reverse strand, counting down.
ATTTTTTGCACTTTAAATAGAAAACTATGTACGGAAAAATCTTAAAAATTTATTACAATTGGCGGACTATAAACAGGATTGAAAGGATTTTTTTAGGTTAACGGGGTCATCTAACACTTGATAAAGACGTTAGCCAACTTTGTAAAAAAGAAATGGTTTTTGGGTTGATTTTTATGAGTGTTTGAGGTTTTTTTAGGACACGATTTAAAACAGGGTGCATCAGAAAACTATTTTTATTATTTTACAGGGTGTACTTAAAAACAAAATATGATCACTAGACTAGGCAACGACAACCATGCACATGCATATTATATGCTTCTTGTCATAGTACCGAGGAACTTTTTTTGAACATTTAAAGTACCTACCCCCGAATCTGGCTGTCGCGCGTTGATGCCGCGGGTAGTTGACCGCCGCCAACAACCGGTCACCGAAGGTGTTATGTATTTTAAAAGAGATCTAAAAAGGTACTAGGCCTTTTTATTTTTAATGACAATAAGCATGCATCTGGTAGTAGTCTTAAAAAATCTACTAAGTCCGTCAGTTAGATTATTAGAAGATATTGGACCCGTGTTTTTTCTTTTGTCAATTAAACAAGAGAATATGATGATATAGCCAGTTAAAGTTCCGCGTGACGTCACGTCTCGCTACACTTCTTAGCAAGTTGTGACGTCACGAGCCCCCACTCCTAAACTTTGACGGGCTTTATTTTTGTAAGTATTTGTTTGATTGACAAAAGAAAAAATACGTGTCCAATATCTTCTGGTAATCTAACTGACGGACTAAATAGAAAATATATTTTTTACCCAATGCACTACCCTTATTGTCTTTGGTTTCATAAGTATTAATATTATCTATAAAATAGTATCTATAAAACTTGAAAACTGAATCATAAACTGCCTTGTCTAGTTGCTCGTTGTCGGTCATGCCGTTTGTTGTATTTCTTAGAAAACTTAAAGCAGGGAATTTATTACGCATTTTCCCTCTGTTCTCTGACCACATCTGATCAACCCCCTGAAAGTTTGGTCCGCACTTATTGTTACACCCTGTATTGTTGCTCTTATATTATTTAATAAATATATAAGTAATTCTGGACAATTCACACAGCATTATCTAGCCCCAAGCTAAGCAGAGCTTGTGTATGGGTACAAAGAACGAGAACACCCGGAACAAATGTTTGGTGATTGTACAAATTCTTCTAAGGGAAGAATCGAACCAGTCTTCAGCGTCGCAGGCGGACATTTGCCTGAATGTGCCACTGATGTCGCCATAACGGCTCGTCACTTTTGTCTCTAGGTTGTCTCTCACACAAGACAAAAACGAGCAATCAAATATGAACTAAAACTCCTAACCTTTAGATATATTTTGCAGTGTAAATTTGACGACCGATGTGGCGCGGTGGGCGAAGGTCCGCCTGCGACGCAGGAGGTTGCTGGTTCGATTCCCGCCTCGGAACAATTGTGTGTACGATCTGCAGATATTTGTTCCGGGTGTTCTGGTCGTTATCTATGTATAATAAAAAATATCTATCTATGTAATCTATTAAGTATATCAGTCATCTAGTACCCATAACACAAGCTCTGCTTAGCTTGCGGCTTGATGATGCTGTGTGGATTGTCCAGCATTAATTATTAATTAATGAAATTGTCCAGTATTTATAATATAAACACGACGGCGACAATCTATTCCATGTTATCCCGGCGCTTGTTAACAGATAGATAAAAGTATATATCACACTTAAAAATAAAACAAACAAGACAGAATAAAATACAAAATATGTGACAATTTGGCGGTCTTATCGCTCAAGAGCGATCTCTACCAGACAAACGTGGATGGATAGGATCGTTGGATCGTACATGGGGATCTGTGTGCATTATATTAATTAGTAAATATTGCATAAAAAAACGTTTCTACTAAAAAATTAATATAAAAACATATAACTAATTATATACCTACTTATATAAATACACACTCTTAATTTTATAAAGGGCAACAAGGGTGTAGTCAGTGACATAAGGAAAAGTAGTGTTCTATAGTTTGACTGAAACCGCTGTACCGCGCCTGAGGTATGCGAGCGGCGAGACGGGGGGGAAGTATCGGCCGCTCCGATCCATCAGTCTCCCGTCAACGCGTACTCTTGCTCGTTTTTCCTCGCCCCCCACCTCGCCGCACTATCCTAAGGAGCGGTACAGCGGTTTCGATCATACTATAATACCTTATTTTATAAGTTTTGTATCACTTCGAGCAATAGCGAGTTTATATTAAGCTTGTTTCGGACACGATATGTTTTGCGTCTCGCGCTTTTATGGGTTTCTGTTGAAAAGTGCTACGAATTGGTCATGATGTTGAAGTAAGTAATATTTATTGTATTTATCATGTGATTTTTCGGTGAAGTTTTATCAGGGATAGTGTAGCTTTCTATTTGTTACGAAATCGGTTTGGTAGTTACGATTATATGATTTTGATTTGTTATAAAACATTTTATAATAAAACTATTACAATTAGTGTTAATTATATCAAAATACAAATGTATTATTGATAGAGTGATATTTTTTACGAATACCTAGTTCGAGAAACATTTTCATACGATTATGTTTTTTTTTTGTAGCTACGAAAGCAAGTTTTAGTTTTCTCAATTATTTTTAAAACATTTGATTTAATAAAATGTTATCAAATTGCATGATGTAAAGAGTTCTAGGTCGGTTTCATTAAAATTAAAGAGAATGTAAAACCTAATTATTTACAAGTTGTATAATCGCTAAAGTTTCTGAAAAATATAATTAATTACATGGGAACTACTAAAATTCAGTATCTTTGCAGTTATTATTGGGATACGACGGGAATTGGCGCCTTCATCGGACATGGTAGAATAGTCGTCATTGTCTCAAGCCCTAGAACGAACTTCGTAGATGTCATTTAAGAAGTTTTCCAAAAGTAAACTCTATTTACCTTAGAAAAATAGAAGATAACTTTCGCGAAAGACTAAATTTGTGGTAATGTCGTATCAACCTCTGCAGGTCTATGCCATTTTAATTTCAAATAAAAAGAGCTATGTTTTCAAGTTGGTCGAACAATTTTTTTATAGTACAGAATGCATCATAAGAAGGGAATTTGTACTGTATTTTCTCTCGTCACCCCTTTATGAGATCAGCAACTCAATTTATGGCATTCACCGAGTGGCTTAGAATTGCGAGCAAATTATATCTTGCCTGAGCACTGTTCTGGGTGTTAGATACAGACAGCTTCTGAAAAATGTTGTTCTGAATTAATAGCTTAGCATGCCAAGTGATATTTTCAAGAATTGAGAATAAACTTAAGATCTGATAGCTGTTAAATGAGCCAATCATGAGTAGAGTTTTGACAGCTGTCAACTGTGACCAATCACGAAGGCTCTAGTTCTGGCTTGCCATAGTCGTAGTCGACCTACGGGGCTTCGAGATCCTACCGATATGACCGAACGGCCTTAGGGTGTAGGATAAATCAACAGATATCGCTTATTATCAACCTTATTAACAACAACTTAAGGTTAATATTGAATATTTATGACTTTCTAATTGCGACTGTAATAATCATGATGTTTTACACAGATAATGCGTTTTATTCGTAACTCATTTACACCTAAGGCCGTGAGACGTTTATATCGTGTCCGATGCAGGTTTAAGTAGCGGAAATGGCGCGGGGCGCTGCTTCCGAAATGAACCCCGCACAGCCTTATCTCAAGGTTCAAAGTTCTATAATTTCATTCTAAAATGTTCGCCTTCATTAATCTTTAATATGTAAATTGATCCTTATTAGGTACTAACAATATAGAGAAGCTATAAAATCGCTGGTGACGCTGATTTGCAGTAGGTACCTCTATTTCTAACCCTGAGTTTTGACAGCGTAAGGCCGCGTTCACTTTGGATGCGAATTTGTTCGCGCATAATTGTAAGAATACTGTTCGTACGAATTGAGTTCGTACACTGTACGCATGCGTTTTTCCGCCAAATAGGCGCGGTCCCTCTGATATCGCGTTCGTGAATTCATCTTTGTTGCGATGAATAATCTGTATCTTAGATATCATCGAGAGAGAGAAAGATATCGCTTCCACACTGGATATTGCACGCTATCTGCGCGCTCCCATGGAAGTTAGAAGGTTGGGATCGTTTGTGCGTATCCGTACATTTCCGCACGAATCAAATTCGGACGAAAACGTGTCCAAAGTGAGCGCGGCCTAAGTTCTATTTGGTCGATTTCAATGATAATGTCAGTTTTAGAAACAGAATGTTAAAGTTTCAACATTTCTGGTCAAAAATGGACCTGTCTCCTGTCCCCTGTCTTTGTCCAAATCTGAAGTATTCAAGAATATCTTTCTGAAACCGTACCAAGTATAGGGAATTTCTTAAAGCCTTCTTTACTCTTTATTCAAAAATAGCTTTATATAAAAACATACAAAGCTCTCCTTATTTCCGTCAGATACTGTACTAATTAAGACATCCGTATTGTTTCCATTCACCATCATTAAAATAGAAAGCTACACTACCCTCAAATTTTAAAACTGAACTTATTTTAAACTTTTTCCTTCACAACAGTTAACCCATCCATTTTCCTTACAGACCACCGAAGATGACCCGAGGAAACAGCCCACTCCACCACCAGACCAGTGGGCTGAGATCCTCGGCATCCCTGGTGAAGAAGCCAGGGCCCGCAGAAAGGCCCTGCAGCAGGAAGAATCCGACAGAACTGGCTCCACAAGCCCCGAAGACCAACCATCACCGAAGCAACTACGATCCTCCAAAAAGGAAACCCCCACAAAAGAGGAGAACTTAATCAAATACCCCCCAAAGAAGAGAATACTAGAGGAATTCAAGTCTCCTGGCCCTGAGGAGAAGAAGGTTAAGAAAGAAAAGAAGAAGGCTGCGGATAAGACTGAGAAGAAGAAACGGAAGAAGACGGAGAAAGACTAGTGTTTGCTGTATGTTTTCGGGAAGAGGTGTCTTAGGGAATGAATGGACACGTGACGGGTTAACTCGGTTCGTTTCGTTTTTATTTTCGCGGGTAGTTTGATTTTTTGAAGATTGTAGCTTAGACGGCGGTGGTTTGTGATACGTACCTGTTGTGTGTACTGATGTCTCGTATTAGAGGTGTGTATTGAGTGTTTGACGATGAATTGTTACCAGCCGGCAGTTTACACTCACCGAGACGAGCCAAGCACGAGTGTGTACATGTTCTCGTCTCTAAGGCTCTCGTGTTGTCTCGGCCACAGTTCAAGTAAGATGAGTTTATACGTACATGGTATGAGTTCCCGAGATATTCGAAGATGTCTCGGTGAGTGTGTATATCCGGTTTAACATAAAATACAGGGAGAGGCAAAATTTGACAATCTTTTTGCAAACTTGATTTAAATTGAGATGGCTTTTAAAAAGGTTCATTTTAAAGAAAAGAAAACAGCTTCATTTTTATAATGTCTCTAACTAAAATATACCTGAACAAGAGGTCGTCCAATTTTGTCCCTCCGTGATACATAAATAAGGACAACATTTTCGTACCTTTCAAAGTGGACTAGATAGCCTAGCTAAATTTTCGTATTTTACAAGCAGCTTATTTAAAGTAAATTCGCACGTGCTTCACAAGAAAATTATCATCAGAATTTTAGATTTGATACAATACGCGCGAAAAGGTACGAAATTTTTGCACCTTTCATGTAATTTTCCAGTTGAGAATCAATGCAAAGCTTTAACTCGATGCTAGACGTGAAATTTTAGGAGGGTGGTAGCCTCCTATTTTTTAACTGTACTGATGTGGAAGTACGTTCCTTTCTGTAATCAAATACTATTGAACGGATTTAGATAGAAACTGACAACCGAATAACTGTAATCAGATGGACTCTGATTTATTCAGGTCTAAACTTCTGTATAAACATACAGATATTAAGCGTGCCTTGTTTTGAAAGACATGAATATTATGCAGTACAGAGCGTATATAACGTATCCACATATATCTACAGCGACTGGCACCGGCCGTGCTGGCCGAATTGATATGTAATCCGCCATGACACTTTGAATATCAATTCTGATTGGTGTTCAAAGTGTCATGGCGGATTACTACGAGAATACTGAGGAGAATACTGACCCGTGACGTCATGCAGCCGCAATATGTTACGTAAAGGTACAGAATAACCACAGGAATAACTATCGCAAAGGTCTGACTTTCTTTATTCTGGGTCTGACACGGCACTGTGCCGGTACAAGTAATACTTTTAGCTCGCGATTTTACAATGTACAGATTATGTACTATTATTATTATTGATTTTTGCTCTATTTCCAAAATATGTAACTTTTGTACGCCTAACGGCAGATCACAGTGCTCTTAATTTTAAGTCTGAACATCCCAGTAATACCTGTGTATCACAAATAAATAAATGAACTATGAACTATTTGGTCCGGGTGTTCTGAATATTCTCTTTGTTCAAAAAAACATTTATCTAGTATCCATCTACTTTTGGGGCTAGCCGATGCTTTGTGGATTGTCCAGCATTATTTATTAACACTTTGAGTGCTGAAAACGCACGGTATGAGTTTTCTACAAGTGACTAATATGCGTAAATCCACACTAGCGCAGCGGCTTAGAAAATACAGATCTTTGTGACATAGCAGAGCTGTAATATTTTTCAAACGAAACGCATGTGCGGCGCAACACAACCGCTGTGTAAAGCGGCAGCACGAATTTTTTAAGTAAAAAAGAAGATCGCAGTCGTCGAAAAAAAACCGCAGTCAAAGTGTTAATCTATGCTAAATTTGTGATCTGTCAAAATTTTCATTTGGCGCACGCAGTTATCGGGAGTTAGCGTCTATCTAAGTTTCACTTGACTGCAGCAACGTACCACAAGCCGTCATATACTAACGGAAGTATAGAGAAGTAGCGTGATATATTTTATTAAATATTAGAGTACATAATTATTATGATCACTCGCAGTAGCTGGTTATGTCTTTTCATGGCGAGGTATTTATATATAATATTATATATAACAGAAGTTGTTTTTTAACATTTTTATGCGCCGTGACGAACGTGGATGTGTTCTCGCTGCTGATTGAACATTGAACAGAGGCAGCATTGAATGTGTTAAGATAATATTGCGTTTGGAAAACCAGCATGTTGGATTTATCATGATGTGTGGAATGTCCAGTATTATTTGTTTATAATGTGTGTATTGCACTAGGGGTCTCTGAGAAATTAAATAATATACGAAACATTTTGTATTTCATAAATCAAACAGGAATTCATTAGATAGATAGATAGATAGATAGATAAATTCTTTGTTTGCAACTTACAAAATACAACAATAGGGTAGTGTCCTGGGTAAAAAACATATTTTTCTATTTAGTCCGTCAGTTAGATTATCAGAAGATATTGGACACGTATTTTTTTCTTTTGTCAATCAAACAAATACTTACAAATATAAAAATGAAGCGTCAAATTTAGGAGTGAGGGCTCGTGACGTCCCAACTTGCTAAGAAGTGTAGCGAGACGTGACGTCACGCGGAACTTTAACTGGCTATATCTTCATATTCTTTTGTTTAATTGACAAAAGCAAAAACACATGTCTAATATCTTCTAATAATCTAACTGACGGACTTTGTAGATTTTTTTAAGACACTACCCTATTATAGAAAAGGGGAAAGTTGCGGGTTCAAGTCCCGAAATTTTTAGGATATTATTTAATTTCTCAGAGATCCCGAGTACAAGGACTTACGCACTAGTGACTAACTATTGTTTTTTTTTATTAGCTGTTATGCTTAGATAATGCGTGGCTCGTCCACTTTTTATTATGTGTCCTGGACAGATTCGTAATCTACCTCGCCTTGAAAGACTTTTCTTTATTTCAAACTACTCGCATTTATTGCAAAATTACAAAGCAGCGTCACAATAAGTGTTATATTTAATAAAATTATTTAATCAAAATATTATACTTGTGTATTGTTTTAATGTGTTGTGCTGTCTGTATGTTGTGGGATTAGTGATAGTTAATTAATTAATTTAACGGGCTTCCGGAGGGACGAATTCTTCATACAAACGTAATACCAAAATTATTTCTAATTCAAGCATATTTCCACTATAATATTGCATTATTTGTATCAAAATAGTATTTATCTAGGTTCCCAAATAGTTTTTTTTTCGAAATACTTACCTGAAATGAAATGAAAGCCAATCTCATTTTGCACATTTTTATGCGAAAATGGACAAGTTTTCTTGCTATTTGTTTCGTATTAAAACATCAGTATCTTACGTGTTATTTATTAAGGAACATAGCTTATATTGTCTAGTTACAGAATAACAATACTTTGTGAAGAATACAAAAAGTTTTCAGTCATAATTTTTGGTATTACGGAACAAACCAAATTTTGAACGGCTAATATTGCTATCGCGCACGCATGAGGCGCGGCGCAAGGGTTAAACAGGGACAGCGATATTCAGAGCGATTTTTGCAAGCGAGGGTCGCCGGACCCTTAATGTAATAACAAAATAGGTATAAGTCTTGTGGATAAAGTTTGTTATTGAAAATGGCATGCTGTCTCACATTGATAATATTTGACATTTCAATCCGAATCTTTATCTACACGACTTATAATGTTTGCTGCAATTTTAAACAGACTGGGAAACAAAATCTTTGTAGGTCAATCAATTCTCCTACTCAAAATAACTAAAAATTTCCAAAAATATGTATTTACTAAACACGTAACATTTTTATTGTGATCGAAACTACAAAATACAGCAATCCGCCATGACACTTTGAACACCAATCAGAGAATACTAATAGCGGCTGAGAAAATACAGATCTGTGTGACTCAGCACAGCCGTAATATTTTTCGAACGAAACGCATGTGCGGCGCAACACAACCGCTATGTAGAGCGGCAGCACGAATTTTTTAGGTTAAAAAAAAAGATCGCAGTCGTCGAAAAAAAATCGTAGTCAGTGTTAAATAAATTACCATTGAGGTCTTTAATAGATTCTGATAGATTATTGAATATAGTAATGCACATATTGTACACATTTTTTTCATAGATTTGTTTGTGGCATTGCGGTTTGTATAACAGATTATCAAATTTTGCTCTTCTCTGTCGAGATGTTTCTCTTTTCTTTCAAGCTGTATGTAACCTCATAATTTAATGCGATTGTGATGTGTTTTGTAAATAAATACGAGTATACTGATCCGTGAAGTCATGCAGCAACAATATGTTAAATACTGATCCGTGAAGTCATGCAGCCACAATATGTTAAATACTGATCCGTGAAGTCATGCAGCGACAATATGTTAAATACTGATCCGTGACGTCATGCAGCCACAATATGTTAAATACTGATCCGTGAAGTCATGCAGCCACAATATGTTAAATACTAATCCGTGAAGTCATGCAGCCACAATATGTTAGATACTGATCCGTGAAGTCATGCAGCCACAATATGTTAAAGGCACAGAATAACAACAGGAATAACTATGGCAAAGGTCTGACTTTCTTCAATCAATTTGTTTATTGACTATATTGTAAATACGTTTTTAATTTTTCTAGTATTTGTTCGTAATTTAATAAAGAACAATATTTTAATAATGAAACATAAAGTTACGCTGTAAACTTCTCCAATTCGGTACCTAACAATTATATTAGCTACTAGCGGACCTTCCCGGCTTCGCACGGTTTTAGTACGGATCCCTAACTTTTTTGAAAATATAATATAGCCTATGTTCACCGCGGATAGTGTAGCTTCCTAACAAGAATTTTTCAAATCGGTCCAATTGTTTCGGAGCCTGTTCATTACAAACAAACAAAAAATCAAACATTTCCTCTTTATAATATTAGTATAGAAAACACAATGGGTGGGCATAATGCCAATAGCGATGCAAAGATTGGATTCAAGTAATAATATAATAATTCTATTTTATTAATAATTTTTACTTAAGGAAGATTTTACGACGAATTTTAAAATACACATTAACCCCACGACGTACAGAAGCTTTATTATTAAATTATATTTAATCAACAACAAATAAGTGTATGTCTTTGGAAATTGTAAATATTGAGCAAAATTGTATAGTGTATGTATGGTAAGTTTCCTAAGAATTGACGGACGAATAGAGAGACTGTGTTTTTAGTATAAAATAAGTTTTAATTGCATTGAAATGTCTTTTCAACAAAACTGTGTAAATTCCTCTGCCACTGATATAAGCGTATTTTACTGTATATGAGACAAAATCTTAAAATATATTATTTGAGATAGCCGATTCGTGTACGGTATTTTACAAATCGGTTTTAGATTTAAGTTTTTACGAATAAATAATACCTAGGCAAAAAGCAGTCTGAAAATTTGAGTTTCAGTTTATAAAATACAAAATCAATTCAAAGTTTACAGGTTTTTAAATCTGATTTAACCCCATTAATTAGTAGGCGCAAATAAAAAAAGATCAACTGTCATCAGTAAGATCAACTGTCACCAGTAAGATCAACTGTCATCAGTAAGATCAACTGTCATCAGTAAGATCAACTGTCATCAGTAAGATCACCTGTCATCAGTAAGATCAACTGTCATTAGTAAGATCAACTGTCATCAGTAAGATCAACTGTCATCAGTAATACCTACTTACACAGCCAACTGACGTCATTACCACAGAGCAATATAGCGTCCACAGCGTGCGTACAGTTTCAAATTACGCGCGAAACCGGCAATTATTGATTGTATAGAAACTTATTTCTCGGATCTCTCTTCGTCGTTTTTCTAGGTCTCTTGACACGGTCGCTATCCCGTCGATTCTCTGTGCGGCTAGGCGGTCATTTACTCTGTAATCTGTGTACCAGGGGTACTCCCAACAACTCGTCTCTCAAGCCAACCTAACCTGCACGTGGTACTGCTAGATAACGAACTAGGCTCTGGTGAATTATCAATCAATCTTCATAATTTGATAACTCATATTAATTTTACAATTATTTCCATTACTTGACACTGGCAGCAAAATGTCCAACCATACACAGTTGCCATTAACAAATAATCATCATCATGATGATGATGTCAAGTAATGGAAATAATTGTAAAATTAATATGAGTTATCAAATTATGAAGATTGATTGATAATTCACCATATCATGCTGCGGTGTCAAAGCAAATGACCCTGTATCCGCACAGATAGTCAACGTACCGCGTGGTAAGAAAAACAAAATAATTCATAGCATTAATAAATTCTAGTTCCTTAATAGAGAATATAGAGACCAAAGCTTTGCGTAAAGCTTAAACATTTTGTCAACGCGGTCACTGCCCGTTGCCCCGCTACATGGTGGGTTTCAGTGACATGTGCCTCTTGGGCCTTGAACGTGTTAATATAGTAAGTACATAAAAAAAAAACTAGCACTCACCAGGCAGTCAGTGAAATTGTCAACGATGTCAGATCGGATTGAATGAAAACTTATTTTATGCGCAAAAACAGTGTCTCTATTCGCAACTTCAATATTAAATGTAAAGAATGTGTAAATAGTATGTAATAAATTAAATATGTAACGTAGTTTTAAAAGTACTTTGTAAAAGTATCAATTGTTTCATAAGATAAGTATTGGTGAACTTGCGCGATCTGAACACGTAATTATAAGTGTTTATCGGTGGCGCCAGCGCCAGTCATCCCGTGATCACGGCAGTGTGTAGACCTGTTTAAACGTCTGGGAAAATAATATATGTAACTCGTTTAATAGTACTTGTATTTATGTTAAGAAGATTTTGAGTTCAAGGGGTTTATCACTTCCCCTAATACTCGGTCGCAATTTTATTGACAGATGTTAGATTTGCAATGAAAACTGTCAATTAATTTGACGGTTGTCATCTAAGTCCTGATTATAAAATAACGTGTTTTCCATGTACAAATCATAATGGTACTACTCAAAAAGATAAAACTGTTTACGCTTAGTTATCATTAATAAAATGTCATTCTCTTTTTCTCTACTAAAGTTTATGACTCTTCACACGGACACTGGCAGAGTTGTGGCAACACAGTCACAGCCATAAAAATAAGAAGTTGAAGTTATAAAATAACGGCCGCACTGCAAGCGTCTAGTTTGGCGCCCTGATTAGAGGGTCACTTAGCGGAGCTTCATACTGACTGACCTCAATCAATGCTGTCAAAAAAGCTTCGTCTTTAATATATATTTTATCAAGCTAAGCGTCTATCAAGGTAAAATTCACAAGATCTAAATATTAGATATACTATATACTACATGCCCCAAGCCTAGCAAAGCTAGACGCTTACATAGGCGTGTCCCATCATCATCATCATCAGCCTATAGCAGTCCACTGCTGGACATAGGCCTCCCCCAATGAGCGCCATAGCGCCCTGTCTTCAGCTTGCCGCATCCAGCATCTACCTGCAGTCTTTCGCAGGTCGTCATCCCACCTGGTCGGAGGCCGTCCTACACTACGTTTACCGTCGTGTACGAGTCGTGGTCTCCACTCAAGAACACGTTTGCCCCATCGGCCGTTGGTTCTTCGCGAGATATGGCCGGCCCACTGCCACTTCAGCTTGCTAATTCTTTGAGCTATGTCGATAACCTTGGTTCTCTGTCGGATGTATTCGTTACGAATCCTATCCTTCAGAGAAACTCCGAGCATAGCTCTTTCCATAGCTCGCTGAGCGACTTTGAACTGGTGGACCAGCCCTATCGTGAGTGTCCACGTCTTAGCTCCGTAGGTCATAACGGGTAGGACGCACTGATTGAAAACTTTCGTTTTCAAGCATTGCGGTATGGATGACGTGAAGACTTGACGTAGTCGGCGTGTCCCATACTGCCTGCGTATAGAAAACTAGCTGTTCCCCGCGGTTTCACCCGCGTATAAACTCGAATTTTATTTTATTAGGTGATTTTTTTACACCTCGGGTTACATTTATGGAGTTTTAGTAAGGATCCCTAACTTTAAAAAAAATATAATATAGCCTATGTTCACCGCGGATAGTGTAGCTTCCCAATGATGTTAGAATTTTTCAAATCGGCCCAGTAGTTTCGGAGCCCATTCATTACAAACAAACAAAAATCAAACATTTCCTCATATTAGTATAGATCTACACGCCCAAAGACTAGCAAAGCTAGACGCTTGCATAGGCGTGTCCCATACAAGCTACATCTGTCATGTGTGCCGCTCAGATCGAATACTACTGAGCAAGATAATGACATCATTCTCAATCTCATTCTATACGTACGCAGGTTACAATGTCATATGATTGTTTTCTCGTGATGTTTGACCATTGGCCTCTATTTGTCATAGCATTATTTATTTATACTTACATAATATTTTGATTATTGTCCCACTGCTGGGCAAAGGCATCCTTTACATAACAAAAAAAAAATATATATGCCATCACGGGAAAAAACGGGAAAAAAATTCTATGTGAATGCGCCCTTAGATGTTAGAAGAATACATTATGTGTCTTAAAGCTAGGTAAGTATTTGTTAAAAATTTATTGGTACAAACATTAACCAAAAACAAAACCTATAAATATAAAAAGGTGCATTGACTTATTTGATTATTTGAATTTATAATTGTGTTGTAAATGTAAAAATTGTAAAGAAGTATCCATGGTATTGGCTAATATTTTATCAACTAACATAGTATTAGCCAACGTCTTTGAATACTTCCGATTGGCATTGATTTGGATTAGTTGAGCTATATCTAGATGCTTTGCAAGTCTGCAGATTGCTCAACAGCTCAACAGCGTCAGATTGATATGAGCGTCTAGAGTAGTCAAAATGATCTAAAATCGCTTTTATGTTTTTCAGATCATTTTGACTAATCTAGACGCTCATATCAATTTGTCGCTGACTGTACTAGCCAATTTTGGGGCTTGGTTAAAATACAAACCTTTTTGATTGTCGTGGACACTTAGGCTACGATTTAGTAAATGCAAGTTGCAAGTACTTATGAAGGGATTTAGTAAATGCAAGTTGCAAGTACTTATGAAGGGATTTACTAAATGCAAGTTGCAAGTACTTACGAAGGTTGTATTAAGGCGAAAGGGTAAGTTTTTTTAGACTGTACTTGACTTAAAGCACAGTTTTGAAGTATTTTGATAAGACTAGTAAAATAATAGGTGTTTTTATCAATAGCTTAAGGGAAAACGCCTCTGGTTTCCCGCAAAATTTAGGGAAATCTACCAAAGTAATTAAAACTCAGTGCTTCATTTTCTTTAGAATTTGCAAGGTCCCAATTCTGCTAAACTAATGGATTCACCGCTTTATTTTCTTTAAAATTTGCAGGGTCCTTATTTTACTAAACTAATGGCTTCACCAAAACAATGTTATCATCTCAGGATTACACATTTTGGCATTTTACAGAATGAAAAATACAATAGTCATTTACACTATTGTATTTGTAATACAATAGTCATTGGCACTTGCATTTGTAATACAATAGTCATTGACACTTGCATTTGTAATACAATAGTCATTGACACTATTGTATTTGTAATACAATAGTCATTTGCACTATTGTATTTGTAATACAATAGTCATTTACACTATTGTATTTGTTGTGACGGCCTGACAATAAAAACTTAATCTCGCAGTGCCTTCAGTTATTCCGTGATCATGAAACTGTGCTGAAATATTGGAAAACTCAAAATTTAAATCTTCGTAAATACTCCGCTATAACTTTTGTGTTAACTATGATCGTTTCAAAAATTTTTAGCTACCTTAGAAAATCCATCTTTTGCGGGTGACTAAAAGCGTTAAACCTTTTTGTAATACGAAAACGTAGTATTAAGTAACTCTTGATAATAAACATGTTAGTAAGGGAATCGTCGAAATCCGTCTAGTAGCTTTAGCAACGTGTTAGCGGATTTCTTACACTTCTAAGACGACCGAAGCCTGGTTTCTACTAAAGCATAGAGGAAGTTAGAAAAAGAACTGCCCAAGTGACGCCATCTGCTGGATTTTACGGTTAATTTCGGCATATAAAATCATCGACGTTAAATACAAAGAGTAAGGCGCGAATTAAACATCTCTGCGGCGCTTTGGTGGCGTAGGGTCCTACTCGACGAAAATCTTAAGTTTCTTATTCGTTTTCGTAGATAGATCCTAACATGCAAGCATTGGAATGAAACTAGCTTTATATTGGCCCACACAGCCAGTTAGCTAACACAGGTTTTCTAGTTTTCCAAATAGATTGACCGAAACCGCTGTACCGCGCCTGAGGTATGCGAGCTGCGAGACGGGGGGAAATATCGGCCGGTCCGATCCACCAGTCTGCCGTCAACGCGTACTCTTACTCTTTTTTCCTCGCCCCCTACCTCGCCGCACTTTCCTAAGGAGCGGTACAGCGGTTTCGGTCAAACTATAGCTAGGTTTGTATAGATCTTTATATAATAACCATGAACGTGTTTAAATTTTTATAATTTTAAGTTTAGCAATTTTTATTTAACGTTAACATAACAGTTTAGTTACTAGTGTTTTGAGAGCTACAGAATAGTTAACAATATTAAATATATTAAATATATTGCAATATTAAATATATTGCAAAATATTCTAGAGAACTACACAATTTTGCGGATACTTGTGTTGGAGGCCTTTAAAGAAACAGTGTCATTCTTTGAAGGCCTCTTACCAGGTATTAAGAGTTTGCAATTAATATTTGTTTAATATGGAGCTTGCACTCGCAAAGTGGTTCCTTTTAAATTAATTGTTCCTTAGATAAGTTGTTTTATTTAGCTATATTATATTTAAATAAGATCCCAATACTGCGCTAGTAGCACACACGAGTGCCAAATTGTATGAAATCACAGCCCAGAGTCTGGTTTCTTGTCGATACGTTTTTTTCTGTATGTGATTGGAACAGCGCCTCTAGCGTGCGCATATAGGACTACGCAAATTCCATACAAAGATTTAACGTCTCTATTTTAACTAAACTCGAGTCCGGTTCAGATTATGAAGTTTTATTTTTGTTTGGAACATTGCGTCCCTGGAACGATATTAGCAAATCTTTTAGTAAAGATGTCTCCATAATATTGCGAACAGAACACATATCTCTGGTCTAGGGTTGTTTTTGATAATGATATCAAAGCATTCGTGATATTTTTACACTAAAGTCATTTAAACATGATATTTACCATGATTTGATTGATGAAAGATCAACTCATGGTAAATATCCCCTTTTAAATTACTTAAGTGTTAATAACTATGATAGTTTCAAAAGTTTTATCATGATAGTTTTGTTTCATGCTTAATCTTACTATAGTATGACCGAAACCGCTGTACCGCTCCTTAGGAAAGTGCGGCGAGATGGGGGGCGAGGAAAAAAGAGCAAGAGCACGCGTTGACGGCAGACTGATGGATCGGAGCGGCCGATACTTCCCCCCCGTCTCGCCGCTCGCATACCTCAGGCGCGGTACAGCGGTTTCAGTCAAACTATAACTATTTTATAGAATGCATTACATATAAGGCGATACAAGAAGTACATTAATGTGCTGTTTAAGTTTTATTATTCGTTTTGTTTGTGTAAATAGTTTCGACATTATATTTGTATTATTAAAGAATTGTGAATAAATTAATATTTGTGGAATTATTAGTATTATTTTATATTTACCTCAGTACTAGTTGACTCGACGTTTTACCGTCTAAAAATTCATAGAAAAAGCTATTCCGATTTAGGTTCCAAGATATTTTTTGTTAACATAGATATTTATGAATGAAAATAATAAGTACCTAATGAGTATGTAATAAGTAGTGAGCCCACTCAACGCTGAGAGGCGACGTGGAAGGCCCAGGATGAGATGGCGCGACGAGCTCGAGGCACATCTTCCATCATGGCCTGTTGCAGCGTTGGAACGCGAGAAGTGGAAGGAGAAAAGGCAGGCCTTTGCCCAGCAGTGGGACAGTACTGGCTTAAAATAATAATAAATAATAAACAGAAAACAACAAGGTACCACTAAAAACTAAAACACAAACTTCACTGCTTCACAACACTCGCTTCTTAGTCGATGAAGGAATCCAATCGAAGTCATTAAAGGCACAAGTATGTATTTAGTATTTTTAAGTTATTATCTGTATTCTTATAGAAATAACGAAGTTTCTATTTTATTTTCCCTCCACAGAAGAAGGAGGAACCACCAGTCGAGGAGATGGAGACCGAGGAAACGGAAGCGGAGCCCGACGCGGCGGCGAGGGAGAAGGAGGCGCGCGCGCAGGCCTCCATCAAGGAGAGGGAGCGAGAGGTGCAGCGCGCGCTCGCCACCAGCCTGCGGGACAGGGACAAGGAGAGGGAGCAGCACAAGAGGGACGAGGCTGTGCAGGTGAGAGAGAGAGAGAGGAGGCGCGCGCGCAGGCCTCCATCAAGGAGAGGGAGCGAGAGGTGCAGCGCACGCTCGCCACCAGCCTGCGGGACAGGGACAAGGAGAGGGAGCAGCACAAGAGGGACGAAGCTGTGCAGGTGAGAGAGAGAGAGAGAGGAGGCGCGCGCTCGTTACCAGCCTGCGGGACAGGGACAAGGAGAGGGAGCAGCACAAGAGGGACGAAGCTGTGCAGGTGAGAGAGAGAGAGAGAGAGGAGGCGCGCGCGCAGGCCTCCATCAAGGAGAGGGAGCGAGAGGTGCAGCGCGCTCGCTACCAGCCTGCGGGACAGGGACAAGGAGAGGGAGCAGCACAAGAGGGACGAAGCTGTGCAGGTGAGAGAGAGAGAGAAGGAGGCGCGTGCGCAGGCCTCCACCAAAGAGACGGAGCGATGTTTGTAACTCTTTCACGTAAAAACTACTGAATGGAGTTTAATAAAACTTTACAATAATATAGCTTATACATCAGAATAACACATAGGCTACAATTTATAAAGATATGTTGTATATTATTCAAAACATCTATCACCACGTGGGTGAAACCGCGGGGCGCAGCTAGTTATATCTAATACTAACCGCTTGTTGTTATATTTTGTAGCACTTCAACGCGCTCCTGGCGGATTTAGTTCGCAACCCGGAACTGGCGTGGCGCGAGGCGAAGAAGCAACTGAAAAAGGACCACCGGTACCAACTTGCTGAACTCTTGAATAAGGAGGAAAAGGTACGTACAGCGGACATCCAGGCAATATTTGTTCTTCAAAAAAGGGCGTCAAGGGCTATTTATAAATTAAAGCCACGAGATTCTTTGAGGGAATTATTTAAAAAGATTCTTCTTGCTGTAATATCGCAATAGATCTATGAAAATTCAATGTTTACGCACAAAAATAGAGATGGCCTTTTTGTAAAAGAGTGATGTTCGCTATAGAAATACAAGAAACGACGACCGATGTGGCGCGGTGGGCGAAGGTCCGCCTGCGACGCAGGAGGTTGCGGGTACGATTCCCGCCTCGGGACAATTGTGTGTACGATCTGCAGATATTTGTTCCGGGTGTCCTGGTCGTTTTCTATGTATAATAAAAAATATCTATCTATGTTATATATTGTATTATGTATATCAGTTATCTAGTACCCATAACATACTCTGCTTACGATGGGGCTAGATAATGCTGTGTGAATTGTCCAGCATTATTTATTTATTTAAGAAACAAGAACAAGTTACACATTCCATCATTTAGATTACACAAGGTAGGGAAATCATTTAGTTTCATCCAAAACTCAAAAGCATTTATACTTTTTTTTAATTTCTTTAGGCTTACAAAATAAGCACTTAGACAAGTCAAATTTTATACTATGAATTATTATCAAATTCTAAATTTAATAATAATAATAATAGTGTAGCCATTAGATTAACTTTTAGATAAACTTCTCAAAGGGCCTCTGTGCTGTTGGCTTCGGCCCCACGCAAGCCTTCCAAAGGACCGGGTCACTTTATGGCCCGAGATCATGGTAAATGAGAGACATAATAATGATCTTTATTTCAGACAACATGGGTCCATATAAACTTAAAAGTACACAATAATAATTAAAAAGTCACATAAATCTACAAAAAATAAAAATAAACATGAGATGATTGAAGGGAAAAATAACAAAAACAAAAATAACAAAATAATCAAAACAAGAAATTAATAAACAAAATTACAAAAATTATTTAACGATTTTGAACTTTACATCATTATTATTTGTAAAAGCGTGCAACCTGGAAGAGTGATAAATATTAATGTTCACTTCAATTTTTTGTCCAATATTGGAAGAAGTGAAAAAGAAACCACTAGTATGTTCATATAACTTATGTGTCTAATACATTTGATTTGCTAATCTAAATATAGTGCGATTTTAGATACATGTCAATATTGATTTAAAGCTTAGCATAACATTGAATTTCTTACATTATTTACATTATTACTATTGTCGGTGCGGAACTGAGCGGCACCTGGCCAAGCATCAACATCATTGATGTAATCATCTCCATCATCCGCCATGCTGGAGGTGCCCACTTGTAGGACCAACCTACTTAAGTTTGCCCCTATGTCACTCGCTATATATTTATTCAATGTTCTGTCCAAAAACAGCGTAGATATATTTTACGAAAACCTGCCGAAAGCCATGAAAAAGTCACAAAATGTTATTGAAACAAAATTATAAATTATTTAGTATTGTGTGTATGTACAAAAATATGTAATTTTTAGTATAAGTAGTTATAACATCGCCTTAGGGCTTCATAAAAAAACCTGTAATGATGTTATTATCTCAATAAATAAATAAATCTATGGAGTAGAAAGCCTTCTTCATAAGATTATCCCTGTAATCATGTCCTGTTTCATTTCTTTAAAATCCTTTACAACATTGTTAATTAACATTTCAGGAGCGCCTATTCAGTTCGCACACGCACATCCTAGCGTCTAAACGGCGCGACAAGTTGCGCGCTATACTAACAGACCTCGGCATCGGATGCACCTCGCATTGGAAGGAAGTGCGCGACCAACTCAAGAACGAACCCACTACCCCGGCCTACTCGTCTACCTCACAGGTATGTATCTATCGTTTAGGGGGGTCTTTAAAATGCCACACTTGGTCACAGGTCTACGTCACGTACGTAGTCAAAATACAAATATCCTGTAGAGAAATCTCGTATCTACCGTTTAGGGGGGTCTTCAAAATGCCACACTTGGTCACGGGTCTGCGTCACGTAGTCAATACAAATATCCTATAGAGAAATCTCGTATCTACCGTTTAGGGGGGGGGGGGGTCTTCAAAATGCCACACTTGGTCACAGGTCTACGTCACGTACGTAGTCAATACAAATATCCTGTAGAGAAATCTCGTATCTACCGTTTGGGGGGGGGGGGGGGGGTCTTCAAAATGCCACACTTGGTCACGGGTCTACGTCACGTAGTCAATACAAATATCCTACAGAGAAATCTCGTATCTACCGTTTAGGGGGTTTTCAAAATGCCACACTTGGTCATAGGTCTACGTCACGTACGTAGTCAATACAAATATCCTGTAGAGAAATCTCGTATCTACCGTTTAGGGGGTCTTCAAAATGCCACACTTGGTCACAGGTCTACGTCACGTACGTAGTCAATACAAATATCCTGTAGAGAAATCTCGTATCTACCGTTTAGGGGGGTCTTCAAAATGCCACACTTGGTCACGGGTCTACGTCACGTAGTCAATACAAATATCCTACAGAGAAATCTCGTATCTACCGTTTAGGGGGGTCTTCAAAATGCCACACTTGGTCACGGGTCTACGTCACGTACGTAGTCAATACAAATATCCTGTAGAGAAATCTCGTATCTACCGTTTAGGGGGGTCTTCAAAATGCCACACTTGGTCACGGGTCTGCGACACGTAGTCAATACAAATATCCTGGAGAGAAATCTCGCGCTGAAGAAAGACAAGACAAAAGTACCTACATACGTCATTTAAAACTTTTAAGGGTATTGAAATGTTCTTATTAACTGCTTATTTTTTTAACTTTTTTTTTATATTTTGAGTCATGTGGCATAGAAGACAGAAAGCTACAATAAAAAATTAAATTTGATTCCTTTAGGTATTCAGATAATTACATCCATATTATGTTTAGTAGTTAAAATTACATGTAATATAAATTTCACTTTTTTTAAACATACATGTACTTAACATATTTTTTTTTATTATTCACATTCTATTTGTATTCTTGTTGATTTTATTTATATTAGTGCGTTTTTGTTTGTTTGTATAGCGGTAGTGAGTAGTCAGTCCGTAACGCCAACAAGTTGCTTTGCCGGAAGACCAGCGTTGGTTGCTAGCTTGCTAGTCATCCAACTCATGCTGAGGCAAAGCCATTTTGTTACTGGATTACATGATAGGACAACACGTTTAGTTTACATTTAAGTTTATTATGTCTGTGTAAGTCTTTTAACAAATAAATTCAAATTCATTTCATAATATAATGAATTTATTTGTTATAAGACTTTCACAGAACATAATGAACTGAAACTAAGAGGAACCGTGTTGGTAAGTGAGTAAGTCCGGTAACAAAATGGCGTAACATCACGTGCAAATTTATTTATTTATTTATACTTTTTGCACGATAAACTATATACAAAACCTATTCTAGAAAATTAATACAAAGGTGAACTTAACCCTAAAAAGAGTTCTTATTGGGAGAGAGAGATAAAGTGAAGAGAGAAGTGGGTATATGTGCATAAATAAAATTATAAATAGACAGAAGAATAAATAAAAAAAAAAATAGAAACAAATCAGACCTAATATTTACAATTGAGCTAACTGCATACTATTGCAAATAATCTACTGGTAGCTCAACTGATCCATATCAATACCCTATACAGCCCTATAATGCCTTTATACAGCTGCATTAAATTATCTTGACATGTATTTTTATTTCAATTCAATCTAACAAATTTATTATTATTTTACTGTGATAAATATTATCTATGAATGTTATATCAAATTTTTAAAGAAGGCATGTCTGTCTGCTTTTTCTAAAACAATCCCTTATGGTGTTTCCTAACCAGCGCTCTTTCACAAATGACCTGGGTTATTGTGATAGAGCACCAAGCTGAGTCAGGACCTATTAGACCTACACACGCGCGCTTATCCACTTTCTGTGAGGGCTACTTAGTACCAAATACTACTTACATTTTGTACCTTTTAACTTTTTTTTATTTTAATATTTTGTCTATGTTACGTGTTTTATAATAGGTACCTAAGTAGGTACTTTGTAGTCTAATATAATTATGTGTAATTAACCTTGTTTGTGTGTTGTGTTAGTGTTTAATAAATAATTTTCTTTCTTTCTTTCCTGTATCAAAATTAATGTGTGTTTTATAATAGAATTGTTATATTATTTTTATGTACAACTGACCGACATCAAGGGTAACATGTGTAACTAAGGTGGAACTGAATAAATTAAATTAAATAAATGAAATGAAAAGTCGGCGCGCGTCCCCGCGACGCTGGCTGCATTGCCCCGCTGTATGGCAATGCTGATGCGCTGTGTCAGATACTCACCAGCTCTCGGGTCACGCGTCGCTTCGACGCCCAGATATATTTTTAAAACCTTTCTAAGTTATGTTTCTTCCCCAATAGATGGAGCGCGAGTTCCGTGACTTCCAACGCGACAAGCAAACACTAGCCAAGACCCAGCTCCGACAACTGCTGCAAGAGACGCGCTCCATCACACACCGCAGCCTCGCCGGCGTCAAGGAGAACAGCGGCAACTTACACACAGTGCACGATGCACTCAAACACGACGCCAGGTGAGACTGTGACGTCACATGTACTACTCAAACACTAGCCAAGACCCAGCTCCGACCACTGCTGCAAGAGACGCGCTCCATCACACACCGCAGCCTCGCCGGCGTCAAGGAGAACAGCGGCAACTTACACACAGTGCACGATGCACTCAAACACGACGCCAGGTGAGACTGTGACGTCACATGTACTACTCAAACACTAGCCAAGACCCAGCTCCGACCACTGCTGCAAGAGACGCGCTCCATCACACACCGCAGCCTCGCCGGCGTCAAGGAGAACAGCGGCAACTTACACACAGTGCACGATGCACTCAAACACGACGCCAGGTGAGACTGTGACGTCACATGTACTACTCAAACACTAGCCAAGACCCAGCTCCGACCACTGCTGCAAGAGACGCGCTCCATCACACACCGCAGCCTCGCCGGCGTCAAGGAGAACAGCGGCAACTTACACACAGTGCACGATGCACTCAAACACGACGCCAGGTGAGACTGTGACGTCACATGTACTACTCAAACACTAGCCAAGACCCAGCTCCGACAACTGCTGCAAGAGACGCGCTCCATCACACACCGCAGCCTCGCCGGCGTCAAGGAGAACAGCGGCAACTTACACACAGTGCACGATGCACTCAAACACGACGCCAGGTGAGACTGTGACGTCACATGTACTACTCAAACACTAGCCAAGACCCAGCTCCGACAACTGCTGCAAGAGACGCGCTCCATCACACACCGCAGCCTCGCCGGCGTCAAGGAGAACAGCGGCAACTTACACACAGTGCACGATGCACTCAAACACGACGCCAGGTGAGACTGTGACGTCACATGTACTACTCAAACACTAGCCAAGACCCAGCTCCGACCACTGCTGCAAGAGACGCGCTCCATCACACACCGCAGCCTCGCCGGCGTCAAGGAGAACAGCGGCAACTTACACACAGTGCACGATGCACTCAAACACGACGCCAGGTGAGACTGTGACGTCACATGTACTACTCAAACACTAGCCAAGACCCAGCTCCGACCACTGCTGCAAGAGACGCGCTCCATCACACACCGCAGCCTCGCCGGCGTCAAGGAGAACAGCGGCAACTTACACACAGTGCACGATGCACTCAAACACGACGCCAGGTGAGACTGACGTCACATGTACTACTCAAACACTAGCCAAGACCCAGCTCCGACAACTGCTGCAAGCGCCACATGATATCATCAGCCCGTGCACGTCCACTGCTGGACATAGGCCTCTCGACGCTACGAATAGCGGTCTCGAGCCTTCATCCATCGGCTCCCTACAACCGATACAATGCTCCATCGAGTGGCCACTATAACCAAACCTATCTCTGATGCATGTTTGTATACGCCACTGATAAAGAACCCGCAACCTCTTGCGTCTTAAGCAGACCTTCGCTCACCGCGCCACAGAGGTCGTCAACTTTTATTAGACCACGTTATATGTAACTATGATGCACTCAATTTTACAATAAACATGTCCTTCTTCATCAGATACCTAGCCCTGGAGCATATACCAGACGAGCGGCAGAGCATCATCACGTCCTACCTCGAGGAGTTGGAGAAGAAGGGTCCGCCGCCGCCGCCCACCGCCACGGAGCCAAGTCGGCGGCCCAAGCCTTGATAGTGAGTATCCTAATGTAACTAAATAAATAAATAAATAATGCTGGACAATTCACACAGCATTATCTAGCCCCATGGTAAGCAGAGCTTGTGTTATGGGTACTAGATAACTGATATACATAATACAATACATTACATGGATAGATATTTTTTATTATACATAGAAAACGACCAGAACACTCGGAACAAATATCTGCAGATCGTACACACAATTGTTCCGAGGCGGGAATCGAACCCGCAACCTCCTGCGTCGCAGGCGGACCTTCGCCCACCGCGCCACATCGGTCGTCTCCAACTTGATTGCACTGACAAACTTGGAACGCTTTTTCAGCTTGAATATCTAACTCTACTACTAACGATTTTCATGACCAAGTCCCTCCCAAACAAAACTTTGTAATATGCCTACTGATTCCTCTTGAATCAATCTATTTAAAAAAAAAGCGCATCAAAATCCGTTGCGTAGTTTTAAAGATCTAAGCATACATAGGGACAGACAGACAGCGGGAAGCTACTTTGTTTACTATGAAGTGATTGGGACATACATAAACAAATATCTACTGATAGCTATGTGTCTTATTTAATTACGTATTATTTATTTATATTATGAGAACCAAAGGCTGAGTTGGTGGAGTCGATTCTAACGGACCAACCGAGGCAGGCATGTTAGGGATTAATATTATGAATACTGGTGACCTTCAGCTACGACTCCGTGGGTGGGTTGGGCAGTGGCAGAGGTCGCGACATTATTACCATGGAATAAGGTTCAAATCGGATCAGAATATGCTAATTTTAATTTCTTATTCCATGGTAATGACGTCGCGACCTCTGCCACTGCCCAACCCACCCACGGAGTCGCAGCTGAAGGTCACGAGTATTCATAATATTAATCCCTAACATGCCTGCCTCTGTTGGTCCGTTAGAATCGACTCCACCAACTCAGCCTTTGGTTCTCATAATATAAATAAATAATACGTAATTAAATAATACACATAGCTATCAGTAGATATTTGTTTATGTATGTCCCAATCACTTCATAGTAAACAAAGTCGCTTCCCGCTGTCTGTCTGTCCCTATGTATGCTTAGATCTTTAAAACTACGCAACGGATTTTGATGTGATTTTTTTTAAATAGATTGATCATTTGACGCTTAGATTTCTACGCGGGTGCACCTAGTAATAAGATAAATAGGTGGCGGCGCTGGTGTGCCTCGCGGTACCGACTTAATTCAATTCAATTTATTTATTATCAGACAACAAAGGTCCATAAAACAAGTAGGCTACATACGTACTTTGCAATGGAATTTACGCGCCTGCGCACGAGTGCGAGGGAGACATACGAGCCGTAGGCTCCGCGCCGCGTGCGTGAGCGAGACCGCGACACAAACGACAGGGTTATGTAATAATTATGCATAGACCGCGTGCTGCCTGAGCTCCCTAATTGTTTTTCGTTATTATTAGTGTTAATACAGTGTTGAACCAAACAAACTGACTATCTGTGATCGGCCCTACCCCTTCTATACATAGGACTACTATCCCTATAAACACATACACAAACACAAAATTACAAAAAATATAAAAAATACAATTACAGCGAAGAAAATAAAACCAAAATAACTAAATAGAGTATTAGTAATTTCACCCAGTGGTGTCGTATTGTACAGTCATATTTATTAAAATACTAGCTGCTCCCCGCGGCTTCGCCCCCGTGGAAATCTATGTGTCAAATTGTTTAAATGATAAAAAGTATCCTATGTTAGACTCCTGGTTCTAAGCTACCTCTCCACCAATCAGCTAAATCGGTCCAGCCGTTCTCGAGTTATAAGTTTTGTAACAAACGCGACTTTCTTTTATATATATAGATTTTTTTATAGCTAATGTTTCTCTTTCCAGGAAACCAAATAGAGAAAGAATCACCAAAAACAGGACAGCAAAGCAGTCTGGAGTAAAGAATGACCTGTAATGATGAGTCATTTTGTGAATAATTCCTTTAGATTATAATTTATACTTAATAAATGAAATGCCTTTTCCAATTTATATGGCTTTTATTTTATAAAAAACTTAACACTTTGACTGCGGTTTTTTTTCGACGACTGCGATCTTTTTTTTTTACCTAAAAAATTCGTGTTGCCGCTCTACACAGCGGTTGTGTTGCGCCGCACATGCGTTTCGTTCGAAAAATATTACAGCTCTGCTGAGTCACAAAGATCTGTATTTTCTCAGCCGCTGCGCTAGTGTGGATTTACGCATATTAGTCACTTGTAGAAAACTCATACCGTGCGTTTTCAGCACTCAAAGTGTTAAACAAAAAGAAAACGTTTCTTATGTTTCAATTTGGAGAGATAGATAGATAGTGCATTTATTTGACACTGTAGCACATGATGTAAAGGTAACAATAGTAAGTAGTAAGTATAAAAAATTATAAAGTAGAGATTTCATAATTGTGTGCTGTAGTGCGTCAAAAAGGTAATAGCTCGGCGAAAAGCTTTGCTCTAAGAGCAAAACACTGATTTTCAGTATTACCCTTTGAGGCGACCAGAAGAACGAAACACTGACAAAATAAATTATGTGTGATTGCAAAATATTTTGAATTTCAATCATTTTGAATACAATCGAATGAATGACTGTGCAGTGTAATGAGAACAGTAAAAATAGATACGTATGGGTCGGTGTTTAGTGGAGGTATAATTTCTTCGGAGGTAAATAAATAAATTTAAAAAAATTGTTAAACACATTCTTTGTAAAAAAGCTTATTACAAAATATCAGATTACTTAGAAGATAAAAAAGCTTGGAACGAGTTTTGCTCCAACTCAAAATCTACCAACTTACAGATAAGCAAATCAAATGTACTAGACACATAAGTTATGAATATACTAGTGGTTTCTTCTCACTGCTTCCACTGGTGGACAAAAAATTGAAGTGAACTATAAAATATGACCTGTCTAAGTGCTTATTTGTAAGCTTAAAGAAATAAAAACTTTTCATTTTCATTTTCAAAATAATGCTGGACAACTCACACAGCATTATCTAGCCCCATGGTAAGCAGAGCTTGTGTTATGGGTACTAGATAACTGATATACATAATACAATACATTATATAGATAGATATTTTTTTATTATACATAGAAAACCACCAGAACATCCGTAACAAATATCTGTAGATCGTACACACAAATTGTTCCGAGGCGGGAATCGAATCCGCAACCTCCTGCGTCGCAGGTGGACCTTCGCCCACCGCGCCACATCGGTCGTCAGGAGGTATTTGGGCTTTGATTTGGCTGGACTCGGGAACCTTTAGGAGATGAGTTACGTATTTTGATATAGAACTCCCAATAGGTTCTGCATCACGCGCAATATGCAATTCATTTGAATCGAGCCGAGACATACGAGTAAGACATGCTTTATCGATTGATCTGTATTCTCTCGGGCGAAATGCGACGCGCGCACAGGCTAACTAAAGTGGGTGATAGACGTGCGAGTAAGTTCGCGAACTTGTGGCTCGACGGTAAATAAATTACTCGTAGTCACACTGGTGTAGCAAAACGGTGTGACCACGAGTCTCATCTCTTTTTCGCTGGTGTGTCACCCTAAGTGTGCGTACTTTAAAACCGCCGAGTACGTTCGTTGGCGATCTGACAAGTTTGAAATTTTGCTCGTAGCAAAATTTCAAACTCGCCTCCGCTCGTACGTGTGGCAGCACTGCGAGCCAGTTCTTAAACAAAACTTTACATACTTTACAACATCGTCGACACAGTACGAGCCAACTGAGCGAACCTAACTTAGCTCAACAAATTATTTTACACTAGCTGCGCCCCGCGGTTTCCACCCGCGTGGTGATTTTGGATAATATACAATATATATTTATAAATAGCCTGTGTGTTATTCTGATGTATAAGCTATATTATTGTAAAGTTTCATTAAAATCCATTCAGTAGTTTTTACGTGAAAGAGTAACAAACAACCATCCATCCATCCATACTTACAAACTTTCGCGTTTATAATATTAGTAGGATTGATTGAATGTCCAACTTGTATCGCATGTTTACAGTAACCTGGCTACTGTAAACATGCGATACAAGTTGGACATTCAATCAATCAAGCAACTTAGGATAATCAAAAAAGTAAACTTTTATTAGAAATATTTTTTTATTGAATATAATAAACTCTCAGACATATCGGACATTTATTGTTTAGAGATAGAGAACATTTAACACAATGAATTAAGCTAAGCAGAGCTTGTGTTATGGGTACTAGATGACTGATATACATTAGATAGATAGATATTTTTTATTATACATAGAAAACGACCAGAACACCCGGAACAAATATCCGCAGAGCGTACACACAATTGTTTCGAGGCGGGAACACGAACTTGTCTTGACTAGAAGAACCGTGTCTGGTAGGACAGTTTTCTACCAGTATCAAGTATCATCCCAAGTTCGGGACATTACTTAGGTACATTATAGGTACAAAATTTAATGTTATTCGGAATAAGTAGGTAGTTGGTCTATGTTAACCATAAGTTTGCCACTAAACAAAACATAACACAGAGTTGTTACAACTACTAAATAATCTGAAAAATGCCTTGAAAAGTGTAATACCTATTTATATTTAAAACTAAAACCGGTATATAAAAATAAAACGCAGTAAATATGGTTGTTACAAAAACAGGTATATTTTAATTAATTTTCAACATTATAATTGGAAAGCATGAAAAAAAAAAACAGACTGAATAGCCTAAATTACAAAACTCTATGTTTACTTAAGCAAAAATATTTATTGCAAATATGATTTCAACATTATTGACGTTGACGTTGAGAGTTTTTGATTGTAGCTCAAAGTAGACATTTATTTATTCTTTATTTTTTACTAACATGGGATGCGCTTTTAACTCAAATCATAGCATTGACAAATTAACATTTCAAGTACAACATTAATGACAATCAGTTCTAGTACCTACTTAGTACTAACTGTTCTGGTTTGATACTGAACTTGAGATTACTAAGAATTTAGAAAATCAAATGCAATATATCTTAAAAAATTACAAAAGAAAAACAAAAATATTTTTATTTAGTCATCTTGATTCGATTCGTCAAGTTCAGTGTCAGAACCGAAGTTTTCTGCGTCTGAAGAGTCATTTGAGTTAAAATAGACAATCATAATTTTATCTATATTTTCAACTTTAAGGCGATTTCGTTTTGTGTTAAGAATCCATTTATAACTTGAAAACGACCTCTCAACGTCGACGGAGGTCAAAGTCACGTACATATAGTATGATCGATCATCCATTCCTGTTGTTATCGCGTCACATATATCTCTAATTTTATCTAGATCGGGATTTCTGGATATAACATTTTGTAGTTTATATTTTATGTGCTCAGACGAACTCCAGTTTATCACAGTTCTCACATGATCAAAGATCTCAAAGGATTCCACAAGAGTTAAATTGGTTTTTTGCAGTTTCTTTAACCCAATTTGTACATCTTTAAAATATTCTTCGATATAGTCCAAGTCTGATTTCAAGTTTTCTTTTTGTAAAACATTTTTGGCACACCTAATCGATAACGCATCGGAACTTCTCAAAAGATTTACTATTCTTTTAATTTGATCATAATATTTTACATAATATGACACTGCCTCCAACCAAGTACCCCATCTTGTAATAACGGGTTGTGGAGGAAGTGGCATGTCGGGAAATGTTCTTTTTAACAATCGGACTCTATTAGGGGACTTTAAAAATATTTTTTTCACGTTTGAAATTAATTCATCCACATCTGAGTATTCGGATCGTATTTTTTCTGCCACGAGATTCAGTGCATGTGCTAAACAAGTAACGTGTATCATGTTAGGTAAATAATTTTTCAAAGAACGTCCCGCCTTCATCATATATGCTACACTATCAGTACATAATACAGCAACGTCTCCTACTTTGAATTCATACGAATCGCCCCACATATTTTCAAGGCAATCTATTACAAATTTGGTAATTGTGTTTCCATTAACAATTTCTAGTACCTTGCACGCAACTAGGAAAGGCTTTTTTGTAATCGCATTTAAGGGTTTTACAAGAAAATGTACCATATACCTGCCTAAAAAATCAGTTGTCTCATCTAAAGATATCCACAGCTTTTGATTTGCAATTTGGTCGTAAATCGAGTCAATTTTTTTTTTGAAAATTTTGTCTAAATAAATTTTTCTCAGCAGCGATTGCTCAGGAACATTTACCCGTTTAGTACAATTGCAGCAAATATATTTTTCAAAGAATTTTTTGAAAGCGGGATTGTTAACTTGAACCCAAGGTATATTACATAATATGAGAAACTGTGCGAGGTCCAAATAAAACTCTTCATTAGGTTTCTTACTTGTCCCTTTGTGTTTTGGACCTTCAATATGCCTCTTGACACCACTCAGTTTAGCTGTTATACTGCTCTCACACTTAGAACAGTAAATGAAGTTACTAGCGGCGTCATAATGCAATTCAGGGTAATTTCCAATCCAAGTTCGTACTGTTGCTTCCGTAGGCTTGTTCGACATCGCTAATCTCACTGGTCTTTCTCAAAAGAGGTGTATTAGTGAAGAACCTAAAATGACACGTGAATGTTATTAATAATGTTTTCTTTCTTCTACTTTATAACTATGAAGACCATCCCCAAAAAGTAGAAAATATTAATAATTTGCCACCATAATGACAAAATATAAAAAAAAACTGGTTATAGCTATTCCACTGTCTCATTTATTGGCAGGCAACCTAAACTACTGTGTAATAAATTAAATAGCTCTCTCAGGACCGGTTTTTAATCTGCATATTATTTTTGACAAGAGTTTAAACTTTTTTTAGTTTACGAGAGCCGGGTATATAGTTTGATGAAATAACAAATAGTTGACAAACGCATGATGTGACAAGCTGATGAAAAACCGGCCGTTAGTCAGCGATGAACGCATAATTTGAGTATAAATATTAAAAATAAATCAAGTTCGTCTCACCTTATTAATTGATGTAGATAGACAGGAAGATATAACAATCGTATCAGCAGCAATCCGTAATCCATAAATTCAAGCCAAGGTAGTCGTATTTAGAAGATCCAATAAACCAAAAAACGTGCAGGGGTCAAAAACAATATTCACAGATACAAAACAGGTAGATGCGCACTCAACAGACCGAGGTACAGAAGTGAGAGAAACCTGTCTAGGCAGTGGAGCGGCGCGGGGTGGCGGGGGAAGCTATGTAGGGGCTGGTAATGCGGTGGTCGCATGACCAACGGCGGGTTGTTTGTGAATTTCCAAGAATAGATTAAGTTAATAATATAGTAAACAACGACAATAGAGATAAATTACAAAACACCTTCGGATTTCAAAATTGATTAATCATCCATCTCCGTCCAAAATACGTACCTATAGAGAATGCTAAATGATGAGAATGCCAGTTTTATTATTTTAAAGACATGTCCGGAATATTTTTTCAAATATACACTTGTACTTAAGAAATCGCTAGAAACGTGGTCGAAAGCGAGCGAGAAAGCAGATATTTACTTCAAACTGTATAACTTCTTACACAGAGATTGCGTTTGATGGTTTTAAGATCAACAAGTTAAATTTTACAAAATGTTCTCCAAAAATTATTTTTTTCAGACAATTTAATGGTTGTAACAACTCGGTGTTATGTTATGTCTAGTGGTAAAATTATAGTTAACATAGACCAACTACCTACTTATTCCGAATAACATTAAATTTTGTCATTTTTTTATTATGTCCCGAACTTGTTAATATGTTCTCAAACGTACCATCGCAGATAACTTTCAACGGGATATTGCTCTGAATTTGTTCCATGTTCTCCACTTTCGTGAGGGTGATAATTGATAACTACTACCTTTTTAGAAATGATAGTTCAGTTCAGTTCAGTTCTTTATTAATAAGAAATATTCTTATATGTCAAACATAAATAATACATAGCAAACAAAGAAAATACATTACAAAAACAAGAAAAATACAAAATAGTTCGAGATTTAAGTACAGAGTTTTTATAATAAATAATTCCGTATTTTTTTGGTAATTTTACCAATAGTGACTTATACAAATCAAGTTATAAAATATTATTATATATTATAAGTGTGGATCAGCGACATTGGCGTCATCTAATTTATCATTTAGAAACTCTTCTAAACTGTAGTATGCTCTGTCCACTAGGATTCTCTTCAGTTTGTTAATGTATATTTCGGTTGACGCGGCGCCGGTTATAGAGTCCGGCAGTTTATTATATATTTTCACTCCTATATATTCAATTTTGTTTTTTAGTTTGGCTAATTTAATTTGGGGAAGTTTTAGTCGATGCCGATGTCTAGTAGGGTAACGATGTCTAGATAGGTAACCATGTTAGTATTAGTACTAGAGTTTGACCGCAACCGCTGTACCCAGGTGGGGGCCGAGGAAAAAAGAGCAAGAGTAAACATGAGATCGATATTGTCGGATATATCTTACGATATCGTAAACGATATGTTTATATTTTTTTACTAGCTTTCGCCCGCGGCTTCGCTCGCGTGGTACCACGATAAAAAGTAGTCTATATACAGGGTTATTGGTAATTCGACGTATTCCCGTTAGGAGGTGATAGGGGTGACTATTTGCGATATTTTTTACCCCCATGTGCATCATGCAAAAGTGAACCATTTTTAAGTTATCATGATTTTTAGCTTTTTTCAAAATAAGTCAAAAGTGCAACATCAAAAATTGATTTAAAAAAACACTGTCTATTTAAAACTATTTTTTTCTTCTGATTTATAAAAACGAATAAACACTGGTTATTTATCAATATTAAATAACAAATATCGCTCCAAATTAAAAAATGCGAGATTAAAAACGATAATATTTCATTATTCATTGAGATTTTTTCCTCTAAAATGCCTTAAAAACTAAAAAAATCGTTATGAAACTTGCAGTATATTTAAAAAAAAAACCGTTTTCTTAGCTCTCCAACAATGTATAATGCATTGTTGCATTGCTTTGCATGATGAACATGGGGATGAAAATTATCGCAAATAGTCACCCCTATCACCTCCTATCGGGAATACGTCGAATTACCAATAACCCTGTATTATTTCAGTACACATACTACATAATGTATGTTCCAAGTTTCATCAAGATCCGTTTAGTAGTTTTTACGTGAAAGAGTAACAAACATCCATCCACCCATAATTACAAACTCAAAAAATGAAGAAAAAAAAAATGACGGGGTTGACATCACGAGATAGCGCTCGACCCATCTTTGGATATTTATCTCATGTGCGTCTGATAGACCGGTCCGGTAGAAAAGCTACCTACCGCTGTGAGCGTTGACGGCAGACTGATCGATTGGAGCGGCCGATACTTCCCCCGTCTCGCCGCTCGCATACCTCAGGCGCGGTACAGCAGTTTCGGTCAAATTATACCTTGCCCGTAACTTATTGATTATGTATAGGTAAATGAAAATACCCTTACCTATGTACAGTACAAGATAATTGTTTGATGGAGTAGAGTTATTGACCGGCCCCCTGATTATGTAACTGCGACCGGTTTGCGACAGGCGAAAATTAAGCAATCAGTGCTGTCAAAAGCCAATTTTGTATTAGATGACACCAGGTTTCCCTCTGCCGGACAATCGGTGAACTAAAAATTGCTTGCTAAAATTGCGGTCGCGGTCGCGTCGCTGTTGCTGTTGCTTTTACATAATCAGCCTGCCGGTTACTCATGGACGAAGAAACATTTCATTTTTAATATAAAAAGAACTAAGTTGATAACTTATTCGCACCATCAATCAGACCTATTCGCAGTTTTTGGTTCGTATACACAGTATAATTTGTTCGGCCTGACTAAGCAAGCCACAGCCACCGGTCTTATATTTTAGTTAGAATTAATAAGGATAGAATTTATAAGTAAGTATTATATAATGTATATAGGGTGGAACACTTTTGTATGAAAAATTTTTTTTTTTTCAATTAGGTTTGGAATACCAGGGAAAAGTTGCCTTATATAATGATAAATAACACCTCTTAATTTGAAAGTTCTAGCTCGACACTTTGAGCTCCCGCCATAGACTTGAAATTTCATTTAATAAGTTTTTTAGACGTTTTGTATAGTACATCCTATAAACTAAATAATAATTATATGTAATATGTTATGTATGTCAATGTTGAAATAAAAGTATGTTTTAATTAATAGAATCATTTATTTTAAAAGTAAACACAGGTTCAGAAAGTTACATTGGTATGAAAAACGTCATTTTTTATGGCAAAAGTCCTTTTTCGTCTCAAACTTTGGCATGAGCTTTTGAGATGCTAATTTAGACTTTATGAATCCCTCTCTTTTTGTCTTGTCTCATACACTTAGAGATGCTTCTGTTACAACTTTTACTGATCTCTCCACAGCCTGGGTGTGGCAGGGCAATCTCATAAATTCCAAAACTGCATCTCCTCCATTTTCAATTAGATCTTGTAACTGCTAATCGGAAATATTCATCAGTATTGGGGGTTCGTATAAATTTTGTTGCCAATCTGCAAGGCCATGTAAGAACATGCATTTAAATTCACTTTTGGCACCTCAAACATGTGCAAAACAGAATTATTCTTCACTTGACGAGCTTTTAAAATGCGTCTTGCAGCGAGTTCTCATATATGCTTTTGTGAATCGGCTATCATACTCAACAAAAAGTTTTCTGGATGTGCAAAATAACTGTTTCGAATCAAAACAGGGTCCACTATCGCTTACAAATCGTCAGATAAATAATCTAGTGGTGTTAATGAGCTTCCATAAATGTTTTGAACCATCTTTGCAGGATGAATGTGTTTTCATGGCAAACCGGATAGGGGCGTATGATTTTACGGTAAACGTTGCTAGCGTCACTAGGTTTTGTTGTGGATTTTCCGTAGAAATATATAAACGAAGTATGCGATTAGCTCTTGTCAACCAGCGGGCATGGGATAGCTTACCAGGGCTTCTGTAATAAATCAGGAGGGCAGAATCCATTAATGACAGCAGTAGTAATTTCTTGTAAATATTTCTGGTCTGTACTGAGATCTGTTCATGTTTGTGGAGGTAGTTCACCTTCTATCTTCTCAAATTGGGTCAACGGCAGCGTATCGCAAGTCTCTAATGCTTTACCAATTTGACCTGCAAATGATTTAGGTCCTGCAGTAGGGCCATCCGAATACGTAAACAAATGCCGCACTTTGCTCCTCTGTAATAGCGCCAAAATATATTAAAATAATGAAATATTTGATTGCAACAGCTAGTTAACTGTATTTTAATATGTTTTTGAATAAAAAAAACCTATTTGTATAAATTCCGTACTATTTTGTAGCCCGCGCAAATAGCACCAAAATTGTCGTTTTTGTAAATTTTCGATGTTTTGGCGGGGGCTCTTACAGTTGTCTAATAATATTTATATTTTTAATGGAGGTTATTGATAGCAATTGGCAACATAATACAACTATTCCAAAAAGAAATACGAAAAAAAAAATTTCGTTCCACCCGTATAACTAATAATGTATTACAATTTTGTTTACTATTTTTATGTATAAATCACGCACCTGACGACCGTGACGTGACACGATCCCTCTGGTCTTCACTGAAAATCAGCGCTGGGTGGACACATTAGTGTGCATCCAGCACAATGCTGAGTGAAGGCCATATTTGCCATGAACTCTGCTACGCACAATAATTTGCAAGATATATAGTATTAATTTTCGTAGTTTTAAGTTTGTTGTGTATGCTAGTTTTTAAGGTAAATAAAAATATTTTCTTTCTTTCTTTCTTTTTTCTTTAGGAAGACTCCGCTTAACACCAAACCAACGGAATTCGGTTGTGAGGTCACCTCTAACGGTTTCTCCCGAAAACCAGCGCTGCCTTGTATTAATGTGAGGTAGCATTAAGCTGAGGTAGAACCCTCTGGTCTGCACCGTTGCAGCATAGAGCCTACCTACACTCAGTAGCCTACTGAACTATAGGTTTTAGTTACTGAAATATTTTGTTTGTTGTACCAGTAGACTGTTGCTTTGTACCTACTTGTAATTAAAATACACCTACTACTTTTAAGTATTAAGTAAGTCTTATAGTAATGATTTTTTTATTTTCATATAATTTTCACCTTATTTGTTCTGTGCTTGGTCCAATAAATGTCTATCGTTTTCTCTCTCTATCTGATAAAAATAAAGAGTTACATTTCTTAAGATAGCTGTTGCTATTTACTTGTGTTCGAATACATCCGACAGAGAACTAAAGTTATCGACATAGCTCTGAGAATTAGCAAGCTGAAGTGGCAGTGGGCCGGCCATATCTCGCGAAGAGCCGACGGCCGCTGGGGCAAACGTGTTCTTGAGTGGAGACCACGACTCGGTAAACGTAGTGTAGGACGCCCTCCGACCAGGTGGGGACTGTACAATTTGATCAAAAAATCCAAAATAGGCGCGGTAGTGTCGTTCATTTAGCAACGACACTACTGGTAGTGCGGCTGGTAGTGTCATGTCGTTGCCAGAAAATAAAACATTCTAGGGTGTCGTAAGATTCCTCGTCTATAATGGCCTTATTTCTAAAATGGTCAACTATGGTCTACTAACGTTCAATAAATAGCAATCTTAGCTTTATCTTAGTTTTTTAATATATTATGCCTGACATACATATCTATATATATAAAAGAAAGTCGTGTTTGTTACAACACTTATAACTCGAGAACGGCTGGACCGATTTAGCTGAAAATTGGTGGAGAGGTAGCTTAGAACCAGGAGTCTAACATAGGATTTTTTATCATTTAAACAATTTGACACATAGATTTCCACGTGGGCGAAGCCGCGGGGAGCAGCTAGTACCTACATAAAATACTAACAAGTTTTAGATAGATAGATAGATAATTCTTTATTGCACTTAAATATAAACTATGTACAGTAAAAACTTAAAAATTAAGTACAATTGGTGGTCTTATCGCTCAAGAGCGATATCTACCAGACAACCATGGATGGATAGGATCGTGGACAGTACCAGGGGACCTGTGTGCTTGTAGTACGGATTCCTAACTTTTTTGAAAATATAATATAGCCTATGTTCACCGGGGATAGTGTAGCTTCCCAACGGTGAAAGAATTTTTCGAATCTAATAAATTTTTTGAATCGGTCCAGTAGTTTCGGAGCCTATTCATTACAAACAAACAAAAAATCAAACCTTTCCTCTTTATATTATAATATTATTATTAGTATAGAAAAACCTATATTATATGTATATGATTTCGTATAATTAACTTCACTACCTAATACAAAGTCGCTTCCCGCTGTCTGTCTGTCCCTATGTATGATTAGATCATTAAAACTACCCAACGGATTTTGATGCGGTTTTTTTTAATAGATAGTGATTCAAGAGGAATTTTTAGAAACAATTTGACACATAGATTTCCACGCGAGCGGAGCCGCGAGGCGTTGCTAGTCTACTAATAAACAACTAGACTAGGACCGTACCAACTTCAAATAATAGGAAACATTCCGAGCACATGATTCAGCTGTGAATACAGTACGGTTCTTTCAGGTAAGGGCTCCAAGGGTTCTGGGCCAACTTCGACCATCTTGCAGGTTTCGGCTTGGCGCTCGGGTAAGGCTTGCGAAGTAGGCTCGAGTAACGTGGAATCTAGAACTGCTGTGAGTGATTTAGGCATCAATTCGTCACAGCAAAAAATATCGATCACACGTCGTGACCAATAATAAAAAAACTAAGACGTGACTTTTTAGAACTGAATTTACATGTGACTGTTTGAAACAAATTTTAAAGGTTTTTGCGTTGTGACCAATCAGAAAACATTTTTGCTGTGACGAATTCTTGCCCAAATCTTGTGTGTAAAAAACTAAGACGTGACTTTTTAGAACTGAATTTACATGTGACTGATTGAAACAAATTTTAAAGGTTTTTGCGTTGTGAACAATCAGAAAACATTTTTGCTGCGACGAATTCTTGCCCAAATCTTGTGTGTAAAAAACTAAGACGTGACTTTTTAGAACTGAATTTACATGTGACTGATTGAAACAAATTTTAAAGGTTTTTGCGTTGTGACCAATCAGAAAACATTTTTGCTGTGACGAATTCTTGCCCAAATCTTGTGTGTAAAAAACTAAGACGTGACTTTTTAGAACTGAATTTACATGTGACTGATTGAAACAAATTTTAAAGGTTTTTGCGTTGTTACCAATCAGAAAACATTTTTGCTGTGACGAATTCTTGCCCAAATCTTGTGTATAGGTACCTACTGTTTGTTATGCATGTAACAGTTTATATTTAAAGCAAGTTTATCAGAACCCCTGGACCAAGGGATTTGGCTACCAGAATCCCCTAACGAATAGCGACGTTGTGGTGACGTTCATAGGTTAGAACATTTGGCGAGCGGACAAGCTCACCTTACCACGTACTCTCGCGAAGTCGGGGAAGTTAACTCGCATAGGTAGGAGGACCGAGCGACGGTGTACAACAGTCTTCCTGAAATCGTTAGAAAGGCAATTAGCCTACCTAAAATTATTAAGTCAAGTTATCTAAATTATGTTGCTATTCCACAACGGGTATGTAGACTAAAAAAAGCTTATGTAAGTACACAGACTTGTTTTGACCGCCCGCCGCGCGACCCACGTGCAAGCGCGTCATCGAACGGGTTAATTCCGCTATGCACGAGTCCCACTTTTCTCGGATTCTAAAATATCTAAATAAAAGTGCCGCTATGCTCGGAAACAGATTCTCGGACTGTAGAAAAGAAAAAGCTTATGTTATGTATGTGTGTACACATTATTTTGCTGCTTCTTGATGGAATTCCATAGTAATAATTAAAATAAATACTCTCTTACTACACTTGCGAGCTATAAACTGGAATCACTTCATCGCTGGTTTCTGCAGACCATATTTTACAGTTTCCATGGAATAAACTGCAGATTGGTGTATACCATTTGAAAAGAAATTTTGTTAGCTTTCGAATGGTATAAAAATTATTTAAATTTAATTAAGTTTCCTACCTTCATTTAGTGAATTATTACAATAGGTCGAAGTTGTGGATGTTTAAATTAATAAGAAGTAATATGAAAATATCAAATTTTTATTTAAAATCTTTGTTATTTCCCGCTTAATATTTTGTATTGCCCCCCCCTGGCCCTAATAACTGCTTGTAAACGGTTTTTCATTGACCTAATGAGTTTCCTGATGGAATCCTGTGGAATTTCCTGCCACTCTTCGATAAGAGCAGTTTTTAGGTCTTCTATTGACGCCGGAGCTGGAGATCTTCCTCGTACCCGCCTTTTCAGCTCGGCCCACAGGTGTTCGATAGGGTACATGTCAGGGCTGACGGCTGGCCAGTCTATTGTGGGAATCCCGACTTCTTCCAGGTACTGTCTAGTCGCACGAGCGGTGTGGCAGCGGGCATTGTCGTGCATTAGCAGGAAATTTTCGCCAATAAACCCGGCGTAAGGGAGTACATGGCCCAGCAGAATTTCGTTGATATACCTTTCTGCGGTTAGTCCTCCTCCCCGACCTCCACCGGGTACGAATACCAGCTCCGTTTTAGCTTCAATTGAAATCCCCGCCCACATCATACAAGACCCACCCCCATATGCCACTGTTTCCGCTATACAGCATTGTGCGTATCGCTCTCCCGGTCTCCTGTAGACTCTCCGTCGACGGTCGCTGCCATGCAGGCACATCCTAGTCTCGAGCGCGAACAAAACTCGGCTCCATTGCTGTATATCCCAATCTAAGTGATCACGAGCAAACTGAAGTCGGGCTTGTCGGTGGGCTGTAGACAATTTGGGTCCCGTTGCTGGCCTTTTTGGGGTCAAGTTAGCTTCTTTGAGTCTTCGCCTCACTGTCCACTCGCTGACAGTTCTTCCTCGAACTTCTCCGAGCTCCCGCTGGACGTCAACGCCGGTTAGATGTCGATTTCGGAGAGAAGTGCTGACAATAAATCGGTCATCTCTCGCCGAAGTGCATCGCTGTCCTCCAGATCCTGGTCTTCGGACTAAGTTTCCAGTCTCTCTAAACCTCTTGTATACTTTGGAGACACAGTACTGGCTCAGATGAAGCTGTCGAGCGATAGTACGCTGAGAGAACCCTTGCTGGATTAGGGTGACGATTTGAGCGGCTTCTATTGTTGTGGTTTCCATTTTCTTGTAATTCCAGTATTTTGAGTGACGTGATATATTGGACTGATGACAAAATTGTATAAATTCGAAGTTTTTATAGGGATTCAGGAGTTTGAAAAAATTGATGTTTCGTTCCAAAAAATTATGTCTATTGTTTTCACGTCCCATGACATATGATGAACATTTTTTTCGCTATGATATCGAAAGAGTTTGAAAGCTAATAAAATTATCTTTAAAATAATATACCACAACCTACAGTTTATTCCATGGAAACTGTAAAATATGGTCTGCAGAAACCAGCGATGAAGTGATTCTAGTTTATAGCTCGCAAGTGTAGTTCCAATAATTAAACTAGTAGTTAAACAGCATTAGTTTTAATCAACACATACCTTATACTTACTATCAAAAACAAAACAACCAGTATTTTAGGTACCTAAGCGATAATAATGTACCCTTTCGGGAATTTATACCTGACTATTAACTTTTGTCCTTGAATAGAAAGAGACAGTAGGATTGCGGTTTTGGTGCATCTATGATATGATAAGCGTAATTTAGGTTAGTTCGTTATTACGTTATTAGCAAGCTTTATTTAAAGGAGGATCCAGCTGGGCTGGGGAGCATTTGGGAAACTACGTCAAGTCTTCACGTCATCCATACCGCAATGCTTGAAGTTTTCAATCAGTGCGTCCTACCCGTTATGATTATGACCTACGGAGCTGAGACGTGGACACTCACGATAGGGCTGGTCCACCAGTTCAAAGTCGCTCAGCGAGCTATGGAAAGAGCTATGCTCGGAGTTTCTCTGAAGGATAGGATTCGTAACGAATACATCCGACAGAGAACCAAGGTTATCGACATAGCTCAAAGAATTAGCAAGCTGAAGTGGCAGTGGGCCGGCCATATCTCGCGAAGAACCGACGGCCGATGGGGCAAACGTGTTCTTGAGTGGAGACCACGACTCGGTAAACGTAGTGTAGGACGCCCTCCGACCAGGTGGGATGACGACCTGCGAAAGACTGCAGGTAGATGCTGGATGCGGCAAGCTGAAGACAG
Organism: Eupithecia abbreviata; assembly: GCA_943735965.1. NCBI lineage: Eukaryota > Metazoa > Arthropoda > Insecta > Lepidoptera > Geometridae > Eupithecia > Eupithecia abbreviata. The sequence continues at coordinate 4,671,438 of OX031003.1, read as the reverse complement.
GGCGCTATGGCGCTCATTGGGGGAGGCCTATGTCCAGCAGTGGACTGCTATAGGCTGATGATGATGAACATGATATGGCATGATAATGGCTTTTTTTCCGGAAAGTTCCGATACTAACCGGATTGAATTAAATATTATAAGTACTTAATTAAAGTTGTAATTTAGTAAATACATTTAAAATGTAAAGGAAGCGATTGTGAAACGTTTATAGCTAAATTTTTTTATTTACCTGTTGAATAAGCTGGCTTTAAGAGTATTCTTGAGAACCACTTTTCTAACGAACTGTACCTTCCATTGTTTGTTTAAGGTAGAACTGAGAAATTCGTAGCATAGCGGCACTTTTTGTTAGGTATTTTAGAATCCGAGCAAAGCGGGACTCGTGCATAGCGGAACTAACTCCATCGAACCAATGCGCTAGGGTTTTATCTATGATGATTTTGGTAATCAAACGAATGTTGTAAAAAAATCAATTAATTTTTATTTGATCAAATATGTTTGATAGTCAATAAAATCAGGCGTTACTTTGCGGAAATACATTTTAAGCTACTTAATGTTAATTACAGCTGGTTTTTTGAGAAGGGCGGTGATGGGCACTTCCTAAACATGATGACGAGTCATGCCCCCGACTTATAAATAAACCATAACTGCATATTTAGATTTTTTTAAATCTTTTCCTTTTGACTTAAATCAACCCGATTTAATTACCTAAACTGAAAAAAATTTTTGCAATTTGACAACTAACAATTAACTGTTGCAATATATCGGACTAAATAAATGGAAAAATAAGACTGTGTGAGAAAAAAATTCATGACGTTATTAAATTGAAACTGCTACGTTACCCATTTTTTTACGGAAAATCTCATTTATTAATTTTATTTAGCGAATTAAAGCACTGTCAAAAACACATATCCGTTTCTATTGTATTACAACTTCTTCATTAACAAAATGGACAGCATGCACCGCAGTATGTACCAAAGCCGCAAGGACCGCAAATGCAACCACATGGTCCACAGCCGCAACCACATGGTCCACATCCGCAACCACATGGTCCACAGCCGCAACCACATGGTCCACAGCCGCAACCACATGGTCCACAGCCGCAACCACATGGTCCACAGCCGCAACCACATGGTCCACAGCCGCAACCACATGGTCCACAGCCGCAACCACATGGGCCACAGCCGCAACTACATGGTCCACAGCCGCCACCACATGGTCCACAGCCGCAACCACATGGTCCACAGCCGCAACCACATGGTCCACAGCCGCAACCACATGGTCCACAGCCGCAACCACTTGGTCCAAAACCGCAACCACATGGTCCACAGCCGCCACCACTTGGCCCACAGAAGCAACCACATGGCCCACAGCCGTAACCACATGGCCCACAGCCGTAACCACATGGTCCCAAGCTGCATCCACATGGTCCAAAGCCGCAACCTAATGTGCAACAGCGGCCACCATATGGTCCAAAGCCGAAACCACATGGTCCAAAGCCCCAACTACATGGTCCACAGCCGTGATGACATGGTCCAAAGCCGCAACCACATGGTCCATAGCCACAGTCACATGGTCCACGGCCGTAACCACGCAATAGTCCATAACCACAACCGCAAGACCTACAGGTACCTGGCTCGAATAACTCTTTGCAATAGCATACGCACGCAGCACAGGCTTCGGTTAGTGGTGATAAGAATGGTCCGGCAGAAGGGTCAGAAAAGACCGGACTTATGCCATCTCTAAAGACAATGCTGTCAGGAGAAGGAAAGAAGAAAATACACACGTTCCCAGGTTTTGAAACGTCCGAGACTCGGGCAATTAGACTTTGCGGTTTTAGATCCAGCTTATGATCCAATACTGTTGGTTTTGGACCTTGAAAGACTTTCCGGGTATCAGGAACATCTGAGCACATAGGAGTGCTTGGTATATCCACAATTTCATTCATATTTCGTTGGACCCTTGGGGGATGTGGAATAACGTCGATTGGTGGGTCAGTTGTTTGGTTCGATGACTGTAAGCGACGGCAAGTATTGAAGATTGCTAATTTAGATCGTGGCAGCGGCAGAGAATTGCCCGAGCGGTATACCACATCAGGGCTTGATTTTGTGACGTAGAGGCCGCGTGCTCTCTTGAACAAAGACTTCTCTAGCCGCTCCGTCTCTTCTACTTTATCCGGCTGCGCATCGGTCAATCTCTTGACAGATATGCTGTAATGCCTTCTGCGTGTCTCTCTTAAATCACTCTTCCATCCGAGAGTTGCTGAAAGGATGATTTTGTATTGTTATCTCAATACCGCACCCTAACTTACTACCAATATTGTAATCGTTTAAGCCATCCTACTCGCCCTATCTATAATACCTAACTCAGCACTCTGGCGCCGCTGAAAACCAGCGCTGCATTGGCACTTGTGTGAATGTAGCATTTAATGCTGAGCCGGTAGCCTTTTTGTGTTCTAGTACCTATTTAAATTCTTTTATTAGTTCCTAATTTGTTATCCTTATTAGTTCTTGATTTGTATTATTTTGTATGAAACGCAAATATTTTATATTTCTATAATAAAATCAGCTAGGTACGTAACCTATAGTGTTTACCACCAATCCACGAGTAAGCTAAGAGAACAGTATGCTTTAAAAGTGAGAAACGGACTAGTAAACTAAAAAATCCCTCTAGAAAACACCTAGATTCAGAACAGTAATCTGTACATTGAAAGGATCACCGGAAACTCCTAGAGGCAAATATCAAATAAATATCACATTAATAATGGTTGATGACGATGCTTTATGTTTCCCACTCTCCATTTTCTTTTGATTGTCGATGCATCGAAACACCATATATTTATAGGTAGGTATTAAATAATTACACATGCATTCGAATTAACTTGAATTCTCATTCTAGTCCTGGCTTTTGAAATTATATTGCTAACTCTTGAACTGTGCCACGTAAGCCTATAACGTTGCTACCTACCCTAAGAACGATATTAGTACTATGTGCAAGTGAGTCGCATTATTGTTGACTTCCCTGTAAATAAAATCTCAAGGAAAATTTACGTCTTTTATTTTTTACATAATTACAAAGCAATAAACACATGGAGTATTTCAAATAATCCTACGCATTAAGGTTTTTTATTGAAGGTTCATAGTTTATTACTCACAACAATTGAGCTGTGTGAAGACCAGGTCGGAAACGGTCTAGGCCAAATAGCTCTCGGGTATGACTTAATGAGCATGAGCAGTAAGTTGTGACATTAGTAGTGCAAATCGTAAAATCTTCAAACTGCACGGTAGATAACATCAGTTTCTTGTAATATTTAGCTGATGCACATCAAGTCAGAGTTGAAAATTGTAATTTGGCTGACACATTCCGATGGTGGGTTAACGACCTACAGTATTGACTAGTGACAAGGGTTTCTAGTTTACGGAAGAAATTACATTACTCCATAGGTTTCCTACTTGGCTCAGACCGGAAAGCCCTGGAAGGTCTGCAAAGGAGCTTCTAGATTGACCTTTAAGCGATGTAACACATTTCTGATCACATGGTTGCCCATGCCCATTCACACATGCTAGGTTAAATCGTTGGGTACGTGGTTTAGAATATGGTGCGACACTTCTCTGTGGAGTCAGCACCTGACGCCATAGCGGTGCTAGGACAAGCAGTGACAAGGGTGCAAAGTTTACGTTTGGGCAATCCGCGTGGATATGAGCAATTGCCGCAAGGACCAAACGCGCCAAACCCGGAAGGATAAAACGGGCCACATCCGTGGGGACAACAACCGTATCCACAGCCGCCACCACATAGGCCAAATCCACATCCACGTGGGACACAGCCACAACCACATGGGCTACAGCCGCATCCACATGGGATAATGGCGCAACGACATCGATAACAGCCGCAGCCGCATGTGCCACAGCCGTAACTGCATGGGCTACAGCCGCAGCCACATGTGCCACAGCCGCAACCGCATGGGCTAAAGGTGCAGCCATATGGGCCGCACTCGCAACCACAGGAGCCACAGCTGCAACCACATGGACCACAGCCGCAACCACACGGGCCGCAGCCGCAGCCACAGGGGCCACAGCCGCAACCACAGGGGACACAGACGCAACGACATCCACCTGGGCCACAGCCGCAATAACATGGGCCATAACCGCAACCATAGGGTACACAGCCGCAACAACATGAATTGGGCTTACTTGGTTTCGACATACCTTTGCAACAATCAATCGGAGGCCAGGCTGCGCACGTACCTGAGATTTCGGTTAGTTGTGATAGGAATGGTCCAGCAGCAGGGTCAGAAAACATCGGAATTAGGCCATCGCTAAAGACAATGCTGTCAGGAGAAGGGAAGAAGAAAAGACCCATGTTTCGAGGTTCTGATAGGTCTGGAAATGGGGAAATCGAATCGTGCAACTTTAAATCATATGCGGGGTAAAATGTTGGTTTTGAACATTGCAAGAAATTAGGTGCAGATGGCGGTACACCTGTGCAACCCCCTAGAGCTCCAATTACATTAATGTTTCGCAGACCTATTTTTTGTATTGAATGAGGTAAGCAGTTGCTAGAAAGGTGGCTAAATGTTTGGTTTGATAACTGAAAACGATGGTCCGTATTGAAGATTGCTGATTTGGATCGTGGTAGCAGCAGACAGCGGCTCGAGCGGTATACCACATCAGGGCTTGATCTTGTGACGTAGAGGCCGCGTGCTCTTTTGAACAAAGACTTCTCTAGCCGCTCCGTCGCTTCTTTATCCGGCTGCGCATCACTCGATCTCTTGACAGATAAGTTGTAATACTTTCTGCGTGCCTCTCTTAAATCACTCTTCTTTCCAATAGATGCTGAAAGGATGATTTCGAATTTTTATCGTAATCCCGCACCCTTAAAATTCCTACCTTGCCTTGCCTTAATAATCAAGCCATCCTGCCCGCCCTATAATGATACCTTTAAGTACCTGGTTGTCAAAATTAGCTATGTTCACCTCCAGTCGACCCTGCGAGAACAAGTATCGTCAAAAGGGGATAGTACTCCGTTGGACTTGTAAAACAAAAAAGATCCCTCAACATCAATGAGGGAAAAAGATATAGGTTTTCGTTTGATTGTTGATGCATCAAAACTGTTAGTATATGCATCTAATATACACATGCACTCGAAACGACTTGAATTCTCATAACGCGTTTGTATGTTTTGTTAAAATTATATCCATTCCTTACCCTATTATAACTATACCGAGCTAATATTTTGTAAACCGTTCCTCGTAATAAGGTGCAAGTCAGACGCGATAGTTTGGCGTTCTCCGTAAACAATAAATAAAACCGCAAGGTAAATTAATAACGTTTTTTATATTTACTTATTACAAGGCAATTAAACACATGGACTATTTCAAATAATGGGTAGCCTAAAGGTTTGTTATTCAGGGTGTGAAGACTTATAGACAGGTAATTCCTATCAGGCAGATCATCGAACCCGTAGCGGTCTGGGCCAACCAGCTTGCTCGAATCTTGCAGATATTGGTATAGCGCTCGGGTAAGTGTTATGCTGTAAGGAGTATCGACCAGGAATGTGAAATCCAGAATAACCTGTGTACACTTTAACATCATTTTCTTTTAATTTGGCCGACTCATCCCCATGGGGTGTTGACAAATAATTAGCGAGTACAGTATTAACAAGTGCCAAGGATTGCGAGGTTCCAGATAAAACTAGATTTTGAAATGGAATTTTTACTAGGCCAGGAAATCCTAGAGGGGCTGCTAAGAAGCTTCTTGATTAAGAGATTGTTCCATAAATGAAGAAGGACATTTTCGATCACATGGTTTCCCATGCCCATTCACACATGGTGGGTCAAATCGTTGGGTACGTGGTTTAACACACAGAACGACATTCTTCTCTGTGGAGTCTGCACCACCTGACACCATGGCGCAAGGACAATTGGTGGCAAGGGTGCCAAGTTTACGCTTGGGCGGCGACCCGTAGGGACTACTTGCGCAACTTGCGCAAGGACAAACCAGGCAACACCCGCAGCGACCACAACCGCATCCACCACATGGGCCACAGCCGAAACGACATGGGCCACAGCCAACGCCACGTCGTCCACAGCCACATGGTCCATACCCACATGGTCTACAGCCGCAGCCGCAGCCGCAGCCGCATGGTCCACAGCCGCAGCCGCAGCCGCATGGTCCACAGCCACAGCCGCAGCCGCATGGTCCACAGCCGCAGCCGCAGCCGCATGGTCCACAGCCGCAGGGTCCACAGCCACAACCGCATGGTCCGCAGCCAAGACATGGTCCGCAACCATATGGTCCACAACAACCACACGGTCCGCAGCCGCAACCACACGGTCCACAACCGCAACCACACGGTCCGCTGCCGCAACCACACGGTCCGCAGCCGCAACCGCACGGTCCGCATCCACAACCACAAGGTCCGCATCCACAACCACAAGATCCGCTGCCACAACCACAAGGTCCGCAGCCACAACCACACGATCTACAGCCGCATCCACATGGTCCACAACCACATGATCCACAGCCACAACTACAACCACATGATCCACAGCCGCAACCACACGGTCTACAGACGCAACCACACGGTTCACAGCAGCAACCACATGTCCACTTTCGTGGTTTCGACGTACCTTTGCAACAATCAATTGGAGGACAGGCTGCGCACATGGCAAAGGCTTCGGGAGAAGGGAAGAAGGAAAGACCCATGTTTTGAGATTTTGATGAGGTAATCGAATCGTGCACCTTTGGATCATATGGGGGGTAAAATGTTGGTTTTGAACATTGCAAGAAATTAGGTGCAGATGGCGGTACACCTGTGCAACCCCCTGGAGCTCCAATTACATTTATGTTTTGTAGACCTTTTTTTTGTATTGAATGAGGTAAGCAGTTGCTAGAAAGGTGGCCAAATGTTTGGTTTGATGACTGAAAACAATGGTCCGTATTGAAGATTGCTGATTTGGATCGTGGCAGCAGCAGAGAATGGCCCGAGCGGTATACCACATCAGGGCTTGATCTTGTGACGTAGAGGCCGCGTGCTCTCTTGAACAAAGACTTCTCTAGCCGCTCCGTCTCTTCTACTTTATCCGGCTGCGCATCGGTCAAACTCTTGAGAGATATGCTGTAATACTTTCTGCGTGCCTCTCTTAAATCACTCTTCCATCCGAGAGTTGCTGAAAGGATGATTTTGTATTGTTATCTCAATCCTGCACCTTTTAGATCCCTACTTTTAGCCTTGCCTCTATCCTACATGCCTAGGTAATAGAAATAAAATTGCTTTATCTTTCTGCGGATAGCCCGTAGCCCACTGCTCGTGTTCCTAAGTACATAAAAGGATTATCATTTGTGATAATAATTTAGAGCCAATTAAAACAATTCCTAAAACTCTGAACCTGATTGTGTCTTCTATTCTATTCTTCTAAGTATTTTTATTTAGAGGTGAATACTGTCCTGTTTCGATAGGTACCGGGAGTGTGTCTAACTAGTTGTTAATCCTTCAGAGACGCAACGGGCTCTAGCCAAATGTTTACAGGAGGGCACTGTACCTATGGAGGATTCTTTTCTGATGAACCTACAGAGGAAACTTTAGTTACCTGCCTGAGGTATAACTCATGCAATCGATACAGCTCTCGAACAAATAAAAAACATGATCCTACCTAATCTACCTGGATCCTGATTGGATTCCTTTGATTGCCATTAAGTCTTGCAGCTCTAGAAACTAGACCGGTGCTACCTAAGTGCAAGAGAGATTATTATTGATTGTTTATAAATAAATAAAAAATAAAATTCCTTTATTTCGGACTACTACCCTAACCTTTTCTTACCCTTGCTTATGCCTTGCCTGTAAATAAAATCTCAAGGTAGTTTTCAAGTAGTTTTTTGTATTAACACAATACTAGGCGATAACACACGGTTTTGAATTTGAAAGGTCCATAGCTCTGTGCAGCTGTGAAGACTTACCCCCTTATTCATAAAAATCTGATAACCTATAACAGTTGCTAGGTGTTTTTTACTCGTTGACATTCATATCTTGACAAGAACTGAGACATTAGAGCTAATGCGTAAAGTTAGGAGAGGTTTGTGAATAAAGGGATAATGTAGGTTGGTAATTATTTTCTAAGTGGCAGAGCTTCAAGCCTGCAGTAGCGTTCAACTTGTTTGATGCCATCGTACGGGTATTGGCTCGGGTAGGAAAGCAAGCTTGCGTATCGACCAGGCACGAAAAATCCAGAATTCCGTTTACAGGGCATCGCCAAGTCTTGTAAATCGGCTAACGTATCCCCATCAATGGTTGAGAAATATGTAGTGCGTATTGTATTGACAAAAGGCGATTTGACGGACGAAATTCGTTTTTGACATGGGGATCTTACTAGGTTTATGGTTGGGAATGCTGCATTTGCACAGGAGCTTCCTGGTTGACCTTTAAGCTCCGATTGTTTCATTGGTGAAGCATTAGTAGTCGCTGAATTTACGGCCTTAGTGTTCATTTCTTTGCAACGGTTCACTTCGTTAGAAGAGAGCAAAGCATAAGTAGTCGCTGAATTTACGTCATTCGAGTTATTTTCCTTGTATCGGTTCACTTCTTTAGAACAGATCAAATCCTTAGGGGTGTCCACACAGGTGCTATTTGCTGCGTAAATTACCCAGAATGGGCCACTTGGTAGATTCCATGATTGGACATCTTGACCTGTACTGTTTGTGGCACATGGTATGATGTTAATCGTTGTGTCAGTGCCACCTGGCATCAAGCAACAAGAAATGGCACGGGTAATGGTGACTGGCCCTCGGCAAAACAAGTCGTAATATTTAGGACCGCAGGGGTTATTATAACAACCGTAAAGACCACAGTTCCGAGGACAGCATAAAGCGTATTCACCATGGTATGGACCAAAGCAGCAGGGACAACATCGCCTATACATACCATTAAAACTAGTGTATGGGCCATACCCGCTGGGACGAACGCAGCTGCGGAAATAACAGCCATATGGTACGTAGCAGCAACCGCATTGTCTATATCCGCAACCACATGGTCCGCAGCCGCAACCACATGGTCCGCAGCCGCAACCACATGATCCGCAGCTGCAACCACATAGCCCGCAGCCGCAACCACACCGTCCACAGCCGTAACCACAACAGCAGCTGCACGATGCACAGAGTTCTGTCAGTGGTGATAGAAATGTACTTCGGCCGTCCGTTAAAAAAATGCTTCCTTGGTATCTAGGGTTTACGGCATACTCATTTGTGGCCTCGGAGCTGAGAAAATCCACGTTTTTTGGATTGGAAAGACTTAGGCAGACTGAGGGTTGTTCATGCGGTTTTGCGTCATGAGCCGGGGAAAATGATGGTCGTGGACCTTGAAGCAAATTGGTTGTACCTGCGGCTACCCCCGAGTACTTCTTTTTACACCCCATTTCATTAATTTTTGACTGAACGTCCCTTGGAGTTGAATGTGGCACGCAGTATCTCGATAGGTAGCCATAGCCAGTATGATTCACTGAATAAAAGCGGCGTCCAATATTGAAGATTGCCGATTGCCTTCTTGGATAATCAATGCTTGAAAAGCTTAGCCAACCAGGGCATATTCTCACGCGATAACGGCAGGATGAACTTTTGACCAACGACTTTCCAAGCGTCTCTTCTATTTTTTTCAGTTCCTCTTCCTTTAATCCCCTGACAGAGTTGTAACACTTTCTGCGTGCCTCTTTCAAATCTTGCATCCATCCGAGATTTGCTGAAAGGATGATTATGTATTGTTATCTCAATCCTGCACCCTACAAATCCCTAGCTGCCTTGCTTAGTTGAATCTAGGTTGTTCCTGTGCCTGCCTAGGAGATAAAAATGTAACAAAACGTTAGCTCCATCAATATCTATGACCGGGTTTGTACGTTATACTCCTATTCGTTTACCGTTGGGTGACGGTAGTCGCCGTTAGTTTACGAGTTACAACTTTGTACAGTATCTAATAAAGATTTAAGAGCCACTTTATTTTGACACACACCAGGGTGAGACCAATACGGGCACGCCGCCGGCACGCCTGCCTAATTCTCATCTTATCTGCAACTGTGCCATGTGTATGTGAAATCCAGCGACATTAACATTATCTAATAACCTACTAATATAACTATTTATCTACACTACATTTTATACTTGGCATATGGGGTGGTAAATACCTAAAACTCTAGCTGTACTGACCCATACTGCGAGGCGCTAGGTGCAATCTAAATCTAATCCTTTTTTTCAGTTTATTCTAGTTCCTACAAAAATCTCTAAAAGCAAGCATGATTCATCTGTAATTTAAAAAAAAAAAATTACAGCTAACCCACCTTACCTACCTTTGATTTGGTTTCTGATTGCAATAGTCATTACCACTGTTCAACTCTATACACTTCTAACCTAAGACCAATATCTATATAAGAGTGAAACACGTTATTTTATCCTGGTCTGAAAATAAAAGCATGGTGAAGGCAAAGCAGGTGTTTTTTAATTTTGTAATTAGTATTTAAGTACTTCTCACTAGATATGTTACACGGACTATTTCATTAAATATGGAGCATAAAAACGTGGTTCCTCTATGTAAGCCTCTCATCCTCTTATACTTCAACTGTATAGTGGGTATCTCTTTTCTAATGTGCAGACCCTTTACCCTGCAGCTTGGGCTGTTTTGACACAGTGCTCCGTTGAGAGTGGTAAGGTAAGCTCGCGCATCGCCCAGGCTTGTGGAATGAAGAACTCTGCGTGCATGGTAACATTGCCATATCTTGTGGGTTTGTCAACGCATCCCCGTGGCAGGTAGAGAAATACGTAGCGAGTATAGTGTTGATAATTGGCGAGTGCTTAGAGTTCACGGGAGAAATGAGATTTTGCCATGGGAGTCTTACTCGGCTCGTATTTGGATAGACTGGAGGGGCTACACAGGAGCTTCCAGTTTGAGCTTGTAACTCCGATTGTTCCTTAGGTGAAGTAGCAGGAGGGGTATTTGCTGAGTTTTCAGCATTTGAGTACATCTCTTTGTAAAGGGCAAAGGTAGAATTGAAATAAGGAGAATTGACATCGTTGGAAGGGACAAAGCCATTGATGGGAGCGGGGGAGGGTATACAAGGACAATAAGCACTTGGAATAAACCATGGTGGGCCAACTGGTAGGGAACAAGGTGGGCAGGCTTGACTACAAGGTGGACCACAGGGTGGGCAGGCTTGACTACAAGGTGGGCCACAGGATGGGGAAGCTTGACTACAAGGTGGGCCACAGGGTGGGCTGACTTGGCTACTTTGTGGGACACTTGGTGGACTGCAAGGTTGCTCTCCTTGGTTATGTTGGCTACATTTTTGTTCACTTGGTGTAGCATTTTGTGTAATACAGTTTGGAGCATTTAGAATGGGACTTGTCTCTGTACAAACAGGACCCGGGACCAAGAAGCAAGGAAGACCACATCCGCCAAAAGTGGCAGGGTACTTGCGACAAGGTCGTATAAATGGACCACATAGTCCACTGCCACAACCACAAGGACTAGGGCTTGAACCAAGTGGACCAGAGACACATGGTCCGCGAGAGCCACACGGGCCGCAGCCACAGGGAGGCCCACACCCGCAGCCGCAACAGGGGCCGCAACCTCCACACCCACAGGGACCAGGAACAAGTGGGAAACCACATCCGCACCCGCACCCGCATGGGCCACATCCGCACCCGCATGGGCCACATCCGCACCCGCATGGGCCACATCCACACCCGCATGGGCCACATCCACACCCGCACCCGCAAGGGCCACAGCCACAACCGCACGGGCCACATCCGCACCCGCACGGGCCACAGCCACAACCGCACGGGCCACACCCGCAGAAGCGACCGCAACCACATGGGCCACAGCCGCAGCCACAACCACCACATGGTCCACAGCCACAGCCGCAGCCACAACCACAGGGGCCACAGCCGCAAGCACATGGTCCGAAGCAACATAATGCGTTTGACAAAGAATCAGAGGGAGGGGGATAAGTAGAGGGATATGAAGGAGGGAAAGAAGGAGTATAACAGCCGCATGTAGTACAGGGTAAATTGAGTTGTGACAGGTATGGTCCGGCACTAGGGTTATTGAAGACCGTGCTTGGGCCGTCTCTAAAGACAATGCCTTCGGGTGTAGGGTAAAAGCTATAGTTATAATTATACCCATTTGCAGAACAGGGAGAATCCATGTTAGGATTCGAAAGGCCTAGAAAGACTGAGGGAATTATATTGAGCGACTTTGGGTCATTATTTGGGTAAAATGTCGGTCGTGGAACGTAATTGGGGGTGCATGAGGGTACCACTGGGGATACCCCTGGGGGCAACCCTAAGTACCATGTACCCCCATGCCCTTGATTCGTGATTGGTTGATGGACTCTTGGGTGGCCATTGTCAGGTGTTTGGTATGTTGATTGGAAGCGAGGGTCCTTATTGCAGACAGCTGATCGAGTTCTTGGCAAAAAGTGGCGCGAGCGGCAACACTGATTTGCGCTTGCTCTTGTGAAATTGGGACAGGATACACTCTTGAACAGTGACTTCTCGAGCCTCAGCGTCTCTTGTACTTTATCCGGCTGCTCCTCCGACGTTCTCCTGATAGATATGTTGTAAAACTCTCTGCGTGCCTCTTTCAAAGCACTCTTCCATCCGAGATTCGCTGAAATGATGATTCCGTATTGTTATCTCAATCCCGCACCCAAAAAATCCCTACCAACAATTTTCCATGGTAAAAGTTACCCTGCCTGCCTAGTACTCGTAGATTTAGAAAATAGCTTAACTAAACACTAAACACTGGCTTCATCAGTGCTTAGTCCGGGGATTGCTAAAGGTCCACCTATTCGTGTAGATCATCAAGATATCTTTGCTGTGATAGCAAATTAACAAACTTTGGACTTGATCACATTAAGCATGTGTTTTAAGGATTGGGGAGTCACGCTTTGGTTTTTGATATTAAAATATAGAGCCTATAAATCTTATTACCGGATTAAATTGATATATTTTGTGTGTAATCTACAATGGTGTTAAAAGCATCTACCTGTCTATCTAACTAACTATCTATTTATCTACCTACAGCCTAGCCTAAGTTAGCCTAAATAGATCGTCCTTTAACTGAAGAAGTTGTCGCCAATGTCATGATACAAACTGGCGGATTTCATTGTTTAACTAGAGACGCTGAGTTAACAGGCGCAGGTGAAATACTGGAGCTGGAAACGTCTCTTACCAGGTGGTCTCAGTCTCTGGCTGCTTCCCAGCTACCTATGTCCAGCTTCAGTATTTTCCTGCATCCGTCACTCTAACTTGGTCCCTTCCTTGACTTTTTTTGTGGATAGTCGGGTGCCTACCTGAAGTCTTCCTAGCTTACTTATCAACCATACTTTTCTCCAAAAAACTCGAGCTTGATTTTGAGAATACGTTAAATAAAATATCAAGCTCTTTTGTAATTTTTATTTTCGTAACCGCTTGCCGAAACAAAGAAGTGAAATCATGAGCCTACCCTTACAAATAAGCAAAATGGAAGAAATGTATGTAAATCCGTTCATACATTCGACCTACACACCAACTTTCTTTATATTCGTATCGCTGAGAACTCGTCTCAGGACCACATTCTCCTAGAAAAGCTTGAGCAAGCAATCATTGCGTTAATATAATCCTGAAACTGCGGTTCGGAGTTTCGTTGCTGATTTCGTTTAATTGATTATTTACGCGTTTCCTTGCGGGTCGTATGAATCCTAGCAGTAGGTATTACAGGGCAATAGTATACCACGAGTGCCGTTCTCCCAGATTGTTCGTACTTTTTGTACACTATCGGACTTGGTTTGTTTGATGGAGGAGCGCTTACAATATTTGGATTATTTAGAGGGGGAGGAGCATGGCCACCAGTCTGGGGTACACTCTTTGAGCTTACTTGTTGGGGTAAATATGGAGCGTATTTTTCTTTGTTTGCGGTTTTCTGGGGTACATTTTGAGTCTTTGATTCTACCTTTAAGCATTGTTGGGGTACATTCAGAGTCTGTTTTTCTTTCTTTGAGGTTTCTTGGGGTAACTTTTGAGTTTCGGGTTTAGATGCCTTTGCACTGGTTGCTTGTGGTTGTTGTTCATGGGTGTAAATGAGAGGTGAATAACGGTTGTCAGTTTTATCTTTGGGATCGACATTTAAGCTAGGTTTTGCATTTGAAGCTGTAGCTTCTGCAATAGATTTCTTAAAAGGAGTTGAAACTAAAACTCCATGTTCAACAGTGCAGTTGATATTAGTTGGAGTAATTTTGAAAGTTTCTCCATTTCCATTAACATAAGTGTCCGTTGAATATCCGTTGACGTACGTGACAGGTGAGTAACGAACATACTCTTCGTTTTTGGGTTTCAATTTCTGTATATTTTGCTGAGATTGGTGTTTTACGTTTGAGCTTTCATCAGCGATGAGTGATTTAGGAAGTTCCTGTGAATTTAAGTTCACTTTAGGGGCTGGCAGAGCCGGGGGTGATGTGTAAGGGTTGATGACATCGATGCTCGGATTTAAGTACATACTTGTCCGAGGATTAAACGTGAATTCTATAGGATTTACGCAATCACTAGATTGTATCAATTTAGCGGGTATAGCTTTTTCCGAGAAGCTATGTGGGCTTAGGGTGCAAGAAACTGATGTGAACCATCCTGGCGACCCGAGACATCCGCAGCCACATGTGTTACATGCACCCGCGCCGTGAGGCCCGCAGCCTGAACCGTAGCACCAAGGGCACAGAGGACGACACGCGCCGCTAGCGTCATACCCGTAAGCTCCACAGCCACAGCCGTATCCGCAAGGACCGCACGGTCCACAAGTACTCATGTGCTGGCCCTGCCCGAAGTAACAGTTTGGATAGCAATTTGGGAAGCAACCGAGCTCATAACTTCCAACGCCATAAGTAGCTGGCGTCAAACAGGGCCCATATCGAAGTGGATCATAACAATGCAGATCCGACGCCCTCATTACATCAGAAGGACACAGCATTGTCGTCCCCATCAGGTAATCGGCTCCGGCCTTACCAACCATTGGACAGCAACTGCAACCCTTTGAACCAATTGGTTCGTACGTGGGACCAATTGGTTCGTACGTGGGACTCATTGGTACACAACCCATGGAAGTCATAGGACCCATGGAAGTCATAGGACCCATGGAAGTCATAGGACCCATGGAAGTCATAGGACCCATTGGGCTAGGCGGTGGTAATTCGAAGAAGAACGAACGGAAACAAGAAGGAATGCTCACGTTGGGGTGAGACGTAGGTTTATATTCGGAGGGAGGGCAGTTGAGTATTTCACTAATAGGGCAAGAACTTGTTAAAAATTGTGATAATGCTTGGCCCGCAATCATGCCTGCATCTTTAATATTTGGCGACGGAGGGCTACCGAAGCCTAGAGCTGCATAGCCATCGTATGGCATAGCGCAAGACGACGGAGCGCAAGCAAAAGCTGGTGCTGCATAGCCATCGTATGGCATAGCGCAAGACGACGGAGCGCAAGCAAAAGCTGGTGCTGCATAGCCATCGTATGGCATAGCGCAAGACGACGGAGCGCAAGCATAAGCTGGTGCTGCATAGCCATCGTATGGCATAGCGCAAGACGACGGAGCATAAGCATAAGTTTGTGCTGCATAGCCATCGTATGGCATAGGGCAATTTTGAGATTGTTGTAAAGGACAGCAATGTGGAAATTGGAAAGGGCAGCATTGTGAATTGACCGAACCCGTTTGAACTAGCCAGGGATTAATCCACTGGGTGAGGATGTGGCCCGGATTACTTGGAGCTTGGCATTCTTGAGATGGACTGTTAGGAGGATTCATGGGGTAGGGTATAATGCTGTTTTCAGGGACAATATCTGGAGTAACGTTCGCGGTAGGATCTGTGGAGTGCGCCAACTTTCCCTGCTCAAGATTCAAATCCGAATTCATGGACTGTGACATAATGTTGCCAGGAACCATGTTTACAGTATTTATTGGACTGAAGTAAGTTTGGTTACAGGGAGTTGAAGGCTGACACTGTTGGAATGATGGATACTGTTGTATTGGTAACTGTTGGTTATTTGATGGAAACTGTTGGTTATTTGATGGAAACTGTTGGTTATTTGATGGAAACTGTTGGTTATTTGATGGAAACTGTTGGTTATTTGATGGAAACTGTTGGTTATTTGATGGAAACTGTTGGTTATTTGATTGAAACTGTTGGTTATTTGATGGAAACTGTTGGTTATTTGATGGAAACTGCTGAGCATTTGGTGGAAACTGCTGAGCATTTGATGGAAACTGCTGGGTATTTGGTGGAGACTGCTGAGCATTTGATGAAAACTGCTGAGCATTTGATGGAAACTGCTGAGCAATTAGTGGAAACTGCTGAGCAATTAGTGGAAAGTGCTGAGCATATTGTGGAAACTGCTGAGCATTTAATGGAAACTGCTGAGCATTTGGTGGAAACTGCTGAGCATTTGGTGGAAACTGCTGAGCATTTGGTGGAAATTGTTGATCGTTTGATGAAAATGGTTGAGCATTTAATGGAAACGGTTTAGCATTAGAAAGAAGCTGTTGAGCATTTGATAGAAACTGTTCATCACTTAACGGAAATTGTTGGGAATTTGATGGAAACTGTTGGAAGTTCAATGAAAACGGTTGTGAATTTAATGGAAATTGTTGGGAATTTTGTGGAAATGGTTGGGAATTTAATGGAGATTGTTGACTATTTGGAAATTGTTGGGAATTTTCTGGAAATTGTTGGTAATTTGCTGGAAATTGTTGGTCATGTGATGAATTTTGTTGGTGATTTGATAAAACTAGTGGGTCATGTGATGATGGCTGTTGATTATTTGATAGACATTGGTCGTTTGATAAGCACTGTTTGTCGTTTGATAAGCACTGTTGGACATTTGAATAACATTGTTGATCGACAGACATTTGAGGGTTGTTTATTGGACTATTTTGTGTATCACCTACGCAAGTTTGCGGACCAGGTGTTACTTTTTCTTGATCTTGGGAAGGATTTCTTTGAAAGGAATTTGGAGGCATGCTCGATGGATATAGCGAATGGCTCTTTGGCTGGAAGCTATTATTGCGTTCTTGTTGTGATGAATTTGACGGGAGTTGGTTTCGATTGCACTGAGTATTGACTGCTGACTGTGTCTGCGGAACGACTGGGCTAGCGGGAGGTGGCCAATCGCGGCCACTCGTCACGAATTCTGGAGCTGAAGGACTCCTGGTTACAAAGGAGGCTCTATGCAAGTGGCTCCTTCTCGATTCTTCTTTCCCCCGCAGAAGTTCTTCCGTACGATCGGCATCTTGTACTTTCTTGATACGGTCACAGCCGCGCAAAGCTCTGTTAAGATGTTCGGACAAGGTCTGCTTCCATCCAAGATTCGCTGAAAGGATGATTTCGTATTGTAAACGCAACACTGCTTAGGTAGCTTCCACTAACTTAAAAAAATCTAGCCGTTTATCCTCTCCTACCTAGTAAAGAATCATTTGAGGTAAATATTTTAGGACCGATGACGAAATTAAAGTTCAATTTTGTTTATGTTTGTATTTATTAAATCAGTCAACCAAATTTGACTATCAGGCACACCTTGTACACAACACTTCCTATAAATACCTTACCTAAGTATCCCACCCCGTCTAAATACTTATTAGGACTATTTTAAACTGCACTTCCAATTGTTTGATGTCTGGCTTTGGCATCGTCTGGGAATTTGCGTAAGTTCTATACGAATATATGAGAAGGTTGGTGAACGTAGGAGTTGCAGCTGTTACTGGGCTGCTGCATAATTGAGGAAAACTAAAATGTACAGAGGTGCGGTGTAGTCTTTGAAACTTGAAAATCTACTCCAGAAGGTATGTCATTGATATCCGTAGTAGCGACTCGTGTAAATAGTTAATGTGTTAAGTGTACCTACTTCATTAACATATATTATTTTAAATACAGGCGCCTACTGCACAGTATGTAGTAAATAAAGGAGTTGTTTACTAATGGGCAATCTAACTTAGCGTGAATTATGACAAATAAATCGATCGAAGAAAAGCTGTCTAGTCAGCAGTTTGAAAGAACACACCAGCTTATATTTTTGTTATTGTTAAGGTGGCAAACTAGGTATGTTTTCTCTCAGACGTATTTTTGGACGCAGTTGTGTGGGCATTAGGTACGTTTTTAAAAAACGAGTGGCGAGGGTTTGTCTTCCCAGATATGAAAACCGGAAATTTTTGGTGATTTGTTTTTTGAGCTGAAAAGATCCAATCCCATCCGTGGGTGTATCTGATGGATCTAGATGTTTTATCCTTTGTGAACGAGGGCTCGAGAAGAGGACAAAACACGTTATCTTGGTAATTTGGCTTTCTAATCCTTGCTGTTATGGGCATGGTATTCGATGATAACGATATGTTGGTGCATCTTTTCTTAACTTCCGACTTTGAACTACAATATTCGCTGGTTTTAGATATAGGACCACTTTTAAAATGATTCCACTGCTGGCTAACTGCCTTGATAGGTTTCTTATCCACAGTTTTATGTGTATAGGGAGACAGCTCGCTGGCTGTTTCGGGATCTACCGTCGTTCTAAAATTAAAGATAGCACAACCCCAGTTTTCCGTGCTAGCCGCCTTGATTGTGGGTTTCTGACCCACAGTATCAGGTGATAGCTCGACTTTCTTAGTAAAATATTCTGGTGCTACCGTGGATTTCAAATTATTGATGGCACTAAGAGAACCCGTTATGCTTGGTACTAGTTTGTCATCTGTTGAACCTAATTTCAAAGGATCTTCGATTTTACTAGCATTAACAATTTGGTTTCTTTTAGGAGCATTGGAAATATTAGAGGATGCTGTGGCTTTGGTTTTGAGTTTGGTTTTAGAACAACATAGAGTGGGGGATGCAGGAGTTTTTCGGTTAGATTTCAAATGAGGCACTATGAAGGTAGAAGTCACGTCTTTTATGGTTTTTATGTCTTTCTTATTTGTAGTAGTAAATTTGGAAGAAGTAGAGGGGGATGCTTTAGCGTAAGTTTTAGATTTAGAATGATAATGGACAAATGTAGAAGAAAAACGGACAGCGTTTATATCGCTTGTCTGGTTTGTAGTTTTAGAAGATCTAAGAGATGTTGTATTGAGTGGTGCATGCTTGGACAGAGGATTGATGACGGAAGAAGTAAAAACGACGGCATTTATATCACCCTTATTACTTGTAGAAACAGTTTTAGAATTATGGGGTTCAACGACACTTGCTTCAAGTTTGGAAACTGGATCGATAATACTAGCAGTAGAATTAGCGGCAGTTCTGTTTTCAGTTTCAAATAAACTAGGGGATATATAGGGTTCTGGTGCAGATTTGGAATGAGGGTCGATGAAGGTTGAAGTAAAACGGACGTTGTTAATGTCTGAATTCTGGTTTGCATTGAAAGGTTTAGAAGAACTGATGGATACAGTGGTGTTTGTTACGTGTTTAGGAGGAGGATCGGTGAAATTAGAAGTAAAATGGACGCCTTTTTTGTCCGCATTATGGTTTGTTGTAACAGTTTTAGAAGAATTTGGGGACTTAGTGACCTTTTGAGCTTGTCTGGAACGAGGGTTGATAATAGGAGGAGCAGAATGCACGACTTTGTTTGCACAACCACTTTCGGAAGGACTAAGGGATGTTGTGTTCGGTGCGGGATTGGAATGAAGATCGTTGAAGGAAGAACTAACGGGTTTTGTCTCATGCTTTTGTTGTTTAGTAGTAGGGGATGTAGTGTTGTTAATGGGTAAACTTGATTGTAAAGAATCAATAAGAACCGAAGTACTATCGATTGCGTTCATGTCTACGTTTGGAAAACAATGACCATCGGTTTCTGATTTATCTTTAATTGGAGATAATTCTACGGTTATGTCAAATAGTTGTCCATTAATTCCTTTAGTTTTTGTAGTCAATATTTTAGCACTTGTAGGCCGTTTAATTTTTTCTTCTACAGGATGAACTATGGGTTTTTGCGTTTTGATTATACTATTACTTTCTTTAGCAGGAACGGACAAATATACTCTATACGTCGGATATGCATCTTTATTTGTTTTGTATACCACATACATTCGATCAGAGTCCTGTGGTTTCATGGGCTTGTAGGCGATACCCGTTACAGTAGCAGTGCAAAGCGCTGGCTTGTATACATCGTATGTTAGAGTTGTGGATTTAGAACTTACTGGTTCATACTTTTCTTCGAGCATATTTTCGGGATGTAATCTATTGTACAATGAGGTGTACCACAGGCTTCTTCTTTTACCTTGAACTGCGGGCTTGTAAACTTCAAAGTTCAGATTATCCTTTTTAGGGTTAGTACTACCATTCAAAGGGTTAGCACCGTCATTCATACGGTTAGCACCGTCATTCATACGGTTAGCACCGTCATTCATACGGTTAGCACCGTCATTCATACGGTTAGCACCGTCATTCATACGGTTAGCACCGTCATTCATACGGTTAGCACCGTCATTCATACGGTTAGCACCGTCATTCATACGGTTAGCACCGTCATTCAAATTATTAAGCTTTAAGTACTCTCTAAAGACGTTCTCTTTAGCTACATCTGGTTTGGGTAATTCATTGCTGTTTTCATTAATAGGCAAAGGAAAGGGCGTGAGAACTGTGCCATCCGTAGGGACCATTTTAATACATGGCTCATTTGTGTGGATACATGACCTATGGCTAGGAACCGAGGGTATTTGAATCACATGCGAGACATTAGATGGCCCATACATGACATCGGTTGCTGCAATAGGGGCTGAAAGCTCATTTAGCATAATTGCTGACAAAATATCACCACCAGCCTCTTGGGCTACGGGTTTTGTTATAATTAATGAAGTTATTGGTCTAAACCAAGGTCTCCATGCTAACTCCGAATAGCCAAGGCCACAAGGACCGCAAGGCCCACACCCACACTGGCCTCGACCACGACGACAATAAAGCCCGCAACCGCAAACTCCAGCTGGGCTACCACAACCCCAAAACTTAGAAGTACTACAAGGTCCACAAGGACTATAAGGTCCATACGGCCCACAACAACCACGTCCACAACGACCCCAACAACAATGCCCACATAGTAGGGAGCCACAATTAATAACACTAGAGGGAGTGCAGGGCAGACAGGGCCCATTTCGGCCATAGGGACCACATGGATGACATGGACCCCAAGGACCTATGGGCCCACATGGTCCCCATGGTCTAAACGGGCCAAAAGTTCCCCAATTAGTGACTGGTAGTGGTAGATATCCGCAGACAGAGAATATAAGATTGGCAGCGCCCGATATTTTGGATTGATTTTGCTCGATATTGTTTAGGGAACCTGAAGGTGCGGGGCTGGAGTCCACGTTGGTAGGTGTTGGTAACTTCTCGCACGGGCGTTCTGGAGATATGTTCTGTGAGAGATTGCATTGAGAGCACAAGCAACGCACGGGGGCACATAGTGAACTTTGAATGTATGGTGTAGTGTGACTAGAAGATATCTGTGCACTAAAGTTGAAAGTTGAATCTTGAAACGGGCAAGTGTTCACGAAGCCCCCATAGACGTTCGGCAAGCCCTGCCAGGTATGCCAGTATGGACTCCATGGGTCCTCGAAATGGCTTGAAAGGCTTGGACACGATTCACTCTTCTGTATCAAAAATTCTTTCATCTCCTGCTTAACTTGTTTCTCTTGCCGGAACTCTCTCTGAATAGTTTCGGCATCAAATCCGCATGCACTCCAAAAGACTTGATCGCTTAGGCCCATCTTCGAACCATGTTCTGCTGAAAGTATGATTTTGTATTGTAATCGCAAACCTTTCTTGCTGTGCCACTAGTTTCGTAAAAATCTGAAGTAGACCTAGACGTCTTTTAAACAGATGAACATAAAATACTGGTTCAGTGCAGAATAACCTGCGTGAGCGTTACAATAGCCTGCTCTGTAAATAAAAGCTCAAGGGTCAATTCTTTACATTTTTGTATTTACTTTTTACTATGAACTTATCGATAAACACAGACTATTTCAAATAATAAGGTGCACATTGCTTTGTTCTTGTAAGTCTTCTACGAGCTTCTAAGAATCTTAGGTTTCTTTCTCTGAATACTTCAGCGGTGAAGACAGGTATGTTTTATTTTCTAACAGAAGCTCTAGCCTGCACAGGTCTGGGCCGTTGCGATCTTGAGTGTTCGCATATTGCTCGCAAGCTCGAGCATTGACGTGGCTTTTGTCTCGGCCTTGTTCTTGACGTGTTTGTTTGTTTGCAGACAAATTGCTCTTGTAAATCGGCAATTACAGTGTTGGCATGTGGTGAGAGTGAGTGGAGTGAAGAAACGCAATTTTGAAATAGGGGTTTTGTACAGGTTTTATTTTGAGACCCGAGATGGGTCGCAGAGGAATTTTCAGATTGACCTTTAAGCTCTGATTGTAGCACAGGTGACGTAGCAGTCTTTTCAGCATTTGAATTAATTTCGTTGTCAACGGCAAAGGCGTAAATGGAAGTAGGGGTATTAAATAGACAGGCCACCTCATTGGACGAAACAAAACCGTTGAGGGAAATAGGGGTGGCTACGCATGTGCCATTTGCTCCTGAAATATACCATGGCGGCGCAAATTGTTTGCCACCTGGTGAGTCACCTTGCGTGATACATTTATTGGAAGCTGCTGTGCTGGATATTGCAGCACTAGGTGTGCTACTAGTCTTTTTGGTGTCATCACCAAATGGGACGCAGCAGCAAGCACTACACGGACCTCTGAAGTAAGGAGCAGTTCTGCAATAACAAGTACCACTTCCGAAAGGATTGCCAACGCAGGGACTAAAGCCGAAGTCACACGGACCATAAGGACCCCATGAACGTAAACCATACCCACAACAACGAGTGAAATATGGTCCACAGTGACCAGGTATATAGCCGTACGGTTGGCAACTCCATGGTATACAACCACCGAGTGCACAGCTAGAGCCACGTGGAGCACGGCGACAACAACATGATCCGCAGCCACAACCGCATGGTCCGCAGCCGCCACAACCGCATGGTCCGCAGCCGCCACAACCGCATGGTCCGCAGCCGCCACAACCGCATGGTCCGCAGCCGCCACAACCGCATGGTCCGCAGCCGCCACAACCACATGGTCCGCAGCCGCCACAACCACATGGTCCGCAGCCGCCACAACCGCATGGTCCGCAGCCGCCACAACCACATGGTCCGCAGCCACCACAACCACATGGTCCGCAGCCGCCACAACCACATGGTCCGCAGCCTCTACAACCACATGATCCGCAGCCGCCACAACCACATGGTCCGCAGCCGCCACAACCACATGGTCCGCAGCCGCCACAACCACATGGTCCGCAGCTGCCACAACCACATGGTCCACAGCCACCACAACCACATGGTCCGCAACTGCAACCACATGATCCACAGCAAGAACCATAGCAACAACCAAATGGTCCATAGGGGCCGCAACCTACGGGACCGCATCGGAAAGGACTGCAGGCAAATGGGCCGCAACCATACGGACCGCACCCAAGGCCACAACGAGCATTCATGCAAGTTGTCCATGGGCCCATTGGACCACACGGGCCCCATGGTCTAAACGGGCCGCAGACCCCGCAACAACCCGGCCCACATGTACGACATACCCTGCAACGGGCACTTGGGCAATTCCTGTAGTATTTGCTTTTCGAGCAAGTATCAGTGGCGACGGCATCACAATCATAACAAGCGCAAGTAACACACGGTGCCACTAGTGGTCCAGTTAGTAGTGGTATAATTGATCCAACAGGATCAGCTACGGCCAGCCTTTGGTCTTTACAGATGATGCCGTCATCGGTTGTAGGAATAGAGATATTATAGTAATCATTAGCGACCTGCGAGGTATAAGAATTGTTTTTTTGAGACGAGCCTAATGCTTTGGACGTTTTTGGATTTCCAGAGGCGGGGTAGTAACAGTTTTGTTTATAGGACAAGAAAGGGGAACATGGGCAAATGTGTGAGTAGATCTGATTGTAATGTAGGCAGTATCTTGAGTCGTAACCAGTTATAAATTTTGATTGAAAACGATGGCCAGTATTGAACATTGTTGATTTGGATCTTCGCAAGAAAGGACTTTGACACCCCCAATCAGGGTTTGGTGTAGTAAAATTAGGACAGGATGCACTCTTGAACAATGACTTCTCGAGCCTCTCCGTCTTTACGTTTTTCCGCTGCCCTTCCTTCAATTCCAAGATAGACATGTTGTTAAACTTTCGGCGTGCCTCTCTCAAAGCACTCTTCGTTCCGAGAATTGCTGAAAGGATGATTTTGTATTGTTATGACAATCCTGCACCCTACAAATCCCTACCAAAGCCTTGTCTCGAAAAAAAAATCCTACCTGCCTTATATATAAAACCTGCCTGCCTAGTATCGAAAATCTGCCTGCCTAGTATCGAAAACCTACCTACCTAGTATTGGAAAAAAATAACTAAATAAAACAATTAAAACATTAGTTTGAATTAGTATTTATTCGTATAATAGGGTTTACAGAGTTCCATATTTCCCGTTATCACTGCGATGTCGAGACTAGCCCGGTCTAACCACATCTTATGGGTATTTTACGGTAAAGGTATTTTTGAAATGAGGATAGGGGGTTTTATGAACAGAAATGGAGGAGTAACTGAAGATGTCCGGCTTTATTGTGGGTTTGTCTCTTTCCTCTTGCGTCAATATAGCCCTGGGTTTTTCAAGTGGGGGGCAGTTTGGGTCACAGCATTTTTTATAGTTATGACTAGCCATCATAATGCCTCTATTATTTTGAGGCGTTTTACAGGCGTACCTATCACTACCAAAACAGGTCAGGGGCGTAGGTTGAGCAGAATATGACCTTTTAACCCGCATAGTATCACTCTGTACTTGGTTGACGTCTGGAGTTATATTTGCTGTTAGAGGCAAAGATGCGTGTGTACTATGAGCCATTCTGTAAGGAGCGGTATTTGGTTTCGGGGGCCTGTTCGTATTAGACGAGTTAGTATTGAAAGGGAAGAATTTGGAAATGTTGGACTGGTTCTGCAGGTTGGATTTATTGGAGAGGGGATTGTTGATTTGCCCGCCAGGAACTATGCCGCATTTAGGTATGGCCTTAGCTGCACCAGCTAGTGAAGGGGTGGGACAAGCGCACACTGGGCCACAGCATGGGCCGCAGGGCCCACACGGGCCACAGCAAGGGCCACACGGCCCGCAGGGACCGCATGGCCCGCAACACGGCCCACAGCCGCCGCAGCAGCCGCCGCAGCAGCCGCCGCAGCAGCCGCCGCAACATCCGCAGCCGCAACCGCAACAAGACGGACCACAGCCGCACGAGCAGCTGACAGGGGCACACTGTCCGGTCACATGGTACGGTCCGCAGAACCAATACCCATAGGGGTAGTAGTAGTAGCCAGTCATGTATTGTATACACTTTGGAGGGCAGTTGCAGGGAGGGGGTAGGCAGCCGCAGCCGTCGCAGCCACCGTAAGGCCCACATGGGAAGGGACATGCCGAAGCAGGTGGACATGGACACCCTGGGCAACACGGACCACATGGACCGCACCCACACCCACATGGACCGCACCCACACCCACATCCACATCCACAGGGTGGACACTTGGCAGCGGCATAGTTCCTCTTACCGTCCACTTGTACACCGGGAGGTTTCGAAGGCTGAGTAGAAGTGAGAAGGGCTCTAGCTAAAGGATAGAGGGATTCTGGCTTGGAGCTAGATCTGGGGGGGCTGTGGTGTCGGAGGGGGGCGACCGACTTCGCGCGTGTCGGCGGCACGAGGTTGGGGCACGAGACGCTCAGTCGCGCCGGCAAAGTCCTAGTCGGCGCGCGATGCACCCTGCTTGCGGTCAGCTGCCGTGTTTGCTCTATCTTGACACTTCCCAAAGGCCGCGTCATTTTCTCCTTCAAACTTCGGCATGTCCCCGCCGTGGCTGCAAAGGTATTTTACGCTGTTCACCTCGATTAAATTCCGCTATTAAGAATTCCCTAATCATACCTAACAACTTAAGAACTCCTAATTAATTTCTTATCGACCTACGTATCCTTTTGAATGAAACAGAACATGATGGGCAGAAATGTTTATTCAATAAAATAATCACAATATAAAATCATTGGGCTTAACTGAACCGCGGGCGGCTAGCTCATGTTGTACGTGCGGGGATTTTACTCTCTTCTTTCTTCAATGGCTCTTCCTGTTTATATGGCGTCTGATCGTTGTTGAAAGGCGTCGCATTGTTAAAAGGAGACGGGTTGTTGATAGGCGACCGATTGTTGCTAAGCAACGGATTGTTGCAAGTCATTGTCATTTGCGATGCGCACGTAGGACATGTTGCACTTTCACATTTCTTCGGTGGGTCTTTCGGACATGGGCAGGGGCAACATGGACCGCATGGCCCACATGGTCCACATGGGCCGCAAGGGCCACAAGGCCCACATGGACCGCAAGGCCCGCAAGGTCCGCACGGGCATGGGCAACGACAAGGGCCGCATGGTCCGCATGGTCCGCATGGTCCGCATGGCCCGCATGGTCCGCATGGTCCACAGGGACCGCATGGGCCGCATGGACCACAAGGGCCGCAAGGACCGCAGGGATTGCATGGACCACAAGGGCCGCAAGGACCGCAGGGATTGCAGGGTCCACAAGGTCCACACGGTCCACAAGGTCCACAAGGTCCACAAGGTCCACAAGGTCCACAAGGGCAGCGACATGGTCCACAAGGGCCGCAGGGCCCACAGGGGCCACAGGGGCCACAGGGGCCGCAGGGGCCGCAAGGGCCGCAGGGTCCGCAAGGACAACAAGGCCCGCAAGGTCCGCAGGGGCCACAACAGCCATAGCAAGCGCTCGTACCAGTGGTGTTTTTGGCATCTACTTTTTTGTCTTTATCTTTATCGTCTTTCTTCTCAGAATAATAGCGCCTTAAGGCTCGTTGATCGCCACCGCAAAGGAGTTTTGCGCCGATGTCCGATTTTGTGATTGCACAACCATTGCGGGTCACTGCAAAGACATCCAATTTATAATACTGGGCGAGGAAGCCGGTTAGTCAGGTGCTATTCAGAAGAACGCTGGGCGCGGTCTCCCCTCGCCCGTATTATACTTGGAGTCCTACAGCCCGCGACCACCGTTCTCCGAAATAACAGAACTTCACCGGCAGACAACGTGGGCAGAGAAGGCTCTTTCTAAGAGCCTAGGTCGGGCTAGTTTGATCGTCGACATTTTATTAAAATTTAATGTTCCATAAAACAAGTTCAATTTTATGACGTAATGTCAAAATGACAAGACGCACGTCGCAACGCAATGTCAAAATGAAAAAATCAAAATATCCGTGTAAAATCTCAATTGTACCTCCACGAACTACATAGTATATACGTATGATATAGGTATCTAGGATGAGGCAGAACCGTATCTACAGACATTTCTGTACCATATGCCATATGTCAGCACATTGATACCTACTAAATAAGCGAGCGATGGTCCTCTTGATTCTAATTCTAACGGAATATATATACATATAGCCATACCAACATTCGTACCTCTAAGCTAATAGTCATTTTCAATCTACACATTTTTTTTAGTTGAGGACCAAGGTAACACCTTCTATGCTAACGAAATGATAGTAGCTTGAAGAGAAACTTACCTAGTGGTGCAGTCGGTTGCTTATTCGCCGTAGAAGCTAGAGATCGTCCCTTGATGCATTTGAACAGGGTAACGTTTTTTGGCAGAACAGCCTTCCTCAATACTAGAGCCATTGTTTTTTTTTTTTGAAGAAATTACTGTATATTTACTTTATTGAGCCAGTTTGGTACTTTGAATTTTTCGGGATTTTGTTAAAACTTGTAAATTTGGCCCATGATAGTAAAAATTGATGAGCCTTGTAAGACGGAAACAAAAGTTGTGAGGGATTCTTCTCGATTTGAAATCATGTTCTTCTTTTTTGATTTTTTGACGGATGCCGAACGTTCTGTAAGTTTTAGGTAGGTAGCATCAAGGTTTTACTCGTCGAATGAGGTTTTAACAGGAAATAATCAAGGGTCGCGTAGACTACAAAAATGACGGAGGCTTGTTGCAGGCAGCTCCATTGATAGGTAAACGTGTACTATCAACTCCACAAACAAGTAATGTTTTTCGTAGGAGCTTCGTATAAGAACAATGCTAAACGATGAGATTGACCGTATTGAGCTATTCTTTCGTTGACTTCCTCCATGTGATACATGTCACCACAACATTTTGCGCAAAATACACAAAATGAAATACTTCTTAACAACGAAGAAACAAAATATGTATTTCTAAAACAAGAGATAGGTTCAAAAACTTAATTCTCTACCCATGGTTAATTTATAATCAGAGAACATGAGAAACCAATTAATCTAGGTTTTACAATATTTAAACTTACTTCTGGTACCTACCTAAAATTTTATTATAACTAAATATTATCCTTAAGTAAATATTCTAAAACTAAATATTATGTAATAATATGATATAAATACAAAACACTATAACAACTAGTCCTTTTTTAATTATGAAGTATGTAGATATGCTTATTTTTTTTATTTTTTTTTATGATTTTGAGTGAGTGTATCACTGCGGCCATGATAGGCTATATTGTGGTAGCCACCTTAAACGTTCATAATAATTCTCCACTAACCCTTGCATTGCAGCTGCTAGGAACTGTAGGATTTTCTTCACCTACAAGCTTAAAAAATACAAGCTTTCGTATTTTAACACTATGTTTAACCCAGCTTTGGGCGAAAATAAATAATACACGGAGTAAGAAAACTCTAATATAAAGCCCGTTCCGACATTATTTAGTTATAATCTAATAAAAAAATTAAATTAATTTATTTTGAAAGGTTTAGTCTCAATAGTTTTTCTATAATTTGTGCAAAAATTCTGTAAATTTTTTTTTACGCTTTCGTTTAATGAAATAATTGTTAATTGCATCATTTCCTATTCGCGCGTGTAGCGGGTATCAAGTGAGATAGAGATAGATACATTTAGGCCAAGTATATCGACGAGTTCGCGCCATTGACTCGTTTCACCAGTAGTATATCGGTTATCTAGTACCCATAACACAAGCTTTACAAAGCTTGGGGCAGTTAGTGCTGTGTTTTGTCCAGTCCAGAGTTCCAATTGATAAAAAAAGAAGCTCCGCTTTATATTGAGGCTAGGTACTAATGTTTTTTATTAGGCACTGTTTAATTTTTTTCGTACTAGTTTTCTTCGAGGACCAGATTATTTTAACCCCATATCGTTTGATCTATAAGTCTTTAGACTCCCTATATAGACTCCCTCTACCATAGGATAGGTCTAGGCCCCTCTCTTCGAATATGTTAAAGACAAAGAGAACAATTTGAAGCAAAGAGTTTTTATGCTTCACTGAGCTCTTGCGAACAAAAAAGTTTCACTACTCTTAGCAACCTGATATCGACAATATTTTTTTTCTCGATGGCTTGATAGAAGCTTTGGAGGCTTTTTGGAGGGAAAAATACGTAAGGTGTGTCATCATCTGTATCTACATTAAAAGCCTTATATTATATTATATTTTCAAAAAAGTTAGGGATCCATACAAAAAAACCTTGCGAAGCCGGGAAGGTCCGCTAGTTACCAAATTTTTTTTTTCCAATAGTGGAAGAAGTGAAAACGAAACCACTAGTACAATTGCTAGTACATTGCTAGTAGGTACATTCGCTGGCTGCATTGTCCTGCTGTATGGCAATGCTGATGCGCTGCGCCAGATACTCACCAGCTCTCGGGTCACGCGTCGCTTAGACGAGACACGCTCAGAAATACTTCGAAATAAATAAACAAGACACAATACAAGGGTTTTTTCCAGTATTTTATTCACAATTTACATCTATGTACTTACAATATTTACATTTACATTGTTTGCACAAAATATTTCTAAACAGGACCACAGCACAAACATTATGTAGGTACCTATAATTATGAACACGCACTCCAAATTTTCGTATAACAAATTTTATGGTGAAATGAGTCCCAAAACCCACGTTTTGACTTAACGGAAAATCAATTTTAGGGGACCAAACACCTATTTTTCGAATATATTTTGATGAGGATAAAATTTTAGGATATTAGCTAGTAAGATACGGGAGTCAAAACATTGACTCGATAGAAAAAAATGGCAAAGTTTCCTCTAAATCTTCATTTTTACAGAGATATATCCACAGAAAAACCAGTTTTATTTGCTAGTTATTTAATATTATTGTAATGAAATTTATTCTACGTGTTCGCTAATAAATACTTTAGATGATTATGGTTTTAGCTTTTTGAGAAACAGTATTATTTTAGAGCAATAACAATTTTAAAAATAAAAAGCAGTGAAATTGCGCGCGGGCCGCCGGTTATTCCGTCGCTCTTGCCTCCCTTTCTCGCCTTCCCCGCGCGGCGTTCGTTCGTCCTTGTCTCGAAAAAGCGAACTCATTTCGCCATAAGGCGGTAGTTTGGCCTAAGAACTCGCGCCGCGCGCTGACCGGGCGCCTACAGAGGTCAGTGCATCACCAGCAACCATTCAAACACCACTTATTACCATCATTATTAGTCGTAGTTTTATATATAACTAGCTGCGCCCCGAGGCTTCACCAACTTGGAAATCTATGTGTCAAATGGTTCATAAACCTTCCCCTTGAATCACTATCTATTAAAAAAACCGCATCAACATCAGTTGTACAGCTTTACAGATCGAAGCATACCTAGGGACAGACAGACAGCGAGAAGCAACTTTCTTTTATACTATGTACTGATATACTATTGTCGAACGATGAAATATAGAACTATCAAACAACCGAAGTGTTTCTATACATATATACATCAGCATCCCGGGAAGAGCTAGCTGCTATTCCTACGTAGTCTTATTTCGTAAATTCTAGTCATCTCCGATATCTGGTGATTCTACATGGGAAGGGTCCTCATTCCCCGATGGCCCGCCTTCGTCGTCGTGGCCACCCATGCCCATCATTCCTGGCAGTGCTGGACAGCAGGAGCAGAATACGTACCTCCCAGCTGCGCCAACATTTCTGCTTTTTGACCTCAAAAACGGAGAAAGCAGCCGGCTCCCTAAGATTACTATCTTGTGTCGTGCCTGTACCTACATACTATAACTTTTGGAGGCTGGTCGAATACGTGAAGGTGGTTTCGAGGGTATATTTGACCCTTATGTCGTAAAGTCTAGTCATCTCCAAGATCTGGTGACTCTACATGAGTAGGGTCCTCATCCCCCGTTGGGCCGCCTTCGTCGTCATGGCCACCCATGCCCCCCATGCCCATCATTGCTGGCAGTCCTGGACAGCAGGAGCAGAACAGGCAGGTCATGCAAGCCATGATGGCGGCACAGCCGGCCACTTTAGACGTACTTGGTTGTTGTTGACCGCCATAGGGGCCTGGAAACATATTCATTTATTTATTGCATATACATCATCATCAGCCTATAGCAGTCCACAGCTGGACATAGGGCTCCCCCAGTGAGCGCCACAGCGCCCTGTCTTCAGCTTGCCGCATCCAGCATATACCGTCATACACATACATCACTTAATATTAGCTTATAGTTTGACCGCAACCGCTGTACCACTCCTTACGAAAGTGCGGCGAGGTGGGGGCCGAGGAAAAAAGAGCAAGAGTACACATGAGATCGATATTGTCGGATATATCGATATGTTTATTTTATAAAACGATATGTTTATATTTTTTACTAGCTTTTGCCCGCGGCTTCGCTCGCGTGGTACCACGTTAAAAAGTAGCCTATATGTTATTCCAGTACACATAATATGTATGTTCCAAGTTTCATTAATATTTCGTTCAGTAATTTTTACGTGAAAGAGTAACAAACATCCATCAATCCATCCATACTTACAAACTTAAAATATGAAAAAAAAGACGGGGTTGACATCACGAGATAGCGCTCGACCCATCTTTGGATATTTATCTCATGTGCGTCTGACACACATGACGCCGTCCGGTAGAAAAGCTACCGCCGTGAGCGTTGACGGCAGACTGATGGATCGGTCGGAGTGGCCGATACTTCCCCCCCGTCTCGCCGCTCGCATACCTCAGGCGCGGTACAGCGGTTGCGGTCAAACTATAGGTGTTATTAGCTTAGAGGTGACATGTACCCTGTGAGGGCGCAGCAATTTGTTTAGAAATAATAACAACAGTTGCTAGGTAACGTAGTAATAGGATAACTTATACAATATTATACACAAGAATCAAATTAATTTCATTAATATTATATAATACTAATATAATAATAGAGGTTGTTTGAAACATTAAATAAATAAATAAATAATGCAGGACAATCCACACAGTATTATCTAGCTCCATGGTAAGCAGAGCTTGTGTTATTGGTACTAGATGACTGATATACGCCCGCGTGGAAATCTACCGAGTCGAATAGTCTATATTATAAAGCTTCCTCTGTAATCAGTCTATCTATTAAAAAAACGCATCAAAATCCGTTGCGTAGTTTTAAAGATCTAAGCATACATGGGGAGTCCGTAGCTACTACGTCAATAAATTTCTTTCATGCCCTGGTGGGGGCACAGAGAGACCTCGAGGCTTGGCCTCATTACCCCGGCGGCGTCAACTCGAGGGGTGACGACCCCTCGGTTCTTGGGTTTTGTGGGAATATATTTTTTTCCCCTTCTCAATGTTTTTTTTTTGGCTGCATTTGGTTTGTATATTTTTTCGTGATTTCATTTTTTTGTGTTTTTTCATTTTTTTGTGTTGTTTTTTTTTTTTTTTAAATAAATCCAAGCTACTACGTAAGCCGGCTGTGGTGGGGGGCCGGTCTAATCCCTCACCATCAGATATGTTGACGAATAAGCAATCATATTATGGTATAAATAAATAATGATGTCAAATATGTCATAGGGACAGACAGACAGCGGGAAGCGACTTTAGATAGAAGACGACCGATGTGGCGCGGTGGGCGAAGGTCCGCCTGCGACGCAGGAGGTTGCGGGCTCGATTCCCGCCTCGGAACAATTATGTTTACGGTCTGCAGATATTTGTTCCGGGTGTTTTGGTTGTTTTCTATGTATAATAAAAAATATCTATCTATGTAATATATTCTATTATGTATATCAGTTATCTAGTACCCATAATACAAGCTCTGCTTACCATGGGGCTAGATAATGCTGTGTGGATTGTCCAGCATTATTTATTTATACTTTGTTTTATACAATGTAGTGAAATTAATTGTTCTAAATGTACGCCATATTTCACATTGGTCGGTTCATTCCTTTTGGAGATCTTAGGTAACATGATTGGGAAATAATTTGGTAATAAGGAAATTTTTTTTTTTGTAATCTTTCATTTAACCATGTGGTGGAAAAAAATCAGCATCAAAAAGGAAAACGGAACATCTTACCCTGCTGCTGCGGTGGGTAGCCTTGCTGAGGATAGCCTTGTTGAGGATAGCCTTGCTGAGGATAGCCTTGCTGAGGATAACCTTGCTGAGGATAGCCTTGTGGAGGATAGCCTTGCTGAGGATAACCTTGCTGAGGATAGCCTTGTTGAGGATAGCCTTGTTGAGGATATGGAGGATAGCCTGGCTGAGGATACCCTTGAGGTGGGGGGTATCCTGGTGGTGGGTGTCCTTGATTTCCCTGAAATAGAAAAAATACACGAAATCAACATTTTCGTCAAATAAAAAATACAACAGTCATATTTATTCCTGTAAAGTGGGTGATAGACGTGCGAGTAAGTTCGCGAACTTGTGGCTAAACTACCTTTTTCGCTGGTGTGTCACCTTAAGTGTGCGTACTTTGAGTGCTGAAATCACACGGTATGTGTTTTCTATAAGTGACTAGTATGCGTAAATCCACACTAGCGTAGCGGCTGAGAAAATACAGATCTGTGTGACTCAGCACAGCCGTAATATTTTTCGAACGAAACGCATGTGTGGCGCAACACAACCGCTGTGTAGAGCGGCAGCACGAATTTTTTAGGTTAAAAAGAAGATCGCAGTCGTCGAAAAAAAAATCGCAGTCAAAGTGTTAAAACCGCCGAGTACGTTCGTTGGCGATCTGACAAGTTTGAAATTTTGCTCGTAGCCCGCCCCTCCGCTCGTACGTGTGGCAGCACTACGAGCCACGAGCCGCCCTTTTGTGTGGCCAGTCTGTCCGTTTTTAATTTTTGAAATGTAATACGATATAATTCCTAAATAACACAAAGCTTCTTCTTTCGACGACATCGCAATACAGAGTGAGTAAGCTTCACGTGTGTCACTAACGCCAAACCGAGTAAGTTCGCGATCTTAAAAACCGCGTACTATATCACCCATTTAAGGCAGCGACGACTTACGTACATTAGAATTTAATGAATATAATGTACGTAAGTCGTTGTCCACGAGAGCTACTGCCGACAAACTGTTAACACTTTGAGTGCTGAAAACGCACGGTATGAGTTTTCTACAAGTGACTAATATGCGTAAATCCACACTAGCGCAGCGGCTGAGAAAATACAGATCTTTGTGACTCAGCAGAGCTGTAATATTTTTCGAACGAAACGCATGTGCGGCGCAACACAACCGCTGTGTAGAGCGGCAGCACGAATTTTTTAGGTAAAAAAAAAGATCGCTGTCGTCGAAAAAAAACCGCAGTCAAAGTGTTAACTGTTTGTATTCACATACGTGTACATCTGTTTTGACAATCTCTGTGGCGCGGTGGGCGAAGGTCCGCCTGCGACGCAAGAGGTTGCGGGTTCGTTTCCCGCCTCGGAACAATTGTGTGTACGATCTGCAGATATTTGTTCCGGGTGTTCTGGTCGTTTTCTATGTACTATAATAAAAA
Organism: Eupithecia abbreviata; assembly: GCA_943735965.1. Lineage (NCBI taxonomy): Eukaryota > Metazoa > Arthropoda > Insecta > Lepidoptera > Geometridae > Eupithecia > Eupithecia abbreviata. The sequence goes on along the minus strand of OX031003.1, from coordinate 4,636,654 downwards.
ATATCTATCTATGTAATGTATTGTATTATGTATATCAGTTATCTAGTACCCATAACACAAGCTTTTCTTACCATGGGGCTAGATAATGCTGTGTGGATTGTCCAGCATTATTTATTTATTTTTAACGGGCACACCCAATGCAACAGAGTACCTATCTTGTTATATTATGTAGTTTGGCAGAGCAGTTACAAATTTAATGTAGCTTAAGATATGGAATTAAATAAATACAAAAAATATAACTTACCGGTGGTGGGTATCCGGGGGGTTGCCCAGGTGGTGGGGGGTAGCCTGGTGGGTTATTCTGAAACAGATAATTTTATTTAATTATATATATAAATAAAATTATCCGTTGGATCGCGAGGAGTGGAAGGAGAAAAAGGAGGCCTTTGCCCAGCAGTGGGACAATAATGGCTTAAAATAAATAATAAATAAATAGTATATAAATAATTAATTATTTTAATTAAAGGTATGTCTAAGACCTAAGACGTTTTTCTAAGACCTAGGTCTTACGGCCTAAGAAGAGTTGAGTGGAGACCACGATTCGGTAAACGTAGTGTAAGACGCCCTTTGACCAGGTGGGATGACGACCTGCGAAAGACTGCAGGTAGATGCTGGATGCGGCAAGCTGAAGACAGGGCGCTGTGGCGCTCATTGGGGGAGGCCTATTTCCAGTTGTGGACTGCTAATAGGCTGTTGATGAAGTCTATAACCAGCAGCGGCGGTCGCAGCTTAAGAATTGACCCCTCAAACTCAGAACCTGTCGAAAGAGGCGACTATAAACCTACTCAATATAGCCAAAGAATTTAAACCTTTTCGTACATCATTAATGTGTACCTACCTACCAGGGCTACATTAATGTGTACCTAGCTACCTGCCAAAGCTACATTAATGTGTACCTAGCTACCTACCAGGGCTACATTAATGTGTACCTAGCTACCTACCAGGGCTACATTAATGTGTACCTAGCTACCTGCCAGGGCTACATTAATGTGTACCTAGCTACCTACCAGGGCTACATTAATGTGTACCTAGCTACCTACGAGGGCTACATTAATGTGTACCTACCTACCAGGGCTACATTAATGTGTACCTAGCTACCTACGAGGGCTACATTAATGTGTACCTACCTACCAGGGCTACATTAATGTGTACCTAGCTACCTACGAGGGCTACATTAATGTGTACCTACCTACCAGGGCTACATTAATGTGTACCTAGCTACCTACGAGGGCTACATTAATGTGTACCTACCTACCAGGGCTACATTAATGTGTACCTACCTACCAGGGCTACATTAATGTGTACCTAGCTACCTACGAGGGCTACATTAATGTGTACCTACCTACCAGGGCTACATTAATGTGTACCTAGCTACCTACGAGGGCTACATTAATGTGTACCTACCTACCAGGGCTACATTAATGTGTACCTAGCTACCTACGAGGGCTACATTAATGTGTACCTACCTACCAGGGCTACATTAATGTGTACCTAGCTACCTACGAGGGCTACATTAATGTGTACCTAGCTACCTACCAGGGCTACATTAATGTGTACCTAGCTACCTACCAGGGCTACATTAATGTGAACCTAGCTACCTACCAGGGCTACATTAATGTGTACCTAGCTACCTGCCAGGGCTACATTATTGTGAACTTACCTACCTACCAGGGCTACATTAATGTGTACCTAGCTACCTACCAGGGCTACATTATTGTGAACTCACCTACCTACCAGGGCTACATTAATGTGGACCTAGCTACCTACCAGGGCTACATTAATGTGTACCTACCAGAGCTACATTAATGTGTACCTAGCTACCTACCAGGGCTACATTAATGTGAACCTAGCTACCTACCAGGGCTACATTAATGTGTACCTAGCTACCTGCCAGGGCTACATTAATGTGTACCTAGCTACCTACCAGGGCTACATTAATGTGAACTTACCTACCTACCAGGGCTACATTAATGTGTACCTAGCTACCTACCAGGGCTACATTAATGTGTACCTAGCTACCTGCCAGGGCTACATTAATGTGTACCTAGCTACCTACCAGGGCTACATTAATGTGAACCTAGCTACCTGCCAGGGCTACATTAATGTGTACCTAGCTACCTACCAGGGCTACATTAATGTGTACCTAGCTACCTACCAGGGCTACATTAATGTGTACCTAGCTACCTGCCAGGGCTACATTAATGTGTACCTAGCTACCTACCAGGGCTACATTAATGTGTACCTAGCTACCTACCAGGGCTACATTAATGTGTACCTAGCTACCTACCAGGGCTACATTAATGTGTACCTAGCTACCTGCCAGGGCTACATTAATGTGTACCTAGCTACCTGCCAGGGCTACATTAATGTGTACCTACCTACCTACCAGGGCTACATTAATGTGAACCTAGCTACCTACCAGGGCTACATTAATGTGTACCTAGCTACCTGCCAGGGCTACATTAATGTGTACCTAGCTACCTACCAGGGCTACATTAATGTGTACCTAGCTACCTACCAGGGCTACATTATTGTGAACTTACCTACCTACCACAGCTACATTAATGTGTACCTAGCTACCTACCAGGGCTACATTAATGTGTACCTAGCTACCTACCAGGGCTACATTATTGTGAACTTACCTACCTACCAGGGCTACATTATTGTGAACTTACCTACCTACCACAGCTACATTAATGTGTACCTAGCTACCTACCAGGGCTACATTAATGTGTACCTAGCTACCTACCAGGGCTACATTAATGTGTACCTAGCTACCTGCCAGGGCTACATTAATGTGTACCTAGCTACCTGCCAGGGCTACATTAATGTGTACCTACCTACCTACCAGGGCTACATTAATGTGAACCTAGCTACCTACCAGGGCTACATTAATGTGTACCTAGCTACCTGCCAGGGCTACATTAATGTGTACCTAGCTACCTACCAGGGCTACATTAATGTGTACCTAGCTACCTACCAGGGCTACATTATTGTGAACTTACCTACCTACCACAGCTACATTAATGTGTACCTAGCTACCTACCAGGGCTACATTAATGTGTACCTAGCTACCTACCAGGGCTACATTAATGTGTACCTAGCTACCTACCAGGGCTACATTATTGTGAACTTATCTACCTACCAGGGCTACATTAATGTGTACCTAGCTACCTACCAGGGCTACATTATTGTGAACTTACCTACCTACCAGGGCTACATTATTGTGAACTTACCTACCTACCACAGCTACATTAATGTGTACCTAGCTACCTACCAGGGCTACATTAATGTGTACCTAGCTACCTACCAGGGCTACATTAATGTGTACCTAGCTACCTACCAGGGCTACATTATTGTGAACTTACCTACCTACCAGGGCTACATTAATTTGTACCTAGCTACCTACCAGGGCTACATTATTGTGAACTTACCTAACTACCAGGGCTACATTAATGTGTACCTAGCTACCTACCAGGGCTACATTATTGTGAACTTACCTACCTACCAGGGCTACATTAATGTGTACCTAGCTACCTACCCTGGCTACATTATTGTGAACTTACCTACCTACCAGGGCTACATTAATGTGTACCTAGCTACCTACCAGGGCTACATTAATGTGTACCTAGCTACCTACCAGGGCTACATTAATACTATGTTAGTTTATATTACGCTACGTTCATACTATAATAGGTACATAATATTGATAGATGTGATTCAATGTGACAGATGACTTAAGACTATAAAAGCCGAAAGAACGTGGGACAGGCCCTCTTTCTGCCACAACTCGCCGAGCTGCATGGTCGTGCCCTCTCTGTGTGTCGTTATAAGAAATAGATACCAAAGCGTGATTGTTTAAACTATCTCTTATTGTTTAGATTGATTTAATTTTTGATTGTAAATAAGTAGAATCCTTTTCATTTATGAAAATTGTGTTTTTTTTTAAATAAATTAGTGTTTGATTCCTAAAATCAGAAGTGCGATAGTGCGCATGTTCCACTTTCATCCTGATCGATAAATATTAAAAGTTAAAAGCCGTAACTTTTTTTTCAAAGTTGTGAGGGTAGTTTTTCTAATATCACGCTTTGTGTATTTTTTGACGGTAATTGAATTTTGGTGCGTTCGGGCACCTTTGTTTGTGTTTTCTGATTGTTTAAAGATGAGGACGAGCCGTTCTCGGTCTCGTCATAGAAGACGTTCGTCTGGATTGCGGAGCGAACGTTCACGAGACAGGGGGTCTCGTGGCCGGCGATCCCGCAGTCACACTCGTAACCGATCTTCGCACCGACGACGACGCCCTCGTGGTCGGCGATCGCGCAGTCATTCGCGAGTTTCGCGAGGCTGTCGATCGCGTAGCTACTCGCGTGATCGCTCACCGCATCGCCACTCCCATGGCCGGCGATCGCGTGACTATTCTCGTAGCTACTCGCGTGATCGTCCACTGCACCATAGACCCCATAGTCAGCGTTCACGTAGTAGTCTGTCTCGCCGAAGCTCGCACGGGGCGGTCGGTCTACCCGAACTTCCCGTAGCCGCCACAACAGGTACTACAGTCGCCAAGGTTGTAGCGGTCACAGCATTCAGGAGGTATGTACGAACCCAGTTTGCGAGGAGACTCGCAGCACTCGCACACCTTCCGTGCCGCCACCGGTGCCACTTTCAGCGTCACCGCCGAGTAAGCAGCGATATTGTGGTAGGTGTAATACAGGGTATCCCAATCGACGTTTTAATTGACAGTGGTGCCATCGGTGTCTCTCTTATATCCTCCGCAGTTGTGAACCACTTCTCTTGCGCTAAAAAAACCAGCCGACTGCCAGATCAAGGGAGTAGTATTTCTAGCCGTCAAAGTAAAGTACACGCCGTTACAACTCCCAAGTGTTTATGGTGATCTAATGCAGTGCGTGCAGTCATTCGATATCACACATGTTGTTTTTTTAAGGTGTGCCTAGTGTTGCGAATAAAGTTAGACGTACTATGACTTCTTATGCGTTCTTTTATTTTTCATATTTGCAACTGCGGTTTGCGCGATGTTGGCGCGGCTTGCGCGCGGCCTACCACGTGTCAGCAAGACCTGCGCGCTCGTGTGCTGCTTGCGCGCCCCAGTGTGGCCTGCGCACTCCAGCACGGCTCGCGCGCTCGTGTGCAGCTTGCGCGCCCCAGTGCGGCCTGCGCACTCCAGTGCGGTTTGCGCGCCCCAGTGCGGCCTGCGCACTCAAGCGCGGCCGGAGCGGCCTGCGCACTCAAGCGCGGCCGGAGCGGCCTGTGTTGTTGGCGCAACCTATGCGCCCCAACTCGGCCGGTGCTATACATAGCGTGTAATCAGGTTCTCTTCTTATCTTTTACAGAGACGTTTGACCCGTGAGTGAGCGATTGCGGCCCTACGATGTGGTCAGCATGTGGCCAGCATGTGGCCTACGCGTGTCGGCGTGGCGTGCGTGTTCCTGCGTGGTCTACGCGCTCCTGCGCAGCCTGCACGTCATGGTGCGACCTGTGCGCTTATGTGCAACTTGCGCGCTCAAGTGCGGCTTGCGAGTTGGGTACACGCATCGGGTATTTAAAATGGCTACGGTATGTTTGTTCGACCTGGTTCGAAGTTGTGTCCATTGGACATGGGCAGAAATTATAATTTTGTAAATAAATAAATTGAACATGTTCAGGTGGGGCCGAGCCCGGTTGTTGATTTGTGAATGTTTCATAAAGTGTTGATTTTTATTTTCATACCTGCTACTACGGCGGCGTACACCTCGAGTGACCTGAGCGCACCAGCGCGGCCTGTGCTCTGTCGGCGGGATCTGTGCGCTGCCGACGAGATCTGCGCGCTGTCGGCGAGATCAGTGGCACCTATCCGTAGCCACCGTTTGGTGTCGGAAGGTGACCTGGCTTTCGTGATCAAGTATGCTCAATCAACGGGCAAGCTTGACCATGGTATGCGCGGCCCGTATCGAGTGGTTCAGGTCCTGCCTCACGACCGATATGAGCTGAGGCTGATGTCTGGGTCGTATGGGGAGTCAACCTTTGCGGCGGCCCAGTATATGGTCACGTGGAAAGGCGAGTGGACTCCCGAGTCGTGCTCCGCCTTCTTTGAGGGTAAGGTGTTACCCGTTTGGCCCTTGAGGTGACGCGTGTGTGGCCCTTGAGGCAGTAGAACCAGCCTGTTGGATGGTGTCTACATTGGCCATGGAAGCTGGTCGGCTTTGCAAACCGATCAGTCGCTGTGTGACGTACGTTCGCAGTGTGTTTTATTAAGCATGTTGTCATGGTTAAGGTTATGGATATTTATGTACTACTGCAGCTGAATATGTTGTACTCCGGTATGCATTAGCGATGATTAAATACCCAAAGATTGCTTGGAAAGTACTCGAATATTCAGCTGTACGTGTACTAATAGATGTAGTACAGTAAAACCTTAACATACTAACGACTAATTAAAACATGATTGTTGTGAATTGTTTTACGGTTTTTATAACTGTTTTCTTTGTCCTCAGTAACGAGTGATGATGATGATTACCCAGAACAGCAACAGACCGAACGGGCCGCAGTTGATGAACCTGATCGCTCGTTACCACACGTTCAAGAACTAGGCCCTTCCATTATGTTAGACCACCAGGAACCAGGACCTTCACAAGGCTTAGATATGCCTACGCTTGATTAAGCCTAATTAATGAATACCCTGGATCTGACGAGACGCCAGAAGCTGCAGGAGAGGCCGTGATAGATGTGATTCAATGTGACAGATGACTTAAGACTATAAAAGCCGAAAGAACGTGGGACAGGCCCTCTTTCTGCCACAACTCGCCGAGCTGCATGGTCGTGCCCTCTCTGTGTGTCGTTATAAGAAATAGATACCAAAGCGTGATTGTTTAAACTATCTCTTATTGTTTAGATTGATTTAATTTTTGATTGTAAATAAGTAGAATCCTTTTCATTTATGAAAATTGTGTTTTTTTTTAAATAAATTAGTGTTTGATTCCTAAAAATATTAATAATAATTATTATTTTTGTTCTACACTCGGCCACTCGGCGCTGCTGCGCGCCCCGGTGGATATCCCTTAGTCGCCTCTCTAGACACCCGCGGGAAGAGTTGGGTGCTACAAATTCATGTATTCAAGTAGTATATAGACAGGGCGCTATGGCGCTCATTGGGGGAGGCCTATGTCCAGCAGTGGACTAATATAGGCTGATGATGATGATGATGATGAAGTAGTATATTATTTAGTTTGGTATTTGTAATATTTATTATTTGTTTTTTAGTATTCTTGTTATGTTCTTATTTAGATACCCTGTGGTACACACCCTGCCTTTTCTTAAATTCATATAATTCTTTCCATCCAAAGGTTGCCTGGACGAGATCGCTTCTAAGCGATAAGGCCGCCCATTGTACTTGTCGCGTATAATGTATTTTTGTAATGATTTGATTACGGTGTACGTACAATAAATAATTTTTGTATTGTATTGTATTGTAGATTCAAATCCGGTACCACAAGGGCGGTGCTACATCGCTATCTTATAGACTTGGGCCCAGCAGTGGGAGAATATGATTTAACTTGATAACTATATATACCAACTTACGTTCATATTTAGACGATTTCATTTTTGCATCAAATAAATTCGTAAACAAACAATATTGATTAGAATTGTTTGCCACTTTTCTGTCAGTGTCTGTTGATTGCTTTTGTCATTGAAAGAAGAAGAGTGAAGACATTTACTTTTAAGGCTTCTGTACCCAAAGGATTTAAACAGGACGCTATTACCAGAAACCAGTTTATATCAAGATATCTTCTTCCTCATTCTTATATATAAAAATCAATTGCTGTTCATTAGTCTCGCTAAAACTCGAGAACGGCTGGGCCGATTTAGCTGATTTTGTTTTCGAAATGTTTGTCTTAGTCCAGGGGTTTAAACGGTGAGATTTTTTTTAATAATTGCGCAAAATTGTCGGGCTAGTAAACTGATATAAACTTGATATAAACTGGTCTCTGCTATTAGTAAGCCTTCGCTGTCTGTCTGTATCTCATGACAGAAAAATCTAGTTTTTTTTGTCCTTGCTAACACTCAGTCTGCGGAAGTGTTTGTGGGCGGGGCACATTAGTCGAATGCACCCCGAGAGGTGGGCTAAATCTGCAACACCCTGGGTCCCGGAAGGAAGCCGCGGGCGAGGTCGGCCAAGAAAGCGCTGGCGAGACGACCATAGCGCCTTCCTCAGAGATTGGTGGGAGATCGCGCGTGACCGCATTGAGTGGAAAGATTTGGGGAGGCCTTTTCCCAGCATTGGACGAATTAGGCTAAAAAAAAACACTTAGTTTGCGGTCTTAAAAACTTTAGCGATTGGAATTTATAAATCTTTGAGTTTCGATTCAAATAGGTTAATTATCTCTTAACGCATTCACTTCCTAACCGCTGCGTAAGGCGCGTGAAACGAGCCGCACGGCAGCCGGCTCGCAGGGCGGAATAGCGGTCTCTTGAAACCACATCAGAATTAGCAAGCTGAAGTGGCAGTGGGCCGGCCATATCTCGCGAAGAACCGACGGCCGATGGGGCAAACGTGTTCTTGAGTGGAGACCACGACTCGGTAAACGTAGTGTAGGACGCCCTCCGACCAGGTGGGATGACGACTTGCGAAAGACTGCAGGTAGAGGCTGGATGCGGCAAGCTGAAGACAGGGCGCTATGGCGCTCATTGGGGAAGGCCTATGTCCAGTAGTGGACTGCTATAGGCTGATGATGATGATGAAAACCACATCTGTCTCGTGGGCGGTGAAAGAGTTAATAAGGCATTTGGCTTAGGGCTATTATGATGCTGTGTGAATTGTCCAACGTTATTTTATTTATTTATTATGCATTTGAATGGCTAATAAATAAATAAAATAACGTTGTTTTTTTTGTTAGGATAGATAGATAGATAGAAAATTCTTTATTGCACTTTAACTATTAACTATGTACAGTAAAAACTTAAAAATTAAGTACAATTGGCGGTCTTATCGCTCAAGAGCGATCTCTACCAGACAACCATGTATATTACATTGTTTATTTTTATTAGTTATATTACATTATTTTATTTTTAAATGATGTAGGTAAGTTCCTTCTTATAACTATGGCTGAAACATGTGGGTGAAACAAATCACTTGAATTAACCAAACTAGATAGATATAGAATAGAAAATATAATTATTTGGACACACAGGTTGTTCGATACATCGACCACGTAGGTATATTATGGGGGATCAGCAGTTTGGCCTAAGTAGGTTACCCATCGACTACGTATAATAGACGCCTAATACCTATTTATTCACTGTGCAAACAAGTCTGTCAACCAACTGAGGTGAGCGGGCGCGGGGAAGTGAGTTCTCATTGGTCCGTTCAAGGTTACGACAAATCATGACCATTATTAGTGATGGGGTAAGTACTAGTACTATGAAAGCAATCGATACTTGCAACAAGGTATATTTACTTTGACGATTTGATGACCGATGCGGCGCGGCGGGCGAGGGCTGCCTGCGACGCAGGAGGTGTGTTAGGGTTCGATTCCCGCCTGGGGTCAAATATTTCTACGATCTGAAAGTACCTATTTGTTTCGGGTGTTTTGGGTAGTAAAAATAGGTCAATTTTCGGTTTTTCCTAAAAAAGAGGCCTGTCGGCCGGAGGGGATGCAGGGGGGGGGCTGGGGGCGTGGAGGGATGTCACGGCACGGCTCGCTTCACTCGCCGTGCCGTTCCCCTTGGTCGCATTGCGGCTTATAATTGTGGTTATAGTTGAGGGGGTGTTAGGGGGTCATTGGGGTGGTCGCGTCAAGGCTCGCTTCGCTCACCGCAATGCTCCTCCAAGTTCTAGGTGGTGGGGTCTTGGGGGTCGAGGACCCCCCGAAGACCCCCCGACGACCCCCCGACGACCCCCGACGACACCCCGACGACCCCCCGACGACCCCCCGACGATCCCCCGACGACCCCCCGACGACCCCCCCTGACTTCCCCGCGGTCGCATCTTGAAGTTAGTCAAAAACGATACCCATATCCGATTTTTTGGTAGAGGGGCTACAGTGGGGCTGGGGGCTTATGGGGGTCACGGCACGGCTCGCTTCGCTCGACGTGCTGTTCTCCGCGGTCGCTTTGCTCGCTGCGATGCTCCACCCGAAAAAAAAGGTCTAAAATAGGCCAGTTTTCGGTTTTTCCTAAAAAAAGGGGGTCTGGGGGGCAAAAGGGGGAAAAATTCTTCTTATTCAAAACCATTTGTCCTCCTCTAAATGACTGTGAAAAAAATTTTCTTCCAAGTCTATCCGTTTTGTAGATGGAAAAGGGGGGGGCAAAAAAGGGGCTAAAGGAAAGTCCAATTTTTTTTCTTCCAAAACAAAGAGAAACCCTCTATACGACCTCGCAATCAGAACCCCTCTATCGCGACGGCATCTGGTAGCACACTCAAAAGGGGGGTCCTGGGGGGCCAGGGGGGGCAACATTTTCTATGCATTCAAAATCACTTGTCCCCCTCTATACAACCACCATAAAAAAATAAGCAATATGGCTCCATGTAGGAGCCCTCCCACTGGGGGCGGTCTTGGGGGGCCAAATGTCAAAAAGTCAGAATTTTCCCTAGGAAACTTTTACCTCCCCTATACGATTCTGTAAAAAAAAACATACCTTCCCATCCACCATCAAGGCGAAAATCAGTCAGTCAGTAGTAACCTAGCTTTATATAGTATGTATAATGTATATAATGTATAATAATAAAAAAAATAAGTATCAATGGTAATCTAGCTTTATACTATAGTAGAATAGAATAATATTATATGAAAAATAAATAAATATTAGAGTTAACATTTAGGTACCTTACATTTTAGATAATACCATGTAGCAATGTAACGTTAAATATTATTTTAATCGACTTTTACATAATTCATCATAATCTTTCCTACGACCTTTGTCGCCTACGGCACAGCACTATTTACCCCGCCTTCCAAGAGAATAAAGGAAAGCAAATACATAATTGGTTATGAAAGAAAGAGATGCACAGTTGACCTCGACAGTTGACCTCAACCGGTCAACCAAATTAAGTTGAGCTCCGTCAGGAGCCATTGAGTAAGCGAGCGCAGAGATTGTCACGGGTCACTGGTCTGGTCGTTACTGATCGAACGTTAGTGGGCGTGGATTTTTATAAGATCTCTTTATCTTATGTGATGTCTTAAATCGTTCGCCCTGTATTAGGTGTCTAGGGTACGTAGTCGATGAGGTTACCCGTGCCGCGAGCGCGGACCGGGCGCCTACAGAGGTCAGTGCATCACCAGCAGCCATTCAAACCGCACTCATTAACATCATATTAGTCGTAGTTTTATATACAATATAGCTATTGCCCCTATACTCGACTATTATTACATCAGCATCCCGGGAACAGCTAGCCGCGATTCCTTCATGGTCCTTCGAGCCGGATCTGAACCAGCGACCTATGGATACGTGGTCGATGTATCGGCCGGTGGTCGTACGTACATGGTCAACTTCTCGAAACTGTTTCCGAGTACACTTACCTTGGGCAGATTCTGCAGTTGGGTAAAAACAGTTTCGAGAAGGAGGCCAAAAGGAGGATCGTAAACATTGAATTTTCATAGATGTATTGCGATATAGGATTCGTAACGAATACATCCGACAGAGAACCAAGGTTATCGACATAGCTCTGAGAATTAGCAAGCTGAAGTGGCAGTGGGCCGGCCATATCTCGCGAAGAACCGACGGCCGCTGGGGCAAACGTGTTCTTGAGTGGAGACCACGACTCGGTAAACGTAGAGTAGGACGCCCTCCGACCAGGTGGGATGACGACCTGCGAAAGACTGCAGGTAGATGCTGGATGCGGCAAGCTGAAGACAGGGCGCTATGGCGCTCATTGGGGGAGGCCTATGTCCAGCAGTGGACTGATATAGGCTGATGATGATGATGTATCGAACATAGGTACAAAATACAGGCGTAGAATAACAAACGGCAAATAAAGTAGTTTGTCATGGGGGTAAGTGACACAAATAGGTGATATTAAGAAAATAAGACTACCTCCATGACCCTGCGCCGAAATAGGGGTTGGCTCAGCGTGTGCTGAATATTATTTATTATTATTAAACAAAAGTAGAATAATACGGGTCAAAGTTACTAATAGGTGAGTATAATATGTACAAGGTATGTATAGAAAACAGTTGATATTAAATAATGTATTATTTTCTATTCATATGGTATAGTAATTATCGAACCCGCAACCTCCTGCGTCGCAGAACGGTCCCTCGTCAAAGCGATCGTCATTCTTTCAAGTGCTACTGTAAAACAACACACTTTTCCATTCAAGGTTATAAAAATTTTCCGAAACGGATGACTCAAGACTTAGGTGGGAAGTGATTTTTAAAAATCAGTGATTAAGGTGCGGTCTACAACGGTGTTTAATATAGAGAAAAAAGGTTTAAATTTCGACCTAAGATATTTTCTAGAATAAGTTTTGTATATAGTTTATCGTGCAAAAAGTATTAAATAAATATATAAAAGGCCTTCTAAAATTGAGTTTTTAAATTCTGCTTAATTTCTGTCTTTGCCAAAAGTTTGCCAATAGAACACACTCAAGAAAACGTCAATTGCTAGCGCAATTTTTAAGAGGTAAAAAAAATGTGCTACCTACTACTAAATTAACTAAAAAAATAAGTGAGTAATCATTTAATAATCAATTAAATATTTCATTTAAATTAAATATTCTGTATAGTAAACAACAAATAAATTTATAATTCTGATTCATTTTAATTAGGCGAGGTAGCAAGTGACAACCCACTAGTTGTCCAGCATTATTAGAAAAAAAAAGTAAAAAGATTTCTGACAAAATAAAAATCTTTTTACTTTTACTTTTACCATTATTATTGTTATAATAATGGCTCGTAGTTAAGTCCTAGTCGAGTTTAATAACGTCAGCGATGCCGCTTACAAAACAAACGCTATTATTTGGAACACCTAATCGCATTAATTCGACGATATACATACCTAGCTTAGTACTCTTCACACATCTTAACTGTACCGAATGCTGAACGTTGATCGTTCGAAAATCGGTCGCGTAGCCATTATAGGTGAGCACAGTGAATCGATAAATACAAAAAAAAATATTTATTTGCCATTTAACTTATGCTGGCGACTCCCGCACGAGGCAGTCCTGTGTCGCGGGAAGCCTGTTTAAAAGTAACTTTAGCGATAAATCCAACAAGTTGTTTTGCCGGAAGACCAGCTTTGGTTGCTAGCATGCTAGTCATCCAACTTATGCTGAGGCAATTGCCATTTTGTTACTGGACCTACACACAGTACACACTTACCAACACGTTTCCTTTTAGTTTAAGTTTATTATGTTCTGTGTAAGTCTTTTAATAAATAAATTCATTTCATTTCATTTCAATCAGAATCGCTACTTGACTATTATAAATCCGAGTCGCTATAACGAGAACAGCTCCTTAACTAACCGGTAGCTTCCAGCTCGAATAGTATCTACAATCAGTAGCTCATATGAGTCTAGAACGTTGAACAAGACACACGTCTCTTCATAATTAATAGATCTTGAATAAAGATACGTCAGTTTTAAGTTAAAATGTCGGTACCGGCGCCCATCGTCTTGAACAACGGATACACCATCCCAGTGCTGGGATTGGGGACTTGGAAGGTAAGTCTATCGACATGAACCTACAGAAATGAATCGTTTTTTAATTCGAATCTAAGATTTTTAACCGACGAATCGCAAAACAGAATAGGAGGAAGATGTTAGTCTGGAGGTACCTACATTTTTTTTTGGATGTATATTCGTCGATTTCTCCGCCAATAAACCACTAAAAAGAAAAAAAGTAAAAGTAAAAAATCATTTATTTGTTTAGGCTTACAAAATAAGCACTTAGACAAGTCATATCTTAAATATAAATTATTATCAAATTAAATTATTTTACTGTTCACTTCAATTTTTTGTCCACTAGTGGAAGAAGTGAAAAGAAACCACTAGCATGTTCATCTCTCCTCACCACTCCTTCCCATTCCTCTCAAGCTCTCACTCACTCTCTTTGCGTTCCTCTGAAACCCCAATTTTCAAAGTCCCTGCTCACACCACCTCATTCTATGACAAATCATTCACTGTACAAGCTACCCGTCTATGGAATGCTCTCCCTCTGGACATCAGACGTGCAAAATCACTCCCTATCTTCAAAAAACTGCTGCATCAGCATTATTTATCCTTATGAAATATTGATAGCCTTATCTATGTCTATTATCTTTTTATATGTATTATGGTATGTATGTAGTTTGTTGTAGTGTATGTAGTGTTGACGACCGATGTGTCGCGGTGGGCGATGGTCCGCCTGCGACGCAGGAGGTTGCGGGTTCGATTCCCGCCTCGGAACAATTGTGTGTACGATCTGCAGATATATTGTTACGGGTGTTCTGGTCGTTTTCTATGTATAATAAAAAATATCTATCTATGTAATGTATTGTATTATGTATATCAGTTATCTTATAATATTACCCATAACACAAGCTCTGCTTACCATGGGGCTAGATAATGCTGTGTGAATTGTCCAGCATTATTTATTTTATTTATTTAATGCTGTGTGAATTGTCCTGCATTATTTATTTATTAATGTAGTGTATTTTTTTTCTTTTTTTTATCTAAATAGTTACTACCTTGTGTCTCTAATGTTCCTTCATGTCGTCCATAAGGTTGCCTGGAAGAGATCACTCGCAGCGCTAAGCCCTTTATACTTCCTCTAATCTAAGTTTTTATTTCTGCATTGTTTTCTGTTTCGTGTGGTATAATAAAGTGTTTTCTATCCATCCTCGTAGCGCAGTAGCCGAATCAGTCACATGAATGTAGTTGCCGATTCGACTCCCGGTTCGGATAAATGTCTGTTACCAAATATATTATTTTTTCTGATATTACGGATTATTCTCGGAACTGATTTTATCAAAAATATTATCTCAATATTTTGTTATGGAATTTCGATAATGAAATGAAAAGTTTTTATTTCTTTAAGCTTACAAATAAGCACTTAGACAGGTCATATTTGATACTATTAAATTATTTTAGAGTTCACTTAAATTTTTTGTCCACCAGTGGAAGAAGTGAGAAGAAACCACTAGTATGTTCATAACTTATGTGTCTAGTACATTTGATTTGCTTATCTGTAAGTTGGTAGATTTTGAGTTGGAGCAAAACTCGTTCCAAGCTTTTTTATCTTCTAAGTAATCTGATATTTTGTAATAAGCATTTTTACAAAGAAAGATAATGGAATTTATTGTTATTAATTAAATACTACAGGATGTTCTGCAAAACGTTTATCATTATGGATAATGGAGGTAGATATAAACAAGTACAAGATAATAATGTACTAGAAATCCGAATAACAATTTTTTTTATTTTAAAAATGTGTGAAAATGTACAATACAATTCAAAAACACTTTATTGTACACCAGTTACAGATAATTAAAAAGACATCACATGATACAAGTACAATGGGCGGCCTTATCGCTTAGAAGCGATCTCTTCCAGGCAACCTTTGGATGGAAAGAATTATGTGAATTTAAGAAAGGCAGGGGGTGTACCAAATATGAGCTAGAATATTTAAAGATTAATAAATGTAATATATAAATACATATCTATATATATAAAAGAAAGTCGTGTTTGTTACAACACTTATAACTCGAGAACGGCTGGACCGATTTAGCTGAAAATTGGTGGAGAGGTAGCTTAGAACCAGGAGTCTAACATAGGATACTTTTTATCATTTAAACCTTTGACACATATATTTCCACGGGGGCGAAGCCGCGGGGAGCAGCTAGTATAATATAAATAGATAATAAGTACCAATATTTACTATTCATTATACACTGGTCACTATTCACTATTCTTTTTTTTTAAATATTTTGTTTTCTTCACGCAAGGAACCAAAACCTATAGTGGCCCGTTGACTACATTGTACAACTCATTCTGTATTTGTCTTTTTCCAGTGTATCTGTTTTATTTGGTGAGCAATAAAGAATAATTTTATTGTATTTCAATAAAATACATATAGTCAATACAATAAAATATTTATTTATTTATTTATACTTCTTGCACGAAAATAAAATAACACAAAACTTATTCTAGAAAATTTAAACAAAGGCGAACTTAACCCTAAAAAGAGTTCTCTTCCAGCAAACCTTATTGGGAGAGAGAGAGACAAAGTGAAGAGAGAAGTGGGTACATGTGCATAAACGAAATGAAATAAGAAATAGACAAAAGATTAAATTTTAACTAACTTATTACTTATACTAATATATACTATATAACAATAACAAATATAAAATACTATATAACCTAAATTCCAAAAATAAATAAATTCAATACTTACATAATATACATATAATATATACATAAAATACAACAGAATTATGAAGATAGATAATGCTCTTTGACTTTACGCTTGAAAACGAAGAGTGAAAAAATACACGTACGAAAATTAACGTATTTACTAAGCAAGGTCTTAAAATTATAAGGAACCCTCGATGCGCGGGTCCGACTAGCGCTTGACGTTTTATTTAATAACTTGTTCGTAATCTGCCGTTATCGGTCATACATAACTAGGATTAACAATGATGACGGCAGACAAACCGAATTACGGTTCATCAACCTAAGTTAGTCCATTGCTGGACATAGGCTACCCCAACGAGCGCCACAGCGTCCTGTCTTCAGTTTGCCGCATCCAGCATCTACCTGCAGTCTTTCGCAGATCGTCATCCCACCTGGTCGGAGGGCGTCCTACACTACGTTTACCGAGTGTACGTGTACCGTTTATTTTTAAAGTATAATGATGTTAAAATTCATTTCTACTTACTAAAGTCATTTAAAACGGGATATTTACCATGATTTTCCGTTGGTAGTGGCAACGTTCGTAGCAAAAGACAAAAAATGAGGGTAGATCGGTATGTCTGCCCATAAAAACTCGCAGTGCCTTCAGTTACTCCGTGATCATGGCGCATGCAACTGTGCCGAAATATTGGATAACTCAAAAATCAAATCATGGTAAATATCCCGTTTTAAATGACTTTAGTATTAATAACCATGATAGTTTCAAAAGTTTCATTTCTACTTAGATCCCCGACCTCATTCTCTATGCTAAAAAAATCGATAGTTCACTTGAAACTGATAGACCCCATGGAATATTTTATCGCCTGGTCAAGGCTCTTTGCTAGGACAGGGGTCGCCAACGTTTGGCAGGCAAGGGTCGCATCATGGGAAAGTTAGATAAAGTAAGATTGATATCTGAATTAATAGGTTAGTTAGTTAGGCACAGTCTCCTTATAATAACGTGTTCAGATCGCATACGTTTTTTTAAATTACTAAGTAATCATCAGTCATTCATAAAAAGGTCGCGGGCCGCAAGGAGGACCGCAGGTTGGCGACCGCTGTGCTAGAACAATAGCTAGTGGCAACAAACTCAGTAAATCGTCAATCGATAAAATTACTCCTCAAACAACGACAGCATTTTTAGTGGTTTTCCAAGGTCTTCTTCAATTATCGGTGCAATCTTTATGAGCACAAGGCTGGACAATGCAAACAAATTAGATAGGTAGGTAGTTTGCCTCAGGTAAATAAATTTATAGGAATTTTTTATGGTAGTCGGTATCAACTGAAACTGTATTGTTTCAAATCTTCTTTGTTATAACTTTATGTACATTTATAGTTCGGTACTTATGTATTTAGTACAGATCTCGATAGTATTACCTAAGATTGATATAAACAGTATTACCTAGAATAATTAGAATAAGTTGTTAGATATTGAGAGAGTTCATAAGTATTTTAAAAATAAAAATAAATAAACCTTTTATTCCATAACCAGTAGATATGTAACAATAATTATATCAAATATTTTATAACAAATTATTAAGATTAAGTAATTAGATTAAATGTATGAAAAAAACATGCATTGGTGTTATTATGCATATATTCATATGCATAATAATACCAATGTACCAATAATAATAAATGCATGTTTTTTTAACAACATTTTAACACTTTGACTGCTGAAATCACACGGTATGTGTTTTCTACAAGTGACTAATATGCGTAAATCCACACTAGCGCAGCGGCTGAGAAAATACAGATCTGTGTGACTCAGCACAGCCGTAATATTTTTCGAACGAAACGCATGTGCGGCGCAACACAACCGCTGTGTAGAGCGGCAGCACGAATTTTTTAGGTTAAAAAAAAGATCGTAGTCGTCGAAAAAAAACCGCAGTCAGTGTTAATATGTCTTGAATTCTATTGGATTTTTATTCATTTTGTTCTCTTCGGTTGACAGTGATTATGCGTTGTGTTGCCAGATATATTTCTGTCTGTGATTCTCAGTCTCATTAATTTTCGTCTCATAATTTTTTTCATAAATTTTTGTCACTTAATTTTTTTGTGAGCTGGAGGGTTGTTCATAGGTATTAGCCACCTAATAATATTGTCGTGCCCTAGCAGGGTGCATGTTTGAAACATTTTAACACTTTGACTGCTGAGATACACACGGTATGTGTTTTCTACAAGTGACTAATATGCGTAAATCCACACTAGCGCAGCGGCTGAGAAAATACAGATCTGTGTGACTCAGCACAGCCGTAATATTTTTCGAACGAAACGCATGTGCGGCGCAACGCAACCGCTGTGTAGAGCGGCAGCACGAATTTTTTAGGTTAAAAAAAAGATCGTAGTCGTCGAAAAAAAACCGCAGTCAAAGTGTTAACATTAAGATCCCCTGTACAACATGTTTACAATAAAAATATTGAGTATTGAGTATTATGATTAATAATAATATTAAAAGGCTTCTGTGCTGGCTTCGGCCCCACGCAAACCTTCCAAAGGACCGAGTCACTTTATAGCCCGAGATCATGGATATGAGAAACACATAATATATTCTATAACTATCTATAAAACGCCTAGCCTTGTCCATCTTTCAGTCGCAGCCCGGCGAGGTGGCCCAAGCAGTGAAAGACGCCATCGACATCGGTTACCGCCACATCGACTGCGCCTTCATCTACCTGAACGAGCCAGAAGTGGGCCAGGCTTTGACGGAGAAGATCAGCGAAGGTGTTATCAAGAGGTAGGTAAAATAAACTAATGCTGGACAATCCACACAGCATCATCTAGCCCCAAGCTAAGCAGAGCTTGTGTTATGGGTACTAGATGAGCGATATACTTAATACAATACATTATATAGATCGATATTTTTTATTATACATACATAGATAACGACCAGAACACCCGGAACAAATATCTGCAGATCGTACACACAATTGTTCCGAGGCCTATCCGATATTAATTTTCTTTACAATCCGATGATAAGGAAAACTGACGTGACCTAGTTATCAGGTAATCTCTTATCTCACTTTGGATAAGATGTGTGTGTATCTTTCGAAAATATTGACGAAAATATGAAACAAGCAAAAAAAATTCCTAACTTTACACTTTATATGGCTTCGGCTTCGCACGGATGCAAATTCATGTATTATATACATTATAAACCTTCCCCTTGAATTACTCTATCCTTTTAAAAAAACCGCATCTTAATCCGTGGTAGTGTAGTTTTAACACTTTGACTGCTGAAATCACACAGTATGTGTTTTCTACAAGTGACTAATATGCGTAAATCCACACTATCGCAGCGGCTGAGAAAATACAGATCTGTGTGACTCAGCACAGCCGTAATATTTTTCGAACGAAACGCATGTGCGGCGCAGCACAACCGTTGTGTAGAGCGGCAGCACGAATTTTTTAGGTTAAAAAAAAGATCGCCGTCGTCGAAAAAAAACCGCAGTCAAAGTGTTAAAGATCTAAGCAATAATTTTCAAGTAATTTTGTACTTTTATGATTAAGGTGATTAATTGTATGTGTGTGTTTTATGTGTCAATTAAATGATTTACTTACTTACTTATTTTATTTATTTATTTTGCTTTATTCGGAAGACAAACAGTTTTACACACTTAACAGATAACTTAAATAAAAACTTATAACCATTTATGTGTCCTCGCATATAGTAGCTAAGGGATTGCTTGCTCGCAGAGGATAAATGAAAATTAAGAAATAGCTTAGTATAACGTATAACTTACACATAGGTACATTGAATTAAAATAAATAGAACTAACAATAGATAATAAAAATATGATATATGAATATGCAAGTACCTACTAACAATTACCAAAATTATACTATATATTATACAATACAGAAACTAATATATAGTAAACAAGCAGAATTTACAAAGAAAAATTATACAGAACTTAAACTATTATTAATAATTAATTAATAATAATTAATAATTAATTAATAATGCTGGACAATTCAAACAGCATTATCTAGCCACATGGTAAGCAGAGCTTGTGTTATGGGTACTAGATAACTGATATACATAATACAATACATTACATAGATAGATATTTTTTATTATACATAGAAAACGACCAGAACACCCGGAACAAATATCTGCAGATCGTACACACAATTTTTGACGACCGATGTGGCGCGGTGGGCGAAGGTCCGCTTGCGACGCAGGAGGTTGCGGGTTCGATTCCCGCCTCGGAACAATTGTGTGTACGTTCTGCAGATATTTGTTCCGGGTGTTCTGGTCGTTTTCTATGTATAATAAAAAAATTATATCTATGTAATGTATTGTATTATGTATATCAGTTATCTAGTACCAAGTACACAAGCTTTGCTTACCATGGGGCTAGATAATGCTGTGTGGATTGTCCAGCATTATTTATTTATTAAAAAAAAAAAAGATTTTCATTTGATAACTACATAAATAATAGTTGAAGTGCACCCTGCAGTACCTATTTATTATCAATACAGCTGCAAATTACCAATTGATTTTGTCTTCTAGGGAAGATGTATTCATAACCTCAAAGCTGTGGTGCACCTTCCACCGGCCGGACCTGGTGGAGGGCGCGCTGAGGACTTCCCTCAAGAACCTGAACCTGGAGTATCTGGACCTGTATCTCATCCACTGGCCTCAGGCATACAAGGTAGATAACATTAAAATTATATTTAAAATTTCAAAAACACGCACGCCATTATGTTGTCTCTGAAGGATAGGATTCGTAACGAATACATCCGACAGAGAACCAAAGTTATCGACATAGCTCTAAGAATTAGCAAGCTGAAGAGGCATGAGCGGCGCTGCTCCGCGGCGGCTTATTTCCTTTAGTTATTCCTTGCTTGAATCTATAATTAATAACTACATAGTTATCAAATAATTTTCGTGTCTTAAAAAACTCCTAAATAATGAAAATGATTTAAAACTTTGTTAAAAAATAAATCTAAATCGGTTGGCGTGATATTGAGTTATTCGATTATATGTCGCTTAAGAATTAGATATCTATATGGTTTTCTCATGGTATTATCAGAACTGGACCAAATTGAAATGGGACCACACTGTTAGCACAGTCTTTCAAATAAAAAAAGTCATCAAAATCGCTACACCCAGTCGAAAGTTATGAGGTAAGAAACATTTCACAAAATACAGTTGAATTACGAACCACCTTTTTTGAATTCGGTTAAAAACTCTTTCAAGTTAAAACACCATGTTACAGGAAGGAGACAGCCTCAATCCAAAAGACGAGAACGGCAAGTCCATCCCCTCAGCTGTCGACATCGTGGACACATGGAAGGCTCTGGAGCGGCTGGTGGACCTGGGCCTGGTGCGGAGCATCGGCGTCTCTAACTTTAACAGGCACCAGATCGAGAGGGTGCTGGCTGCGGGCGCCATCAGACCTGCTGTTAACCAGGTAAGCTTCCTTTGAAGACTGATGTGGCGCGGTGGGCGAAGGTCCGCCTGCACGTTCGATTCCCGCCTCGGGACAATTATTATTGTGTGTACGATCTGCAGATATTTGTTCCGGGTGTCCTGGTCGTTGTTTATGTATAATAAAAGATATCTATCTATGTAATGTATTGTATTATGTATATCAGTTATCTAGTACCCATAACACAAGCTCTGTTTACCATGGGGCTAGATAATGCTGTGTGAATTGACAAGCATTATTTCTTATTTATTTCATTTATTTCGTCTGTACTAATACAACGGGTAATTGTCACGTTTACTTACCAATTTTTGTCATCCCGTGATCACGACAGTGTGTAAACCTGTTGAAACGTTGGGAAAGACTGTGCGAGTTGTCCAGCACTATTTATTTATCTTTGTATAGTCAAGCTACAAATCTTCTTAACACCACAAATTGCCCTCAGATCGAGGTCCACCCCTACCTGAACCAAGCCCAGCTGATCGACTTCTGCAAATCGCAAGGCATTGTTATAACAGCGTACTCCCCGCTCGGCTCGCCGGACCGGCCGTGGGCCAAGCCGGACGAGCCGCAGCTGATGGACGACCCGAGGCTGCAAGACATCGCCAAGAAGTACGCCAAGAGCGTACCTCAGGTCCTCATCAGGTAAGCTTCAAACTTCAAAGTAATTTTTGCCTTTTAAAACAAATTAAAATTAAAACTTAAAAAAAAAAAGTTTCCTGGAAGAGATCGCTTCTAAGCGATAAGGCCGCCCATTGTACCTGTCGCATATAATGTATTTTTGTAATGATTAATTTGATTATGGTGTACAATAAAGAATTTTTGTAATGTATTGTATTGTAATTTATTTCCTTCAGATGTTATAGGACAGGACACGTTAAAGACTTTTTCGAGTTGAGTTAACTCCTATCATAGTCTAAGTATATCTTTAGATAATTCCTGAACTAAGGTAAAGGATTAAATCCTTAACTCAAACTCGTCTGAAGTGCCTCGGTATGCTAGGGTCAAGTGCAAGTCGCAAAATGAGCTCTAGTGCATGTCGATGTGCAGATAGAAAAACGTTTCTGAGCATTCAATAAACAGCGGATCCGATCTTTTAAGTCTAACCCCCATATCTTTAGATAATTCCTGAACTACTTAACTCAAACTCGTCTGAAGTGCCTCGAGCATTCCTTCATAACCTACTCGAGTTCGGTATGCTTACACCTATATCTTTAGTCGTACCTTGACCACGAATCAACCTCCTCATCAGGGTAACCTTCAAACGGCAAAGTGCTATATTTCCATTGGACATTACAGGAAATCTTAAAGACAGTCTTTCTAAAGTCGTCAAAGTAAACTCAGCTCTAAAGTCTAAGACTTTAGAGCTAACTCCCATCATTTAAGTCTAACACCTATATCTTTAGGCTGCAAGATATCGCCAAAAAGTATGCTAAGAGCGTAGAAAATATCTACATACAATAAAATATTATAAAACTATTCTACAATAAAAAAAAATATCAAAACCGTAGGTAGATCATCGACGGCGAAGCTAGGCTGAAGCGGCCGGTGTCTAGGGCTGCAGAGAAAGGAACTTCCTTCGATACGTGCCGAGTCCAAGAGTAGGTAACGGCTTTTGGATCTGGCCCTTGATCCAACTTCCTAGCGAGAGTCAATGTACGTCAATCTAAGTTCCCCTACTATAACTATTATTATGAATGACTATTATGTATCTATCTATCTATAATGACGATTGGTGACTTGTCTTTATTCTCAGATACGCCATCGACCGCAGCCTAGTCGTAATCCCCAAGTCGGTGAACAAAGGACGGATCGCTCAGAACTATGACGTGTTCGACTTCAAACTGACAGCTGAAGACATCAAGGCTATAGCTGGCTTTGAGTGCAAGGGACGCTTCGTCAGTATGGGCGAGTGAGTATAGCTACTACAATAATTATATCTTTTGAGTCCCACTGTTGGACAAAGGACGGATCGCTCAGAACTATGACGTGTTCGACTTCAAACTGACAGCTGAAGACATCAAGGCTATAGCTGGCTTTGAGTGCAAGGGACGCTTCGTCAGTATGGGCGAGTGAGTATACCTACTACAATAATTATGTCTTGAGAGTCCCACAGTTGGACAAAGGACGGATCGCTCAGAACTATGACGTGTTCGACTTCAAACTGACAGCTGAAGACATCAAGGCTATAGCTGGCTTTGAGTTCAAGGGACGCTTCGTCAGTATGGGCGAGTGAGTATACCTACTACAATAATTATATCTTTTGAGTCCCACTGTTGGACAAAGGACGGATCGCGCAGAACTATGACGTGTTCGACTTCAAACTGACAGCTGAAGACATCAAGGCGATAGCTGGCTTTGAGTGCAAGGGACGCTTCGTCAGTATGGGCGAGTGAGTATACCTACTACAATAATTATATCTTGAGTGTCCCACTGTTGGACAAAGGACGGATCGCTCAGAACTATGACGTGTTCGACTTCAAACTGACAGCTGAAGACATCAAGGCGATAGCTGGCTTTGAGTGCAAGGGACGCTTCGTCAGTATGGGCGAGTGAGTATACCTACTACAATAATTATATCTTGAGAGTCCCACTGTTGGACAAAGGACGGATCGCGCAGAACTATGACGTGTTCGACTTCAAACTGACAGCTGAAGACATCAAGGCAATAGCTGGCTTTGAGTGCAAGGGACGCTTCGTCAGTATGGGCGAGTGAGTATACCTACTACAATAATTATATCTTGAGAGTCCCACTGTTGGACAAAGGACGGATCGCGCAGAAATATGACGTGTTCGACTTCAAACTGACAGCTGAAGACATCAAGGCTATAGCTGGCTTTGAGTGCAAGGGACGCTTCGTCAGTATTTATTTATTTATTTACAAACGTACCTCTATTTTTACGGGAACACCCAATGCAATAGAGTACCTACATATTTAAATTTAATATTAAAATTAGAAATAATTTTATAATACAGAAAAACAACACAAAAATTATAGAGTCAACCTTACTTTAAGTTTACATTACAAAATCATAAATTAAAAATCACAAATCATATCCATTTCCATATACAATAGAATTTCATTAAATAAGAATATTATCGATAATAAAAAATAAAAATTCAGTCAAACTGTGATAATACGGATTTACACAACTAACGATTACATAAAATAAACAATGCAGCTTTTTGGAACTCGTTCTGGGAACAGGAGAAAAGATCGTAGAGAGAGAGAGTATGGGCGAGTGATCGCTCAGAATTATGACGTGTTCGACTTCCAATTAAGGTTTTTTTAAAATGTTGTAGATATTTGCCCTCCAATTTTACCCCGAGGCACAGCTTTCTTAATAAAATCTTCGTATCTACTAAAGTAAGTAAGTACATTGTATAGTTTACGCAGAGATACGAAGTGGCCCTTTGATGGCCTCCAAACTCTATTTCGCATCTCTACTTAAACGTTACAAAATAAAACTATTTTATACAAAAAGCTTAAGTCATTTAAAACGGGATATTGACCATGATTTTTTTTGAGTTTTCCAATATTTCGGCACAGTTTCATGCAGTTATTCCGTGATCATGGCGCATGATACTGTGCCGAAATATTGGAAAACTCAAAAATCAAATCATGGTAAATATCCCGTTTTAAATGACTTTAGTATTAAGAACCATGGTAGTTTCAGAAGTTTTATTAAAAAAAGCTTAAAATAAGTATCAGAAAATGTCCAGTGATATTTTTTATATTTCCTTTTCTCAACGAATCTTCTATAATATAAAAATGAATCGCTGAATGTGTTGCTGAAGCTGAAGCGATTTCGCTAATTCTTTTTTTAGAATACTCCTAGAACTACGAGGATGGTTCTTACGGAGAAAAAATTATAAAATTCAACGAAACAAATGACCACCCGGGCGAAGCCGGGACGGACCGCTAGTAATAAGATAAAATAGGTGGCGGCGGCGCTAGTGTGTCTCGGGCCTTAAAGTGAAAAATGGGCGCCAAGTCGACTCTTTACATACCCGATTATTTTATAGACGACCCTCCCACGAGTCCTCTCTTCCGTAGACCGAGACACGTTCTTGGTCACCCCGTTGACCCACTCACTGACGCTAGCCCGGAAGTGACGGCAATAACTCAGCTTCCGCACACTACTCACCCCAAAAATTCGTTTCCGTCCTCGTTTCCATACTTAGGTGCACTCGTGCACCTAAGGCGTTACCTCCCTACCCTCTTATAGCATCTGACAACAGCCCAAGCCGCCATAGCACAAGGGCCACCACTAGGCTCGCACCTAAGTGGTGACCCTGCGCGTTGCCCCAACCTAATTTTTACCGGCGAGGCGCCCTCTGCACCCGCCAAAAGATCGAAGAAAGTCCGCAAACGCTATCATGGCCATCTGAGGGCAACAGCATTATTGTCCATTCGAAAAAAAATACGACTTTTTAACTTTTAACCAATAACCTACTTATTAACTTTTTTATTTTGTTACAGCGTACACCACCCTGAATATCCTTTCCATGACGAATATTAGAAGAATATCATGAATCTTAAAATCAGCTCTCGGTTCACCGAAAATACACCCTAATATAAATCAATAGAGTGCACTTTGGCTTCGCTGATTCTAATTAAATTTGACAATGCGTTCGTATTCTGCACCCAGTTGTATGAAATAATATATATTTTAAGTTATGTAAGAAAATCAATGCAATAAATTTATTTGAGTGAAGTATATTGTGTTTTTTATTTGGACTTCCTATATAGTAGAAAAAAAAAGGAAATTATTAGTAGAATTTAAGAAACTATACTCCGAT
Organism: Eupithecia abbreviata; assembly: GCA_943735965.1. Classification (NCBI taxonomy): domain Eukaryota; kingdom Metazoa; phylum Arthropoda; class Insecta; order Lepidoptera; family Geometridae; genus Eupithecia; species Eupithecia abbreviata. The sequence goes on along the minus strand of OX031003.1, from coordinate 4,610,059 downwards.
TCGAAAACCTGGATATTTTTTGTACACAAAGGGGTTACAAAACCCGAGGAATATTGGTGGAAAATATTTAACGATATTGATATCATCCAAGTTCTTGATTTTGAAAAGTTTCATTCGTCATTTTATTGATCTCTCTTTCATTTTCGAATCCAAATTTAAATCTATTTCGCTCCACATGTGAGATTATTTGTAGAAGTTTGTGTTGCAGTTTTTAGTGATAACCTTTCTGTCAACTTGTCGTTTTCTGTTCTCGTTATCGACTATTGTTAAGTTTTCGTTCTTATATGTAAAATAAATAAATAAATAATGCTGGACCATTCACACAGCGTTATCTAGCCCCATGGTAAGCAGAGCTTGTGTTATGGGTACTAGATAACTGATATACATACATAATACAATACATTACATATGTAGATAGATATTTTTTATTATACATAGAAAACAACCAGAACACCCGGAACAAATATCTGCAGATCATACACACAATTGTTCCGAGGCGGGAATCGAACCCGCAACCTCCTGCGTCGCAGGCGGACCTTCGCCCACCGCGCCACATCGGTCGTCAAATGTCTTAGTAGAAAATGAAATTAGGAATTATTAGAAGATAGAAACTAGTTACCTATTGACAATGCGTTAGTATTCTGCACCCAGTTCTATGCAATAAATAATTTTATTTTTATTTATTTTATTTATTCTAGAAACTTTAAACAAAGGCGAACTTAACCCTAAAAAGAGTTCTCTTCCAGCAAACCTTATTGGGAGAGAGAGAGACAAAGTGAAGAGAGAAGTGGGTACATGTGCAGTGCATAAATGAAATGAAATAAGAAATAGACAAAAGATTAAATTTTAACTTACTTATTAATTATACTAATATATACTTTATAACAATAACAAATATAAAATACTATATAACCTGAATTAAAAAAAAAATCAATACTTACATATATACATAAAATACAACAGAATTATGAAGATAGATAATGCTCTATATAGATCTGCTCTAAATTATTTGAACAAGTATATAGTTATTTTTATTCGGACTTCCTATAGTAGAAAATTACATAAATTAAGAATTATTATAATAACTAGTTTCTGCCAGCGGCTTCGCACTGGTTGGCTATGACAACGTTTAAAGGTTATTTCTATCCTATAGGAACTGTTTTGTATGATATACGAGTAGCCTATGTCTAAAATTCCTTTGTATTAATCTACCGGGTACCAAGACTAATCGAAAAACATTCCACACCTACTCTTTGTTTGTTGGGTAAAAAAAAAAGATGCAGAATCATAATACATAGGTAGAGAAAAAACGGGGACAACGGGCAATAATTTTTACATTTTTAATTCAATTATATTTACGGGGACAGGGTACGGGGACAACGGGATATAATTTTAAATATTTAGGTACCGCTGTCCCCGTTAGACGGGGACATGGCGTACGGGGACAACGGGTATACACTGATTCCAGGCGTAGGTATATCGGTCAATTTCAGTCCGATCCGTTTAGTAGTTTTGTCGTGACGAAGTAACAAACATCCATCCATATTTCACATTTACTTTATTGCATCATAGTGAAGTGAACATTAGTAGGTCAAAATCAATTTTTACCAATTTTGACGTTGTCATCATCATCATCATCATCAGCCTATAGCAGTCCACTGCTGGACATAGGCCTCCCCATTTTGACGTTGTAGCTGATGTCAAACTAATACAAAATTGGCTTTTGACAGCACTGATTGCTTAATTTACGCCTGTCGCAAACCGGTCGCGAGTTAAATAATCACCCGGCGGGTTTATAGGAAATGCTCAAATTAGATTTCAGCAGCAAAATAAAGTTCAATAACATAGTTTTTCTTGAATAATGAAGTCTATAACATATTCTGTAGGTGTAGCAATGTATGTTGGTATTGTCAACACGTTCATTGCTGAAATCACACGGTATGTGTTTTCTACAAGTGACTAATATGCGTAAATCCACACTAGCGCAGCGGCTGAGAAAATACAGATCTGTGTGACTCAGCACAGCCGTAATGTTTTTTCGGACGAAACGCATGTGCGGCGCAACACAACCGCTGTGTAGAGCGGCAGCACGAATGGCTTAGGTTAAAAAAAAGATCGCAGTCGACGTGTAGTACCTATGTATGGTATTAAGTCGCTTTTTGTAATCCATATAAACATACAAACTTTCGTATTTCCAATATAAGTGTGATATATGGATATAAATGAACAAAAAAAGAATTTAGAATAGCATTTTATTAATAAATTGGTATACTTACTTAAATTATACTATTAATTAAGATACTACTTATAATTGTCGCTAGCTTACACAAAATGCTCCAAAAAGATGAAGGCCGATCGAAAAATGAGTGCAAAGTTCCAAGCAGCCGATGTGGCACGCACGCGACTCAGGATGTTGTGGGTTCGATTCACGCCCTGGGTATATGTGTACGACAGTCCTTCGCACTCAACAACACCATCACTTTTTTAACATATTATAAAAAGTGCGAATCCGGTAGCACAGTGATTACAATTCCTTTCGAAGTGATAGTGAGGGGCAGTTCCGGCGGCGGAGTCCTATTCGGAGTGGATTCGGAGTCGGATTCGGACTCCGAATCGTTGGTGCCGAGATTTGCGAGCGGAGACACGAGGGCGGAGAGGTCTTTGGCTTGCGTATCTGTTATCAGGACCTGTGAAAAATACAATCAGTTAGATTATCCTTATCAGCTTCGTGATAAAGCGTGTCACTAACGCCCGAATATTATTTGGTAACTGAGATTAGGGGCCATCCATAAATTACGTCACCCGTTAAGGGGGAGGGAGGGGGTCGTCGAAGTGTGACATTGTGTGACTAGGGAGTGGGAGGGGTCCTTAATTTCGTGACGTCACATTTCAAAATCTATTTTAATCTAAGTGTTAAGGGGCCTCCGGAGGGACGAATTCTTCATACAAACGTAATACCAAAATTATTTCTAATTCAAGCATATTTCCACTATAATATTGCATTATTTGTATTAAAATAGTATTTATCTAGGTTCCGGAATAGTTTTTTTTTCAAAATACTTACCTAAAATGAAAGCTCAATCAAAAAATCTCATTTTGCTCATTTTTATGCGAAAATGGACAAGTTTTCTTGCTATTTGTTTCGTATTAAAAACATCAATATCTTACGTTTTATTTATTAAGGAACATAGCTTATATTATCTAGTTACAGAATAACAATACTTTGTGAAGAATACAAAAAGTTTTCAGTCATAATTTTTGGTATTACGGAACAAACCAAATTTTGAACGGCTTATTGCTATCGCACACGCATATGGCGCGGCGCAAGGGTTGAACAGGGACAGCGATATTCGGAGCGATTTTTGCAAGCGAGGGTCGCTGGACCCTTAAGTCACTAACACTTTGAACTATTGACTAAAAAGTCAAAAACATTGTCCGCCACTCGCTCTTCTTGTGTTACGAGTGTTATAATAGATTTTTTTAAAGTTAATTTCTTGAAAAGAATGTTTGATGTTAGTTCATATAAAAAAATAATTTGAATTGATATAAAACAATTTTCAGTACTGCTGTTTTAATTAAATAAGTAACACTGTATGTGACGTCACAATAGGGAGGGGAGCCTCACAATAAATGTGACCAGCGTTGTGACAAGGACGGGGGGTCAAAAATCATGAAATTCGTGTGACGTAATTTATGGCCCCTTTGGGTGGGTCTTAAGAATTCGGTGGAGTCCGCTCGCAACTTAAAATTAGAACTATTACTGTTCAATTCTGCTGATAACCTGTTTCGCGAGTGCCATTGTCTCAACGATCTAAGCTCGTGGACCAGCGCGTCACACGCGCGCCTTGACCACCGACGAGGAAAGAGGTTACTTTCCTCGGGAATTTATCGATACTGTGCAGGACAAGATATGTGCTAAATAGACGTTCTATTGACCACCTGTGATTCATAATTCATAATCTTTATTCAATCACAATAATAGAATTGTATCTGAAATTTTGTACATGCACATGCGGACCTTATTGAATATAATATACAATGTCATACACAATGAATACTTAAGTAATTTATACAAAAAAAAAATACAATAATAATAACAAATAATAATTCAACAAAAAAAAGAATTATGATGTAAAAAAAAAACAATATTATTCTACAACAATGTCAGCATTTAAGAATTCGTCTTCCGAGTAGAAACACCCCTTCAACAAAATATCTTTCAGTTTTAATTTAAATAAATTTGGATTGCCTATAGTTTTCAGGTCGGAAGGTAATGTGAGGGAATGTGACTTTAGAGTGCTGTGATTGGGAACACATCCATCGGCCAGCCCCCAGTCATATCGTTCCGTTTGTTGATGTGTCGCCGGGAAGCAGCTTATAGAGGTATGATCTGAGGTAAGTGGTAATTCGCATACAAAAAAAAAAACAGCGGAATTGTTCGACCCTCTCACCATATCTTTCCTCCATAACAAATATCTCAAATAGATTGTTAATATCGAACAATTACTTCTTAACACTTTGAGTGCTGAAAACGCACGGTATGAGTTTTCTACAAAGTGACTAATCTGCGAAAATCCACACTAGCGCAGCGTCTAAGAAAATACAGATCTTTGTGACTCAGCAGAGCTGTAATATTTTTCGAACGAAACGCATGTGCGGCGCAACACAACCGCTGTGTAGAGCGGCAGCACGAATTTTTTAGGTAAAAAAAAAGATCGCAGTCGTCGAAAAAAAACCGCAGTCAAAGTGTTAAAATAAAACTATTACAGAGACCAGAGACATACACAAACATACACCCACACACACACTCATAGGCAGCTCCTGTTGCACGGACTGTGAGACCGGTGTCCTCAGGAGCAGCCGCCAGACACAGAAAATAAGGTAACAGTGCTATCTAATCTATTCAATAAAAAGCCAAAGTTTTTTTTTTTTTTTTTATGCTGGACAATTCACACATTTTATTTATTTAATTATTAACTAGCACGATTACTTATATTACAACCAATTACACTAGCTAATTACAATACCTATACATATACCTATACATATACCTTTCTATTGTATGTAGTTATTGTTATTTGTAGTTTATCTGTTAGGTTAGATTCTAATTTAAGTAGCTTGTTATGTATATAGTTTGTTTATTTTTTATTTATTTTTTTGTTTTTGATATTTCTGTATCTGTTTGTGTTTGTGCTCTACCAACTCTTAGTTAAGCTATATCTTTTTCTCCATGCCTAGGTTGCCTGGGAGAAATCGCTGTCAGCGATAAGGCCGCCTATTGTACTTTTTATGTGTTACATTTAGATATAAGGTGTTATTTTATAGTTATAAGTGCAATAAAGTGTTAATTCATTCATTCAATTCATTCATTCATTCATTCATATATTAGAAAGAATAAATTAAACAAACAAACTCAAAATATGACTCCTATCATTCATCTCTCTCGCAAAACCTCAGGCACACCAACATAATATCCTTCCATTCGTCCGCAAATATATCACAGTCCGGGTTCTGTTCAAGAAGTCTGTTGAGGGCGGTGAGAGTGCGAGGCAGTGGAGAGTTTGCATATATAAAATCAAAGCTAAAAGCTGTCTCCGTAAATAAAAAAAAAATATGCTGGACAATTCACACAGCATTATCTAGCCCCATGTTACGCAGAGCTTGTGGTATGGGTACTAGATAACTGATATACATAATACAATACATTACATAGATAATTTTTTATTTTTTATTATACGTAGAAAACGACCAGAACACCCGGAACAAATATATGCAGATCGTGCACACAATTGTTCCGAGGCGGGAATCGAACCCGCAACCTCCTGCGTCGCAGGCGGACCTTCGTCCACCGCGCCACATCGAGTCGTTTAGTAATTATCAATTTAATTATTTTTTTTATTTGTATTTAAAAATTGTATTTAATTAAGTTTATTTGTAAAGTCTTTGTATTTGTAATGAAGAGCAGGACATCCTGGCACAAGTATATTTACTTAAAAGGATGTCCTAGCAACTGTCTAGCATGTAAAGATATTTTTTCTACAAATAAACAATTTTCAATTTCAATTTTCAATTTTCAATTTCAATTTTCAATTTCAATTTTCATTTTCATTTTCATTTTCATTTTCATTTTCATTTTCATTTTCATTTTCATTTTCATTTTCATTTTCAATTAACAAAAAGCTTAAAAAAATATACATGTTCAGTTTTAGGCTCGACTTTTATTTTCCACACCACGCGGGTGAAACCGCGGGGCGCAGCTAGTAGGATAATAAAGTACCTGTAGCCAGAGCCCCCTGGCGGCGAGCGGGCGCCGCGCGCAGGCGAGCGCGCCCCGCACGCGCGCCGCGCAGAACGTCACCTATACATATACCTTTCTATTGTATGTAGTTATTGTTATTTGTAGTTTATCTGTTAGGTTAGATTCTAATTTAAGTAGCTTGTTATGTATATAGTTTGTTTATTTTTTATTTATTTTTTTGTTTTTGATATTTCTGTATCTGTTTGTGTTTGTGCTCTACCAACTCTTAGTTAAGCTATATCTTTTTCTCCATGCCTAGGTTGCCTGGGAGAAATCGCTGTCAGCGATAAGGCCGCCTATTGTACTTTTTATGTGTTACATTTAGATATAAGGTGTTATTTTATAGTTATAAGTGCAATAAAGTGTTAATTCATTCATTCAATTCATTCATTCATTCATTCATATATTAGAAAGAATAAATTAAACAAACAAACTCAAAATATGACTCCTATCATTCATCTCTCTCGCAAAACCTCAGGCACACCAACATAATATCCTTCCATTCGTCCGCAAATATATCACAGTCCGGGTTCTGTTCAAGAAGTCTGTTGAGGGCGGTGAGAGTGCGAGGCAGTGGAGAGTTTGCATATATAAAATCAAAGCTAAAAGCTGTCTCCGTAAATAAAAAAAAAATATGCTGGACAATTCACACAGCATTATCTAGCCCCATGTTACGCAGAGCTTGTGGTATGGGTACTAGATAACTGATATACATAATACAATACATTACATAGATAATTTTTTATTTTTTATTATACGTAGAAAACGACCAGAACACCCGGAACAAATATATGCAGATCGTGCACACAATTGTTCCGAGGCGGGAATCGAACCCGCAACCTCCTGCGTCGCAGGCGGACCTTCGTCCACCGCGCCACATCGAGTCGTTTAGTAATTATCAATTTAATTATTTTTTTTATTTGTATTTAAAAATTGTATTTAATTAAGTTTATTTGTAAAGTCTTTGTATTTGTAATGAAGAGCAGGACATCCTGGCACAAGTATATTTACTTAAAAGGATGTCCTAGCAACTGTCTAGCATGTAAAGATATTTTTTCTACAAATAAACAATTTTCAATTTCAATTACAATTTCAATTTTCAATTTTCAATTTCAATTTTCAATTTCAATTTTCATTTTCATTTTCATTTTCATTTTCATTTTCATTTTCATTTTCATTTTCATTTTCATTTTCATTTTCATTTTCATTTTCATTTTCATTTTCATTTTCATTTTCATTTTCATTTTCATTTTCAATTTCAATTTCAATTTCAATTTCAATTTCAATTTCAATTAACAAAAAGCTTAAAAAAATATACATGTTCAGTTTTAGGCTTGACTTTTATTTTCCACACCACGCGGGTGAAACCGCGGGGCGCAGCTAGTAGGATAATACCTGTAGCCAGAGCCCCCTGGCGGCGAGCGGACGCCGCGCGCAGGCGAGCGCGCCCCGCACGCGCGCCGCGCAGAACGTCACCGCCGCGGCGCCGCAGCGCCAAGTGAAATGACCTCCCATACGGACTCGAGAACTGTGGATGGAAAAAAAAACGTTGTGACATTTTTGGTAAAATTTAAGTACCCTAGAGTAATCGCGCCTTTCATGTTAATATTTCATCATCATCATCATCAGCATATAGCAGTCCACTGCTGGACATAGGCCTCCCCCAATGAGCGCCATATATGTAAATATTTATCTGAAACCGACCGATGTGGCGCGGTGGGCGAAGGTCCGCCTGCGACACAGGAGGTTGCGGGTTCGATTCCCGCCTCGGAACAATTGTGTGTACGATCTGCAGATATTTGTTCCGGGTGTTCTGGTCGTTTTCTATGTATAATAAAAAATATCTATATGTATTGTATTGTGTATATCAGTTATCTAGTACCCATAACACAAGCTCTGCTGACCATGGGGCTAGATAATGCTGTGTGAATTGTTCAGCATTATTTATTATTTATCTGAAGGTTTATCCTATCCATCCAAAAGTTGCCTGGATGAAATCGCTTTTAGAGATAAGGCCGCCGATTGTGCCACTAGATTTAGTTAGTATTAAGATCCTTTATTTTTATTGTTTTCTTTGTATTTGATAGTGCAATAAAGCTATATTGTATTGTATTGTATTGTAAAATGAAAATGAATCGTGGTACGTACTCGATAGCGAGTGGCAGTAAGCTGGCGCCCTCCGCGTTCATGATAATGTGGACTCCGTCGAAGTATTGTACCGTCTCGTCTCCGCACCAGGAATCCTGAACGAAGAAAAATTTCACATCAGTACATGTCTATGTGGCCTCCACCTCGCCGCACTTTCTTAAGGAGCGGTACAGCGGTTTCGGTCAAACTATAGTACAAAGTAATCTTATAGACGTGTAAATCATCATCATCATTAGTCTATTGCAGTCCACTGCTGGACATAGGCCTCCGCCAATGAGCGCCATAGCGCCCTGTCTTCAGCTTGCCGCATCCAGGATCTACCTGCAGTCTTTCGCAGGTCGTTATCCCACCTGGTCGGAGGGCGTCCTACACTACGTTTACCGAGCCGTGGTCTCCACTCAAGAACACGTTTGCCACAGCGGCCGTCGGTTCTTCGCGAGATATGGCCGGCCCACTGCCACTTCAGCTTGCTAATTCTCAGAGCTATGTCGATAACCTTGGTTCTCTGTCGGATGTATTCGTTACGAATCCTATCCTTCAGAGAAACTCCGAGCATAGCTCTTTCCATAGCTCGCTGAGCGACTTTGAACTGGTGGACCAGCCCTATCGTGAGTGTCCACGTCTCAGCTCCGTAGGTCATAACGGGTAGGACGCACTGATTGAAAACTTTCGTTTTCAATCGTCGTGTAAATAAGTTTGTTTATGTGTTGTTTCTAATAAATAATTTTCTTTCCTTAACACTTTGACTGCGATTTTTTTTCGACGACTGCGATCTTTTTTTAACCTAAAAAATTCGTGCTGCCGCTCTACACAGCGGTTGTGTTGCGCCGCACATACGTTTCGTTCGAAAAATATTACGGCTGTGCTGAGTCACACAGATCTGTATTTTCTCAGCCGCTGCGCTAGTGTGGATTTACGCATATTAGTCACTTGTAGAAAACACATACCGCGTGATTTCAGCAATCAAAGTGTTAACTAGAATTGTAATAATACTCACATTCAACGCCTCAGGAATCTGCGGTAAGGCGCGCTCCATGCTGGACATTTCGAAACTATCCGTTGACATCTTGCCAGGGTCTGAAAATATCAAACACATTACAGAAATACAATTTATTGGTAAAATCAATTTACATGTCAAAAAGTTGTAATAATTACAATTATTGACGACCGATGTGGCGCGGTGGGCGAAGGTCCGCCTGCGATGCAGGAGGTTGCGGGTTCGATTCCCGCCTCGGAACAATTGTGTGTACGATCTGCAGATATTTGTTCCTGGTCCTCCTGGTCGTTTTCTATGTATAATAAAAAATATCTATCTATGTAATGTATTGTATTATGTATATCAGTTATCTAGTACCCATAACTAGAGATGGGTTTATGCCGGGCATTTATCGGGCGTATTGAGTAAATGCCCAATAAATGTCCAATCACAGGGCAGATATTAAAATTGTGTTATCCATGTTATTGCATTTATAACTTACAAATGTTATTTTTTTAACATAGCTAAAAATAATGTGTAGGCTGAGGAAAAGTAAGTACCTAGGACGTACCTATTTCTTATACAAATATATTAGATAAAGTAAATAAAAGTGAGTTTTCGTTTGTCTGTATTTGTTTGTGCTAGCCTAAGTATAAGAAATAGGTACGCCCTACTTACTTTTCCTCAGTCTACACATTTTTTTTTGGTATTTTAATTTTGTTTATGTAAGGTTTAAAAGCAATTACATGAATAACATAAATTATAATATCTGCCCTGTGATTGGACATTTAAAGAGAATAAAAAAAAAATATTTGGCATTTACTCAATACGCCCGATATTTGCCCGGCATAAACCCATCTCTACCCATAACACAAGCTCTGCTTACCGTGGGGCTAGGTAATGCTGTGTGAATTATCCAGCATTATTTATTTATTTATAATACAAAATATATTACAATTAGTGCCTGAGCATGATTTAAATTTAAAAACATAAATGAAAACAAATAAATAAATTAAAAAGTTCATATTAATAATATTAAATATAGGAATATAGACATATTAAATTTACTTTTCTAGTAGTTCGTTCACTTAATAGAAATTCTGCTCAACAAGTCAATAATTATATTTTTATGGAGTGTAACGGGGAATCCAACATCTCGTCTCCAGCCTAACCTGCCCGTGGCACACCCTGGTAGATAACGAACTAGGCTCTGGAGAAAATATCAAACAATCTTCATAACTTGAGAACTCATTAATTTTACAATTATTTTCCATTACTTAATGCCTTTATACAGCTGCATTTAATTATCTTGACATGTATTCTTTTAATTTAATACTTCGACTGCTGAAATCACATGGTATGTGTTTTCTACAAGTGACTAATATGCGTAAATCCACACTAGCGCAGCGGCTGTGAAAATACAGATCTGTGTGACTCAGCACAGCTGTAATGTTTTTCGAACGAAACGCATGTGCGGCGCAACACAACCGCTGTGTAGAGCGACAGCACGAATGGCTTATGTTAAAAAAAAGATCGCAGTCGTCGAAAAAAGACCGCAGTCAAAGAACTAATTTATTATTATTTTACTGTAATACATATCTATGAATGTTGTATTTAATTTTTAAAGAAGGCATCTCTGTCTGCTTTTTCTAAAACATAATCCCTTATGTTGTTTCCTATATCAAAATTAATGTGTGTTATATAATTTTTATGTACAACTTAACGACATCATGTGTAACATGTGTACCTACGGTGGAACTGAATAATATAAAATATATAAAAAAAAGAACATTAAATCACAAAAAAAGCCGAATAATAAACCGAATGCTGCCAAAAAAAAACATTGAGAAGGGAAAAAAAAAGATATTCCCACAAAACCCAAGGACCGAGCAGTCGTCACCCCTCGAGTTGACGCCGGGGTAATGAGGCCAAGCCTCGAGGCCCCTCTCTGTGCCCCCACCAGGGCCGGAAAGAAATCTATTGATTGACTATAATGAAATGACTTGACACTGGCAGAAAAGTGTCCAACCATACACAAAGAATCATCATCATCATATATTTTTTTATTCTGGCAGAATTGCGTCAATCCAGACGGAGAGCCATCTAATAAGAAGTTGAAGTTGAAAGTGTGTTTATCGCTTTTATTTCTCAACCGGGTGATTATGTAACTCGCGACCGGTTTGTGACAGGCGTAAATTAAGCAATCAGTGCTGTCAAACGTCAATTTTGTATTAGTTTGACACCAGCTACAACGTCAAAATTGGCGTTTGACAGCACTGATTGCTTAATTTACGCCTGTCGCAAACCGGTCGCGAGTTACATAATCACCATACCGAGATTTCATCAGGTTTACACACTGTCGTGGTCAGATAATGGAAATGTAAATACAGACACCATTATTTGCGTCAACAACTAATTACAAGATTACTGGTATCGGCAGATATGTCGATCCAGTTCACGCTGTACCATAGCAATCAATACACAGCAAAAATTCCTTACCTGAGGGTAGTTTGACAGAGTCTGAGCTCATCGCGCTGAGTCCCCGTTGGAGCGTGTCTTTGATCTGTTGTTCGATGCCGACGGGGATTTCTGATGATGCTTCCACATCTGTGTCGGGAGGAGCCTGGAACAGAGAGTTATTCCTGTTATCTTACTGTGTCGGTTGTTTGTTTTTTTATTAAACAAATCTCTCAACATCGCTGAGTAGGGCTTTTATCTCACTCAACATGATGAAAGTGAAAAAAGTGTTGAGAGAGGTTTGTACGAGGGTTTATTCGATACTTTACATTTCATTTAATCAGGTCATTAAACTAAACAATTAGTCTTAAGTTTGTTTCGAAAATGTTGTCTAGTTATCTTTATTTCATTTCATTTGAATCATTCGGCCCGGCGACCCTCGCTTGCAAAAATCGCTCCGAATATCGCTGTCCCTGTTTAACCCTTGCGCCGCGCCCCATGCGTGCGCGATAGCAATATTAGCCGTTCAAAATTTGGTTTGTTCCGTAATAACAAAAATTATGACTGAAAACTTTTTTCTTCACAAAGTATTATTATTCTGTAACTAGACAATATAAGCTATGTTCCTTAATAAATAACACGTAAGATTTTGATGTTTTTAATACGAAACAAATAGCAAGAAAACTTGTCGCATAAAAATGTGCAAAATGCGATTGGCTTTCATTTAATTTTAGGCAAGTATTTTGAGATAATTACTATTTAAATACAAATAATACAATATTATAGTGGAAATATGCTTGAATTGGAAATCATTTTGGTATTACGTTTGTATGAAGAATTCGTCCCTCCGGAGGCCTCTTAAGCCTTCCTTAACTAAGTACTGTGTTTATACAACTTATTTGTAAGATTATTTTATATCAAATGAATTGTGAAGATGTTAGCTTTACGAAATATATATTATTACGATATTTCCAAACAAAATATATTGGTTATTGAAGCTTGAAAGTTACGACATTGTAACACGGCTATTGTTAAAAATTGATTCAAATAGCTAAATTTAATCTTCTATGCACGTATTGTTCTTCAAACGAACCGTTTTATTTTATTTGAATTAGGTTACGCATTATTTTATCTTTCAGTGGGTATTTTTTATTTCACTATTGCTATAGTAGTTTTTAAGTTATCGTGTCGAAAAGGTCGCGGCGCGTCTGTGCCTTATTATGCGACGAAAACGCGCGGACAGTTGGGGCTAGTGATGGACATAAAAAAATACCATCGATGTTTTTTTCGATGTAATGCATCGGATAGTGGTATCGATTTAATATCGATATATATAAAAATACATCGATGCTATCCAAACATCGATTGTTTTTACACGACTGCGCAAAAGAGGAGAGTAATGTGTTCAAAGGATACACAATTGCCCAAAACCCGAGCTCATCCGAGTGTCTTTGACCTGACTCACCCACCATCTTCTTAATGGCTGAACAGGTTTTTTTTTGAAAAAACTAGTTTAGATTTTTTATAGGTTGGCTGACTGACTTGTATTTGTCAGTCTAGTCTGTGGCCGATGCTGCCAACTCCAAAAGAATAATTTAAGTTTTTTTAGACCGAAATAACGTTCGAGTGCTTCTTAATGAAATAAATACTTAACACTTTGACTGCGGTTTTTTTTCGACGACTGCGATCTTTTTTTTTACCTAAAAAAATCGTGCTGCCGCTCTACACAGCGGTTGTGTTGCGCCGCACATGCGTTTCGTTCGAAAAATATTACAGCTCTGCTGAGTCACAAAGATCTGTATTTTCTTAGCCGTTGCGCTAGTGTGGATTTTCGCAGATTAGTCACTTGTAGAAAACTCATACCGTGCGTTTTCAGCACTCAAAGTGTTAAAGAATTAATTAAAAATAATAATTAAAAAAAATTCGATGCATCGAGTAAAAAAACATCGATGTATATTCGATGTTGAAAAATTAACAATACATCTGTTCGATTCGATGCATCGTTAATATACATCGGGTGTTTTTAATACATCGATGTATATCGTCCACCACTAGTTGGGGCTAGTCGCTCGCACGCTCTGGACCACTGAGTGGATAAAATAAATAAACAATCAAATTATTCTACAAGGTAGAAGATAAAATTTTTATGGACGTTTTTGAAGAAAGGCTTTATACAGTACTAGTTTCTGCCCGCGACTTCGCACGCGTGTTTCTATGAAAAGATTATTTCTATACCATGGAAATGATGGCCAGAAAATATCTTTAACACTTTGACTGCGATTTTTTTTCGACGACTGTGATCTTTTTTTTAACCTAAAAAAATTCGTGCTGCCGCTCTACACAGCGGTTGTGTTGCGCCGCACATGCGTTTCGTTCGAAAAATATTACGGCTGTGCTGAGTCACACAGATCTGTATTTTCTCAGCCGCTGCGCTAGTGTGGATTTTCGCATATTAGTCACTTGTAGAAAACACATACCGTGTGATTTCAGCAATCAAAGTGTTAAAATCGATATACTTCGCAATATCCCAATCAATTCTATCGTATGGCATCAATGTTTGGGCTGTATAGTCAATACCTGTGTAGGCGCCCAGCAGAGCTTGGCAGAGACGCCGGCGAGCGGCGAGTGCAGCGCCGCCGTCCGCTGCAGCGACACGCGCGCGGCGGAGCGGCGCCGGCGCATGCGGGTCACTAGCCATGACCCACCGCAACTGTGCAGAAACGTCAATTAAAATAGTGTATGTACGTCAAGTCTTCTCGTCATCCATACCGCAATGCTTAAAAACGAAAGTTTTCAACCATGGGGGGCCTATGTCCAGCAGTGGACTAACATAGGCTGATGATGACGATGTAACAGAGAAATAGCGATCATACGTCGACAGTTGTAGGCATATGAGATAAATTTTACAAACTATACGTTCTGAAGTCAACAAGAACGTGAAATTTTTCGATTGCGCCTCCTGATTTTACCCGTAGCGACATCTAGTTATAATTTTGCTTAGTAAATTGGATCCATTGATTTCCTTTTATGGTTTGTTACAAATAGAGAAAAAGGCCTGGAAACTATACGAAAACTAAAGCCCCAGGTGATATAATAACGAAGATATCCGACAGAGAACCAAAGTTATCGACATAGCTTAAAGAATTAACAATCTGAAGTGGCAGTGACCCGGTCATATCTCACGAAGAACCGACAACCGTTGGGGTAAACGTCTTCAGAGACTACGACTCGGTAAAAGTAGTGCAGGACGCCCTCTAGGTGGGATGACGACCTGCGAAAGACTGCAGGCAGATGCGTCGAGCTGAAGACAGGGTGCTATGGCGCTCATTGATTTGATATCTTTGGGAAGGCATATGTCCAGCACAGTGTCCTAACCACTAGACGATCACGTTCTATGTCCAGCAGTGGAGTAATAAAGGCTGATGATGATGCAATGAACACTTACTTGGGATCTTCACCAATAAGCTTGAGGACTTCGAAGCCAGAGCCTCTCTGCGCTGCCTTCAGCTCTCGCCCTGTGCAGCCGACAATCTAAAAAAAAAAACATTAATGTTTTAAACCTTTAATTCTTTATTGTACTCGTACACATACAAAACTTAAAAATAACATAATTAAAAAAGATATGTACATAGGCGAGCTTAACCCTGAGTTAGAGTTTTCTTCCAGCAAACCTTAGGTTTACAGGAGAGGCGATGGAATAGATAGAGGAAGTGTACAAAGAAACAAATTAGACTAATAATACAATACGGAATTAGATTATAATATACATACATAAATTAAAAAAATAATAGTTCAATAAACCTAATAAACACATTAAGTTCAATATAATAAAAAAATATAGCTAATTAAATATATATATATAAATAACTCTAGATAGATAATTTTATGTTGATAGGAAGCCTTGATAGAACCTTGCTTACCACACCTCACTCAAGCATTCGCATCTACCTAGACAATGTTTCTGCTTCGCGGCAGGGGTACTTGTGTATACAAAAAATATACAAAATGTTTATTACATACTAGAGGATATACTGTCTTAATCATATTTTATTTAAATTTATTTTTTAATTATTAATATTAAAAAAATGCTGGACAATTCACACAGCATTATCTAGCCCCATGGTAAGCAGAGCTTGTGTTATGGGTACTAGATAACTGATATACATAATACAATACATTACATAGATAGATATTTTTATTATACATAGAAAAACGACCAGAACACCCGGAACAAATATCTGCAGATCGTACACACAATTGTTCCGAGGCGGGAATCGAACCCGCAACCTCCTGCGTCGCAGGCGGACCTTCGCCCACCGCGCCACATCGGTCGTCTAGATCGTCAATATTAGAAGACACCTTTTAAGTTTATGGAAACACTATGTGGCTTCGCTCTTCCATGTTCAAATTAATTATGTATGTACGAAGACGTACGGATAAATGCATTATTTAGCATTAGTCTATCGAATTTACTGAATCGGCATATTTACGCCCTTACCAACCAGTGCGACGCTGACCGCGACGCGATACTACCGTATGAAGGCTCGTTTACTTCCTATGTGTTTTACGTGTTATAATTTCAATAAACTTTTGAAAAGTGTTCAGTGATTTCACTCAGTAACTTTACATAACTACTATACTATGTACGTACATTTCCGTACAATAAATAAATAAATAAATAATGCTGGACAATTCACACAGCATTATCTAGCCCCATGGTAAGCAGAGCTTGTGTTATGGGTACTAGATAACTGATATACATAATACTATATATTACATAGATAGATATTTTTTATTATACATAAAAAACGACCAGAACACCCGGAACAAATATCTGCAGATCGTACACACAATTGTTCCGAGGCAGGAATCGAACCCGCAACCTCATGCGTCGCAGGCGGACCTTCGCCCACCGCGCCACATCGTCATCAAACTAAGAATAGTAATCATCATCATCATCATAATCAGCCTATAGCAGTCCATTGCTGGACATAGGCCTCCCCAATGAGCGCCATAGCACCCTGTCTTCAGCTTGCCGCATCCAGCATCTACCTGCAGTCTTACGCAGATCGTCATCCCACCTGGTCGGAGAGCGTCCTACACTACGTTTACCGAGTAGTGGTCTCCACTCAAGAACACGTTTGCCCCAGCAAGAATAGTAATGATTATAAGTAAAAAAAAATAAGAATTAAAGAAGTTGAGGGTAGGACACAGAATCTAACAATATGTTTATAACTTTCAGTGTATGGTCCAAGGCAGGGTTGGAAAAAAAACAGTTTTTTTTTATATTTTATAAAACAAACAGTTCAAAATTTTTAAAACAAGTGTTTTTTTTTACTTATCAATTTCAAATCAATTATAGCGAATAATAAAATAATCCATTTCTAAACAATTTCCTAATTCACATTCGTAAAAATTAACAAAACGATAAATATTTACTTTTGTTGCATATCTCAGTACCTCTAATCTAATTATTAAAAATTATTATTATTATTAATCAATACAAAACACTTTACATACACCTTGTATGTAGTGTTGTAGGTAGGTAGAGAACTAGAGAGAGAGCGGGGAATAGGTACCGTACCCACTAATCCAGTGAATTACTTTCTTTCGACGGCCGACATAGGGACTTTCCCTGCGGGACTTTACTGGCGGGGAGTTACCTATGTAGTGTGTAAATACCACAGCCAGTCTGTGGTATTTACACACATTCGTTAGCAATTAAAGGTAGTTTTAAACCCTGGTTTTTTCTTAATATAAAACATAGTTTTATTTCAAACTGTTTTAAACACTGTTTTAAAACAACTTGTTTAAATCATGCCAACCCTGGTCCAAGGCAAGATAATTTGGCGTATTTAATTAAATTTTATGAGCATATATATATCTGTACCTGCAAGAACTGCAGCCTCCCATGTGGGGTGTGCAGGGGGCCCAGCACAGCGTCGTTGGCGACCAGCAGGTGGCGCAGCCGGCCGCGGGAGGACCCTTCCAGCGAGCGGTGCCAGGATATGTGGTCGCCAGCGCAGAGCTTGTTACCTGCAATATTTATTTATTGAGATATTAACATCATTACAGGTGTTTTTATTAATCCCTAAGGCGATTACAGCTGCAAACCCTTATTTAAGAAATATAATTTACTTCCATTGCCGAGCATGTACATAAGAGATATTTGTTTGTTTGTGAAAGAATATCCTCATTATTTCAAGACTCACGCAGATGTGATGGAGAGACGGACGAGACATAAAGACAGGCTCTATGTCCCAAAATGTAGAGTAGAACTTGCGAATAAGAATGCATACCATCAAGCAATAAGAATTTATAATAAGTTACCCAATGAATTTAAATCTATGCAATATAATTTATTTAAAATTAAGCTTAGAAAGTGGTTAATTGATAGATGTTTCTATGACATGAAAGAATATTTAAATTATAGGTCTTTTTGATAAAATTGTATAATTTTCTTTCTGACATTTTAGTTATCTACCTTTTATGATTATATTTTTTTTGACATGATTTATAAAGCCTAAGAATATTGTAGCTAATAAATTTGTAACAATTTTGCACGCCCTGACGAGGCAGAATGTATAGGAACCTTATTATTAAGAAGATCTATTGTACCGACATTCCTGCAAAAATAAATGATTCATGATATATCTACTTATATTAACTTAATAAATAGTTCATACGGTTTTGATTTGTTACTATAGAACCATTCTAACTTTTTTAATTATGTGTTAAACACAGCGCCATCTAGGACGCTCATGTGGCACTACGTTCTCATCTTAGATCGATCACTCCTTATGTAGTTCGGACAACCGCCGAGGCGGCGCTGTTGCACGGACTATATAAGGAGGCATGGACGGTGGCGCCGTCTCTTCTGCCAAACGAATCTTGTAT
Organism: Eupithecia abbreviata; assembly: GCA_943735965.1. Lineage (NCBI taxonomy): Eukaryota > Metazoa > Arthropoda > Insecta > Lepidoptera > Geometridae > Eupithecia > Eupithecia abbreviata. The sequence goes on along the minus strand of OX031003.1, from coordinate 4,591,283 downwards.
ACACAAACGTCACATTGTCTGAATAAATTTTCCCTCATCCTGAAAGTCCCTGCTCACTCTACCTCTTTCTATGACAAATCATTCACTGTACAAGCTACCCGTCTATGGAATGCTCTCCCTCTGGACATCAGACGTGCAAAATCACTCCCTATCTTCAAAAAACTGCTGCATCAGCATTATTTATCCATATGAAATATTGATAGCCTTATGTCTATGTAAGTTTATTATAATGTTTGTAATGTAGGTGTAGACAACGCTTTGAATATAAGAAATTTTCGAGAATAAAACGCCTATCCCGCTAGAATTAAGACTTCTAGGTTTTGAAAAATTGTTTGTATAGATAGATAGGGTCTTAAAGTATAAAATAGAATGTAAATTATAAGGATAAATATATAAATAAATGGATAAATAGGCAGAAAACCGAGCCCGGCATAATGAAAATTAAACGGCCGCGTAGAGGAAAATAAGCCGTCCTCTACGCGGTATAGCCTTGTGCCGGGTAAGGTACTGCACAACCTTGTTAGAGAGTCCAAGTCTAAGTTCCAATGTTCGTAATTAGTAAGAAGTACTGCAATAAATCAAAGTACCAAGTGAGAAGTGTTTCCCTTCATCCTCTGATCTTCATGCTGGCGGCGGAACTCCTTGCCACGACATCTCCTGAATCGGCGGGCTACCTGAGAAGCCCAGAGAAGAGAGAAAAAAGGACGGTCTTCACCTCAGGGCCGTCCACGACAGTAGGTATTTAGTGTATTTGTTATCAATTATTTATTAAAGTGCCACCGTCTATATTGTTAGTTCATGTCCAGTCCATCCCAAGGTTGCATGGAAGAGATCGCTCTCAGCGATAAGGCCGCCCTTTATACCTTTATTCTAAGTTTTTATCTCTGTATTATTTTCTGTTTTGTGTGGTGTAATAAAGTGTTATCTATCTTCTTTCTGTTATAGCTGGCTAATTTTACATTATGTTTTCAAGTCCTGTGTTAGAAATAATTTAACACTTTGAGTGCTGAAAACGCACGGTATGAGTTTTCTAATAGTGACTAATATGCGTAAATCCACACTAGCGCAGCGGCTGAGAAAATACAGATCTTTGTGACTCAGCACAGCCGTAATATTTTTCGAACGAAACGCATGTGCGGCGCAACACAACCGCTGTGTAGAGCGGCAGCACGAATTTTTTAGGTAAAAAAAAAGATCGCAGTCGTCGCAAAAAAACCGCAGTCAAAGTGTTAAACTTATTTATAAAAGCATGTGACAAACACCCTAGACTATGTAGAGACCCGAATAGACTTATTCTAAAAGATTCGCGTTCAGCAAAGTTTTTCATATTTCGTATCATTTATTGTAATTTCATCTTAGGTGTAGTCTTAGTGGGTAGGTACACAATGCATAAAAACCCTGTAGGGCACAACAATTTTTGGGTTCTTTTTAAATGTTAGCCTAAAATTCTAAACAATAATTATTTATAAAATTAGGAATGTCATATAGGAATTATAGGAATGTCATGATTAGGTAGAGCTTTTCCAAAAGTTGTTGGACTCTATGCGTAAAAATATACAATAAATTGCCAAATGAAATAAAATGATTAAATAATGATAAATCAAATAGCTAAGATGGCTGAATGAAATGAATTTTTTCACTTCTCTTGCTCAAAAAGTGTAACATAACATAATAGTGTAGCTTAGCGGGCCTAAAACTCGAGTTTAATACCTCGGGCTAAAAAGTATTTATTCTTTTTAATTTTTGTCTAAAATCATCAGCCCGTACAAAGCATTCGTTCTCTTACATAAAAACTCGACTTCTTGGTGCTCCGTCAATCTTTTATTTTGAAAATAGAACCGTCTTGGTGATGTTTTATGAAGGTTGATTCTTCCCTTCACGGTAGAATGCGAACTGTTTCGTTGCGGGTTAAATAGAGATTTAAAAAAAAAGACGGTATTGGCGCTAAATCTCTAGAATTTTCTTCATTCCAAATAATTTCTGAAAATTGTCTAATTTTGAATTGTTTTATTTTCTCGCAATCGAAGTGAAATGTAGAGTGTTTTACTCGGGCCAAAACTTGTCATCCTCCCTCGCTACGCTCGGGAGTATAACAACCTCGTATATAATAGGATGGTTTAGTCCCTTGTAAAACAATCTACTATTATGTCATCGATGAGTTTTTAAATGTTCGATAATATGTAATATCTAATTTAATTTGTCACCATAATTATTGCATGCTAGAATATACAATACAATACAATAACTCTTTATTGCACACCAAATACATAAAAGATACACAAGACAGGAAAAGAAAAAAAACAAATACAAAATATGCTGTACAATGGGCGGCCTTATCGCTAAGAGCGATCTCTGCCAGGCAACCTTTGGATGGACATGAAGTGCTAGAACAAGTATAGACAGTGGCGTGTAATACAGAATAATATTTAATAGGGACATACATAAAATACCTACTGATATACATAGCTATAAGTATAAATACATACATAAATATATAATATAAATAAAATAAAATAAAAATACATATATAAATATATAATATAGGTATGATGTATATAAATTAACAGTTTGATGTTGAGGTAAGGAAGTGTTCATAGACCATATGTTTGAATATAGGGAGACTTAGCTTGTCGTATAGAAATGGGTAGGGCATTCCACAGTTTTATGGTATGTACGGTAAAGGATGAGCTATAGGAATGGAAGGGGCGGGGAGTTTTTAGTTGAAGAGTGTTTGTTGAGCGGAGGGAGCGGCTATGGGTTTGGTGGATGTATTCAAAACGTTCCTTGAGGTAACTTGGTGTATTTATATAGTGAGACATGAGTGCATTACTTAGAACTAAACAACTTTTATACCAATTAAACTTTTGAAACTACCATGGTTATCAAAAGTGTCAAAAGTCAAAAGTCCGCCCTTGGGGTCAGCCAACGATCCATGGAGCGTAGCATCTTAGGAGTCAAGCTGTCAGACCGCGTGCGGAACAGCATACTACGCTCCAAAACACGCATCGTTGACGTTGGTCAGACAGCCGGAAGCCTGAAGTGGAACTGGGCCGGACACGTCTGCCGTATGTCCAGCGACTTATGGGCAAAGACCACCACAGAGTGGAGCCCACCCAACGCTAAGAGGCGACGTGGAAGGCCCAGGATGAGATGGCGCGACGAGCTCGTGGTACATCTTCCATCATGGCCTGTTGCAGCGTTGGATCGCGAGGAGTGGAAGAAGAAAAGGGAGGCCTTTGCCCAGCAGTGGGACAGTAATGGCTTAAAATAATAAATAATAAAATGGTTATCAACACTTAAATCATTTAAAACGGGATATATACCATGATTTGATTTTTGAGTTATCCAATATTTCGGCACAGTTTCATGCGCCATGATCACGGAATAACTGAAGGCACTGCGACTGCGAGTAAGTTTTTACGGGCAGACATACCGATTTACCCTCATTTTTTGTCTTTTGCTACGTTGCTACGAGGACCTTCACCCACCGCGCCACAGAGGTCGTCAAAAAATCACATAAAATCCTCTGTTAGGCCCGGAATTGTTAGAGGGGGTTGAGAAGGTAGCAAAAACCTCCCCCATCCCTCATTTAATTTTCGCAAACGATGCACCTAACACTCTGTATATAAAATATTTAAAATACCTTCATTCCCTTATCTACTGACCTGTAGTAAACACGTATCTAGCGAGCGCCTGGCACAGCTGCGCCGGCCACAGCGGCGGCTGCGGGGCGGCGCTCTCTAGCCGAAACGTCAGCTCGAAGCCGTAGCCAGACTCGGGGCCGCCGGTCGCGTGCACCCGTCCATCGCCATGTAGGTCTGATAGGCCGAAACTGGGGACACGAGATCATCAATACAATACAAATACGCTTTAACACTTTGACTGCGGTTTTTTTTTTCGACGACTGCGATCTTTTTTTTAACCTAATCCATTCGTGCTGCCGCTCTACACAGCGGTTGTGTTGCGCCGCACATGCGTTTCGTTCGAAAAATATTACGGCTGTGCTGAGTCACACAGATCTGTATTTTCTCAGCCGCTGCGCTAGTGTGGATTTACGCATATTAGTCACTTGTAGAAAACACATACCGTGTGATTTCAGCACTCAGTGTTAAGAAAGAGAGAAAGAGCGCCAGCCGCAACGTGTTTACGTTGGCTGTGTTTCAATCGAACTAAACAACGACGACCGATGTGGCGCGGTGGGCGAAGGTCCGCCTGCGACGCAGGAGGTTGCGGATTCGATTCCCGCCTCGGAACAATTGTGTGTACGATCTGCAGATATTTGTTTCAGGTGTTCTGGTGGTTTTCTATGTATAATAAAAAATATCTATCTATGTAATGTATTGTATTATGTATATCAGTTATCTAGTACCCATAACACAAGCTCTGCTTACCATGGGACTAGATAATGCTCTGTGAATTTGTCCAGCATTATTTTTTATTTTATTTACGGAGACGACTTTTAGCTTTGATTTTGTATGTGACCCGAAATCTATACATCAAAATTGTTTACCATACCGTCAACACTAATATCCCTAGTGCTTCACTATTATCGTTAACGCAACACTTGAGAACAATATGGCATTCATAAAAAATAATTTTCGTAGCGAGGGTCAGCAAAAAATTGTCTCGAAACAAAAATACTCGGGTGGCCCTTATTTTGTTTTGAGTAGTATAGATAGTATTTTTGATCACAATACCTGATGTAGTGCCAGTGTGGTGGAATATTCTCCTCTGGTCGTCCAGGGCTCCAATACATGCTGATGTAGTCTAAAGGGTCCTCTCCACCAAGCCTGGAAGTACATTAAATAGTGTACAGAAGACATTTTTTGACGACCGATGTGGCGCGGTGGGCGAAGGTCCGCCTGCGACGCAGGAGGTTGCGGGTTCGATTCCCGCCTCTGAACAAATGTGTGTACGATCTGCAGATATTTGTTCCGGGTGTTCTGGTCGTTTTTCTATGTATAATAAAAATATCTATCTGTGTAATGTATTGTATTATGTATATCAGTTATCTAGTACCCATAACACAAGCTCTGCTTACCATGGGGCTAGATAATGTTGTGTGAATTGTCCAGCATTATTTATTTTATTTATTTTTATTTAAATACATTAACCACTGGTCCGGGAGCCAGGTACAAATTTGGTCAATTATGTCCTCCCGAGCGAAAATTCGTAAAATGCATTAGGGATTAATATTATGAATACTCGTGACCGTCAGCTGCGACTCCGTGGGTGAGTTGGGCAGTGGCAGCGATGACGACATTAATCCCAAAATACAGAATAAAGGTTCCAATTACCTTGACATATTCTGTAATTCAGCAATCCCATTAGATTCGCACCATGTGTATCTATTATTTATTTATTATTATTTATTTTAAGCCATTGTCCCACTGCTGGGCAAAGGCCTCCCTTTTCTCCTTCCACTCCTCGCGATCCAACGCTGCAACAGGCCTAATAAAAGATGTGCCTCGAGCTCGTCGCGCCATCTCATCCTGGGCCTTCCACGTCGCCTATATTATGTATATACATATGTGTATCTATAAACATTTTTTTAAGTGAAAACTTCTGGTATTTTAATCACTTTTTGGGTGAACAAAAAGCGTGAAACTCGCGTCTTCGTCACCGCACGCTTTGCTTCGTAGTATAAACAAATTATACAATTAAGTTTTCACTTCTATCAACTAAATATCATATTATAAATCTACTAGCGGACCTTCCCGGCTTCGCACGATTTTAGTACGGATCCCTAACTTTTTGAAAATATAATATGTTCACCGGGCATAGAGTGGCTTCACAATGGTGAAAGAGTTTTTCAAATCGGTCCAGTACATTCGGAGCCTATTCATTACAAACAAACAAAAAATCAAACCTTTCCTCTTTATAATATTAGTATAGATACCAGTGCAACAATATTATAAATGCAAAAGTTTGTATTTTTGGTTGGATGGATGGACGTTTGTTAATTGTTTATTCCAAAATTACTGAACAGATCTTACTGAAATTTTGTATACAGGTAGTTCTAAGCCTGGAAGCCACGGGCAGAAACTAGTATAATAATAAACGAACTGCGCCCCGCGTGGAAATCTATATGTCAAATGATTTAAAAAACTTCCTCTTGAATTTCTCTATCTATTAAAAAAAACTGCATCAAAATCCGTTGCGTAGTTTTAAAGATCTAAGCATACATAGGGACAGACAGACAGCAGGAAGCAACTTTGTTTTATACTATGTAGTGATCTACATTGCTTACCAGTACTTGAGTCTAGTAGTGACTTGCAAGGGGTTTGGCTGATCAGGGTATGCCTTGCAGCAAGCTTCACACAGAGCTTTCAGGCCGGGAGGAACCAACCTATCTGGAAAAGTAGAAAAAAAATAATTAAAACTATTATGGTTATTATACTTTTGACAAATCCTATGGTGCGGTGGGCAAAGGTCCAGATGCAATGCAGGAGGTTGCGGGTTCAATTCTATGTATAATACAAAAATACAAAAAATAAATACAAAATTATTTATTTGCCATTTCACTTAAATATGTACAGATTAATGGCAGCCCCCGCACGAGGCAAGCCTGTGTCGCGGGAAGCCTGTTTACATAGGTAACTTTAACGGTAGAGATTTAAAGAAACTGATACTGATACAGGTCAAACAAACAAAAAAAATAAGAAACTAAATCTAATAAATTATAATAAAAAACATATATCTATCTATGTAACGTAGTTTATTAAGTATATCAGTCATCTAGTACCCATAACACAAGCTCTGCTTAGCTAGGCTAGATGATGCCGTGTGGATTGTCGAGCATTATTTAAATAAATAACTTAAAATTAGTCTTTTACAACTTACATCATTGTCAAATTAACAATAAAAATTACAAGTTACAACACTTATTTAAAGTGGAATATTTAATTTACCTGTATATCCCATATTAAATGAATAAGTTTCTTGTTGCCTAGGTACCTACTAAGTTTGACTTAGGAAAGCATTTGTTCTGAATTTTTAGAGAGATTGGTATCTTGTTTCATTTATAAAAATGAGTCAAGTCTTCTTGGGTGGTCTTAATTTTACCATGAAGCTCTGACATGGCAGATCTGTTTATGCTATTTATTGGGCCATAATCTATGATTAGGTGAAGTTTCCTTACTCACCAGCTTGGGAGGCTTCATCACTCGGTTGCTGAATCTCCTGCAAGTTACCAGGAGGTAAAGCTGCAGCATTATCGACCTCTGTTTGCATGACCTGCGCAGACGCAACAAACGACAGGGCGCTGTTTTGTACTACTCCGGTGGGCGGTGGAACGCCAGAACCGCTGGCGCCAGACATTGTTGCGTTTCTTTGCTGAGTTTTAGAGTTGAAATAAGGAATATCGAAGATTTGTGATGTTTTTTGAGACAAACTTGTCGTTGACTGGCACTTACTTGGATTGGAGGCACACTTTTCGTATTGATTTTGATAAAGTTGCGTTCAATATACTTTATTGCATGTTTATGTGACAGCTGCTTGTTTAAGAAACAGGCAGCTGATGTAGTCGCGAGGCGGTGGTTTGAAAATGTTACTGAACGCCATAGAGCTAGTAAAGTCAATATTATTTTTCACAATCAATCAACTTCAACTTTTCCGAAGGAAGAGCAAAATGGTCGGTGATTGTTTGTTTATTTATTTTCCAAGATACGTGAAAAGAACGTTTTTAGCTGGTCCTGCAAGTGAATTAGAAAAAAATCACCACTACAAGAAGTAAAATGATAAAAACTGTAGTACTACTACATATTTGTCGTAATTCCATAAGTTTTCAGTGAGAAAAATATTCTAAAATGTTAGTGGCGTTGTTTGTTCATAGAATGTCTACAAAAAGACGATTATCTTCTAAACAAAGAGTGACAAGCAGTGAAAAACTACAGAAATCTGTGCTAGGGAGTGATAACTGTAGGACCTGCTTAGCTACAGAAGGTTTAACGTCCATTTTCTGTGATAAAGAGACTAAAGAGAAACGGTCTCACGACTTGCAGCTTGTCACTGGATTGGAGGTAAGATTAAAACACTAGAATAAAAAACAATAATAAAACACTTATGCTATTATGGCAAATGTAATATAATAAATTAAATATGGATAATAGGCTGAGCTTAAGCCGCTTCCAGACATACAGGTCTATGGTGGAGGCCAGTTGTATTCACTTGCAATTGTAGGTACTAGCTGCACCACAGGCTGCGTCGAGCGAGAGAGGCTAAAACCTATATTTCATTACAAATTCACCCCATGCCCGAAGTCAATTAATAGAATAGCTTTTGAACTTTTGAAACTATCATGGTTATTAACACAAAAGTAATTTAAAACGGGATATTTACTTTCGAGCTTACAAACTGTTGGTAAACATAGGCATTCAGACTAGGCTTACCATCGGCGGAGATCATTTGTGTACAGGGCGTTCGAACTGACTAGACACGTAATGGGGCAAGTCTGATTAGACCGAATAGAAGCGACTGATGATTCGCTCGACGCATTTTCCGTCAGATACCCTTACTCCGCGAATTCGCGAGATGTGGGACGAGCACGGAGTGCCAGCCTAATATTCGTGATGGTTATGAACGCGTATTATGTGTTTGACTATAAAATAAATAATAAAATTTAATTAATTCATGAAAACTCGTAGCTAGACCAACCACTATGTATCAATACAAAGCCAGAACTGAGTTTTGTGTAAATTTTTCGGCTTGCAGCGAAGTTATAAATAAATCTATATTGTTCCTTCATGTCCAGTCCATCCCAAGGTTGCCTGGAAGAGATCGCTCTCAGCGGTAAGGCCGCCCTTTATACCTGTATTCTAAGTTTTTATTTCCTGTTTAGTGTGGTATAATAAAGTGTTTTCTATATATCTATCTAAATCTCTAACCAAATAATCTTATCTTCTATATATATAAAAATCAATTGCTTTTCGTTTGTCTCAATAAAACTCGAGAACAGCGGGTTTAGCCGATTTTGGTTTTGATATATTTGTCGTACTCCAGGGAAGGTTTACTTTAAACGGTGATAAAATATGGTAAAATTTTGCAGAAAATTCCGAAGCCGCGTGGCGCAGCTAATTCAAAATAAAGAATAAGAACCAAAGCACTGTGATGTAGACAGACCAACTATCAGCTGCTCGTCTTTAAATAAATGATAATAATAATAAGTCAGTAGTCACCGGTCGCTAAGCCTAGCTTGGTGGTCGGTGATCTATCGTTTTGATATATTTTTTACCGTAGAATAGTTTTATAATATTTTACTGTATTGATTTTCTAGAATAAAAAATATATTTTCTACGAGAAATTTAAATTATTAAGTGGATAATAATAAGTCGAGTCGTTTCCGTTAACACTTTGACTGCGGTTTTTTTTCGACGACAGCGATCTTTTTTTTTACCTAAAAAATTCGTGCTGCCGCTCTACACAGCGGTTGTGTTGAGCCGCACATGCGTTTCGTTCGAAAAATATTACGACTGTGCTGAGTCACAAAGATCTGTATTTTCTCAGCCACTGCGCTAGTGTGGATTTACGCATATTAGTCACTTGTAGAAAACTCATACCGTGCGTTTTCAGCACTCAAAGTGTTAACGGCGGCGTCATAACGAAGAGCCTTGATTAAACATCTGAAGAGAATCGCTCGGAAGTTGGATCAAGAGCCAGATCCAAAAGGCGGTACTCCTGGACTCGGCACGTATCGTCAGGAACTCTGCAGCCCTATTCACCGGCCGCTTCATTCTAGCGAGCGATCGGTGATCTTACAGTTTTGATATATTTTCTACTGTAGAATTATTATATTAACCCGGAGTGTCCCACTGCAGAGCAAAGGCCTCCCTCCCCTTCCACTCATCTCGGTCCTCAGCAAGGAGAGCCCACTCTTTGTTGTATATATCGAGCTCATCCCGCCATCTCCGCCTAGGCCTTTCACGTGGCCGTCGTCCGTCCGGGACCCAGTCAATGGCGATCTTCGCCCACTGCTGGTCTGACATACGCCACACATGTCCAGTCCAGCCCAGTCCTACTGTAGAATAGTTTTATAATATTTAATTGTATATATTTTCTATAGTAAAAAATTTATTTATCTACGGGAATTTTAAATAAATGAGTCTATAATATGGTAATGGTAAGTGTACTCCTGTTACAGCACTTAGACTCTGATTGGTTCTTTGTGCGTGGTGTGTGTTTACTAGTTTAACCAGCCTAACTCCGACCAGAAGCGGAGTGTATAATAATAAACCCTGCTTTCAGATAAGAAGTAATGATGGTCTGTCGCAGAAGATCTGCTCAAAATGCTCCCAGGCTATCAGCTCCTACCTGCGTTTCCGGAGGGTCAGTCGGAAGGCTGAGAAGGCCCTGCTGAAGATGGCCGAAGGTGTGCCAAAAGTTGGGAAAAAATACAGGTAACTTTTTAAGTGTTAATACAATACAAAACAAAAATATTTTATTGTACCAGATACAGATAATTATAAAAGACATTACATACGACGAATACAATGGGTGGCCTTATCGCGTAGAAGCGATCTAGTGTGTACATATGAAACGCGCCTTAAGGGTCCGGCGACACTCGCTTGCAAAAATCGCTCCGAATATCGCTGTCCCTGTTTAACCCTTGTGCCGCGCCCCATGCGAGCGCGATAGCAATATTAGCCGTTCAAAATTTGGTTTGTTCCGTAATACCAAAAATTATGACTGAATACTTTTTGTATTCTTCACAAAGTATTGTTATTTTGTAACTAGACAATATAAGCTATGTTCCTTAATAAATAACACGTAAGATATTGATGTTTTTAATACGAAACAAATAGCAAGAAAACTTGTCCATTTTCGCATAAAAATGTGCAAAATGCGATTGGCTTTCATTTCATTTTAGGTAAGTATTTTGAAAAAAAAAAACTATTTAGGAACCTAGATAAATACTACTCAAAAACAAATAAAAAAAAAATATACTGCAAATATGCTTAAATTGGAAATTATTTTGGTATTACGTTTGTATGAAGAATTCGTCCCTCCGGAGGCCTCTTAAATAGTCAAGCTAACAGGCAAGGAAATATCTGACGGAAAATGCGTCGAGCATCGGAACTCGTATGTTTTTGATTATTTATTGTGTAAGTACAATAAAGAGTTATGGTCCCATAAAATATTTACGAGGGATAAATAAATAAATAATACTGGACAATTCACACAGCATTATCTAGCCCCATGGTAAGCAGAGCATGTGTTATGGGTACTAGATAAATGATATATATAATACAATACATTACATAGATAGATATTGTTTTATTATACATAGAAAATGACCAGAACACCCGGAACAAATATCTGCAGATCGTACACACAATTGTTCCGGGGCGGGAATCGAACCCGCAACCTCCTGCGTCGCAGGCGGACCTTCGCCCACCGCGCCACATCGGTCTTAAAATATAATTTGATTGTTGAAATTGAACATGAATCCCTTAGTTTTCACTGTTTTTAACAGACAAACACTTATCTCTCGAGAATAAATTTATAGCGAAAAATATCAAAATCGGTCCCTAATTAACAAATAAAAAGGGTTCGATTCCCGCCTCGGAACAATTGTGTGTACAATCTACAGATGTTTGTTCCGGGTGTTCTGGTCAAAAATATCTATCTATGTAATGTATTGTATTATGTATATAGGTTATCTAGTACCCATAACACAAACTCTGCTTACCATGGGGCTAGATAATGCTATGTGAATTGTCCAGCATTATTTATTTATATGTATTCCCTCAAAGAACTTAGATTTTTGAGTTTTCCAATATTTCGGCACAGTTCTATGCGCCATGATCACGGAATAACTGAAGGCACTGCGAGTAGTATATGAATTATCTTCTATAATATAAAAATTTATCGCTGAATGTGTTGCTAAGCGCAAATCTCGAGAGCAGCTAAACCGATTTCGCTAATTCATTTTTTAGAATATTCCTTGAAGTACGAGGATTGTTCTTACGGAGAGAAAAAAAAGAAAAAATTCAAAAAATTGCCTAAAACAAATGACCACCCACGCGAAGCCGCGACGAGCCGCTAGTTTATAATAATTATGAATTTTGTAAGTTTCTATTTTATTTTCAGGATACAAAAAGACATAAAGCCAGTGAAATCCCTGATAAAGGCAGTGAAATCGGAGGTGGAAATCACCGTGGAGCCAGTTGACGAGGAGTATGCCTATGATGACTATGGCCACTTCGATGAGTATGATGGTTACAAGGAGGAGCAGACGATGCCTATTAAACAAGTAAGTGTAAATAAATCGGCTAGCACGTGGATGGTAAATTCAGTAAATTCAATTTATTCACCATAACATTATTACTAATATTGGCATGTCAATTAAGACTACAGTACAATGAATACTCTTAAATTAAATTAAATCCTAAATATGGTACAATAATATAAGTATAAACAATAATAACTTATCACAAATTGACAAATGAGCACGTTAAAAACTCGTTAATGCTATAGAATGGGTTACATACTAAAAAGTTCTTTATTTTTGCTTTAAATTCCTGAAAAGGAAGTAGAGTTAGTTCTAGTGGTAACTTGTTATATAAATCAAGCTTTAGGGTTGAACCCTGTTTATGTGGTTCCGTAGCATTGCAAATAACTATCTAGTCAGCGAGCTATGGAAAGAGCTATGCTCGGAGTTTCTCTGAAGGATAGGATTCGCAACGAATACATCCGACAGAGAACCAAAGTTATCGACATAGTTCTGAGAATTAGCAAGCTGAAGTGGCAGTGGGCCGGCCATATTTCGCGAAGAACCGACGGCCGCTGGGGCAAACGTGTTCTTGAGTGGCGACCACGACTCGGTAAACGTAGTGTAGGACGCCCTCCGACCAGGTGGGATGACGACCTGCGAAAGACTGCAGGTAGATGCTGGATGCGTCAAGCTGAAGACAGGGTGCTATGGCGCTCATTGGGGGAGGCCTATGTCCAGCAGTGGACTAATATAGGCTGATGATGATGATGACCTTCAAAACATTATCTAGCGCAGCGGCTGAGAAAATACAGATCTTTGTGACTCAGCACAGCCTTAATATTTTTCGAACGAAACGCATGTGCGGCGCAACACAACCGCTGTGTAGAGCGGCAGCACGAATTTTTTCAAAAAAAAGATCGCAGTGGTCGAAAAATAATCGCAGTCAAAGTGTTAAAGAAATATAATAGCAAAAAGCCAAGAAGGCTTTCTACTCCAGACATTAATGATGCTTGGCTAGATGTCGCTCAGTTCCGCACCGACAATAGTTTGTAAGAAATTCAATGTTGTGCTAATTACATAAATATTGACATGTATCAAATAAATAAATAAATAATGCTGGACAATTCACACAGCATTATCTAGCACCATGGTAAGCAGAGCTTGTGTTATGGGTACTAGATAACTGATATACATAATACAATACATTACATAGATAGATATTTTTTATTATACATAGAAAATGACCAGAACACCCGGAACAAATATCTGCAGATCGTACACACAATTGTTCCGACACGTTCCGATCGAAAATCGCATTATATTTAGATTTAGATAAGCAAATCAAATGTATTTGACACTTAATTTTTCACATGTTCATATATCACATATGAATGTACTCGTGGTTTCTTTTCACTTCTTCCACTAGTAGACGGTAAGAAAAGACAGATAGACAGCGGGCGCTTAGCAATAGGGTCCCGTTTTCACCCTTTGGTATGGAACTCTAAAAACAAAAATCCCGGAAATTGGTAATAATATTAGTAATAATAAGCGTACTCTTGTTCACAGGAAGTCCGCCCCCGCAAGAAACGCGCCCGCCTCCTCCCCGCGACGTCTTACGCATGTGGGACTTGCCATAAAGAGTTCAGGATGAAAGCGACCTACAAGGCGCATATGCGGTTTCATACCAACTTCTGTGTATGCGAGGTGAGACTTTATTATCATAAAAGTAAAGGTCACTATTGCTTGTAGAAGCCTATAAAGTTATCGCCAACTTCGAGACTTTATAATCATCACCTAAGGTTTTTGCTTGTGAAACTAAACAAGGAGTTCAAGATGAAAGCGACCTACAAGGCGCATATGCGGTTTCATACCAACTTCTGTGTATGCGAGGTGAGACTTTATTATCATAAAAGTAAAGGTCACTATTGCTTGTAGAAGCCTATAAAGTTATCGCCAACTTCGAGACTTTATAATCATCACCTAAGGTTTTTGCTTGTGAAACTAAACAAGGAGTTCAGGATGAAAGCGACCTACAAGGCGCATATGCGGTTTCATACCAACTTCTGTGTATGCGAGGTGAGACTTTATAATCATAAATGTAAAGGTCACTATTGCTTGTAGAAGCCTATAAAGTTATCGCCAACTTCGAGACTTTATAATCATCACCTAAGGTTTTTGCTTGTGAAACTAAACAAGGAGTTCAGGATGAAAGCGACCTACAAGGCGCATATGCGGTTTCATACCAACTTCTGTGTATGCGAGGTGAGGCTTTATTGTTGTTGTATTTATATATGTTTAGGATGATGTTGGGACTGCCTCGATTTTGCAGTGCATCGGGAATGTTTGCGGAATACCAGACGGATGGCTTTGCTGCCATCCTCCGTAAAAAGACCGCATCCCTGATGCGCAGGGTGCGCGACAGCCCCAACACCATCCTAAACACTATAGCAGGTAGAATCACCTCTCCCCTGTGGAAATGTTTCGTGGGGAGAGTGATTTAATTTAATTTTAGTTTTAATTTCTAGTATTAGGTATAACTAACCCTAGTAATAAGTTCTTAATGTTTAATTTTACTAACAAAATATGGATCATTTAAGTCATCTGAAATAAAATCATTTTATTTTATTTTATTATTTATTTATTATATTAAAAGTAAAGGTCACTATCGCTTGTAAAAGTGAGGGGTTGTGGTGTGAGTTGAGGTATTATTATAACATTATTATCATCACCTAAGGTTCATTTTTGCTTGTGAAACTAAACAAGGAGTTCAGGATGAAAGCGACCTACAAGGCGCATATGCGGTTTCATACCAACTTCTGTGTATGCGAGGTGAGACTTTATAATCATACAGTTAAAGTCACTATTGCTTGTAGAAGTAACTGGTTGTGATGCGAGTTGAGGTATTATTATCATCACCTAAGGTTCACTTTTGCTTGTGAAACTAAACAAGGAGTTCAGAATGAAAGCGACCTACAAGGCGCATATGCGGTTTCATACCAACTTCTGTGTATGCGAGGTGAGACTTTATAATCATACAGTTAAAGTCACTATTGCTTGTAGAAGTAACTGGTTGTGATGCGAGTTGAGGTATTATTATCATCACCTAAGGTTCACTTTTGCTTGTGAAACTAAACAAGGAGTTCAGGATGAAAGCGACCTACAAGGCGCATATGCGGTTTCATACCAACTTCTGTGTATGCGAGGTGAGACTTTATAATCATACAGTTAAAGTCACTATTGCTTGTAGAAGTAACTGGTTGTGATGCGAGTTGAGGTATTATTATCATCACCTAAGGTTCACTTTTGCTTGTGAAACTAAACAAGGAGTTCAGGATGAAAGCGACCTACAAGGCGCATATGCGGTTTTAGACCAACTTCTGTGTATGCGAGATAATACATTATTATCATCATATACCGCGACGATGGCGATGATATATCATGACGACAGATGTGGCGCGGTGGGCGAAGGTCTGTATGCAACGCAGGAGGTTGCGGGTTCAATTCCTGCCTCGGAACAATTGTGTGTACGATCTGCAGAAATTTGTTCCGGGTGTTCTAGTCGTTTTCTATGTATAATAAAAAAATATCTATCTATGTAATGTATTGTATTATGTATATCAGTTATCTAGCACCCATAACACAAGCTCTGCTTAGCTTGGGGCTAGATGATGCTGTGTGAATTGTCCAGTCCAGCATTATTTATTATATTCTTATTTGTTGGAGCGCCATCTAACTGCAGCAGCAAGTACCTACCACACAGTGCGCCACAGTGCCTCGTATAGTTTCTACTACATTGCAGCCGCGTCATCAACGACCAATAGGAGCGGTTTAAAATGACGTGATGTGAACGCTGATTGGTTATTTGTTCCCACACCCCACTATCCATGATCTTTGCAATCCATTATGGACGACCGATGTGGCGCGGTGGGCGAAAGTCCGCCTACGACGCAGGAGGTTGCGGGTTCGATTCCCGCCTTGGAACAATTGTGTGTACGATCTGCAGATATTTGTTCCGGGTGTTCTGGTCGTTTTCTATGTATAATAAAAAATATCTATCTATGTAATGTATTGTATTATGTATATCAATTATCTAGTACCCATAACACAAGCTCTGCTTACCATGGGGCTAGATAATGCTGTGTGAATTGTCCAGTATTATTTATTTATTATTATTATATTATACTCGCAATCTTCCCGAATGAAACTTGACTACTTATTTTTCTCCACATTATTTATATTTTGTATTATTTTGTTCCAGTCGTGTGGTAAACGTTGCCGCAACAACAACCAACTGCAAGAACACAAACGGGCTCGCCACGGGCTCGGCCGCATACATAAATGCGCTTATTGCGAATACAGCTCAGCTACGAAGGAAGCTCTCACTGTGAGTATGAATCATTATAATAATAATAATAATAAGCCCGCAGGGCAGCTTGTGGCGAGCTGTTGGTGAGTAGCGACACCACGGGTACCGAGTGCTCCCGGGGAAGTTCCTGGTTCTCGTCTCCGCTTGCGGAGTGGCATCCCAAGAGAACCAGATCCCCACCTCTTGCTTGCCTTCATTGGCCGGTCTGAGTGGAGTCGCGAGAGATGCATCTTAGGATGTAGACTCGGGGGTGGAAGTGTCTAATGGCGTAATAACGAGGAAACCCGCTCACGAGCAGTCTTCGTGATGGTGAAATCGGGGCCGCACCTCTCGACACCCCTCAGTCGTTTGCGCCGATGTTGTTCCTCTCTGGTAATTTTCCGGCTTTTTAAGGAACCCATCCAGCATTCGGCAAGCCACCGTCTGCCACTCTTCTTAACATTATGATGGACTTGTTTATGGCAGACGTCCGCAATCTCCCCTATAGCCCGATGACCCAGTCCATCCATCCATCACAATAACCTGGTTTTATTTCTTTCATTTTTCTTTGCAATAGTCTCTACACCTGGCGGATACCATCTTTGGATGTATCATATTGTGCACCCGAGGATGATACCCGCTATGTGTAGCCATCGCCTTTAGATTAACTTCTCAAAGGGCCTCTGTGCTGTTGGCTTCGGCCCCACGCAAGCCTTCTAAAGGACCGGGTCACTTTATGGCTCGAGATCATGGTAAATGAGAGACATAATAATAATAATGCTGGACAATTCACACAGCATTATCTAGCCCCATGGTAAACAGAGCTTGTGTTATGGGTACTAGATCACTGATATACATAATACAATACATTACATAGATAAATATTTTTTATTATACATAGAAAATGACCAGAACACCCGGAACAATTATCTGCAGATCGTACACACAATTGTTCCGATGCGGGAATCGAACCCGCGACCTCGTGCGTCGCAGGCGGACCTTCGCCATTATTGTATTATGTATATCAGTTATCTAGTACCCATAACACAAGCTCTGCTTACCATGGGGCTAGATAATGCTGTGTGAATTGTCCAGCAATATTTATTTATATTTATGTACTTAAATTCACAAACGCCGACATTTATTTAACAGATTCACGAGCGACGGCATACCGGCGAGCGACCATACGTTTGCGACCACTGTGGCGCCACTTTTCATCGCCGCTCCAACTTGGTACAACACATCGCCATACATCTACCAGAGAAAAACTGGCAGGTATGCTACTAATTATGTTCTTAGCTTTCGTAGTTTTTCAAGTTTAAGTAATTGCGTAACCGGCCCGAGCGTGACGATCTAAGTAGACATAGACATATCATTTATTTGCCACTAAATATACACACAATATAAAGTCTAAGTCTATTCATCATAGCTTACATATCAGAATAACACATAGGCTACACTTCATAAAGATATATAGTACTTATATTATCCAAATATATATCACCACGCGGGTGAAACCGCCGAGCGCAGCTCGTTCATAATATTTTTTTTTTGCAGTGCGACATGTGCCCGAAACGCCTAAAATCGAAGAAATTCCTCCAAATCCACAAACACAACGCGCACACCGGCAAACGGTACGGCTACCTCTGCTCTATCTGCGCGCATCGCTTCGAGAAGCCGAACAAAGTCAGGGCTCACACTAGGCGAGTGCACGGCGTGCCGGATGATCAGCAAGGACCGATAACTAGAGTACAACTTTAATATACATAAATAAATAAATAATGCTGGACAATTCACACAGCATTATCTAGCCCCATGGTAAGCAGAGCTTGTGTTATGGGTACTAGATGACTGATATACTTAATACATTACATTAAATAGATAGATATTTTTTATTATTTGTACATAGATAACGACCAGAACACCCGGGACAAACATCTGCATATCGTAAACACTTTTTTCCCGAGGCGGGAATCGAACCCGCGTCTTCCTGCGTTCCAGGCGGACCTTCGCCCACCGCGTCACAGAGATCGTCGAATATCCGGTGATCCGAACATTAGAGTAAAATATCCGAACAGTAAGTAAGTAGGAAAGTATCCAAACATCGGAGCAAGAATACAGACATCATACTGCAATAATAGTATTAGTAGTTCGTAAATAACAAGTTACAGAACTCTATAGTGTTCGAATACTTTACTCTGTTAACTGGAGTAAAGTATCCGAACCCTAGAGTAAGGTATCCGAACATCGGAGTAAAGAATACCTACAATATAGTGCAATAATAGTATTAGAAGTTCGTACATTGCAAGTTTCATCAATGCAAGTCAAAGTAATCGAACGCTAGAGTAATTTTTCCAGATTGTTAGACTAGAGAGTCCGAATGGAGTAACTAAAATATAGTTCGACAATAATATACAAAAACAAGAGAAAAACTTCCGAAAGTGGTCAATTTAATAGTGTAAATAGGATCAAGTGTCGGAATAGGGCGAAGAACAGCGATCACCGCCGGGCAAGCGGCTAGATTGTGGAACTCTATCCCTCATGATATCCGAGCCAGTCCATCGCTTAACATATTTAAAACCAAATTAAAAGAGCATTTCTTATTATCATAAAACTATCTATCTAGGTATATTTATATATATATATATTTTTATTTATATTAAAACTGAAGTTATTTATTAGGTTTATTGAGCTATTGTTATTTTAATTTATGTATGTATATTTTAATCTCATACCATATGTATTATACTCTACGTCTAATTTGTTTCTTTGTACACTTCCTCTATCTGTTCTATCGCTTCTCCTTTAAACCTAAGGTTTTGCTGTAAGAAAACTCTTTGTTAGGGTTAAGCTCGCCTATGTACATATCTTTTTTTAGTTAAGTTATTTTTAAGTGTTTTGTGTACAATAAAGAATTACAAGAATCACACTTATAGACGAGTGCTTGGTGTACCAGATGATCAAGAAGGACCGATAACTAGAATATAACTTTAATATCCGATTATCCGAGCATTAGATGCGAATACCAGAGTAAAGAATACCAAAATCCGTGCGATAATAGTAAAGTAAAGTAAAGTAAAAAATCATTTATTTCTTTAGGCTTACAAAATAAGCACTTAGGCAAATCATATTTTAAATATAAATTATTATCAAATAAAATTATTTTTTCAACGCTAAGAGGCGACGTGGAAGGCCCAGGATGAGATGGCGCGACGAGCTCGAGGTACATCTTCCATCATGGCCTGTTGCAGCGTTGGATCGCGAGGAGTGGAAGAAGAAAAGGGAGGCCTTTGCCCAGCAGTGGGACAGCAATGGTTTAAAATAAAATAAATAAATAATAATAAAATTATTTTACTGTTCACTTCAATTTTTTGTCCGCTATTGGAAGAAGTGAAAAGAAACCACTAGCATGTTCATCTCTTATATGTCTAATACATGGGTATTTGCCTATTTAAGTCTAAATATAATATGATTCGATACATGTCAATATTTAAGTAAAGCTATGCACAACAACAAATTACTTACTACATACTATTGTCGGTGCGTACATAGTATTAGTAGTTTGTAAAGATGAAGTTGATCTATCGATTGTGACATCAACGGGGATCTATTATTAGAAAGCAATTGTAGTTTCCGAACACTGGAGTATAGAATCCGAACACTAGAGTAAAGTGTCCGAACATCATTGTAAAGTTTCCGAACACTGAGTCACACTGAGTAAACGACTCACACTATATGCATTTCATTGTAATTATAATGAGAAATGCTTTTCATTAATAAATAATGTACTATATTTGTTTTTATAATGTATTATAATGTAATAAATTATTTTTAATGAGAATGCCTGTGTTTTATTATAAATAATATATTTTTATAAATCATTTAAAAAATCTAAATCTACTATTTCTCGATCCATCCGATGCGTCCCCTGCCTAACACCACCATCAGCACATCTTCGTTCGCAGGTTCGAATCTCGGCGTGGGCGCTACTCGCGACCGCTTCTCTCTGGGTTTTGAAGTTTCTGACGTTGCTGAAATTATAAAAAAAAAATATTTCTGTTTCTTTTTAATTTAAAATGGCCGATGACTTTCCTCTTATAATTCAGTAAATAAACTATACTAGGTGCATCCCGCGGCTTCACCCGCGTGGAAATCTATGTGTCAAATGGTTCATAAACCTTTCTCTTAAATCGTTCTATTTTAAAAAAAACCGCATCAAAATCCGTTGCGTAGTTTTAAAGATCTTAGCATACCTACATAATGACAGACAGACGACGGGAAGCGACTTTGTTTTATACTATAAATAAATAAATAAATAATGCTGGACAATTCACACAACATTATCTAGCCCCATGGTAAGCAGAGCTTGTGTTATGGGTACTAGATAACTGATATACATAATACAATACGATACATAGATAGATATTTTTAGAAAACGACCAGAACACCCGGAACAAATATCTGCAGATCGTACACACAATTGTTCCGAGGCGGGAATCGAACCCGCAACCTCCTGCGTCGCAAGCGGACCTTCGCCCACCGCGCCACATCGGTCGTCTATGTAGTGAAGGTATGGGGGATACTCTTCCCATGTAAATAAAAGAGCGGATAATCACTGCAGTTTATTTGGAGATGATTGTATTCTGCTATTACAAAAAAAACAACGTTTTTGCATGGAAAATGTAAAATAATAATGGGGCAATCCCAATCATCCCAATAGCAGGTCCTGTAGGGAGGGAACACTCAATAGTGTTGTACAGATCGATAAATCGATTCACTACAAAGGCGGTAACCCGAGCCACAAGCGCTGTCAACTGCGAGTATTTATTTTATTATTGCGTTGAACAAAGGAAATTTCAAAAATTAGGGCGTTTTAATATTTGAGTTCTGCGTAAGCTAATCGATTGTAATTTCTCTGAAATAGTAATATCAATATGTAGCGTTTATGGACCACGAGATGTCTGTTTTTTATTTACTTATGTAAGTTACGTACCGCTGCCACCGCAGCGCTGCGATCGCTAGCTGTGCGAGCGAGAGCACCGCCGCAGGAGTGAGCAGGACGCCAGTATCAGATGCAGTACTGCTAGCGATGCGTATACCGCTGCTATGTAGCGGTCTATCCAACTGGTAATCGTGGCTTGGCAGTCCTGAAAATGAAACAAATAAATTTGATTTATTTTTTATTTATTTTAAAAAATACATAAAAAAATAATACGTAATGGCGGACAATTCACATAGCATTATCTAGCCCCATGGTAAGCAGAGCTTGTGTTATGGGTACTAGATAACTGATATACATAATACATACAATACCATTACATAGATAGATATTTTTTATTATACATACATAGAAAACGACCAGAACACCCGAAACAAATATCTGCAGATCGTACACACATTTGTGGAAATCGAACCCGCAACCTCCTGCGTCGCAGGCGGACCTTCGCCCACCGCGCCACATCGGTCGTCTGTAGTCAATAATGCTTGATGCATGCAATCTAATACATAATAAAAAATATTTAGGTGTTCCTACTTTCTGAGCAGTGGCCCTCTAATCACTATATAGTATAAAACAAAGTCGCTTCCCGCTGTCTGTCTGTCCCTATGTATGCTTAGATCTTTAAAACTACGCAACGGATTATGATGCGGTTTTTTTTAAAGATTGATGAGAGTGATTCAAAAGAAATGTTTATATGTATCTATAACTAGGTAGTTAGCTTTATTTATTCGAAGTCTACCTTCTATTTATAAATTAAATATAAGCTTTTTGTTTCCCAAATAAAATAAAATATATAATACATGCATTTGCCCCCGCGCGAAGCCGGGGCGGGTCGCTAGTATTTTTATAATATCCATTTTAAAACATATACTTGTATAAAAGGTAAGTTTAAGTTCCCTTTCTTTACTCACTTTCTGGTACACGCTTGCTACTGTGCAGTTCACCGGATAGTAGTCAGCCCCGCAACACGACCAAGGTGGTTTGAAGGTCTCTTGGGTTGAGCTGAAATATAAAAAAAATGTTGTTAACGCTGTGTGAATTGTCCAACATTACTGAATACTTCCTTAGGTACTTAAGAGGCCTCCGGAGGGACGAATTCTTCATACAAACGTAATACCAAAATGATTTCCAATTCAAGCATATTTCCACTATAATATTGTATTATTTGTATTTGAATAGTATTTATCTAGGTTCCTAACTAGATTTGTTTTCAAAATACTTACCTAAAATGAAATCAAAGCCAATCGCATTTTGCACATTTTTATGCGAAAATGGACAAGTTTTCTTCCTATTTGTTTCGTATTAAAAACAACAATATCTTACGCGTTGTTTATTAAGGAACATAGATTATATTGTCTAGTTACAGAATAACAATACTTTGTGAAGAATACAAAAAGTTTTCAGTCATAATTTTTGGTATTACAAACCAGATTTTGAACGGCTAATATTGCTATCGCGCACGCACGGGGCGCGGCGCAAGGGTTAAACAGGGACAGCGATATTCGGAGCGATTTTTGCAAGCGAGGGTCGCCGGACCCTTAAATACTCACTTTCTAACATCACAACAATGGAAAATTAATCGGAGTGCGTGCGTCCACTGCCCGTCGCGCTCTTGTAGGCCTTTCTGAAAACAATAATAACATTACTACATTTTAACACCCCTGGGATCTTAGAGAGTTAGTTTTACACTCTTGGGCCTCATTATAAATGCCGGACAATTCACACAGCATTATCCAGCCCCATGGTAAGCAGAGCTTGTGTTATGGGTACTAGATAACTGATACAATACATTACATAGATAGATATTTTTTATTATACATAGAAAACGACCAGAACACCCGAAACAAATATCTGCAGATCGTACACACAATTGTTCCAAGGCGGGAATCGAACCCGCAACCTCCTGCATCGCAGGCGGACCTTCGCCCACCGCGCCACATCGGTCGTCTAAAATAAATCGAATATAATAATTAATTATTAATAAAATAAAAATTGATAAATGAGGAAAAGCTAGAGATGTCATTTTCAACGGTTTTGAACCATGCATTAATATAAAATGGTTGCTTTTCGAATTTTATTATCGTAAACCCTACAGAAAGGACAATTATAACAGCCGAATTTACAAAAAGAAAGGCTTACCTCGATTAAGTTTGAAGAAAAGTAATATGTCAGAGCGCACTCCAGAAGAAGAAGGAAAAGCACCAGGGTCGAGTACTGAAAAATAATATCAGTTGGTGACAGGGGGAAACACCGAAGAAATATTTATTTTTATTTTTCATTTATTAAGGCACAAACAGTTTACAATATTCTTAAAATAACAGTAATATAGTTAAAACTTCTGAAACTATCATGGTTATTAACACTAAAGTCATTTAAAACGGGATATTTACCATGATTTGATTTTTGAGTTTTCCAATATTTCGGCACAGTTTCATGCGCCATGATCACGGAATAACTGAAGACATTGCGAGTTCGTTTTTATGAGCACATATACCGATCTACCCTCATTTTCTGTCTTTTGCTACGAACGTTACCACTACCACCGGTTTCATTATTATCGACCCCAGCTCGATCACGACACACAACACTGACAGAATCAAAACCGAAGAAGTGATGTACCAACCGCGCCGCGTTCTGATACTGTCAGTGTTGTGTGTCGTGATCGAGCTGGGGTCGATAATAATGAAACCGGTGGTAGTGGTAACGTTCGTAGCAAAAGACAGAAAATGAGGGTAGATCGGTATATCTGCTCATAAAAACGAACTCGCAGTGTCTTCAGTTATTCCGTGATCATGGCGCATGAAACTGTGCCGAAATATTGGAAAACTCAAAAATCAAATCAGGGTAAATATCCCGTTTTAAATGACTTTAGTAATATAGTTTTGTATAAACCAATCAAGATGCCACTAATAGAAACATTATATTAAAAAAACAACAACGTTACAGACGCTAATTTGGAAAACTAATAAAACAACAAATCAAAATAGACAAATCATGCATGAATTATACAAATATATACATATACATATTATATTAAGCAAATTAACCTAAGAGAGAAACTTATAAAAATAAAAAAAATATAAAAAAAAATATCTTAAGTTTCCACCCCACCCATCAATCTATGTATGTAGTAGTAGTATTATACATATTATATATAATTATTATCAAATTCATATTATATCATCATCAGCCTATAGCAGTCCACAGCTGGACATAGGCCTCCCCCAATGAGCGCCATAGCGCCCTGTCATATTTTAGATACATACAATAATAATAATAATTTCGTCTGCCACTCTTCACATTATGATTGACTTGTATATGGCAGACGTCTCTACACCTGGCGGATACCATCTTTGGTGTATCATATTGTGCACCCGAGGATGATACCCGCTATGTGTAGCCATCGCCTTTAGATTAACTTCTCAAAGGGCCTCTGTGCTTGGGCCCCACGCAAGCCTTCCAAAGGACCGGGTCACTTTATGGCCCGAGATCGTGGTAAATGAGAGACATAATAATTTTAATGAATTCGTCTCCAAAGCACCATAACAGCCATATAACGACTGGCTTGCAATGGATTTATAATCGGTAAAACACAGATGTGGCTAATAATCTAGCTCAAAGGGAAAAAGTGTTAAAGTAAAAGTACTTATATTTATTGCATAATTACATGTTAAGGGGATAACCCCTAGGCAAACTAGCGCCGACACCTATTGTATCTTTTGTCTATGGTTTTCTCATGGATGGCATTATGATTGTCAGAATTAGACCAATTTTAAATGGGACCACGCGGCAAGCACCGGCTTTCAAATTAAAAAAGTAAACATTAAAATCGATTCACCCAGTCGAAAGTTATAAAGTAACAAACATTTAATAAAATACTGTTTAATTGAGAACCTACTAATTTTTTTAAAGTCATTTAAAAACTGCTGAAACAGATGTCGGTCGCCGCAAAAAATCCGTCTCCGTAAATAAGAGCGCACTTGTAATGTGAGCTCTTATTTTGTTTAGTTCGATTGAAACAGCCAACGTACACACGTGTCACAATGCCGCAATGAGTATTCAAAAGTTGCAAATATAAAAAGAAAATATTATTTGTTAGTTAGCTAAAAATACAACTTATTCTACATAATAATTAATTGTAGTTTTAAGTTTGTTGTGTATGCTAGTTTTTAAGGTAAATAAAAATATTTTCTTTCTTTTTTTTTACATTTACTTACCTCAAGTGCGATCTTATTTACAGAGACAGCTATTAGCTTTGTTTTTGTATGTGACCCGAAATCTAGTTAGTAGGTATTTGTGATCGCAGTTTAAAAGGTAAAAATAAGTTAATAAGTATTCTCACTCGGTAAACGTAGTGTAGGACGCCCTCCGACCAGGTGGGATAACGACCTGCAGGTAGATGCTGGATGTGTCAAGCTGAAGACGGCACTGTGGCGCTCATTGGGGGAGGGCTATGATTAATTAATATAGGCTGATGATGAAGTATTCTTACCAGACACAGCACGTACTGGCTTCTACTGACGACTCCGTATACCCCCATGAAGGCGATGATGAAGAGGAATGTAGCCAGGGCTGCTGTACCGACGCCATTTTGAACTGTCAGCACTTCTGGTGGTAGGAGGGCCTGCAAGAAAGCATTTTGTGTATTGTGTGTAGCATTTTGTTTGCTAGGAAATGTTTGAAATGAAATTTAAGTACATACGAGTAGTTTACTAAGAGCCTGATAAAGTATACCAGTAATACGGCGAAGTAATTTATTTTGCTAAGTACCTATTCATTCATATTATTTATTCCAAGGTACAAATGAAGAACCTTTTCTAGTGGCGGCATTTCAATATTTTTTAAATAAAAAAAACACTTATTATTTAGACTTAGAATAGACATATGCTGTTGCGACACTTTATGTAGATGTGTTCTGCAAAGTCGTACGTAGTACCTACATACATTATATATATATTTTTTTCTATCATCAATAGTTCTCTTGCGCATGCGATGTAAGGAATTTTTTATGTATTTTTTTTACACCTCTGCTTACATTATTGGAGTTTTATTCAGGAACCCTAATTATATGAAAATATAATACCTATAGCCCATGTCGCTCGGGGCTTCTTTTTCACTTCTCCCACTAGTGGACAAAAAATTGAAGTGAACAGCAAAATAATTTTATTTGAAAATAATTTAATGTATAAAATATGACTTGTCTAAGTGCTTATTTTGTAAGCCTAAAGAATAAATGATTTTTAACTTTTGACTTTTCATAGCTTCCCAAAAGTGAAATCATTTTTCAAATCGGTCCAGTATTTTCGGAGTCTATTCAATGCAAACAAACAAAAAACATATCTTTCCTCTTTATAATATTAGTATAGAAGTATTTCTATACTAATATTATAAAGAGGAAAGATTTGATTTTTTGTTTTGGAATCGATTTGGCCTCCCAGAATGAGCGCCATAGCCCGCTGTCTTCAGCTTGCAGTATTTAGCAGGTCGTCATCCCACCTGGTCTACGTTTACCGAGTCGTGGTCTCCAATCAAGAACACGTTTGCTCCAGCGGCCGTCTGCGAAATTTCTGTTATTGTTATAATTCTTAGAACAATATCAGAAAATAAAAAGTTAGTTATCATTAAACTGCAGGCAGATGCTGGATCCGGCAAGCTGAAGACAAGGCGCTATGGCGCTCATTAGGGGAGGCCTATGTCCAACAGTGGACTATTTATAGGTTGTTGCTGATGATGACTTTCAGTTCACGGGTTCAAAGCGTGTCATAGATAGCGTGATAGCAAAATGTAATAAGCTGATCTATAATTCACTGAAATTGCCTGAAAAACCATTTCAAATTGATTTTTCTATACAGATATGCCGGGATCTCAGTTTGGGGCTAACCACCCATGAAGTTAAATAAATAATTTACCTGTAGGCAGGCCACAAGTCTAAACTGGGTCACCATAGATTGAACCATACAATCCGTGCCACGGTGTGCTATGCACTGACGTGCTCGATTGAAATATCGCATTTTAATGTATACTCTAGCTGTGTTAGAGGCCGGTAGCAGTCACGGCGTAAGAATCGACCCCTACAATTCAGAGACTGTAGAGTATCTATATCTATACTAATATTATAAAAAGGAAATGGTTTGATTTTTTGTTTGTTTGTATTGAATAGTCTCCGAAACTACTTGACCGATTTGAAAAAATCTTTCACCGCTACACTAGCTACACTATCCCCGCTGAACATAGGCTATATTATATTTCCAAAAAAGTTAGTGATCCTTACTAAAACTCTAATAATGGTCGGCCAAAAATAACCAAAGGTGTAAAAAAATCGCCTCATAAAGTGAAATTCGAATTTAACGCGGGTGAAACCTCGGAGTACAGCTATTATAAAGTCATTCTACAGGAAGGTGGTATAGTAGCCCTACAATCGTAATCATAATCCTAAAAGAGATACAGTGACGTCTTGTAGCGCTATTTTAGAGTTATAAATATCTTTTATAGCACGAGAAGATCTATAAGAGGACTTTTGAAGGTCTCATACCTTCAAAGATCCTACTATAGATCTTCTCGTGCTAAAAAAGATGTTTGGAAGGCGTTATAAGTAATTAACTGGCACTGGGTGAACTGCGGTAGCTTAGTATAACCTAAGACACACTTGGATTATACTATGTTATACTTAGCTATCGCCTTGAAAATAAATACCAAATATTGGTGAGCATTACCATGTGGCGGGCAGGAAATATGTTTTTTTATGTCATTGCGTATGCCTGTTCGTGACGTCACCTGTACGGGCTCTAACGGAAGACCAGCGCTGGCTAAGTCTCTTACGGAGCTTAGCCAGCATTATGCTGAGTTAGAACCTTTTTGTAAAATGTGAGTTGTTACAAAAAGGTTACGAGGTCTCTTCAAAAAATAAGGTGAATTTTCATTTTTCTCAAAAAATATTTATTTTTTCATCAATTTCTATTTTGTCCCCCTTCAAAGTAGTCCCCCTCAGATGTAATACACCTGTGCCTGCGTTTTTTCCAATCCTCGAAGCAGTTCTGATATGCACTTTTTGGTATGCTCTTGAGCTCTCTCAACGTTTATAGAAATGTTTATTTATTTTTATTTGTGTTTCATATAAAATAATACAACTTAAGAACTAATAATAATATAAAAAGATAACAAATTAGGAACGAATAAAACAATTGACGACCGATGTGGCGCGGTGGGCGAAGGTCCGCCTGCGACGCAGGAGGTTGCGGGTTCGATTCCCGCCTCGGAACAAATATGTGTACGATCTGCAAATATTTGTTTCGGGTGTTCTGGTCGTTTTCTATGTATTATAAAAATATCTATCTATATAATGTATTATTGTATTATGTATATCAGTTATCTAGTACCCATAACACAAGCTCTGCTTACCATGGGGCTAGATAATGCTGTGTTAATTGTCCAGCATTATTTATTTTAATTAAACGTTTCGTTTCGGTTTGTATCTCCTAAATCGTCTCAAAACGCCGTCCTTTCATGGGTCTCTTCAATCTTGGAAACAGGAAAAAATCGCAGGGGGCCAAATCTGGTGAATAAAGGTGGCTGAGGCATAATTACGGTGTTGTTTGTGTACATGTACACCCTATTCTATAAGTGTGTTTTTTGTTAATTTCAGTTTATATGAATAAATATATGTATATACTGTAGAGTACTTTACCTAATGGTAAACTTAAATATTATAGAGATAATCGTAATTAGTTTTAGATAAGTACTCTGTCAACCTTAAGAAACCATTTTTTGAAAATAAATACTTTTTATTATTATTAAAAAAAAAATGTATATATATAAATGCCTATTCTATTGTACAATTATTTTATTATGCCTATGAGGTACTACGGAATGTAGGTTACATAGATAATTGCACTATGCATGCAAACATGAAATAGGGTAAAACGAACCTACGTTTCTGGGTCACCCTTTGTATTAATATTGTAGAGTCATTAGTGACCCCAATACCGGATATTAGAGCTCAATATTGAATGAATTAAGATCGATTACCTTATATTTCGTTAGTACTAGCTATTGTCTCTGACTTCTGTCACTTAGTAGGCCTATCTACTGCAGAAACTTAGCAGTTTTTTAATATATAACTATATTATATCTAATTCTATACTCCAATTAAAAATCTAAGACATTTTATGTCAAAAAAGATATTATTATGAATGAAAACTTATAACAATCATCATCATCAGCCTATGGCAGTCCACTGCTGGACATAGGCCTCTCCCAATGAGCGCCATAGCGCCCTGTCTTCAGCTTGCCGCATCCAGCATCTACCTGCAGTCTTTCGCAAGTCGACATTCCACCTGGTCGGAGGGTGTCCTAACCTATGTTTACCGAGTCGTGGTTTCCACTCATGAACACGTTTGCCCCAGCGGTTGTCGGTTCTTCGCGAGATATGGCCGGCCCACTGCCACTTCAGCTTGCTAATTCTTAGAGCTTTAAAAAGTTAGTTATCATTAAACTGCTAGCAGGTGCTGGATGCGGCAAGCTGAAGACAGGGCGCTATGGCGCTCATTAGGGGAAGCCTATGTCCAACAGTGGACTATTTATTGGTTGATGATGATGATGACTTTCAGTTCACGGGTTCAAAGCGTGTCATAGATAGCGTGATAGCAAAATGTAATAAGCTGATCTATAATTCACTGAAATTGCCTGAAACGCCGTTTCAGTCTAGGCGACATTAAATTTTCATAGCAACATGTTGGTTTCTCATACAACTGAAAATAGCCCACGAGTTAGTATTAAAGCAATCTAGACTTATTTATTGCATTATTATAAAAGTAATATATATATATTGGAATTATTGCATTATGTATTATGCATAACACGCATAAAACATACATATATTTTGGGTTGCATTCAAGTAGAGTAAAAAATTCTATTAATTAACATAAATATGGCAAATAAATAAAATTAAAATACAATAAAGTTATGAAACATGGTCTTTTTAAAATTAAAATTGTAGATTAATATTTTGAGGAGCAAGAACTACCTTGTTATTTATTAAGTAGTCTAGACTAGACAATATCAGGAAATATATCTATTGTTTTGTATTTGCTTAGAGCGTTAAGGTACAAATCCTATTGTCTGTTCGCGGAGACAAACTAATATAGCGCGCGCTCTCTTGCACAATTGTATGAAAGTGAAAAGGACGGGACTACTAGCGTGAGAGACTAAGATTAATCAGCGGGAGTGACCATTTTTTTTAAATGTAAAGCTGTGTTTAGATTGCCCTTATACTGCTTTTATAGATGGGCTGCAGACTGCAACCGCAGGCGGCATTGCGGCTAGCGGCTGACCGCAGTGCTGCCTGCGGTCGCGGTTGCTTCTATTTCCAAGCACGGTTTGCGACACCGCACCGCTGGCGCTGCAGTCTGCGGTCGCTGCGCGGCCTCAGGCCCTGCAGTATCGCCGCACTTAGATTCAATTTCATAGAGATGGATAGAAACAAATACCCCCATATCTTTAGTCATTACCTCGACCTCAATTCAAACTCTAATCAACCTCCAAATGCGTTTCGGTATGCTTGATCGTAAAAAAATCCTTCACTCGAAACAGCCTTCGAGAATTTTCTCATACGAGTGGAATAACGAACTGTCATCTCAAGGTACGTCGCTACCTACCTTGAATGCTCCTCGAAATAGTTTGTTACAATGGATTTTGGATACTATCTCAATTACATTTACGACGATGAAACCTACAACGGTAACGGTAACGCACTGACTCGACTCAACCATGTTCGAGTGAGGTTGATATATAACCAAATTAACGACTATGGGTGTAAGCATACCGAACTCGAGCATGTTTTGGAGGAATGCTCGAAACGCCCTTGAACAAGTTTAAGTGGAGAATTATTTGAGGTAATGACTAAAGATATGGGGGTACCCCCATAACGATAGTGTCGCTTGCAGCCTGCAGCTGCGGTTTGCGGCCTGCGGTCCATAATGGAATTGCAGCTTTATACCTACTTGACTTGCGACCCTAGTTAAGGGAGCCTGATGCCCTAGTTTGGATTGTTTAATATTAATAGTTATTATTATGTTTTAATGCTATTATGAATTAAAATATTATTTTTAACATTAACTTACTTATTAAGTATGAATGTAAATTGAAAGACCTGTAACTAAAGAACATGAATTATGAATATGTTTTCGACCCGTCCCGGAAAATCTGATGTACTTACGGTCAAGGTAGGGTTGCCAGCTGCTTGTATAGTTATAGCCATGGTGCTCGGAGATGATATCGCCCAGAGAGAGAGGGAGAACAGCAATAGACAGAGAACCTGCAACATTTGTGAAACCATACTATATGATAAATACAATTAAAGATTTTACAAATGACAAGAATGTAGACAAATAACCACAGATATAAATATATATATTTTAGAATTTTTAATATTTTATTGAGCTGATTTACTGATACTTTGTTTCTATTATTATACTTTTTTTTTTAATATAGTTGACTCATACCCGATCCCTTCGCTCCACCGATACCCTTTTGCTGCAAACTCCCCGCCCCTTCCATGCCTACAGTTCTTCGTTCACCATACATGCCACCAGACTATGGAATGCATTACCTACCCCAATAAGACAAGCTAAATCTCTCCCTATATTTAAACATATGGTCTACGAACATTTTCTTTCTTCTTCAACTTCAAATAGTTAATATTTTATGTATGTTTATGTAATAGTGTCTATAATCAGTATTTATTTCCATTAACGTATAAACATGTATTTATGTATTTGTATTGTATATAATTTATAAACAACATTAGTCTATAATACGCCACCGTCATACCTGTACTTTAGCTACGTGTCCATCCAAAGGTTGCCTGGAAGAAATCGCTCTTAGCGATAAGGCCGCCCATTGTGCATCTGTATCTTTGTTCCTTACTGTTTTTGCTTTTCTGTGTTTGATGTGCAATAAAGCGTATTTGTATTGTATTGTATTATATTTACATGTGTACTGTGTTTATTTTTTATTTTATAGTGTTCTTTTTTTATTTTATTATAATTAAGTTGTTAAAAATGCATGTAAATCATTAATTGCACGCCCATAAAGGGCAATTACATTGACACTGTATTATTTTATGAACCATCTTCTCACATGTAATTATGCAATAAATATACTTTTACTTTACTTTTGACAGAACTTGTTATTGGTACCTACTAGATAACTCTAACGAAAAGTCTGTTCACTAGTTTTATGTGTACATTTGTTAATATGTCTGTGCAAAAAGAGAAATCTTTTAGGAATAGAGGGCGCGCGTGTGCCAATGTACTACTTTTGTTGCGTTAATAAGTAAGTTCACAGTTTCGCCACGAGACTTCTCTTCTTGTACAGACTCTAGAGGAGACTTCACTGGTATATGTAATTTTTTATTGTATCTCTTTATATTGTCCATATACTATCTGTCTACCAAATAAATAAATAAAAAACTGTAAAGCCTTGAAAACACACCACTATCACTACATAGTATAAAACAAAGTCGCTTCCCGCTGCCTGTCTGTCCCTATGTATGCTTAGATCTTTAAAACTACGCAACGGATTTTGATGCGGTTTATTTTTATAGATAGAGTGATTCAAGAGGAAGGTTTATAAACAATTTGACACAGATTTCTACGCGGGTGAAGCTGCAGGGTGCGCAGGTGCTAGGCTGGACAATTCACACAGCATTATCTAGCCCCAAGCTAAGCAGAGCTGGTGTTATGAGTACTAAATGACTGATATACAATACAATACATTAAATAATGTATTTGTTATACATAGAAAATGACCAGAACACCCGAAATAAATATCTGCAGATCTTACAAATTTTGTCCTGAGGCGGGCATCTACCTCCTGTGTCTCAGGCGGACCTACGCCCACCGCGCCACAGAGGTCGTCAAAAATATAATATAGAGGTACATAACGTAGTTTACACGGTCCCAATCTGTGCTTTGTTAGTGTTGAGAACCATCACAACATAAATCGTATATACCAAGCCTAATTTAAGGCTAATTACACACAATCATAGGTATGATTCTGTGTAATTTTAGCCTTAAGTTAGTTATTATGGTAGCATTATACTGTTTTTATGAACTGGCAACAATTTTGATTGTCAACTCGCTCTTCTGTATGATAAAATCCAATACCACAAGCCATTTCACTGTAACATTATATATTTTCATCTAATAGGTACATCTACACTTTGAGTGCTGAAAACGCACGGTATGAGTTTTCTACAAGTGACTAATATGCGTAAGTGTGGATTAGCGCAGCGGCTGAGAAAATACAGATCTTTGTGACTCAGCAGAGCTGTAATATTTTTCGAACGAAACGCATGTGTATTGTGCGGCGCAACACAACCGCTGTGTAGAGCGGCAGCACGAATTTTTTAGGTAAAAAAAAAGATCGCAGTCGTCGAAAAAAAACCGCAGTCAAAGTGTTAAAACCTCTATGCATGTTTTATTTCTATATATATACAGTTAGATTGTAAGTACTATTGTGTTTACTTACCATGGTCATCAAATTGAAAGTTCCCAGAACGAAAGCTGCCAGTGTAGATAGAACGCTTGATATTATCATATTCTGAAATGGAAAGTTTTTATCAGAGAAATAAAAGGTTTATAATTCTAAATGTTAAAAAATAAGGAGACTTTTGCCTAGGATAAGGATGTCTTGGGTTATGAAAGATAATGTATAATATTGTTAAAGTTCATAACCTACTAGATTCCTCTGTTGCTGTGTGTCTTAAGAGGCCTCCGGAGGGACGAATTCTTCATACAAACGTTATACCAAAATGATTTCCAATTCAAGCATATTTCCACTATAATATTGTATTATTTGTATTTGAATAGTATTTATCTAGGTTCCTAAATAGTTTTTTTTTTCAAAATACTTTAAAACCTAAAATTCAAGGAAAGCCAATCGCATTTTGCACATTTTTATGCGAAAATGGACAAGTTTTCTTGCTATTTGTTTCGTATTAAAAACATCAATATCTTACGTTTTATTTATTAAGGAACATAGCTTATATCGTCTAGTTACAGAATAACAATACTTTGTGAAGAATAAAAAAGTTTTCTGTCATAATTATTGGTATTACGGAACAAACCAAATTTTGAACGCATGGGGCGCGGCGCAAGTGTTAAACAGGGACAGCGATATTCGGAGCGATTTTTGCAAGCGAGAGTCGCCGGACCCTTAAGTTATGTAAATGCCAATGCAATATTTGCCTTATATTATCAACCTTATATGTGCAATTTTTGTCTATGACAAACAAAGAAGGTTGTACAAGATTTCGAACTAAATTATCGTTCGAAATCTTGTACAACCTTCTTTGTTTGTCACTTGTTACTTTAGTACCATTCAGTTTCCCTAACACAGGTATTTCTTTTACTTTAAAGGGAATCTCAAACACTGTTATATTTATTGTACATTAAGTTAAAGAAATAAATATTTTATATATTTTTTTTTGTATTTAACTTTTAAGTACCTACTTAGGTAAAATCCCTGGACCTTTCTATGGTCCTGCCATTTTTATGGATATACAAACACATCAAGCTAACACAGCACTAATGCGGAAAAATGTTGTTAGTATGGCTCGTAAAATTTAATTCATTACTTGACACTGACAGGGAGTGTCCAACCAAACACAGTAGTCATTTACCAGTATTCTGTACCAGTCTCCAAATAAATGTGTTTCAATTCTATCTTCTATTAATTAAAAAAAATCCTCATCATCATAAAAATTACACATAATAATCTATTCTTATAGTTTGACTGAAACCGCTGTACCGCGCCTGAGGTATGCGAGCGGCGAGACGGGGGAGGGGGGGAATATCGGCCGCTCCGATCTATCAGTCTGCCGTCAACGCGTACGCTTGCTCTTTTTTCCTCGCCCCCCGTCTCGCCGCACTTTCCTAAGGAGCGGTACAGCGGTTTCGGTCAAACTATAACACATTGTTTCCTCTTAACACATTCTTATTGACGACCGATGTGGCGCGGTGGGTGAAGGTCCGCCTGCGACGCAGAAGGTTGCGGGTTCGATTCCCGCCTCGGAACAATTGTGTGTACGATCTGCAGATATTTGTTCCGGGTGCTCTGGACGTTTTCTATGTATAATAAAAAAAGATGTAATGTACTGTATTATGCATATCAGTTATCTAGTACCCATAACACAAGCTCTGCTTACCATGGGGCTAGATAATGCTGTGTGAATTGTCCAGCATTATTTAAAAAATAAAAATAAATTATGGTACAGTAGACTTTATTTTTAAGCCACCTACCTAATTTAAAACCCGTACAAAATGCCACGAGCGTCCCTCTACAAAGGTGAATAACCTGTAATTCGCCGCATTATAACCTGAATAACTAATGTACTTGACGTCCGGTTCCCGAGGGAATTGCGGGCAATTTATGTCCCGTAGGGATATTGTAGGGTTCTTGATAACGTCGACACGCATGCAATGCGTAAAAATGTGTAGAAAATAAAATAAATATTGTGCGTAGTAGTTTTTTTGTATGAGCTATACACAAGCTTAAGTCGATGTGAAATGTTTGTAAACAAACCACGGCAACTAAAGTTATAACTCACTTGTTTAGTGTCAAGTTTCAGATATAATTATAATTTATTTGTAAACAATATTTATAATTATTTATTAATTATAAATATTGTGTGTTATATATTTATTAATTTATTAAAGTAAGGGAGGAAGAATAGAGGAAGATCTCAAATCGACAAGTTAAAGTTGAGTATAATAATTTGATTATTCTACTAATATCATAAACGCGAAAGTTTGTAAGTATGGATGGATGGATGTTTGTTACTCTTTCACGTAAAAACTTCTGAATGGATTTTAATGAAACTTTACAATAATATAGCTCAATATAATAATATACATCAGAATAACACATAGGCTATAATTTATAAAGATATTATCCAAAATATCTATCACCACGCGGGTGAAACCGCGGGGCGCAGCTAGTGAAATTATATATGAATTAAAATTTGATTGTTAAGTAAAGAAGAAGGTAGTTAAGTAGATTCTTACGTATTTTCTGTATGTTTTTTTACTTTCTGTTTATTTATTCTCCAACAAACAGGTCGTTTTGTGTTGGTTCTTCTATGTATGTCACATAAAAGAGTATCTGAAGTTAGTCTCTACACTTTATATTAACATAAAAAAATATACATGTTCAGTTTAAGGCTTGACTGTTATTTGTGTTTGTATTCTTTAATAAAGACTTATAACTCTCTGAATCTTTCGTATAAAACTAGATAGAAACTTACTTAGAAATTAAATAATAATTAGGTGTATTTTTACCTTTGAATTTATTCAACCATTTACAAAATCTGGCACTCGATCGGTTCCTCACTCTAAAGACAAATAAACAAAAAAATATCGCGCGAAACCCACAATTCGAACAATGGTAAAACTTTTGATTCGTAGTTCGTAGCACACATTAGTTGTCTACGGCCTACGGCGTAGCGCGGCTGACTGAAGTAGATAGCGTAGCGGATTCGTAGAGCTTGGAATTATGCGTAGCAAGCTACGGGCCGCGTAGCAAGCTACAAAATGTGCTACGTACTACGGTAGACGATGTAGGCACCAGCTTGATTACTTGATAAACTGTCCGAGTCTACAAGAGATTGTAGATTGTATCTTGTGCGTTGTTTCGGAGGTAAGTGACTAAACTATTGACACAAAAATGCTATTAAAGGAGTAATGAATTTATGACCGATAAATTGTAGATGTAATTGTACATTGACATAAATTTTTCTAATTCTAATTTTTCAAAAACAAAAATATTGATTGTATTCATATTATTGTTTTTATTTGTCTGTGATTTTTTGTATTATTTTTTAAGAATTTTAGTAGTTAATTTTATTGTAAATTTTTGTATATTGCCCGCCCAATAGGGCAGAATACATTGTGAAATTACTTTAACATGAGTGAGATATTTAAAGGAAACACAAGTTGCGGATCGAATCCGACTGATTTATTAATGTACCAGCGGGTAGGTCGTGACATAATAATTTAAAACTACCTTCAAATAATAAAACTTCTGAAAATATCATGGTTATTAACACTAAAGTCATTTAAAACGGGATATTTACCATGATTTGAATTTTGAGTTTTCCAATATTTCGGCACAGTTTCAGTTGAAATATTGGAAAAATCAAAAATATCCCGTTTTAAATGACTTTAGTACCAACAAATACCCAAACTATTTCATACAATAAATGATTTTGGATTAATACCGAATACTCAAACGCAACTTAGATTTAAGCACGTCTCAAGTTACCAATTTTTAACAGATTTTAAT
The DNA here is from genome assembly GCA_943735965.1 of Eupithecia abbreviata. Taxonomy (NCBI): domain Eukaryota; kingdom Metazoa; phylum Arthropoda; class Insecta; order Lepidoptera; family Geometridae; genus Eupithecia; species Eupithecia abbreviata. The sequence goes on along the minus strand of OX031003.1, from coordinate 4,553,387 downwards.
TGAAAACTCTCAAATAATCATGGCGTTAAATTTGAGCACGTCTCAAAATACTCAAATTTAAGTTACGATTGAGTATTCGTTAGACTTCTACTCCGATTAAAAAACCTGAATATTTTTTGTAAAGAAAGGTTACATCCAACCCAAGGAATATCGGTGGAATATATTTAACCGATAATGACAGTACCGTGTCAATATATTTATGAAAACTTGTTGTACACTCATAAAAATATCAATCGGTTCACTAAAAAAAGTGATATACATAATGTAAATACTAGAAATAAGAATAAACTCGCTGTGCCCACAACTAGGCTACACAAGATAAATGTATCTTTTAAAGGGCAATGTATACGCTTCTACAACAAAACTCCAAGTGAGTTGCAAAAATTATCAATAAATAAATTTAAAAAAAAATTTAAACACATTCTTTGTAAAAAAGCTTATTACAAAATATCAGATTACTTAGAAGATAAAAAAGCTTGGAACGAGTTTTGCTCCAACTCAAAATCTAACAACTTACAGATAAGCAAATCAAATGTACTAGACACATAAGTTATGAACATACTAGTGGTTTCTTCTCACTTCTTCCACTGGTGGATAAAAAATTGAAGTGAACTATAAAATATGACCTGTCTAAGTGCTTATTTGTAAGCTTAAAGAAATAAAACTTTTCATTTCATTTCATTTCATTTAACGATATCGTCAAATATTGTTGGTATCATCAAAGCAAAGAACACAAGCTCGAGACAATTTTAATTTTGAAAAATTCAAACTTTCATGAATTTAAATGAATTTTGAATTATGTACAATGGGCGGCCTTATTGCTTTCATCTCTCTTATCTCTCCCAGGCAACCTTTGGGTGGAAAGAATTATGTGAATTTAAAAAAGGCAGGGTAGGTGTACCAAAGATACGCTAAAATAAATATGAACATAACATTATGTGAACATATAAACACGACAACAAATAACGAATTACCACGCGGGCGAAGCCGCGGGGCGCAACTAGATAGATAGAAATCTTTATTGCACTTTACCTATAAACTATGTACAGTAAAAACTTAAAAATTAAGTACTATTGGCGGTCTTATCGCTTAAGAGCGATCTCTACCAGACAACCATGGATGGATAGGATCGTGGACAGTACCAGGTGCTTGTCTACTAATACTCTAGAGGCTCGAAGTAGATAGGTAATAAATAAATAAATAAAACAGCTTTTATTTCTCACACTTAAATTAAATACTATTCTATATATTCTCTGTCTATACATATGTGAGTACCGCTTTCAGCGAAAAGCCTCCTCCAGCTCCTTCCATCTTCCTCGATCTCTAGCTACTCTACTCCATCTCTTCCCTGCTATTTTTACGATGTCATCGTCCCATCGTTTTACAGGTCTTCCTTTTCTTCGTTTCTTGTTTATTGGGTACCAATTCATTATAGCTTTGGACCATCTCTCGTTTTGCATTCTCTGGATGTGCCCGTGTGTGTATGTAAATAGGTACTCTCTCCTATTCTACGCCACCTATCACAAGTCAATTACGATCGACACACATGGTATTTAGGGGCGGACTGTCCTACATTTGATAATAACATAAATGCCTGGGTAATTTAGAACTATTATTGCTTTTATTATTTAAAATGAGAGGGTAGAGTCGGCAGCGTAGGTTTTACTGGAATTAATAAACTTTTATTGTTCCAGAGAGTTGCTTATAGCTATAACATTCATCGCTTTTAGCTATAAGGCCGCCGATTGTGCCACTAGATTTAGTTAGTATGAAGATCCTTTATTTTTATTATTTTCTTTGTATTTGATGGTGCAATAAAGCTATATTGTATTGTATAAATTTTTTTTTTTTGACTGCTGAAATCACACGGTATGTGTTTTCTATAAGTGACTAGTATGCGTAAATCCACACTAGCGCAGCGGCTGAGAAAATACAGATCTGTGTGACTCAGCACAGCCGTAATATTTTTCGAACGAAACGCATGTGCGGCGCAACACAACCGCTGTGTAGAGCGGCAGCACGAATTTTTTAGGTTAAAAAAAAGATCGCAGTCGTCGAATAAAAACTGCAGTCAAAGTGACTACGCACTAAACTTAACGTTAACTATGATCTAAATTTATACTAATAACAAAAGTGAAAAGGTTATCTTGCGTAATTAAAAGCACTGTGCGTTAGTGTTTTTAGACTAAAATATATAAATTTGTTAAAAATAATGAATGATTAAAAGAACCCTTTTTAGCATAGCTTCTAAATAAAACACAATTGAAGATTACATAATTTTGCTCTACTCTGTACTGTGTAACAGTTTGATGTGACTTCAATAAACACATGTTGAGATATCGCAGAGAATCGTCCTTAACACTTTGACTGCGGTTTTTTTTCGACGACAGCGATCTTTTTTTTTACCTAAAAAATTCGTGCTGCCGCTCTACACAGCGGTTGTGTTGCGCCGCACATGCGTTTCGTTCGAAAAATATTACAGCTCTGCTGAGTCACAAAGATCTGTATTTTCTCAGCCGCTGCGGTAGTGTGGATTTACGCATATTAGTCACTTGTAGAAAACTCATACCGTGCGTTTTCAGCACTCAAAGTAGCGAACGCATACCCAGACCCCTACTAGTGTCTATAGGTGCCCTATGCTGCGGTCAAAGTTGAACGAACACGTATTTTCTAACTTTACAGCAGCATAAAAGCGCTATCTTGTGATAAGTAGAAAACAACTCCTGCAAGTTGCTGTCAAAGTTTGAATGAATTTCATGACTGTATTTTCAAGACCTTTCCTCAGCATAAAAGCGCCATCTAGTGACGAGTAGAGTACAACTGAGTATCCTATTACACTTTTTAATCTGTAACAGCGTCTCTGCAACTTGGCGGGAATATTTTGTCTATGGATTTGTTTTTTTGTGCCTTTACGATACGAAGTTTTCATCATGATTCGTGGAAATTATGCCAACCTAAAGAGAATAAGTTAGGAATGAAAAACCACAAGATATAGACGTACATATAACTATTTATTTGACTTAGTATTTAATTTGTTATATTATTAGAACTCTGTCAGAAACTGCTTTATAAACGGCTCATGCTTGGATATCTTCGTAAAGCTGGTGTAGGTAGCCGTGTTGCAGATATGTTCGTTGTTGGGGGCCGTGGAGACGACTCCGCGCAGATAGTAGCGCTCCGTGCCGCGGTCCGACGAAGGGAAGGTTAGGCCTCCGCCGCTGTCACCTCGGCAGAGTGCGGAGTTAGCTGAGCACAAAGAAAAACCTGTGTTAGATTCTCATTACTCAATACCTACTCGATATTTTTATTTTTGGTTTCAAACGCGTTACTTTCGGTTTTCATAAAATATAATATAGCCTATGTTCAGTTCACCGGGGATGATGTAGCTTCCTAACGGTAAAAGATTTTTTCAAATCGGTCCAGTAGTTTGGGAGCCTATTCAATAATAAATAAATAATAAATAAATAATGCTGGACAATTTACACAGCATTATCTAGCCCCATCGTAAGCAGAGCTTGTGTTATGGGTACTAGATAACTGATATACATAATACTATATATTACATAGATAGATATTTTTTTATTATACATAGAAAACAACCAGAACACCCGGAACAAATATCTGCAGATCGTATACACAATTGTTCCGAGGCGGGAATCGAACCCGCAACCTCCTGCGTCGCAAGCGGACCTTCGCCCACCGCGCCACATCGGTCGTCAAATACAAACTAACAAAACATCAAATCTTTCCTCTTTATAATATTTGTTTATATATTGCAAACATGTTGTACAAGGATGCATCCTGCACGGAAATATTTAGCTAGGTGGCCAATTCTTATAATCGTACGACTTATTCTAATTATTCTAGGCACAAAATATAATATAATAATAGTGTCCAGGCTTTCTCAATCTTGAAATTATTGAGATCTTGTTTACTAAAAACGTAGGTCAGTAGTAACAGTCATCTAGCACCCATAACACAAGCTCTGCTTAGCTTGAGGCTAGATAATGCTGTGTGGATTGTCCAGCATTATTTATGTATCCATCTAAGCATTCCAAACTTTCGCTTTTACAATATTACCGTGATTTACATATTGATGACTCACAATCCTTACTCCCAGCGCATATTTTATCACTAGTGATGTATTCTCTGAAGTCTGGAGGCGAGTCCAATATGCACGTCCCCACTTCAACATAGGGCAAGTCTATCACCTTCAGTATGGGGGAGGCTTTGCCGTCTTCCGAGGTAAGGCCCCAGCCGGCAACCTGAGGAAAAACAAAGAAAATCATTTATTACATTTATTATTAACTACAAAGAAAGAAAGAAAGAAAGAAAATAATTTTATTTGGCCAAAGACAGGTTTCAATAAAATAACACATTAAAACAGTAAAAACACAGCAAACATAAAATTAAATAAAATAACCTACAGGGAAATAATAATTAACATGCTAACCTGCTGACCAAAAATGGTCAAACTCAGCTATGTGCTGAACCACGCCTGGCGCGGAACAAAGCTGATTTTCAGTTTATACCTTTTTTATTTAGTCACATCACGGACAATGAAAGAGAGATGCTCTAAACAAACAAAAATCAAATTAATAGTAAAATAAAAATAATAAACAGTAAGTAAGTAGAAATAAGTAAACTAGCTGTTTCCCGTGGTTTCACCCGCGTTAACACTTTGACTGCTGAAATCAGATCATGTGTTTTCTACAAGTGACTAATATGCGTAAATCCACACTAGCGCAGCGGCTGAGAAAATACAGATCTGTGTGACTCAGCACAGCCGTAATATTTTTCGAACGAAACGCATGTGCGGCGTAACGCAACCGCTGTGTAGAGCGGCAGCACGAATTTTTTAGGTTAAAAAAAAGATCGCAATCGTCGAAAAAAACGCATCAAAGTGTTAAATTCGAATTTTACATTTCTAAAATATATTCGCGATTTTAATTTGGTTTACACGATCACTCAGCGTAAAGACCAAGTTCGGCTCGATCTATGAATTTTCTTTCTTTCTTTACCTTCGATCACAAATAAGTACTATCTAGATGTCGCGACATCTAGATAGTACTTATTTGTGATGTGTGTAACGAAAGGAGTTACGAGGAAAAGAAAATCCATTTTCATACATTCAAAACCTATAAACCCATATTTCTATGGTTTTTACTTTTAACACTTTGACTGCGGTTTTTTTTCGACGACTGCGGTCTTTTTTTTTACCTAAATACGTGCTGCCACTCTACACAGCGGTTGTGTTGCGCCGCACATGCGTTTCGTTCGAAAAATATTACAGCTCTGCTGAGTCACAAAGATCTGTATTTTCTCAGCCGCTGCGCTAGTGTGGATTTACGCATATTAGTCACTTGTAGAAAACTCATACCGTGCGTTTTCAGCACTCAAAGTGAAGATGTGAAAAAAATGTTGTAACTACTATATTATATAATGTTTTCATGCCTACAACACTGCATAGGTACTCAAAACATCATAATAAGCAACTTTTTTTTTCAAAATTCTTATGAAAGGGACATTGATTTAGTCGTCCACTGTGTGTCGGTCGCCGCAAAAAATCCGTCTCCGTATATAAGAGCGCACTTGTAATGTGAGCTCTTATTTTGTTTAGTTCGATTGAAACAGCCAACGGAAACACGTGTCACAATGCCGCAATGAGTATTCAAAAGTTGCAAATATAAAAAGAAAATATTATTTGTTAGTTAGCTAAAAATACAACTTATTCTACATTTACTTACCTCAAGTGCGCTCTTATTTACAGAGACAGCTTTTAGCTTTATTATTATTATTATTATTTTTTTGTTTATTTAATATTTAAAAAAAAACTTATATTATTAATGCTGGCTAATTCACACAGCATTATCTAGTCCCATGGTAAGCAGAGCTTGTGTTATGGGTACTAGATAACTGATATACATAATACAATATATTACATAGATAGATATTTTTTTATTATACATAGAAAACGACCAGAACACCCGGAACAAATATCTGCAGATCTGCAACCTCCTGCGTCGCAGGCGGACCTTCGCCCGACGCGCCACATCGGTCGTCAAAATGTATGTGACCCTAAATCTAGATAGTATTTGTAATCGCAGTTCTTTAATATCATTTCTTGGAAACCTTACCTTCCCCTTGTTAATGCTCTGCAGCTGCAGCCTGTCGAAGTTCTGGTCGAAGCTGAGACAGACGGGTCGCACGTTAGTTCTGTACTCGAAGGGGGTCGCTGCTATCAGCACGGCTATATCGTCCTGGAAGCTAGCGTCCGCGCCCTGGTAGCGGGTAGGCAGGTGGATCACCTTCACCTGGAACATTATTTACAGATGTCAAAACGTAGTAACATAGATAAAAACCTGAAAGAATATCTTATTTCTAAATGCTATTACTCCGTTGACGAATTTTTAAATGATAAATCTGGACTATAACTGTTTGGCTACCTTAATTAATTAGTGACACACCTACCTTCCTTATTAATTAAATTAATTTGATTATTCTGCTATAAATGCTAACTGACAATGTGTGTAGAAACAGACGAGATAACAGTAGACTACAAACACACCAAGCTAACACAGCATTAATGCGAAAAAGTGTTGTTAGTATGGCTCCTAAAATTTTTAATAAGCTACCTAAACAGTTGAAAGAGCTAAATGGTGTACTCTTTAGAAAGAAATTAAAAATGTTGCTAATTTGTAAATGTTACTATGATATTGACGATTTTTTTAATGATAAATTTTAATTAATGTGAAACTAGTGCACGTCATTCTCTCAAATATCTAGTAAAGTAAAGTAAAGTAAAAAATCATTTATTTCTTTAGGCTTACAAAATAAGCACTTAGACAAGTCATATTTTATACATTAAATTATTATCAAATAAAATTATTTTACTGTTCACTTCAATTTTTTGTCCACTAGTGGAAGAAGTGAAAAAGAAACCACTTTGAAGAAACAATCTTTGCATACCGACTAACGGTCAAGCATGTTGAACCACGAAATGTAATACCTATTACCTGTAACCTTACAAACACATGTCTTTGGCAAATAAAAAATCTTTATCTTTATCTTTAACTACTATTGTTATTATTTATAAATGGATTGCTGCGCCCTTACAGGTTACATGTACCTACCTCTAAGCTAAATGACACGACGACCGATGTGGTGCGGTGGGCGACGGTCCGCCTGCGACGCAGGAGGTTGCAGGTTCGATTTCCGCCTCGGGACAATTGTGTGTACGATCTGCAGATATTTGTTCCGGGTGTTCTGGTCGTTTTCTATGTATAATAAAAAATATCTATCTATGTAATGTATTGTATTATGTATATCAGTTATCTAGTACCCATAACACAAGCTCTGCTTACCTTGGGGCTAGATAATGCTGTGTTGTGTGAATTGTCCAGCATTATTTATTTTATTTTATTTTTATTTTTATGTATGTACTATATATATATATGTACAGTAGAACCTCGATTATCTGAACCTTCAATTATCCGAACGCTAACATCCCCGAATACTCCTACTCCTACTACTACCCATAACACAATTTTCACTTCTTCCACTAGTGGACAAAAAATTTAAGTGAACAGTAAAATATTTTTATTTGATAATAATTGAATGTATAAAATATGACTTGTCTAAGTGTTTTTTTTAAGCCTAAAGAAATAAATTATTTTTGACTTTTTTACTAACACAAACTCTGCTTAGCTTGGGGCTAAAGGGTGATGTTTGGATTGTCCAGCATTATTTATTTATTTTATTTATTTATCACGTGTAAACGTCCTGTTGAAACGTCAGGAAAAATAGGTAAATTATTATTAACTCAATTATTGTCAGATTCACAATCCATAATAATGCACATACAAAATTAGAAATAAATGTCAAAAAACCAAATCACACAATAAAATTAAATAAAAATAGAATAATATAACTTAGGGAAATTAAAAAATAATAGAATACAAAATGAAAACTTACTAACCTACTGGAAAATGGAAAAAAGATTCCCACAAAACCCAAGGACCGAGGGGTCGTCACGTCACCCCTCGAGTTGACGCCGGGGTAATGAGGCCAAGCCTCGAGGCCCCTCTCTGTGCCCCCACCAGGGCCGGAAAGAAACCTATTGATTAACCTAATGGACATTTATAAGGATATCGACCCCATCAATATCTTCATCCATTTGTATAGGATGGGACAGTCCAGAAGTGCAACAATAATTTTCAGGATGCCGTTGCTACTGGCTCGCGCACGCTGAATTAGGGAAGCGACTTTTTTGCGAATGCATGAAAGCCGTCCGTGCGCGCCTCCGCGAACATACAGACGCGCATAATAAACGCGATAAATACCCGTTGTAACAATACTTATAAAAAAAGGCTTCTTGAGACGTGCATAAAATCAAAATCTGAGATGCGTTTGAGTATATGGGGCTTTAGTTTATCCGAATTTCACATCTACATCAACCATAATAACTTTGACATTATTGACATTTATTTTTCAATTTTTTTTTATTGATTGTTTTGTTATTTTTTTTTTTTTTTTGTCTGAGAATATATTGCATTATCTTCTAAGAATTATAGTAGTGAACGATTGTCAATTTTAGTACATTACACGCCTAATAGGGCAAAATACATTGTGACATCTATTACTTATAACAACTTTGATAACATGTATTACATGCAATAAATGAATTTTGAACTTTAGCACGTGTCTATTCCGCTTACAAACAAAATGTCAAATGACAGCAAATGTCAAATGACAGCAAATGCCAAAAATGACAGCAAATTATTTTTGGTATTTGCTGTCATTTGACATTTGCTGTCATTTGACATTTGCTGTCATTTGACATTTGCTGTCATTTGACATTTGCTGTCATTTGACATTTGTTAATGTCGTCCCAGTTGTCCTGTACAGAACAACTACACAAGACAACTGGGAATAAGCGCATCAAACATCGGTGTCGGTGTGCTCTGAGCATATGTATGTATGTATATTTATGTACATATATTTCTTACCAGAGTAGACGACGTGTGTGAATTGGATATGACTGTACCAAAGCAGACGATTTGAAAGACTGACCATTTGAAAGACTGACCATTTGAAAGACTGACCATTTGAAAGTCTGACCTTATGAAAATAAAGGCATCAAAATGAAGTCACTTACATCAGATTTCTGTGCGTCGTCCATCCGGTCGTTCCAAGGGCGGTACACCTTGCCGACTGCCATCGCGTACAGCGACGCGGGCAGCTGCTTCTCCGAGTCTGTCCAGAAGCAGTGGGCGGCTGGAGGGAAATTAGAAAACTTAACGACATACTTACTTATAGACTATGGCTGGTTTTATAGTCACGCCGCTGGACGCGCCGCTGGGCAGCGCGCTGTTAACGTTTACTGATACGCGTTTACTGAACGGCGCTGCACAAGCGACTTTTTAACACTTTGAGTGCTGAAAACGCACGGTATGACTTTTCTACAAGTGACTAATATGCGTAAATGCGTAATATGCGGAATTCTCTCCTACACCAAATTCGTGCTAGCCCCTCACTCTTCGTTTTCAAGCGTAAAGTCAAAGAGCATTATCTATCTTCATAATTCTGTTGTATTTTATGTATATATGTAAGTATTGAATTTATTTATTTTTGGAATTTAGGTTATATAGTATTTTATATTTGTTATTGTTATATAGTATATATTAGTATAATTAATAAGTAAGTTAAAATTTAATCTTTTGTCTATTTCTTATTTCATTTCGTTTATGCACATGTACCCACTTCTCTCTTCACTTGGTCTCTCTCTCCCAATAAGGTTTGCCGGTAGAGAACTCTTTAGGGTTAAGTTCGCCTTTGTTGAAATTTTCTAGAATAAGTTTTGTGTTATGTTTTTCGTGCAAAAAGTATAAATAAATAAATAAGTAAATCCACACTAGCGCAGCGGCTGAGAAAATACAGATCTTTGTGACTCAGCAGAGCTGTAATATTTTTTCGAACGAAACGCATGTGCGGCGCAACACAACCGCTGTGTAGAGCGGCAGCACGAATTTTTTAGGTAAAAAAAAAGATCGCAGTCGTCGAAAAAAAACCGCAGTCAAAGTGTTAACTACTACCCCCATATATCTCTGAACGCGCGCGCTCCAACGGCGCTGCCGAAACGCGTAACAATAAAACCAGCCTTAGACTGCGACCGCCAGACCTTTGTCATTTTATAAATAATGCCACGCCCTTTACCATTGTGTTTCTTATACATTACCTAGATACTAAGACCTACAAATGTAGGTACACAATGATGCAATAAAATAAATATGAAATATATACCCCCTCGTGCTAAGGTACTTCGATATACCTTTCACAGACAAGGCTTACAAGCTAGTAGCGTATCACTATAATATCTAATATAGAATCTCTCACCGGATATAAGAGTAGTGGATATAAGCGAGCATCATCAGACTTGCTTGTAAGGCGAGCTGGTCTTGAAGGGGACAGCCACGTGCCAAGATAAATACCTTTTATTGGCCACAACCTAGTATATCTATATCTATTATCTACTATAGAAAATCTCACCGGATATAACAAGAGTGGTGGATATAAGCGAGCCCCCGCAGACCTGCTTGTAAGGCGAACTGGTCTTGGTGTAGACCCCCACGTGCCAAGGTACCTCTCCCTTCAAGGAGTTGTTGCCGCCCACCACCAGGGTTTTACCCGCAGGGGTTACCTTGCCACATTCTGGAAGGAATAAGGTTTACTATTAAAATGTATTTCATCATAATCATCATCAACCTATAGCAGTCCACTGCTGGACTTGGGCCTCCCCCAATGAGCGCCATAGCGCCCTGCTTTCATATACTTTAATTAATTAATGAACTGAGCTGAACCAGATGCTGGACGGCCTAGCTTCAGCCTCCCGATGTATCGGTCTTGGCATGAATTTGGATAAAACCAAAGTCATGATCAATGGTCACATTGATCCAAGGCCGGTGGTCGTACATGGTCACCTTCTCGAAACTGTTTCCGAGTACACTTAGCTTGGGCAGATTCTGCAGTTGGGTAAAAACAGTTTCGAGAAGGAGGCCAAAAGGAGGATCCAGCTGGGCTGGGCAGCACGACGACCTGCGAAAGACTGCAGGTAGATGCTGGATGCGTCAAGCTGAAGACAGGGCGCTATGGCGCTCATTGGGGGAGGCCTATGTCCAGCAGTGGACTAATATAGGCTGATGATGAATTAATTAATAAGGTTATTTTAGTCTGATCAGATTTTGCTGCTTATTTATATTATATTTATTAATTTTTACATACCAGGTCTGCATTTAGCTACATAATCCCAGCTTCCATCGTCATTGCATCGCATGAAGGTCAGCGTATTGGTGGTGTAGTAGTGCGGCTCGCGGCATCGCGGACTGACGAGGGTGCCGGCTGGCTCGTACGTAGCGCAGGTTCGACTCCCGACCACGGCGCCAGAGACCAGGCAGCGGTAATCCACGGACGGGTGTGGGGGGAGGTGGCACATGCCTGTTTGGAAGAAGAGAAAAATAAAAAATTCAAATGTATAAAATCATATAACGAATGCTGGTACGATGATGATGGCAATCATCATCATCATCAGCCTATAGCAGTCCACTGCTGGAAATAGGCCTCCCCCAATGAACGCCATTGCACCCTGTCTTCAGCTTGCCGCATCCAGCATCAACCTGCAGTATTATGATGGCAATCAATATAACTTAAATTTACCTGATGTTATATTCTTTGTTTTAAAGACAAGGTGCTATGGCGCTCATTAGTGGGTGCCTATGTCTAGCACTGACTGAACTACAAATAAATAATAAATAAATAATGCTGGACAATTCACATAACATTATCTAGCCCCATGGTAAGCAGAGCTTGTGTTATGGGTACTAGATAACTGATATACATAATACAATACATTACATAGATAGATATTTTTTATTATACATAGAAAACAACCAGAACACCCGGAACAAATATCTGCAGATCGTACACACAATTGTTCCGAGGCGGGAATCGAACCCGCAACCTCCTGCGTCGCAGGCGGACCTTCGCCCACCGCGCCACATCGGTCGTCGACAAGATGGTAGTGATGATAGTGACGACCATGATATTTTTTTAAATGCTTTTCTGACTATGCAATTGAAACAGCAGAATCAAATAAAATATTAACGTACATTTTTATTTAATTTTTGTTCCACGGTATGTGTTTTCTACAAGTGACTAATATGCGTAAATCCACACTAGCGCAGCGGCTGAGAAAATACAGGTCTTTGTGACTCAGCACAGCCGTAATATTTTTCGAACGAAACGCATGTGCGGCGCAACACAACCGCTGTGTAGAGCGGCAGCACGAATTTTTTAAGTTAAAAAAAAGATCGCAGTCATCGAAAAAAAATCGCAGTCAAAGTGTTAACTACTTTTCTTGGCTACGACTTTCGTTAAAAATTATCTTTAAACCAACTGCAAATGGTCGCCATGCAAATGTGCGATATTTTTTTGACCACAGCAGACCAAAGCTGCACTAGCATTATTCCCCCTTAATTTTTTCAGAATTACGTCAATCTAGACGCAGAGCCATCTAGCAAGAAGTTGAAGTTGTTCATAAATAGTCCCCTATTTCTAATTACCCCCTATTATAGTATATAACTTACGTTGGCAAGTAGGAACAGCGTCTGGCCAGAATCCATTGTAGCAGTTAACCGCTGAAGCGCCGACGACTCCGTAACACCTCGCGCAGCTCACACTCAGAGTCACCAGCGTGAAGTCTTTACTTTACAGACTGAGTCCATGGAGATTTTCAAGTTATGGTTAGTATTAGTCAAGTCACAAAGCGGTGTACATGCCTCGTTTGGTGTCAAGAGTTTAGAGTATCATTTGACAGCGCAAACAGTCCCTAATATAGTCTCATTGAGATGGCATTGGCAGAATTGCGTCTATCCAGACGCAGAGCCATCTAGCAAGAAGTTGAAGTTGTTCATATAGTCCCCTATTTCTAATTACCCCCTATTATAGTATATAACTTACGTTGGCAAGTAGGAACAGCGTCTGGCCAGAATCCATTGTAGCAGTTAACCGCTGAAGCGCCGACCACTCCGTAACCCCTCGCGCAGCTCACACTCAGAGTCACCAGCGTGAAGTCTTCGCCCGACGGTACGTTGGCGGAGGAGCTGTTGGTCGAGTACGTGCCGTGGTCTGGGTTGGCGGGGATGATGCAGTTACCGATCTGTTTACTGCGAGAAATAAACAAATACACAAGTGTCCTAGAGTGCTGTTAGCTCAAAAGGAAATAAAGCACTTAGATATATATATAATAATATAATTTTATATAATGCTGGATAATCCATACAGTATTATCTAGCCCCATGGTAAGCAGAGCTTGTGTTATGGGTACTAGATAACTGATATACATAATACAATACATTAAATAGATAGATATTTTTTATTATACATAGAAAACGACCAGAACACTCGGAACAAATATCTGCATATATATCGCAGGCGGACCTTCGCCCACCGCGCCACGTCGGTCGTCAATATACCTATATATTCTATACATTTTCTAACCTGTAAGGCTACCATGCTATTTAGCACATAATGTAATGCACGTTATCAGCGTTATTAAGATAATTTTAAAGTTAATAACGCGTGAAAAGAGAATAACGCGTGGCGCATTTTAGCGTGAATAACGGCTTTTTCACGCGTTATTCACGATTTATTTTGCGTAATAATGCCGATAACGTGCGTTACATTATGTTCTAAATAGTGTGGTAGCCTTGCTGGCTTCACAGCAAGCAGAGCGTTATGGCGTAACCAATGACTGATTTTAAGAAGTCTGTGGTTATGGTCATCCTAATAATTTTGGTATACATGGTATAACAAAAACGACAAAACTTTAAGGGAGGGTTCAGATTCGATCACAGAACACGGGAAAATATGAAAACAAATCCATTACAAATCTGTAACGGATTTGTTTTCCACAAATTCCAGTAACTCCGCTCTCCGCATACGTAATCAGTGAGTGACGCATATTTTTTCAGATTTTGTGCTCTTGATTTGTTTAATTATAATTTTTTGTATCACCTACATATATAATTGATTAGTTTTATTTTCTTATTGTATTTGTTTGTTTGCCCTGTATCAGTATCAGTTTCTTTAAATCTGTATCGTTAAAGTTACCTTTGTAAACAGGCTTCCCGCGACACAGGCTTGCCTCGTGCGGGGGCCGCCAGAAATGTGTACATATACATATAAGTGAAATGGCAAATAAATAATTTTGTATTTTTTTTTTTGTAAATCCATTACTACTTGGGACTGTACTACTCGCTACTTATCCCTACGGCAGCGCCGTGGCATATATTACTCTGCATTATGTATATTTATGTGCTATCCTTTTTTGTCAATCAAAAAATCAAATGATCTAACAAGGTAAAGGTTCCTTGTTCGCTTCTTTACTTTACTTTAAAAATAATTGAAGTGAACAAATAATCAAAACGATCACTCTATTTCCTATAGTTTGACCGAAACCGCTGTACCGCGCATGAGGTATGCGAGCGGCGAGACGGGGGGGAAGTATCGGCCGCTCCGATCCATCAGTCTGCCGTCAACGCGTACTCTTGCTCTTTTTCCCTCGCCCCCCAACTCGCCGCACTTTCCTAAGTTACAGCGGTACAGCGGTTTCGGTCAAACTATAGTTTAAATTATGCAATTTGAAATTTGTGACGTGTTCAAGAGTCCTGTTGTAAAAGATGCGTGTGTGTGTGTGTGTGTGTGGATATAATAATTTTTTATTCTTTAAAACTCACGGTCCTTCCCCCGTCTCATTCCAGTACTTCTTGATAAAGCTCTCATGCTTCCTGATCGAAGTGAACCCGTAGAATGTCCCTGTAGTGCACATTTTCTCTATGTTCAACGGGCTGGACAGGACACCTCGAAGGTAGTAGTGGTCCGTGCCTTGAACTGGAGCGGGGAAGGCGACGCCTATGCCGCTGTCGCCAGTACAGATAGAGGAGTTATCTGAGAGTAGAAATAATATAATTATTAACATAAGTACTTATAAGTATTGTATTATGTATAACTATAATAATCAAATGCAATTTTATTTACTAATTTGATGTATAATCACGCCCTATCGTGGGATCGTGTCACATCACACACGATCCCTCTGGTCTTCTCTGAAAATCAGCGCTGGGTGGACTGGACACATTAGTACTCAGCGTTGCGCTGGGTGGACTTCACCCAGCGCAACGCTGAGTGAAGTCCATATTTGCCTGAACACTGCTACGCACAATAATTTGTAATATATTTAGTATTCATTTGCATAGTTTTAGGTTTGTTGTGTATGGTAGTTTTAAGGTAAATAAAAATATTTTCTTTCTCCTTTCAAAATAGAATAGTAAGGCTTATGTATACCAGATATAAAGGCCAGAATAGCTATGAGAAAACAGGCATTTCAAATGGTGTGAACATCAAATGGCGTAAGAATACGTCAGGGTACTGTGTAATGATCAAATGAGACCAAGTCTTTAGAGCCACACAGACCATGTCATCTTAAATAATATCCCAAAAAAATTATATTTCGATGGGACTTGCCTACCTACCTTTCCTTAGTACAGTGATGCTATCTCCAGCTGAGCCACGTAATCAAGTGACGAGATTTTCGACGAGTCTAAATCTTTGGGACTTCCTACAGCTCTAGCGCCGTTACAGGTTCTCTTCTTTAAGATTACCCCGAGTGAGAGGGCCTGCGCATTATAATAACAAAAACTTGTCATCTTGTCGACGACAGACACAAATCACAAACACAAGTCACCCACGATTCTTAGCCACACAGATCTTGTCAGCAATAGCCCGTCTAAACGACTTGTTGCTTGCGTAGAACTGATTGGTCGCCTCATCTGCTATACAGTCGAACACACTGACGTAGTGGAGAACTGTAAGAGGTCTTTGACAGACACAAATCACCTATCACAGATAAAATTCACCCACCATTCTTAGCAGCCACACAGATCTTGTCAGCAATAGCCAGTGTGAACGACTTGCTGCTCGCGTAGAACTGATTGGTCGCCTCATCTGCTATACAGTCGAACACACTGACGTAATGGAGAACTGTAAGAGGTCTTTGACAGACACAAATCACCTATCACAGATAAAATTCACCCACCATTCTTAGCAGCCACACAGATCTTGTCAGCAATAGCCAGTGTGAACGACTTGCTGCTCGCGTAGAACTGATTGGTTGCCTCATCCGCTATACAGTCGTACACACTGACGTAGTGAAGAACTATAAGAGGTCTTTGACAGACACAAATCACCTATCACAGATACAATTCACCCACCATTCTTAGCAGCCACACAGATCTTGTCAGCAATAGCCAGTGTGAACGACTTGCTGCTCGCGTAGAACTGATTGGTAGCCTCATCCGCTATACAGTCGTACACACTGACGTAGTGGAGGTCTTTCACGAAGAGATCGTTGTCCAGGTTCGCAGCTGGACGCCCCCAACCTGCAGCCTGAAATAAAAATAAATATATTATATATAGGGTTTTTTTTAAACCCTACAAGTAATAAAGTTGTTAATTGTATTGTTGCGGCGGAATTTTTTGTCGAGGATCTCAAGAGGCGCAAATTCAGTTATATGAACACATTTCTGGCGGCCACGAGGTAAGCCTGTGTCGCGGGTCATAGTCGATGTCAAGGCAGACGGGACGTATGAAGGCATTGTCGATGAACGGTTTCGCCGCTAGGACTATCGCGATGAACACCTACCTTCCCCTTATTGCCCACATCGAGCTGCTGTTGCTCGAAGTCAAGACAGACGGGACGTATGAAGGCATTGTAGATGAACGGTTTCACCGCTAGGACTATCGCGATGAAAACCTACCTTCCCCTTATTCCCGACATCGAGCTGCTGTTGCTCGAAGTCATAGTCGAAGTCAAGACAGACGGGACGTATGAAGGCTTTGTAGATGAACGGTTTCGCCGCTAGGACTATCGCGATGAACACCTACCTTCCCCTTATTGCCCACATCGAGTTGCTGTTGCTCGAAGTCATAGTCGAAGTCAAGGCAGACGGGACGTATGAAGGCATTGTCGATGAACGGTTTCGCCGCTAGGACTATCGCGATGAACACCTACCTTCCCCTTATTCCCGACATCGAGCTGCTGTTGCTCGAAGTCATAGTCGAAGTCAAGACAGACGGGACGTATGAAGGCATTGTCGATGAACGGTTTCGCCGCTAGGACTATCGCGATGAACACCTACCTTCCCCTTATTGCCCACATCGAGCTGCTGTTGCTCGAAGTCATAGTCGAAGTCAAGACAGACGGGACGTATGAAGGCATTGTCGATGAACGGTTTCGCCGCTTGGACTATCGCGATGAACACCTACCTTCCCCTTATTCCCGACATCGAGCTGCTGTTGCTCGAAGTCATAGTCGAAGTCAAGACAGACGGGACGTATGAAGGCATTGTAGATGAACGGTTTCGCCGCTAGGACTATCGCGATGTCGTCCACAAAGTAGGGGATCGCTCCGCTCCTGTAAAATCATGATTATTATTCTAATTTGTTTCTTTATACACTTCCTACTATCAGTTCCATTGCCTTTCATATAAAAGAAAGGGAATCAAATAAACTCACATCCTGTACCCAGTACCTATCTAAAAGTAAAGAAACAGGCTTAAAAAAATAATTCACAAAATAAATAATTATGTACAATACAATACAATACAAAAATTCTTTATTGTACACCATAATCAAATAAATCATTAAAAAAATACATTATATGCGACAGGTACAATGGGCGGCCTTATCGCTTAGAAGCGATCTCTTCCAGGCAACCTTTGGATGGAAAGAATTATATGAATTTAAGAAAAGGCAGGGGGTGTACCACAGGTTATCTAAATAAGAATACTAAAAAAAATATGTACCTATGTACCTACCTACATATTTAAAATTAAGGCTAATGATCATAGGACTTACCCTCGCTGTCCAAAGCCTGGGGCTAAATGGATATCTTTTACCTGAAACAAGATATAGTAAGTATGGTACAGCTTGGCAAAAATGTATCTACCTAATTTCGTTTTTTCTGCAATTAACTTGTGTTTAAATAAGTAAATTAAGGGTCGGTATATATCTGACAGAAAATGCGTCGCGTAACATCGGTCGCGTTTCGCCAGAACAGGTTAATTTATAATAAAACATTTAACATTTCACACTCAACCGATGATGCGTTAGTGCGTCGAGCGTACAGCGTCTACGTTTCCGTCAACGCATAGTCGGTCGACGTAACGTGTATTATGTATGATGCATTCAGACTAGGCAACTTCAGTGGAGATCTTTATTGTACAGGCGAACTGACTAGACGCGTAATGTGTCTTATTTGACCGAATAGACGCGACCGATGGTACGCTCGACGCATTTTTGTCATTGGCAGTTTACAATGTCCAAGTTCACATTACAATACACTACACTGACCTATTTTGTTTCTTGTTAATAAAAATCATGTAGTATATATACTACAACGTACTAAGTCAGTGACTCCCTATAAACATAGCCACAATTTAACTGGTATGCACAACTGTTTTCGTTGTTTATTTTGTTTTGTTTGTTATTTATAAGTTTAGGTTATGATAGGACTGGCATACTTTGCTAACTAAAAGTTCTTAATAGTAAATTCTGTTTTAAAAAAGATAGATAGATAGACAATACTTTTATTGCACACTTAAAAATAAAACAAACAAGGTAAACAATAATAATACAAGATATGTGACAATTTGGCGGTCTTATCGCTCAAGAGCGATCTCTACCATACAACCGTGGATGGATAGGATCGTTGGATTGAAAAAGGGGATCTGTGTGCGTTACTATGTAGTTAATTACAACATGAAATTTCATATTATTATATTACATACAAATACCTATCTACTATGAATACATATATATTTTATAACAAATAATACATACCTACTTATATAAATATATAATATTAATTTTATAACGGAAAAAAACAAGGGTGTGGTCAGTGACAGCAGGACAAATAAAAAGTGCCGATATCATTTCAGTTATCTAGTATCCATAACACAAGCTCTGCTGCCTGAGGCTAGATTATGCTGTGTGGATTGTCCAGCATCAAACGAAATAAATTGTGTTCTTACGTTAGATTTCTGCGTGGTAGAGTCTGTTGGCTCCCTCCACGACCTGGTAATCTTCCCTGCCACCAGCACCTTGGACTCCGCTGGTTCATGTCTGTTCACAGGCTTGTAGGTAGTCCAGAGGAAGTGAGCGGCTGGAATAGAATTTGTACATTTCATTATTGACGTGGACACTTACGGTAGGGCTGGTCCATCAGTTCAAAGTCACTCAGCGAGCTATGGAAAGAGCTATGCTCGGAGTTTCTCTGAAGGATCGGATATCGTAACGAATACATCCGACAGAGAACCAAAGTTATCGACATAACTCTAAGAATTAGCAAGCTGATGTGGCAGTGGACAGGCCATATCTCGCGAAGAACCAACCACTGGGGCCAAAGTGTTCTTGAGTGGAGACCACTAGTATAGGACGCCCTCCGACCAGGTGGGATGACGACCTGCGAAGGACTGCAGGTAGATGCTGGATGCGGCAAGCTGAAGACAGGGCGCTATTTCACTCATTAGGGGAGGCCTATGCCCAACAGTGGACTAACACAGGCTCATGATGAATGCATTGGATGTTCCCGTTAAGATAGGTGTACATGCTTGTGAATAAATAAATAAAACTCACCTGTAATAACAACAGTGTTGCTGATGAGGGACCCTCCGCAGCGCCACTCGAGGTAGGGCTCGTTGGAGACGCGTGAGAAGATACCCACCTGCCAAGGGAGGCTGCCGTCAGATCTCAGGGTGCCACATTCTGGAGAATTAATAATAATAATAAATCATTTATTTCAGACCATAGAAAAGTAACAGATCTTATTTTACTTATTTTACGGTCCATAGTAATATATACCTAGGTACTTAAAACTGATGTGGCGCGGTGGGCGAAGGTCCGCCTGCGACGTAGGAGGTTGCGGGTTCGATTCCCGCCTCAGAACAATTGTGTGTACGATCTGCAGATATTTGTTGGTCGGGTGTTCTGGTCGTTTTCTATGTATAATAAAAAATATCTATCTATGTAATGTATTGTATTATGTACCTATATCAGTTATTTGGTACCCATAACACAAGCTTCTGCTTAGCTTGGGGCTAGATAATGCTGTGTGAATTGTCCAGCATTATTTATTTATTTATTTCATAATTATCCCTTTATTGTACTCAGCAAGTAAATAAAATTTAAGGAAAATCAATTATGTAGGTACATTACATACTTATTCCTATATTTTACTCAGCAAGTAAATAATCAAGTACTTATATAGGAAAAAACAAGGAAAATAATAATTCTTACCTTGACTCAAAGCTCCGACAAACACAGAAAGAAAACACAAAGCGAATATCATTTTCAATATTAAGAAACACTTTTAAACCCAGACAAAATTACCTAAATGTTATTATTAACTTTAATATTTTAGTATATTATACATTCTAATTCAGATTTACTGGATATCTCACAATCACTTCAATACTTGACCCTCAAATATCTCGTAACACCAAACTTTGCAAAAAACGACTGATAAAATGCAATTTTGTGAACAACAGTCTAAGCAAAAGCAGTAAGTTTTTTCTCTGTGTTTATTAGAGATATTTTATTCTATGATTTATTTAAAATAAAACCACGACATAATTACGCCTATACAGTTCAACTAGCACTAATATTATGCTAAAACAATATCGTAGAAATATTAGTTATGCTAAAAACAAGTCTTGACTCGCAAATCATACTTTTTTTACCACAAGGATATACGACCGCCATGTATGCAGAGACGGAAGGTTAAAACCTGCTTGGTTAAGTTCTGCACGTTTCTTACGATTTATCAGAATATTAATTATAAATGCGACTTGTAGTTCTGTCTGTTTGTTTTTTACTAAAGATAAAGATAAAGATCATTTATTTGCATAAACATATTGTGTTATTGAGATGTTACAAACAGGTAGGTATCAAATATGTTTTACCGATTACGGTGTACAAATTGAGAGATATGGCATGCAGTCTCTGTTATTATAATTATTATTTAACTTATAGAACTTATTTAAGTTAAGAAAATCAATCAATAGAAATAATGTCATAAAATATTTAAAAAATCCGTAATTACAACATGCAAATTTATAATTTAATTATAATTACTAAGTTAGTTCAGTTTGATAAAGTCGTAAGGGTACTTTCACACTTGCACGTTTAAATAGGTACTAACTTAGCAAATTGTTTGTAAAGACAGAGTCAAATAAATGCGAACGAAGTCGCGTGTATTTTTTTTTATTAGCTTAGGGTGGCTTTCGTATCACGGCAGCCATGATAGGCCTATTGTGATCGCCACTTATACGTCTAGCCCCGAAGCCGTAACGTTCATAGTTCGCCACTAACCCTTGCAGCTGCTAGGAACTGTAGGATTCTCTTCGGGGCGATGTCTTTCAGCTCGTCTGGGCTATGCAGATGCTTGCCCAGATGGATGCTGCGTTTGTGCATCAGTGTTCCACACTCACTTAGCAGATGGAGGGGCGAGGCAGGATCCCAGGAGTGTTCTGTGCCAAGCTTTTAGGTATGCCACAGAACACAGAAGTCGCGTGTAACCAATAGCTTGTTTATTAATAAAGATTTTTCCTCGTGTGTCTACTAGGTACAGACATACCTATGTATGTAGCTATGTATATCAGTAGGTATTTTATGTATGTCCCTATTAAATATTTTTCTGTATTACACGCCACCGTCTATACTTGTTCTAGCACTTCATGTCCATCCAAAGGTTGCCTGGCAGAGATCGCTCTTAGCGATAAGGCCGCCCATTGTACAGCATATTTTGTATTTGTTTTTCTTTTCCTGTCTTGTGTATCTTTTATGTATTTGGTGTGCAATAAAGAGTTATTGTATTGTATTGTATTGTATTGTATTGTATTGTATACCTTGTTTATGTATGTCTGAAGTTAGATTGTATTGTACAGACAAATATAATTATGGAAGATTATTTTTGACAGGTAAAAAAAAGATTGATAGAAAACACTTTATTGTACCACAAAAAACAAGAAACAAAACAGAAATAAATACTTGGAATAGAAGAAGTATAAAGGCCGGCCTTATCGATGCGAGCGATCTCTTCCAGGCAACCATAGGAATGACTGGACATGAAGGACATTGACGGGGGCACTTGAATACGAGTACGAGGTATTTATTTTGACGACCGATGTGGCGCGGTGGGCGAAGGTCCGCTTGCGAAGCAGGAGGTTGCGGGTTCGATTCCCGCCTCGGAACAATTGTGTGTACGATCTGCAGATATTTGTTTCGGGTGTTCTGGTCGTTTTCTATATATAATAAAAAATATCTATCTATGTAATATATTGTATTATGTATATCAGTTATCTAGTACCCATAACACAAGCTCTGCTTACCATGGGGCTAGATAATGCTGTGTGAATTGTCCAGCATTATTTATTTATTTAGAGAAAATAGAAACCTACATAATACACTACATATCACAATACCTGCATAAAAACATAATAATAAACTTACATATAAATAAAAAAGGCTATCAAACTTTAGGCTGGCTCGCGGAGCAGCCTTGTTTACCTAAAACATCGAGGCGGGTCTCGCGAGGCAAGCCGAGGCATCCTGAGTCATCAGTTCCACCGAGAAATTTAATATAGTCGTGTTATTGCTTCTGCAGCTATCTTCCTATCGGTTTACTGTTTAATTAAAAAGGAAACAGGTATCAAAAACAAAAAAAAGAATACTAATATTTACGAAATAATATCAACGAAAGCTTCGTGACTCGCCAGCCAAACGCAATATCATCCCCCACCGAACGCAAAGCGCACACCGACGGCGCCTTTGAGCACGCGCGCTTTAGGCTCAACTCACACCAAAAGAGCGTCGAGGCGCAGCGAAGCGGAGCGCAGTTTCAGTTTCATATGAATTTTAACTTTATTTTCATTACAATAAAACTTATTATCGCATGAGAAACTCGAACGAGTCGCGCGGATACCCGCGGCGCCGCGGGAATTCCGGCGAATTCGACTCGTTCGAATACCGTACCGACGACGTCGCATGGCTCAGCTCCGAGGCACACACGGAGGTGGCACCGTGCGCCCGCACAACCCCCAGACACGTCCACACCGAGTCACCGACCGAGCATTTCGCTCACGAGGCTGCCTCGAGCATGCGTCCGGTGGAGACGCGGCTAATCGGTATAAACCAAAACCTGTGCCAATACTAATATTTGAAAACTTGTTTAGCTGAGGAAAACCTGGTGATTACTTAATGTCATAGATATACGCTACTACGAGCATGTGCCTCTAACATCGACTAAGTGATTTGATTCGCGCAAGTTTGTCTCAGTCTAGTCTCAGTGACAGGTCAAATAACAACAGAAAATAACGTTTTATCATAATATACAAGTAAAGTCAAAGATAGAAAATGTTACTATTCATTTTAGTCGTTTATGGTTTTAACTGCTTTGCTTGTCAGTCTTCAAATCCTTCTGGTAAGTTTTTACTTAGATAATAAGGTAATGTACCTAATATCTCCTTGGCTTCCTCGATACGGACTAGTCTAGTAAAGATGACGACGAAAATCACTTAGATGAATAAAATTTATTTAGAATAAATTTTGATTTAGGTATCTATGATTTATTTTATATGAAGCTTGTCGGCGCCGACACGAAATCGGTTTCCAACAAGTGTGAATGCCTACATATAAAATGTTCTCATCCGATTAAAATCCGGACCCGACGGCCGTCAAGTGGGAAAAAGCTCTAAGTGATAGTAAACAATAAGTAACGTATAATAACATATTTAAAAAGTACCTAACTAGGTACAGATTTGTAAAAATTGTACTGCAGCCTGTCAAAAAGGCGATAGCAACAGCGAAATTCTTGAAGAGCAAACCACAGATTTTCAGCTTTAAGGCGACCGGGCCAGAAAATAAGAATAAGAAAAAATGTATTGTAAAATTGTGTGAATCATAATTACATGAAGGTCTTATAATTAAAATATAGTATCAACAATTAAATCCTATTCGGACATACAATATTTTTTAAATAATACTAAACAAACAATATAAATAGGTAATGTATAATTGAATGTTATTTTGTATTTCAATCATACGACTGTGCGGTGTTTGAGCATGATAACAGATATGGAATGGTGTTTTGGCGGTACAATTTGCTCAGAGGTATATTTGGCTTTAGCAGGAACTAAGGAACTCTTTGTTATGATTTCCACCACTTGAAATTCGCTCAGTAC
This sequence comes from Eupithecia abbreviata, assembly GCA_943735965.1. Lineage (NCBI taxonomy): Eukaryota > Metazoa > Arthropoda > Insecta > Lepidoptera > Geometridae > Eupithecia > Eupithecia abbreviata. The sequence goes on along the minus strand of OX031003.1, from coordinate 4,529,034 downwards.
CTACCTAAATGTAGTACAAAAGTACCCTTTTCATATTGTGTTTACGGTAAAGTTTATGTTTTTTTTTATGCTGCGCCTTGCGGCTTTGCGTGTGAGGAAATCGATGTGTCAAATGGTATAAAAACCTACCTCGTGAATGACTATCTATTTAAAAAACCGCATCAAAATCCGTTGCGTGAAGATCTAAGCATTACATAGGGACAGACAGACAGCGAGAAGCGACTGTTTTATACTATGTAGTGATTAATTACTGCTATAACTATTTTTTACTTGACTTTTTACTAACTTCGTTGGCGCTTGATGAGGCATCCACACCTCTTAAGAGCGTTTATTCCTAAAATGCGCAGAAACAGTACTTTTCAAACCCGTTTATATCATGAACCACTTATCTTATAGTATATGTTATTTACTAATAGTTTTAGGAAATTTTAGTATCCAAATAGTTTGACTATAAAATATTTCGATTAATATAGTATGTACGCGTTCTATCAAGATAACTTGTGAGAGGTTTTCATAATTTCCCTTTCAGCATCATTTTCGAAGCTCAAAATAATAGAAAATACTGACATATCTGGCATTGTGGCCGGTGGTGGATTTAGATAAGATTGTAGTAGAAAGATAAAGTATCTCTAGTAGTAAAATCTCAATAATATTAAGATATATATGAATAAACAGTATTATTAAAATATATTGTGTACCTAGAATAATTTGTTAGATAATAGCCACCTATTAATATTGCCGTGCCCCAGCAGGCTGCATGTTTGAAACTATTTTATCTTTAAGATCCATTGTACTACAACATGTTTGCAATAAAAATATTGAATAAGTAAATTTTCGTTTTTTTTCTGCATGCTTGATTGATTTGATAACTTAAAGCTTTCTTTCTTCTTCCAGATAACAAAGAAAATCCAGAGTTTCGAAGCGATTACACATATTTCCCCGACATGAAGCACTGGATCAAGGCAGTCTTGGAGCCCGCGGATACCCCTACAGCAGCCTCTGTATGCTTCTATGAAGGTTATCATCATCATTTTAAGTTCAAAATTCAAATGTTTATTTTTTCTTTATACTTCATCACCATCATCAACCTATGTTAGTCCACTGGACATAGGCCTCCCCCAATGAGCGCCACAGCGCCCTGTCTTCAGCTTGACGCATCCAGCATCTACCTGCAGTCTTTCGCGGTTCGTAATCCCACCAAAATAAACACTTAGACAAGTCAAATTTTCTACTATTCATTATTATCAAATAAAATTATTTTAATTGAAATGTTCACTTCAATTTTTTGTCCACTAGTGGAAGAAGTGAAAAAGAAACCACTAGTATGTTCATATAACTTATGTGTCTGTGACATTTGATTTGCTTATCTTAATCTAAATATAATGCGAATTATTAGATATAATGTCAATATTTATTTATAGCTAAGCACAATATTGAATTTCTTTCAGAGAAAGAAAGATATAGTTGATGTAATCATTATAGTAGGTTATTTTCTTTTTTTTCAGGTTCTCAATTTTTGGCATTGGCGCCCATAATCTTAGAATTTATGGGCTTCAACAAAAATAAGATAAAACAGCTACCCAAGCTTAAACCAAACTACCAGAATAAAGACGCTTTGGATTCTATTAAAGGTTAGTTATTTAAAAAATTAAAAAGAATGAACAAATTAGACCTTATTAATAAATTATGCTGGACTATAAACAAAAATCTATGTTATTATGTCAGTCATCTCATCTAGTACCCATAACACAGGCTCTGCTTAGCTTGGAGCTAGATGATGCTGTGTAAATAATCCAGCATTATTAAAAAAAAAAAAAAAAAAATGCTGGACAATTCACACAGCATTATCTAGCCCCATGGTAAGCAGAGCTTGTGTTATGGGTACTAGATAACTGATAAACATAATACAATACATTACATAGATAGATATTTTTTATTATACATAGAAAACAACCAGAACACCCGGAACAAATATCTGCAGATCGTACACACAATTGTTCCGAGGCGGGAATCGAACCCGCAACCTCCCGCGTCGCAGGCGGACCTTCGCCCACCGCGCCACATCGGTCGTCTAACCGTAAAACCGTAACCGTCGAAATGTAATCGAACCTTAAATTTGCCAAATTTTATGCAGAAATTGCAAACGGAAATCGTCGGTCGCAAATTACTCAAATAACGACCTTATCTTTCCAGGAATAGTGTTCCAAATAGCAGCCAACATCAGCTGGGACGCTGCACCGAGTAACTGCTTGAACTACACCTATGAGGGCTATCTTTGGGATGAGACCTGCCCGGAGCGGTATCCATACCTCTGCTATAGGAAGCACTCGGAGACAGACAAGATCAATGAATGTGGCACTATTGATGAGGGTGCGTGAATCTCTCTTTATAGAATCTCTGACGACCGATGTGGCGCGGTGGGCGAAGGTCCGCTTGCGACGCAGGAGGTTGCGGGTTCTATTCCCGCCTCGGAACAATTGTGTGTACGATCTGCAGATATTTGTTCCGGGTGTTCTGGTCGTTTTCTATATATAATAAAAAATATCTATCTATGTAATGTATTGTATTATGTATATCAGTTATCTAGTACCCATAACACAAGCTCTGCTTACCATGGGGCTAGATAATGCTGTGTGAATTGTCCAGCATTATTTATTTATTTATTATGTAGAATATAATATTTTATTTGCGACTCAATAAACAGCTTTAATACGTACCGATCCTATCCATCCAAAGGTTGCCAGCCTGAGTGATTCAAGAGGAAAGTTTATAGTAGGTACACACATGGATTTCTACGCGGGCAAAGCCGCGGGGGCCGCAGCCAATATTATAAATGCGAAAGGTTAGATGGATGGATTGATCGATCCATGTTTGTAACTTCTTCACGTCAAAACTACTGAACGCATCCGGATCCGACTGTGATCTGATCAGAAGTATTTAATTTTTTTATTTTTAGATCTCATTGCGTTCGTGACGTCACCTGTACGGGCTCTAACGGAAGACCAGCGCTGGCTAAGTCTCTTACGGAGCTTAGCCAGCATTATGCTGAGTTAGAGCCTTTTAATAACAACTCTATCATCATCATCATCATCAGCCTATATTAGTCCACAGCTGGACATAGGCCTCCCCCAATGAGCGCCATAGCGCCCTGTCTTCGGCTTGACGCATCCAGCATCTACCTGCAGTCTTTCGCAGGTCGTCATCCCACCTAGTCGGAGGGCGTCCTACACTACGTTTACCGAGTCGTGGTCTCCACTCAAGAACGTTTGCCCCAGCGGCCGTCGGTTCTTCGCGAGATATGGCCGGCCCACTGCCACTTCAGCTTGCTAATTCTCAGAGCTATGTCGATAACTTTAGTTCTCTGTCGGATGTATTCGTTGCGAATCCTATCCTTCAGAGATACTCCGAGCATAGCTCTTTCCATAGCTCGCTGAGCGACTTTAAACTGGTGGACCAGCCCTATCGTGAGTGTCCACGTCTCAGCTCCGTAGGTCATAACGGGCAGGACGCACTGGTTGAAAACTTTCGTTTTCAAGCATTGCGGTATGGTACAACTACGGTACAACTCTATACATGTACCTATTCTATAAGTGTGTCTTTTGTTAATTTATGTTGTTAATTTTGTAGTCCTACGTTCGCACATAAAAAAACAGAAGCGGCAGGGCTAGACCACAAGGTAGACCGATGAGATTGTAGATAACTGTACCTATATAGGTACCTACTTCAAATGACAAATGACTATTCAGACTTCAACGCTATCTAGTCCTATCACGATCTAGTAAAATATCAATACTGGGTTGGAAAAAAAACAGTTTTTTTATATTTTATAAAACAAACAGTTCAAAATGTTTAAAACAAGTGTTTTTATTGTTTTTTTTTTTACTTATCAATGTCAAATCAATTAAAGCGAATAGTAAAATAATCCATTTCTAAACTATTTCCTAATTCACATTAGTAAAAATTAACAAAACGATAAATATTTACTTTTGTTACATATCTCAGTACCTCTAATCTAATTATTAAAAAATATTATTATTATTATTCAATACAAAACACTTTACATACACCTTGTATGTAGTGTTGTAGGTAGGTAGAGAACTAGAGAGAGAGCGGGGAATAGGTACCGTACCCACTAATCCAGTGAATTACTTTCTTTCGACGGCCGACATAGGGACTTTCCCTGCGGGACTTTACTGGCGGGGAGTTACCTATGCAGTGTGCAGTGTATAAAACGGCCAACATAGGGACTTTCCCTGCGGGACTTTACTGGCGGGGAGTTACCTATGCAGTGTATAAATACAACAGCCTGTCTGTGGTATTTATACACATTCATTTGCAATTAAAGGTAGTGTGAAACCCTGTTTTTTTCTTAATATAAAACATAGTTTTATTTCAAACTGTTTTAAACACTGTTTTAAACACGTGTTTTAAAACAACTTGTTTTAATCATGCCAACCCTGCAATACAGTCCTACGGCGATGTTGTTATATTCAGCTACCTAGTCTTTTCGTCAACCTCAGAGTAATTATTCAAAGTTGACCATGAATAAGTTGACGACCTAATCATATCGAGATGTCGTCATAAAGCTTCTAACCAATAAATAAATGTCTTTCTATTAATCACTTCAACTGAAAACTCCCCGCCCCTTCCATTCCTATGGCTCATCCGTTACCGTACATGCCATAAAACTGTGGAATGCCCTACTGGCCCTACCCATTTCTTGATACGTCTTTCTTGATACGTAGGTTTCCCCAGTGTTCAGAGGAAGTAAAGGTAACGCTTTTTAAAGCCTACTGCCAGGGTTTCTACACTGGGAACCTATGGATCAGCTACACCAAACAGGCGCTGGAGACCCTACGTGTACAGTACAACAATGTGTTGGGTCTTTTGTTGGGACTGCCTCGATTTTGCAGTGCATCGGGAATGTTTGCGGAATACCAGACGGATGGCTTTGCTGCCATCCTCCGTAAAAAGACCGCATCTTAGCGATAAGGCCGCCCATTGTACAGCATATTTTGTATTTGTTTTTTTTCTTTTCCTGTCTTGTGTATCTTTTATGTATTTGGTGTGCAATAAAGAGTTATTGTATTGTTCTATTCTACTTAATATTTTCTTCAGGTTACGAGGAAAACTATCCTAAAAGATCCCCAACTCACTGCCACAAGTACCACTTCTACCCTGCATCTTGGGACCAAGCGTGGTGGATTTGCCGCGCTGAAGGCGGCCATCTTGCCGTCATCAACAGTATAGAAGAAGCCCTGAATCTGAATGAGACCTTTACGTTCTTCCGACCTTTGTTCAACGAGACAAAGCCTGTGTTTCTGGGCTATAGGGAGTGGGGAGCGAGCGAGTGGTTGACTGTACATGGTAAGAGCATACAATACAATATCTACAAATACGCTTTATGGCACACTAGCGGACCTTCCCGGCTTCGCAAGGCTTTAGTACGGATCCCTAACTTTTTGAAAATATAATATAGCCTATATTCACCGTGGATAGTGTAGCTTCCCAACGGTGAAATAATTTTTCAAATCTGTCCAGTAGTTTCGGAGCCTATTCATTACAAACAAACAAACAAAAAATCAAACCTTTCCTCTTTATAATATTAGTATAGATCAAACACAGAAAAAAACAGTAAAGAACAAAGCAAACAAAGATACAGATGCACAATGGGCGGCCTTATCGCTAAGAGCGATTTCTTCTAGGCAACTTTTGGATGGACATATTGCTATAGATAGTATAGTTAGGTATAGACGATGCTTAGTTTTTATTTATTTTAGGGACCAGCAAACTATACTGATATGGGTAATACAATAGAAATTTTCAGGCAATAGTTTGTAAATTCTCTGCTTTTTAGGTTATCCTGAAGGATACCAAATTAAAAAAATATTTTTACATAAGGCTACTTATTAAAGTGAAGAAAAAAGATTTTTATTTTCTCAGAACAGAGACTCTTATAAACTAAACTTAGATTAACAGAAGACAGAAACTGACAGAATCGGTCTCCACTCAGCATGTGCTATGGTAGAGCAGATCGTACCATAGCGCTGGCGCTGGTCTTCCGAGGAGCGCAAAGCGGCCTAATACAAGCATAACAAGGAACAAAACTAAAATGTAAATTAAGGTACTTAGGTTCCTACCACCTATTATGGCGGCTCCACATTAGTGCCGTGAAGCCCCGTGAACAGGCGTGAACGTGAATGTGGACGGTTTTCGCGGGGTTCACGCGCATTCACGCCTGCTCCCCGATCAGTGTCGGTATTTTGTCCCGCGACAAAGGGTTCGCGCCTCCTTCGCGCGGCGTTCACGCGTACACATCCACATTCACACCACACGGCCCCGTGCCAGTTTACTCCGGACTACAAAGGCGAACGGACGTATGCAGTTGCTGCGCGAATTGGAGTGGCGCGCAAACTTTTGGAACAATGATACGGAAACGCTCTTTTTAGAGCATTATCATTCGGAAAATATACTGTGGGATGCAAAAAACCTGCATTATAAGGATAAAAACAAAAATCATGATGCCTGGAAGCGGATTAGTAGTCAAATGGATAATATTGATATCAAAGAATTTTTTTCCAACGCTTTCTAGTAAGTTTCTTGTTTTGGACGTCTAAATAGTTATATATTGCCACAGCAAACAAAGTTATTGCAACAGCAGCTTATACGTCCATTTCGCGGCAGATTTCAGGAACGATTGAGAGCATCCCGTGAATGTGGAGGGCACGACTTGTGCCATGAATTCACAGCGATAATTCGCGCGTGAATTCACGGCACTAATGTGGAGCCGCCATTAATAAATAAATAATGCTGGACAATCCGCACAGCATCGTCTAGCTCCAAGCTTAGCAGAGCTTGTGTTATGTGTATTAGATGACTGATATACATAATGCAATACATTACATAAATATGTAGATAGTTACCTGCAGATCGTACACACAATTGTTCTGAGGCGGGATTCCAACCTGCAACTTCCTGCGTCACCGAGTCGTTATAATTAAGGTGCTCGTTTTTCTGAGCCTTTTCGTATTTTTTTTTTTTGTATTTTGTATTGTCCAGTAATTATTATTTAAGCCCTTTTTTGCGATTCCAGGTCAGAACCTTCAAGAGGCAGGTTTTGATAAATGGTGTAACGGCTGCCCTGAGAAAGCGAAGAGGGTAGGAAAGAGCACAGATCTGTACTGCGGTGGGTTCGCCAACGGTTGGCTGGAGGATGTCCCGTGCGATAAGCCCCTCGATTTCATTTGTGAGAAAAGAGCTGATTCTTTGACAAATAAGGATAAACCTTACAAATATGAATTACCAAACAATAAATAGGTGTTGATTCTGTTGTTGCATTTTAGTTTATTTAGTACTAGCGGCCCTTCGAGCGTATTTATTATTATAGTTTTAGTAAGGATCCCTAATTTTTTTGAAAATATAATTATAGCCTATGTTCACCGGGGATAGTGTAGCTTCTCAATGGTGAAATAATTTTTCAAATCGGTCCAGTAGTTTCGGAACCAATTCAATGCAAACAAAAAATAAAATCTTTTTAATTTCCTCTTTATAATATTAGTATAGAAAATGTCATAACTACAAAATCGACACCCATAAATGCGGCAAAGATAATTGCGTGAATAAAAAAATATATAGGAAGCTTCGTAACACTATTTGCGAAGGACTGTTATAAAAAGTAAATAAATAATAAATAAATAAATAATGCTGGACAATCCACACAGCATTATCTAGCCCCATGGTAAGCAAAGCTTGTGTTATGGGTACTAGATAACTGATATACATAATACAATACATTATATAGATAGATATTTTTTTTTTATACATAGAAAACGACCAGAACACCCGGAACAAATATCTGCAGATCGTACACACAATTGGTCCGAGGCGGGAATCGAACCCGCAACCTCCTGCGTCGCAGGCGGACCTTCGCCCACCGCGCCACATCGGTCGTCGAAAAGTAAATGCAGGTATTTTAAGTACCTACGCAACTTGTAGTTACTAAATGATACGAGCTAGATCTTGAATAACAGTCTATTATTTATTCTCAGATATTATACATAAAAAACATTTTGAATATTGCAAACATTGTAGCAAATTAAATAAATAAACACATTTTGTCACTCTTCATTCGTAACCATAGGTTCTTATCGTCATACACATTTCGTCACTTGATGATTGAGGAGTGATGAACTTAGATAGACGATACTTTTATCAGGTTCATAAACACATTTTGTCACTCTTCATTCGTAATCATAGGTTGATAAACACATCTCGTCACTCCTCATTCGTAACCATAGGTTCTTATCGTCATACACATTTCGTCACTTGATGATTGAGGAGTGATGAACTTCGATAGATAGACAATACTTTTATCAGGTTCATAAACACATTTTGTCACTCTTCATTCGTAACCATAGGTTGATAAACACATTTCGTCACTACTCATTCGTAACCATAGGTTCATGGTCGAGCGACATATGGGATATATTACTTTTATACGATCCAGAGTGCATAGACGAAGGAACAGAGATGTGGGAGTTGGTGTACTCGGACTTAGATGACCGGTTTGGGGTGTTCGAGCAGTCAGTGTCAGCTGTCACGTGGCCATCTTGTTTTTCGAAAACGAAGCCCGTTATAGTGGACGCCTCTTTAAGGACTATGTTGGTGCACGTTCCTGAAATAATATGGATAAATAAAGATAAAGAAATATTGTAAGAAGTTCAATTATGCGTTGCGACTCATTATAATTAGGCATCAAGTTGTATTAACACAGGTACTGTGGGGGTCCTAGCTCCTACTGTGTCGTTTCTACGGCAGGGTTCTCCTTCACGTTCCTTGATTCAAAGACTGGTGAAGTGTATTACTAGGCGTTTATTCTTGAAAGGATCTTGGCGCCGATTTGCTGGTTTTACTTCTTGATGACTGGTTGACTACTACTTGACAACTACAATTTTCCATACAAATCGGCACGGCTTATAAAATTTTTGTCCCTCCAGTGGTAGGGCGAGCAAAGTTTACCGACTATGAATTTATAGTAAACAATGCTAATATGCAAAAGCTAAGGTAAAGACGGGGGATACATAAAATTTCCTCTCGAAAGGGCTACAAAGAGGACAATGATATCTTCAGCTCCCGGCTCCGTCCGTCACAGGTAAGTACCTACCTCTGTATATTATTATCTTCTAAGACTATTTATTTATTTATATACATAATTAATTAATGTATTCTCAACATGTTTAGTTCTATTGCATATGTGTTACATAATGGAGGAAATTGAGGTTTTTATATATCTTAAGTCTCGTAATATTAAGTTATATCCACTGTTTAATTCCGAAATCCTACTAATATTGTGCGAAAGTTTGTAAGTATGGATGGATGTTTGTTGCTCTTTCGCGTAAAAACTACTGAATGGATCTTAATGAAACTTTAAAATAATATAGCTTATACATCAGAATAACACAAAGGCTCAATGATGTTATATGTATATACGTAGATACGTTGTACCGAGGTCTGCCTAACAAGACAAAAATCAGGTACGTGCCTGAATTGAACTCAGTCCGTCTGGCTCCTGGCCGCGACGCGGACGTACGTTGAAGCGGGATTTTGGAGTATGAAAAATATAAAAATGCCATGTTGCGCGTTTAGAAAGTGCAATACTTACTATGGGACGGTTGTGAAAAGCAAGAAGGATGTGTCTTTTTATGTCTTCTATTTGTTTTGTACTGTTTAAAATGGAAAATCATAAAATAAATTTAATTTTACTCAAAAATCAATGCCGCGCGGTTGCCGCTTTGCCACCTACACGAACGAGACAAGCAATGCGTTACGTTTATGAGTGACAGAGATAATGCCATGCGGCGTTGTATGTTCGAACGTCGACGCTAGGTATGTAGCTATAGTAAAATATCGCAATGTTTTTATTTCTTTACAATGAGTATGACGTCTCTATATGTAAAATCTCTTTGCATAGGCTACAATTTATAAAGATACATATTGTTAAACACAGCGCCATCTAGGACGCTCACGTGGCACTACGTGCTCATCTTGCTTAGATTGCTCCTTATATAGTTCGGACAACCGCCGAGGCGGCGCTGTTGCACGGACTATATAAGGAGGCATGGACGGTGGCGCCGTCCTCCTCCCTCTCCTCCGTAGACCGAGACACGTTCTTGGTGACCCCGTTGACCCACTCACTGACGCTAACCCGGAAGTGACGGCAACAACTCGGCTTCCGCACACTACACACCCGACCAATAACCGACCCCGCCGGATGCGGGGTCGAAGAATTCCCCGTTTCCGCCCTCAGGTGCACTCGTGCACCTAAGGCGTTACCTCCCTACCCTCTTGTAGCATCTGGCAACAGCCCAAGCCGAGGTTCGCACCTAAGTGGTGGCCCTTGTGCGTGTTGCCTCAACCTAATTTTTACCGGCGAGGCGCCCTCTGCGCCCGCCAAAAGTCCGGTAACGCTGTCATGGCCATCTGAGGTCAACAGCATAATAGTCCATTCGAAAAAAAAAAAAAAAAAAAAAGCGGCGTCCTCTTTCCCTCAACGAATCTTGTATACACAAACGTCACATTGTCTGAATAAAACTTCTTTCTGTTATAGCTGGCTGGCTTTAATTCCCTGCAATTTACACATATACATACATATATGATATTATACAAAATATCTATCACCACGCGGGTGAAACCGCGGGGCGCAGCTAGTAAAATATATAAAATAAACTCATCGGTGACTTTTACCCTATGGCCACAAACCAAAAACCTTACACAATAGAGTCATAAATAATACCTCTAGTCGTAGCTCGCATGCAATACCGGCAGCGACACTTCTTGCTTTGAACAATGTTGCGTCCAGATTTAGAGATGCGTGCTTTATAGAATGTCTTCTGGCGACTACTCGACTTCGTAACCCGAGACCTCAATTCTACATTCCTCGAACGACTGTGGCTCTTATGGCTCTTAGAGGTCTTTTGATGTCCCTTTCTTCCCATCAGTTTTTTTGTGCAGTGGGGACAGATAAAGGTACTTTTTCGTCTGTGGGTATATTCAGCAGCGCTTTGGTAATCTACTATTGTAGCGGACGCTTTTATCTGAGGCAAATAATGTTTCGATTAAATACTAATATTATAAAGAGGAAAGGTTTGATTTTTTATTTGTTTGTTTGTAATGCATAGGCTCCGAAACTACTGGGCCTATTTGAAAAATTCTTTCACCTTTGGGAAGCTACACTATCCCCGGTGAACATAGGCTATATTATATTTTGAAAAAGTTAGGGAACTGTACTAAAATCGTGCGAAGCCGGGAAGGTCCGCTAGTAAATAATAAATCAATCAATAATATTGGTCAACCCACAGCATTATCTAGCCCAAAGCTAAGCGGAGCTTCTGTTGGGTACCTAATAGATGACTGATATACTTAAAACAATAGATATTTTTTATTGAACATAGACCAGAAAACCCAGAACAAATATCTGCAGGGAAATATCGGCGGGATTCGAACACGCAACTGCCTGCGACGCAGAGGTCGTATTATATCTATAATATAAAAAAGAATGTCGTGTTAGTTACACTATATTTTAAAATTCAAGAACGGCTGAACCGATTGGGTGAAAATTGGTGGGGAGATAGCTTAGAACTAAGAACCAGGAGAAGGATATACCTAGCATACTTTTTATCATTTAAACCATTTGACACAAAGATTTCCACAGGGGCGAAGCCCTAAACTATTTGACACAAAGATTTCCACGGGGGCGAAGCCTTAAACCATTTGACACAAAGATTTCCACGGGGGCGAGGCCTTAAACCATTTGACACAAAGATTTCCACGGGGGCGAAGCCTTAAACCATTTGACACAAAGATTTCCACGGGGGCGAAGCCTTAAACCATTTGACACAAAGATTTCCACGGGGGCGAAGCCTTAAACCATTTGACACATAGATTTCCACGGGGGCGAAGCCTTAAACCATTTGACACAAAGATTTCCGCGGGGGCGAAGCCTTAAACCATTTGACACATAGATTTCCACGGGGGCGAAGCAGCCGTAGTTATTATAATAATGGGTCTGACCTTCGAGAGAGCCGCCATCTTAGTCAAGGGTTCGTCCAACCTTGGCACCCTGTTGTACTCTTGCACGTCGCCGCGCGCCGGGGTCGCAGCCCGATTCTCGTGCTCCTCTTGGTGGTCAAACCAGAACTGGTCGGCTGCGTTGGTGTTCTTCTGTGAATTGTCCAAGAGATGAGTCAAAGGAAATTGTTTTTACATAACTGCAGAATCTACCCGAGGTGAGAGGAGCTATTCGGAAACGATTTCGAGAAGATACCACTCATTCGTAGGTCATACATAAGTTATTGTGTGTACCTATGGAGCTGAGACGTGGACACTCACGATAGGGCTGATCCACCAGTTCAAAGTCACTCAGCGAGCTATGGAAAGAGCTATGCTCGGAGTTTCTCTGAAGGATAGGTTTTGTAACGAGTAGGTAGGCAGGTAGGCATCCGACAGAGAACCAAAGTTATCGATATAGCTCTAAGAAGCAAGCTGAAATGTCAGTGGGCCGGCCATATGTCGCGAAGAACCGACCTCCGCGCAACTTGCCGCGACTGTGTGTCCTTGCCGCCCCGGCACTAAGTGTCCATACCGCCCGGGACTGTATGTCCTTGCCGCCCCGGGACTGTGTCCTTACCGCGCCCGGTTTAGAGCTCCGCATAGGCTGCGGTCCGTCGTCGGTGTCCACGTCAGCCAACCGCAACCCTCCAGTCGGCAGCTGAGGTTTCTTCGAAAGGTTGTCTTGGAACTTCATCGGGTGTCTGGATTTACAAAATCTAGATTTAGATTTATTTATTTTGCTCATATGTACATGTATACCTACAGCATAGTAGACATTCGACGACCTCTGTGGCGTGTTGGGCGAGGGTCAGCCTGCGATGTAGGAGGGCGCGATTCCCGCCTCGGGAGAAATATTTGTACGATGTACAGATTTGTTCAGGGTGTTCTGGTCATTTTCCATTATTATTATTATATTAGCCCGGAGTGTCCCACTGCAGAGCAAAGGCCTCCCTTCATTTTCCATGTAGATTAAAAAAAATCTATGTAGTATATACCTAATGTATTGTATTATGCAGGTACCTATCTATTACCCATCATAACACAAGCTCTGCTTACCGATGATGCTGTGTGGATTGTCCAGCATTACATTATATTAATAATTCCTTGATCTCGGGCCTTAAAGAGATCCCGGTCCATTGGCGGGCTTGTGTGGGGCCAAATCCAACAGCACAGAGCCTTTGAGAGAGTTAATCAAAAGGCGAGAGCTACACATTATTACTACCTACCTATCTAACATCTACATCATTACTCTAACATCATTAGACCGTCGTGAGACAGGTTAGTTTTACCCTACTGATGGCTTGTCGTTGCGATAGTAATACTGCTCAGTACGAGAGGAACCGCAGTTTCGGACATTTGGTTCATCACTCGGCCGAGCGGCCGATGGTGCGAAGCTACCATCCGCGGGATTATGCCTGAACGCCTCTAAGGCCGAAGCCAGCCTAGCCGAATCCGGCAAGGATATGCTCACTGTGGAGCCCCGAGAGTCGTACTTAAAGGCTCTAAACAATGTGACTTTACTAGTTGCGCTTTAGGTACTTCGTATGGCGTGACGTCGAAGCCCATTTGGACCGAGGGGATCGGTGCGTACGGTTTAACACGTTCACCACGGCTCCTCATGGTCCGGATTAACTCAGTTCGATGTCGGGGCTCGGAATAGTCTGTAGACGACTTACGGTCCTGGCGGGGTGTTGTGCTCGGTAGAGCAGCGTCGTGCTGCGATCTGTTGAGACTCAGCCCTACGCCAGGTGATTCGTAAATTTATCTGAACAAAGAGCGAGACTAATGATACCTAGTCTGGCTTAGCCAGTGGATTGGTGATGGCGAACGAGGATCTACAAGAACAACATCTCACCTACCAAGTATTGGTATATTTAGAAAGCACCTATTTAGGTATATAAAGTTTACTTCTGTTCAGTTATTCTTCTATTTTACAAAGCCAGTTTACTATTTTTAATTTTATTCATTTTTATTTTTTTATAAAAATCACTTATAATTTTGCATCTCTTCAAGATATTTCAACTTCTTGGTAGAAGCTAAAAAAACTACTGTTTTGAAAAGCATGTCAGTGCCAATTAAAAAAAGATCTGGCCATATCTTGGAAAAGAGGTTCCTATCTAGTAATTTTCTAGCACCATGCCCATATTGGCAAATTAGTATTCCAGGCTTAGAGCTACATCTTAGCAAATTTCAGCCTGATCCTTTCAGTCATTTTGGCTTGGAGAAACAAACATCTATCAAATCATCCAAACTTACGTTTTCTTATTATTATTGTGATGTGATGTTTAAGTGCAATCTCGCTAATTAAATAAAACAGGTAACACAGAAGTTTTCATAATTTATTAGAAACTTAAAATTATTTTTGGAACTAATAGAAGTTTTATTAGTTATTGAACACTTATACCTAAACATTTTTATCTCAGTGGGACTTCCTAAGGCCGTTTTTTATGATAGTTAATTTGTCTGCAGTAATATACTTTATTACAAAAACTACTCAAAAACTGGCACAGACATTGTTATCTAGGGTAGAATAGAGAAAATTACATCACTTTGTAATCAAATGTATAAATAATATAAAATTAATTATTAAAACTTTAATTATGTACACTATATGACGATGTACTGCCTTTATTAATTATAAGTATCGATACAACAGGTATTTATCGCGTTTAAAGTTTTTTCCCGACGTTTCAACAGGTTTACACTCTGTTGTGGTCACGGAATGACTGGAGTACTGGAGTTACCGCCTCAGCGAAGCGAGAGCTAATTTATTTGATACTACCCTCATTTGATTTTCAATAGTAGGAATGTCCATCTGCACACTCGGACGACACACAACACTAACAGTGTCCGCGACGCACTGAGAGACCGGATTACGACGACTACACTTTGCTATCACTAGATTCTACGAGGCAGAGAGTTTGAGTCCAGATTTAAATTAGGATATTTCTTAATTTCAATCCCGTTGTATCGATACTTATAATTATGTGTTCAGATCGCATAAGTTTAAAAATATTCACTGCCTTTATTGTCTATTACCTTAGAGAACAATCTCTGTCCTTAAATCTGATGTTATAATTATTAAGATTAAATGTGTACTTGACAAAATTCATAAATGTCTTTAAACAATATTATCTTTTCAATTTTGTTTTGATTCCTGTAGCCTATATCAATAATGTTAATTTTTAAAGGACTTACAAAATAAGGTCAGAGACATGTCCAAATAAAAAATAATAAGTTACCAATAAAGCTGTAATTCCAGCACTTGACATAGCTATTTGTTTATGTATATTCTACTGTCTATATTGTTCGTTCATGTCCAGTCCATCCCAAGGTTGTCTGGAAGAGATCGCTCTCAGCGATAAGGCCGCCCTTTATACCTTTATTCAAAGTTTTTATTTCTGTATTATTTTCTGTTTTGTGTGGTGTAATAAAGTGTTATCTATCTATCCTTATTCTTATAAGATGTATACACATAAACAAATCACTTTGAATATAAAAATTGTGTATTCTCCTCAAACCAATAGCAATGTCAAGTGTCAGTTTAAGATTTCATTGGTGTTCACATGTTTGGAGCTATGCCTAACCTCTCTCCTGTTGTGTCTGCTGTCCCAAAGGATTATAAGATTTAGGTAATAGAGTGGACCTTGTGTTTACACACACTTGTGCACTTTAAGATATCATTTGCACCTTGCTGGTCTCCGTTAATACTAGCCGCGAAGGTCAAATTCGGCTTCGAGTACATCATCATCAATGTTTTGATATATTCAGTTTGCAGTATATTCAATCTAAAGCACAGTATATACAGTACAGTTTATTCAATATACAGGAGATACAGTATATTCAGTATACAGTCGTACGAATTAGCATTTTGAGGCCAGAAGTTAGAAAAAAGGCATTTGAATCAACAATTTGTTTACTTACAATATAGCCCACAAATACTCAAGATTTGAGCATTCCAGGGTGAATCTTACAATTACAAGATCACTGAATGAAATGATACGCTGCAGTGTTTACTTGAAGAACCCAGCCAATTGCATTTGCAATTTGAAGACCACTTTAGATATAAAAACACTATGAATAACCTAACATCACAATTTTGTTGAACTAGGGGTGTTTTCTTATCGGCGGCCACGTCCTCGGCCTCCGCGGCCTCCACGGGGGCCACCACGGCCGCCGCGACCGCGGCCCCGTCCTCCACGGCTGCCGCCACCCCTCGGGAATCCGTCTCGCTTCCCACGGCCTTTCGGCGTATCATCAATTAGCAGCGTCTCCAGCGGCAAACTGTCCGGCAGCAGGTAATACCGGATGTTATTTCCGCGAATGCTCAGAGTCTCTAAGTTCATCTCTTCCTTGCTTTTTAGAGTCATTTTCACTGCTTTCAGGTGGGTGTTCATAGCAACGTCGACGCCGGTGATGGTTCCGTGGACGACGCTGCCGTTTTTCAGCTCGATGGTAACTGTCTCGTGGCTGAGCTTCATCAAGAATCTGACTAGCTTCATTGTAAGATAAGAAATAGATTAACTCTTTCTGGTAAAAACAAAGACGGCGGCGTCTTTCTAACCTCAAAATATAATTCGACAAAATCGAATATGTTGAAAATGGCTTGGCTGGCTTGGCCAAAGAGAATATAAAGTAGCTTGGCACAGTGTTTCCAAAAAAACAAGATGACGTTACAAATCTCCCATATTCTCCCAAAATTTCGGCAGATCTTTTTATATTAAACCACAGTTGCTCCAAAATATTATTGTGAAAACGGATCCCTAAGATAAGATAAGGATAAGCCTCCGCTGTCTGTCAATCCGTTCGTTCGTCCGTCTGTCAGCGGGCTGTATCTCAAGAACCGTAAGAAGTAGACCGTTAAAATTTTCATAAAGTGTGTATTTCTCTAGACGACCCGAACGCCGCTTTAACATTAAATAATAAAATAGATATCAAAATTATAGGGGGTTATATGCAAAGAACGTAATTTTTGCTCTACGTTTGTTTGTCTCTTGAACGGTAATAGTCATACTGTTGAAATTTTGACGAAATGTGTATTTCTATTGCCGCTATAACAATATTAAAATAAAACAAATTTTGAAAAACTAGGGCCAACGTCCATGCCATGGTGAGTACCGATCACCGAAGTTAAGCAACTTTGGGCATGGTCAGTACTTACTTGAATTCGCGTCATGTTGGCTTTATGTGTTTTTTAGGGTTTTTTTTAATTAGAATTTCATGATTAACAGGACTAAGACAACACTGTAACAAAATGGCGAACAGCATTTGAAGACGGTTGTTGCTTATGCTAAATCGTTTTGTTCGATGTTACGGAACTCTTAGCGTGCGAGTTGACTTACACTTAATCCATTTTTTTTCAACTCTGGTCAGTCACTCTACGGCATTTACAAAAAGGTTCCAAAGTTTTCGGAACCTCATTGATACGTAGGTACACATAATAATACTCTTTGCGGGTGGTCTGTCAATCAAAGAAAAATACATTGTCGTCTATCATTCTGCTACCAAATCCGTCTTCTTTTTATGAATCAGCTGTTGAGAATTAAATAGTTTAATTTCATAAATAACCATGGCCAACATTGATAACCCGGCAGAGGATATTGAAACATTAGTTGATGTTGAAGAAGAATCTCATGTAGAAGAAAAGGAACTAACTATCAGTTGTAGACTCATGCTAACTCAAGAACAGGTATTAACCAAGTTTTGCCTTCTGCCCACTTTACCTTCTTAACTTTCTACTTTTAATGCATAAGTCAGCATATTTTACTTTGAAGCCATTTGTTTGGATCATAAAAGGTAGACCATAATGGTCAGGTTTATAGGTACTTGCGTGGGTGTATGGAATCTAGATTGAATTATTAAGATGATTGGTCATTTGCTTTTAATTCTCTAAGGTCATTTGTATTCATAGAGGTAGGTACTTACTTACCATATAGATAATGATATAGATGACTATATGCGAACGCGTGGGTAATGGGAAATTCTTGGGATGATAATAATACTCGTTATAGGTAGGTAGGTACCTATCTAATGCTTTAGATGGTAACCACTAACATTTGATCAATACCCGTAACTAGACGGTAGCGCGCCGTAGCCATATAGAGTGTAGTAGCTAATAATCAGATCAAAGAGGAAAATATCTTTGGATCTAATGGACGATATTTTAACTTTCACTACTTATGTTGAATCGCAAGAAGAGGATGTTGATGGACAACCGGCTGCTAGTGGTACAATCGGCGAAGTTCTGAATAATAAACCGATTCATGCCAAGTTCCATTTTACTAAGGAACAGGTCAGTTTTAATCTTAAATAGGAGCAGATTTATGTAATGTTTTTTGAAGATACTCAACACAACACACAGAAAATCTTAAAATTATAAGATGAAAATGGTTCTACTAAATATAAATCATTTTTTTCTATTTCACAGGAAAATGACCTGCTAATGGCATTCAATTTGTTGGACTACTCTGGCGACGGCAAGATATTAGCGGAAGACTTTCGTGTTGCAATAAAAGCTCTTGGTAAGATTATTGTAAACAGAAAGGAAACTAGGTACATACATAACTAGTCAAAATTGAAAGATATTTATTATTAATTATTTGTTATGAAACACCAACAGCGTATACATAAAGCATTCGTAGGTATGGTATAAGTAAACCCGCCTAAGTAACTACACTTATTTAGGCAGGTTCTAATATATACGATTATAACAGGTGGATACATTGTTGAAGGCTTGAGTTTCTACTGTCTAGGTATAGGCGAGATCAGTTAGCATTTGTACAATTTTTCAAGCCCCATAAAGTAATGATGTTATTTAAATGGAAATCGTAAGAAATCACCTCAAGTGTGGGGTGGCTTCGTGCATAGGTTGCTCCCAATAATTGGGAAGGGGCAGAAATACTATCCACGAATGCCCTATTTTCCTTATCCTTCTCGCTACATGAATGCTACCTGCCCTTCTCTGCTGTGCGAGATTATTTTGTCTGTTTCTTGAACATTATTGTATGATTTACTTATAACTAATTAGAAAGAAACCTTTATAATTAAAATACCTAGAAACTTATTTTTGTAATACCAACAGGCTATGAACCAACGAAGGAGGAACTGCAGAATATGGTCAATGGCGTAGACAAAGGGTACTCTGGCAAGCTCAGCTTTGAAAACTTTCAGACGGCAATCATGAGGAAGATTATGGCACAGGATATAGATGCTGATATTATGAAGAGTTTCAGGCTCTTCGATATGAGTGACTCGGGTTTGTTGATAAATTCTCTCAGTTACTCCCATTTTGTTCTATACCATCTAGACGTCATTATTATTATCCTTTTATGCAATCAGAGAGTACGTCTCGTCTCCTATAGCAGAAGTCTCTACTTTTTCTATTGATAAAGATTTGGCAGAAAACCCGCAAAGGCTCTATTAACATTAATTAATTATTTAATTAAATACCCGATATATAAAAATAAACAACAAATCGCGAAGAAATATAACAATTTTTGAAAGAAATACAAAAATTGATATTTTTTTATAAACTCGGCGGAATCAAACCTTTAAAATCCTGTATCAACGGAAGATCAACGTTAATTAATAATCATAAAAACGCATATTCCAGGTTACATAAACTTTGATAACGTAAAGGCAGTCACGGAGGTCTTGGATTACTATTTGACTGACGAGGAGATTGAAGAAATGATTGATGATGCTGACAAGGACTTTGATGGACTTGTAAGTAATGGTGCATCTAGCTAGTGGATAATATTTTGTTATAACACAGTCTAGTTTTCATTCTAGTGTTCCTCTTTTTGTACAATTGTTAATTGTTTTCTGTTTGTGTGCCCAATAAAAAAAATGATATTTTTTTACTTTCAGATTTCTGTTCATGAGTTCATGAAGATGATCAAGAGCTGTGTTAAAATCGTAACTCCATAGTCACAGAGCATTTACTGAGCTAAATACTTCGTCATAATTACTATTTTAGTAGAAGTTTGTGTGAGCTGGCGACCCCTATTTATTTGTTTTTTTTTTCTTGAATTATTATAATTTATGAATAAAAGAAATGGAAATTTATTTAATTTATTTCCATTTGTATCGCAACTTCTCCAGAAAATTTATTATGGTTTTAAGAAATTTTGTCATTGTGTACGAAATAGAACGTGCAGCCGGTCCATCATTTTGACATTGACAGTGGCTGACTTATCGAAAGACATTTGATTAAACTTCATTTTCATTGTTTGTTTTGATCTTGGAGAAATTTTGAATTTGAATTTCTACTGGTTGTTTTGCTATAATTTTGCTTTGCGAGAAAATCTAATCAAATTTGAACAGATTAATAAACAAAACTGAGACTGGACATAATCAGTTTATTGATCCATTACTTTTATCGGAAACTCGTCATAATGGGTAAGTAAATTCCGTTGAAATATCAGTAGAAATTAGATTATTTTTATTGATTTAATGATACATTCCTTTACAATTACAGATCCAGAGGACTCTTCTCTCGAAAATAAATGCGAGAATTTAATGAACATGGTCGTGGAATCGAGAAAACGCTTCGGCAAAATGTGTGTTGACTACGAACGGAAAACATCTCTCATGGAGAATAAAATCTTAAACTTGCAGATTGAAACCTTTTCCAATCATAAATTCAAACCAAAAGATCCCGTGCCAACACCCAGTAACGTAAATACTAAAGATATTGACGATTTTTCGCTTGAAATGATCGAAATGGCAAAGAGGTTTGAAAATATTCAGAAGAAAGTAAAGGATACACAAGATGTGGTGATGCAATTGCAGGGGGATCGTTTAGGCAACCGTCTAAGGGAGCCCCTGAGTGCAGATGTTATATTAGCCAGGGTAAAAAAAAATGAAATTTCATAAATTCTGTCAGCGAGCACCAAATCAATTTAGGGTGCAAACACACAACAAATAATTATATTGAGGTTTTGCTGAGCTCAGATATAGAAACTTGGGCATTAGTACTGAGTATTAAAGAGGCTCGTTGTGACAAACCATTCAAATATATTGTGAAACTATAAATCATACATATTTAGGTTGACATAATAAAATCCTTCCTCTTTGCATCATTTCCCCTATACTGAGGATGTCCATAATAGAAACAGCTTTTCCCGTATGATGTCGCATCATCAACTTTTAGGGACATGTACTTAAATATTAATTAATGTTATCTTCACATTTATTCTAGCTTTATATTTGGTACACCCCCTGCCTTTCTTAAATTCACATAAATATTTTCAAAGTTTGCCTGCAAGAGATTGCTTCTAAATGATAAAGCCGCCCATTGTACTTGTCCCATGTAATGTGTTTTTGTAGTGTATTCTATTGTACAGCTTCTGATATTATGATGTTGCGTGCACTCCAGATCTGATCAGCATCCTGGGCTCCTTCTCAGTTGATTATAAATTATACATAGTAGATAATAAAATATTGGAATAAGCTGATTTTCCTTTTCGTTTATAATTTGCTCCTAAGAAAGATAGATTTAGAACTACATCGACTAAGGTGCAGTCTGTGGTACTACAATACATATTACCAGTTACCACAGATGTTCTGTTGTAATGTCAGATGTAATGTTCTTGAATCTGACCTATAAAAACTGGAAAGAAGAATTAAATTAAATATAATTGTCCCATATATTTTGGGCTGGCTCAGTAGACCAAACTTGCAAGGCTACCATGCTAATAAGCACCTAAAGTCTGGCGATTACCAAGAATCTATATATATATATAAGAATGTCTGTTGTATCCCGGGGATGGATATAGGCTACTATCACAAAGTATGATTAAATTAATCCTACTATAAACGAGAAAGTTTGTATTTATGAATGATTTTACTCTTGCTTGATGATCGTTTTACTCAGGTACTACCGCAACTTACTACTTAGGCGACAGACAGAGTCATCTAGTGACTAGTAGCTTCAAGTTTATATTTTCAATGTTACCAGACCTCGCTGCATATATTTTCATAATGCTATAAAATAAAATCTCAATACCATAGACTAAAACATTAAAATGGCATCCAATCTTTTTATTCACAGGACAGTTCTTTCGCAAAATTCCGGTTTTTATGATAATGAATCTCTATTGAAATAACTTGTTGCTGAGCAACAGTTTTTCTTTTATTTGTTTGGCTTCTTCTGTCAGACTTCACTTTGTTGCAGAAATAGAAGAATAAAAACATACGAATACGATTGTGCGTTTTGTAATCTCGAATGTCAAAACTTATAAAAACAATAAATTCCATCGTATAAAATGTCCAAAAATGTAGTTCAACTGTTCAATGAACAGTGCATCGTTCCGGATGTTTTGACAACTGCTCCATCTGATTTGCTAGAGATTCTGTACCCAAATTCACTAAAAGTGGATATCGGGAAAGAACTCACTCCAACTCAAGTCAAAGAAAAGCCTATTGTGAAGTGGATTCCAAAGGACAATGAATATTATTTGCTAGCAATGGTAGACCCTGATGCTCCAAGTAGAGACCATCCAAAGTTCCGCGAGTGGCATCACTGGCTGGTTGGAAATATATATGGAGGAGATATGAACAAAGGCGAGGTATTATCAGATTATATTGGATCTGGTCCTCCAAAAGGTACTGGTCTTCACCGCTATGTTTTCGTTGTGTACAAGCAACCAGAAAAATGTGATTACTCCAAGATTCACAAACTTCCAAGTAACTCTGGAGAAGGAAGAGGAAAGTTTTCCATTGCAAAATTTGCACAGCAGTATAAATTGGGAGTACCCATTGCTGGTAATTTTTATGTTGCAAAGTATGATGATTATGTACCAAAGTTGTATGCGAAACTCAAGGGATAAAACTCTGAATTAATGTAGTAGAAAACCGAAACAGATCCGATTACAAATTGATGTGTATAGAAAGCTTTACATGTAAACGTCTTATTGTCTATGGCACAAATCGATAATTTCCGCCTCCGCGTGACATGACATTTCCTTTTTTTCTCCGCGTCCGCCGCCATTACACTTTGGAGTTTACGTAAATTGGTCGTTTGTCAGCAGCTAGTGCACGCCGTTGCGCGTTATCAGTGACATTTTGTGTTCGTGCGTAGTATCGCAGAGTTTCATAGAACAAAGAGAAGGAACGTTCAATCGTATGTCCATCCAGAATCTCAACACATTCGACCCATTCGCCGATGCTATCAAAAGCTCGGAAGACGACGTTCAAGATGGTCTAGTCCACGTCCGGATCCAGCAGCGGAACGGACGTAAGACGCTGACAACGGTGCAGGGCCTCTCGTCGGAATATGACCTGAAGAAGATTGTCCGGGCATGCAAGAAGGAGTTTGCCTGCAACGGAACGGTCGTGGAACATCCGGAGTACGGCGAGGTGTTGCAACTTCAGGGCGACCAGCGCGAGAACATTTGCCAGTGGCTCACTAAGTCGGGCCTCGTCAAACCCGAGCAACTCAAGGTGCACGGCTTCTAAACGCCGAGCGCCCAGAACATGTTCATCATTCATAGCAAATTATGAGATCGTGCGCGTTATAGCAATAATCCTAACGAAAATATGTATTTAGAAAGCACCGACGTCTACAGAGAAGAGTTCCGCGGCCTTGTAGGCCCGCGCTCTGTGCCTTGCTCCATGTATAAAGTTTATAACTGTATATCGACGCCGTCTCAAGTCTTAGTTGCAATAAACGCCGAACGAAATAGTAAATAATCATTTTTTGTTTTTTACGACATTGTATTTATAAATTGCTGTAATGATTCAATTATAATAAACATGTTTTTGTATGTGCTGGTTTTTTTTCGTGTGGCATAACGGGTCCTGCCAAGTGCCGCCCGTGCCACCTCGCTGGTTAGTGAAAGTAGGTAGGTAGAGTAGATGCTTGCGAATTCCACAGTATAGGTATTCATTAATGTCCGCACGGCAACAACGTACCATTTCCAATTTTATTAGGCATCCCGAACCCCGAACCAGCTGACCACGAAAATAACCTCAAAAAACGTAGAAAATCACGCGTACTAAAATGGTGCGATCAAAATTTGCTGAGCATAAGCAAAACTCATTACTGGCCTACTTGAACATTCCATTTTTCGAATCCATACAAAACACGCATTGTACTGTTACTTTTGGAGCTAGAAACAATTCAAGGAAATAACGTCTTTATGTGACACATGTTCGAGGCAACATAGATCTTATAGCTCATGCACATAAGGTTCAAACTTCAAAATATTGTGCTATATATGTAGACGATGCGTCATAAATTCATGTCTTGCCGCAATGTTGAGGTCATCGCTACCAAATAAACACAAAATGTGAATAAAAATATACCTATGTATGTTATAGGTATCGTTATGCTGAGGTTTACTAATCATCATCCAAGAACGTGTCATTTATTCGACATGACTGTGTGCTCTGGACTTTTCTTTCATTTAAGTAGGTAGGTAAATGTAATTGTTAGGAACATTAGGCTGGTTAGCAAAAGAACTATACTACATTTTTATAGCACTACAGTGTTGTGTTGTCTATTCCCATTAATTCAATTAAGATTGAGACAAAACCACCCTGTCGTCGACCAGTTTTTACTATTGTTCGTTTCGGGCTATTAATTCATTTGCGTTTCGTTGTATTTACAATCATGTCAACAAGTGAGAGTGCAATAATGTATTATTAATGACTGATAACATTAAAATCTTGGTGTAAGTATGTATTATATTTGACGACCGATGTGGCGCAGAGGGCGAAGGTCCGCCTGCGACGCAGGAGGTTGCGGGTTCGATTCCCGCCTAGGAACAATTGTGTGTACGATCTGCAGATATTTGTTCCGGGTGTTCTGGTCGTTTTCTATGTATAGTAATGTATTGTATTAAAAAGTGGTCTGTCGGTAGTGCACTACTTTAATTAATCGTGTTACTAACTGAAGTGCCTGTTTCCTATAACTAGGGTAGGGCTGGCCTTTAGTTTTACGCATGTTTTACGTTATATCAATAATATACCTGGTATACCTAGATTAAATGCTCGCAAGAATTATAGTGCTATACGAAACGCAATGATGGCTGACTTTGACATTTCTGCGTTTAATTGATAGTTGTTTTCCAAATGACGTTTCTCCAACAAGACAAGTGAGTGATGAAACTGAAGAAGGAAGAATATCGTGTTTTGAGTTTTTGCGAAATTTAGATATCAATTTATTTACAATTATTGCTTTATAATTACTCAGAACGCACTGCAGTTCTAAAATCAATGATATGAACTTTCAATCCGTTTCATAGTATAATCGCTACAGTCACCTGAACCGTTTTTATTCAAGAAAAAGGCAAGCTCCATTTCGCCCGAAGTCGCACAAAGTTACGACTTTGTTTTTATTAATCATTCCTTGTTGTTTTTGCAGTGTTTCGTAAGTAAATAATTTAGAGACAGGTAGAAAGATGTCGGATAAGTTGACTATCGGTCAACGTGTGCTGGTTGTCGGGAAAGATGCAAAAGGAGTTATAGCCTACCTCGGCCATCCCACGTTTGCAACGGGAAAGTGGATCGGGGTTATACTGGATGAGCCCAAAGGGAAGAATAACGGCACTATCCGGGGACATGCTTATTTTAATGTAAGTCCCCTTGTCTATATATTATAATCACTACATAATTATAAAACAACTGTTAACAGTCACAGGAGGTGAATGAATGGAGACAGTTATAGGAACGCTATTTGTGTCCTCATTTGGCAGAGGTCCACCTGTGGACGAATTTAGGCTTATATGATGACTATTACTAAATAAAACCCTCTTCCTTGTCTGTCTGTCAGAGCACAATAAACTTGATGACTACCTACTGAACTGATTGGCATTCAGTTTTCACAACAACATTTTGTAGACAAAGATACTAACCCACACATTAACAGTTGTACAAAAAATTAATAATATCCATGCTTCATAACCCGATAATCTCAGAAATTTTATTAAATTTCCAGTGTGAAGAGAACTATGGAGTCTTTGTACGCCAAACTCAGCTCCAGTTGCTGGATGCCTCCGATAACCCTATGGAGACCTCCGTCACCTCATTGACAGAGGAACCGAAGCCTAGCAATCGTCGGCTTAGCAGGTATGCATGAAACTCTGAAGATTTTACAGTGGAATTAATTATATAAATTTGTTATAATTTCTGGTGTGATTCTTTTAGAAAATGTGTGAAACTATTAGTTTTTTGTGTGAAACTTTAATCTGGTGTTGATAACTAACTTTCTATTAGGCTCTCTAGTGTTTTTCATATTAATTCATCACCAATAGACATTAATACTAATGTTTTTCTTTAATCTACATTTTGTCGAGGTCTTAGAATTTAGACTATAGATATTAGATTATCAAATAGTAACTTCATTAATCTTTCACAAAAAAGATATTGTGTTAAAGGGTACAGTCAACTACAAAGATAGATAAGAAACAAGATTACGATTAAAATAATCATACATAGTTTCTATCCCACCTTGTGCTACAGTGCTGGGCAACGTCTGCCTACCATATTCTAACAGTTAATATAACAATTAGCATTTTTAAAGCTCCCTGCAGGCAACACCATGCCCAAGCCCAGAGTGTTTGCGCACTACGATAACATATGGGTATAAATATACCATTTACATACGCTATACATGCAAGTAATTCTAATTTCAAACTTTTAATATTGCTAGTATTTTTGTATTGATGTCCAGCTATTCAAAACCTCTTTAATTGTCTATACCTAACCGTCTATTCACAATAGTAATATATACAGCTAAATTTTTTTTCATTCTTTACCAGTACTATTATATATTGTTGAGTCACATATTTATACTGCCAGATATTGTTTATATTGTCATATATCGTCAAGTACCCATAAAATAAGCTCTGTTTAGCTTGGGACTAGATAATGCTGTGTGAATTGTCCAGCATTATTTATATTACATACTTTACATGGAACTAAATAATATTTATCTAGATAGGGATACATATCTCCTAAAAACCTTTCCTACATAAGAGTGATTCCTATTCTACCTTTTTATCTTTTCAAATCCCGCATAATTTCAAGTATAACAACAATTTCTTCAGAGGGTTGGCTTCACCAAATGTGTATAAAGTAGACAGTATCTTTTGTTTTGTCTATTCGCTAGTTTTAGATAATCATTTTGTTAGAAAGAACTGGAAAAAAGTTTTAACAAGCTATAGGTTCTATAAATAACTTTTTAGCTCTAGGCTACGAATAAATAATAAGTATTTATTCGTAGGCTCCAGGTGGTTGGCCATAATATGCCTACACACTTAATATTATCACTAGCTATCTACTTATTCTTATTATAAAGGTATTTATCATAAATCATAGCGGTCCTTGGTAATTTGCAAATTAATATGATTTTAGTGCTATGAACTCAACATTTTGGCAGATCAAAAAACAAAATGGCGCTGTACGGTGGCCAAATTGTAAGGCCCAAGTGAATAAAAAAAAGAATTTATTTATAGACACACAAATGTTGTACAAAAAAGGAACACAGAAAAATATCAAAATACAGGATTTTAATGATTTGAAATCAATGAATAAAATAATAAGCCGTAGAGATTTAAATTTTTATTTATTTATTTTAAGGAAGGCCTACCGCTTAAATACATACAAAAAAAGTAACATTAACCTAGCAACAGAGAAGCTAATAAATGGCCTTCACGGCTAAATGACATTATACAAATTAAATACGCTATGCAATTAAAGAAAACAATTTTTTTGTTAGCAATCGTCGAAATTATGATGATTCAAATGAAATAAAGGTAACTAAACAAAATTTTCGAAACTAACTTAACACTTTGATTGCGATTTTTTTTCGACGACTGCGATCTTTTTATTAACCTAAAAAATTCGTGCTGCCGCTCAACACAGCGGTTGTGTTGCGCCGCACATGCGTTTCGTTCGAAAAATATTCCGGCTGTGCTGAGTCACAAAGATCTGTATTTTCTCAGCCGCTGCGCTAGTGTGGATTTACGCATATTAGTCACTTGTATAAAACACATACCGTGTGATTTCAGCAATCAAAGTGTTAAGACTAATTGATTTAGTTTAATGACCTTATTAAATAAATCTTAACATAAAGTAACATAAGTGCGTTCTCTATAGACATTAAACAAATCATCCAGTTCTTTCTAACTCTTGCCTAGATAAAGTGTCTTACAGTTTTGTTCTTTCCTCGGTAGTATAACTGTGGCCCAGAGATCTAGACCAACTACGTAAGTAATTTAAGTAGTATGCACTGTGCTATGCTTTGCACTTTAAATATGTTTTTTTAACGGGCAACCTCAAGCAACCTTTTTTTGTCTATAATAATATTATAAAGAGGAAAGGTTTGATTTTTTGTTTGTAATGAATAGGCTCCGAAACTACTAGACCGATTTGAAAAATTCTTTCACCGTTGGGAAGCTACACTATCCCCGGTGAACATAGTCTATATTATATTTTCAAAAAGGGGTCCTTACTAAAACTCCAATAATGTAACCCAAGGTGTAAAAAAATCACCTAATAAAGTGAAATTCGAGTTTAACGCGGGTGAAACCGCGGGGAACAGCTAGTTAATTATAAACGTACGTACTAGTGACAAAATAAGTTGACTCATTTAGTAACGCAATAAATAAATTCAATACTGTATGATATAGACATATCAGCTAAAAGCTGCTCGTCTATTAACAATAAATAAATAAATAGATTTAAATTTGCTCATTTAATTAATATAGTTAGACCGAAACCGCTGTACCGCGCCTGAGGTATGCGAGCGGCGAGACGGGGGGAAGTATCGGCCGCTCAGATCCATCAGTCTGCCGTCAACGCGTACTCTTGCTCTTTTTCCCTCGCCCCCCACCTCGCCGCACTTTCCTAAGGAGCGGTACAGCGGTTTCGGTCAAACTATAACATCTTTATGACATCACAATTGAAATTATTATTATTATCTATTGATTAATTATTTATTATTATAATTTTGTGTATGTACTAACCATCCTCAATTTTTATTATACTGTGTTACTCACAAAATGGATGTTTTGCCTGAAATAAATACATTTTCAATTTTAATACAGTATATTGAGACTGAAGATGTTCTCTAACTCCATTTCCAACTGCGCTAGATAATGGTCAAGCATCAGAGTGGGTCCGTTAAACGTAGCCAGGGTCAGTTTTTTACTTAGTGATTGGTAGTGGTAGCCCGGGGGTTCCTAGCAGGTGCTAGGAACCCCCGGGCTACCACTACCAATCACAATCAAATAGGGAGGTCCCTATTTGATTTCCCTATTAGTCTAAATTCAATTTAGATAAAATCAAAATTTCAATAACGAAAAACCTCTATGGCAACAATCAAATCACAATAATACAGCAAAGGTAGGAATTGCATAAAATAATATTAGCAAGATGCAAATTATTTTAAAGTTTGTACTTGCTTCTTAGGCTCAACTCACACCAAAAGAGCGTCGAAGCGCAGCGAAGCGGAGCGCAGTTTCAGTGTCATATGAATTTTAACTTTATTTTCATTACAATAAAACTTATTATCGAAACTCGAACGAGTCGCGCGGATGCCCGCGGCGCCGCGGGAATTCCGGCGAATTCGACTCGTTCGAGTTTCTCATGCGATAATAAGATTTATTGTAATGAAAATAAAGTTAAAATTCATATGACACTGAAACTGCGCTCCGCTTCGACGCTCTTTTGGTGTGAGTTGAGCCTTAGACAATTACGATTAAGTTAAACTTTGACGACCTATGTACATATGTGGCCCGTAATTATGTTGATTGTTGCTCGACTTATATCCATGGATTGGCAAAACAAAATATACATATATTAAATAAATTTTAAACTAGGTTTCTACTTACATTGACGACCGATGTGGCGCGTTGGGCGAAGGTCCGCCTGCGGCGCAAGAGGTTGCGGGTTCGATTCCCGCCTCGGAACAATTGTGTGTACGATATGCAGATATTTGTTCCGGGTGTTC
Source organism: Eupithecia abbreviata (assembly GCA_943735965.1). Lineage (NCBI taxonomy): Eukaryota > Metazoa > Arthropoda > Insecta > Lepidoptera > Geometridae > Eupithecia > Eupithecia abbreviata. Next base: position 4,498,967 of record OX031003.1, on the reverse strand, counting down.
TGGTCGTTTTCTATGTATAATAAAAAAAATATCTATCTATGTAATGTATTGTATTATGTATATCAGTTATCTAGTACCCATAACACAAGCTTTGCGTACCATGGGGCTAGATAATGCTGTGTGAATTGTCCAGCATTTTTTTTATACATTAATATAAAATTATGTTATTAAAGTTTATTCGTTATAAAAAAAAACTCGCCTATAAAAAGATTAAGTTGCTTGAGGTTGCACAATATTTAAAAAAACCAAGCCACAAAAAAACCATATGTATTGCAATAGTTATCTTTTCTACTTAACTATTTATGTTTTCCATATGAAATAAAAAAAATCTTGTTAATTCTTGTTTAATATATTTAGTAATATTTTGTATAAAACGAATTCCTACATTTCAACAATTATAATTATTAATTACCGAATGAATGGCGGTGCCAACAAGCTTTAATTCGGTCGCCAAATCAAGATATTTTTTTAATGAACGAGTAAGCTATTTTACCCAAAATTAAAATAACTATTTGCAACAGTTAGTAACAAAAAATGCTTTAGTTTTTTGTTGAGAATTAATTTAAAATAACAGACAAAAATATATGTTCATTAAGAAATGTTTTAACATATTTTTGTTTAAATATCACTTTGTTTTGATGCCGAATTGATGACTGTACATCATACTAATATCATAAATGCGAAAGTTTGGATGTTTAGACGGATACATGGATGTTTGTTACTTCTTCACGTTAACACTTTGACTGCGGTTTTTTTTCGACGACTGCGATCTTTTTTTTTACCTAAAAAATTCGTGCTGCCGCTCTACACAGCGGTTGTGTTGCGCCGCACATGCGTTTCGTTCGAAAAATATTACAGCTCTGCTGAGTCACAAAGATCTGTATTTTCTCAGCCGCTGCGCTAGTGTGGATTTACGCAGATTAGTCAATTGTAGAAAACTCATACCGTGCGTTTTCAGCACTCAATGTGTAGGATGATTTACACTACCTCCTTAAAAACCTTCCTTCCTCTATAAATGTCTTCAGATCTAGAGTCTATAACTATTTTCTTTCGCAAGAATAATTCGGTACGTAATTATAATTATATATAAATTATTTATATAGGTATATATATTACTGTTTAAGTATAATAGAAGTAGCTTAGTATCATTATGAGTAGTATATTTTATTATCTCTATTATATAGCACTACCTACCAAACTGTTGTCCACACTACCCAAAGGTTAGCAGGTAGAGAATGCTATCTAGCATTATGCTCGCCTATGTACATTTTTTGTGCAATAAAGTATATTCTGTCTATCTATCTATCTACACCGTGTCGCGACCGTGGGGCACGGTAAAACATTATGGTAGGTATACTTTTTGTATGAAGTGATTCATACAGTGGCTCGGCCGTGCGCTGCCGGCACTCGGCCGGGGCACGGCGTTGAAAAGTTGGTGGGTATTGTTTCCCGGCTAAGGCCCGGTCCGGCCCCTTCACGTTGTAACATGAACATATGCCCGGGCGCCCGCACAGCAATCAACGTCAAATCTTAGTGATATAGATAGATAGATATTGATAGATAGATATTGATAGATAGATATTGATAGATAGATATTGATAGATAGATATTGATAGATAGATATTGATAGATAGATATTGATAGATAGATATTGATAGATAGATATATAGTACACCCAAACAGCCCGGGTGTAACATGAATGACTGGCCCGGTCGGCGCACGGTGAACGTGCCCCGGCCGAGGCCGGGACCGGTCGCGACACGGGTAGTAGCGTGAATCATCCTTTAGCGTGAAGAAGTTACAAACATCCATGCATCCATAGATAAAACGCGAGCGAAAAAAAAAAAAAATGGCGCCAGATAAATTTACTCACAATAAAAATAGTCCGTCTGTATGTTGTGAACTAACTATTATGTGTATGACTGATAAGGGTGCGTCGTAAGGCGTCGCCCGCGCAACCAAAGCCGGGAACCCTATCCATGTCCAGGTAACATTGTATTAAAGTACCTAGGTACTTGCGCTTTATCTACGGTAACATGAACCTCTTTGTGCGTCGGGTAAGATGGAGAAGAGATGTGTATCTAAGGATACGTCCAGATTGCGTAACTTGACTTAGAGCTTTAAAATTACGCAATGGATTTTGATGCGGCTTTTTAAATAGATAGAGTGATTCAAGAGGAAGGTTTATATGCATGGTTCTGTCAGAAAACCAGCGTTGCTCTACTTCTTATGGAGAAGTAGAGCAACATTATGCTGAGACAGGACCTATTGGTTCGCTTTGTGGAGTCGCTTGTTGCTTGTATATAATACATACGTAGTTAATTTTATTTATTTGTTTATGTTCTTGTTTACTTATAGATTATTATTATTTCGTAACAAGCTGTACCTACTTGTGAATCAATAAATGTATTTTCTTTCTTTCTTTTCTTTTTGTATATACTACTCCGCTACACAGTTCTTTAACGTTTGCGGTAGTCAGCCCACAACTGTACCATATACTATAAGTTTCAAATAAATTAGTATTTTTGTATATTATATTGAAAATCGTGCGAAGTCGCGACGGGTCGTTGTGCTAAATAAAACTTTGAGCAACTAAACAATTGTTTGGTACCTACCTACTTCAATTTTAAGGATTAAAGCTAATTATAATAATAATCGTGTTATGTAGAAGTTAGATTTTTATATTCAAATAACCAATACGTAATAATTAGACGTAACAGAAAGTATTATTATATTTAGTATGATATCTATACTAATATTATAAAGAGGAAAGGTTTAATTTTTTGTTTGTATGTTTGTTTGTTTGTAACGAATAGGCTCCGAAACTAATGGACCGATTTGAAAATTTCTATCACCGTTAGGAAGCTACACTATCCCCGGTGAACATGGCATATTTTCAAAAAGTTAGGGATTCTTACTAAAACTCCAATAATAAAACGTGGTAACCAAGGTGTAAAAATTCACTGAGTTTAACGCGGGTGAAACCGCGAGAACTAGTCAAGAATATTTTTATCACTTCTTCTGGTAACTCTTACACACTTCTCTTCTCATTGAAATCTGGCGTCGACTGTACGTGAGGATCATAGTTACTGTAGATATTCTACGACTGTCATGTCACCCACACAAAGCATAGAGGTAATAATAGGATCTGGCACATTGTATGTATTTTTACTTAGATTTATATTTGGGCTAAATACGAAAGGAATCCGTGGAGACGACTTTACAGTTAGTAAAGAGAATCATTAGATTATACTCATATAAAACTTTTGAAACTACCATGGTTATTAACACTAGAGTCATTTAAAATAGGATATTTACCATGATTTCTATGGCTGATATGGCTCCAATATTTCGGCACGGTTTCATACGCCATGGAAATGTGCTGGATCGCGGAATGACAGGCGCACGAAACTGCCCAAATAGGTATTGGAAAACTCAAAAATCAAATCATGGCAAATATGCCGTTTCAAATGAATTTAGCATATTAATATACCTATATAATAGTGTCCGGTAATTAATGGATAACCCCGCAGGTACTTGTGGGGGGCACCACGGCCAATCAGGAAAAAAAAATATAAAAAATCTATCTCCAGCAGTCAAGGATTTATTTAGTTTTTTTCGTAAGTACAAAATTTGATAACTTTATTATTGAATTTGTAGCTGTAGTGCCCAATGACGTGAACAAAAATATCAAATTTTGTACTTAACACTTTGACTGCGATCTATTTTTTAACATAAAAAATTCGTGCTGCCGCTCTACACAGCGGTTGTGTTGCGCCGCACATGCGTTTCGTTCGAAAAATATTACGGCTGTGCTGAGTCACAAAGATCTGTATTTTCTCAGCCGCTGCGCTAGTGTGGATTTACGCATATTAGTCACTTGTAGAAAACACATACCGTGTGATTTCAGCACTCAAAGTGTAAAGACAAAAAAACTAAATAAATCCTTGACTGCTGCAGATCGATTTTTTATATTTTTTTTCCTGATTGGCCGTGGTGCCCCCCACAAATACCTGCGGGGTTATCCATTGATAACCGGACACCCTGTATAACAGCGCCTTCACGTGTTGCTTTCGTACTAAAGTGCCTCTACAGGCGAGCGTAGGACTCAGCACATAGTACATCCAACACCGCTACCTCGCGGTACAATAATAGGCGTTCAAATATAGACTGAAACTCGTGGCCCGCGTGCTGTAGTTTATGTTGCCCTGTTAAATGTAAGTATCTGAATATTGTGACCTTAAACCCATATTTGAAGTTTTATTTTTGTGTTTTGCGGTAGAGGTGCTGGATGTGTGCAACATTAACTTTGGCTGCTGTTCAGATCTGTTCAGACCTAAGCGATATTCGCCCGGAGCGTTAGCGATAATTTTCGCTTGGTATTTCGCGGTATCCTGCCGAATATTTCGGATTACCGCATATACCTATTGCTTTAGCTCTGGGCCTGTTCTCGTTAAAACGTAAATGAATGTTACTAATTCGTCTTCGCGCAAATGCAATATGTAAGCGAGATAAAAGCCGGTTTTGTTAAACGAATAAGAAAATTCGATTTTCGTTTTCCTAGTAGACCTCCTGGGTATCGAATGCCGCGAAGGTTTCAACAGTGAACAGGATTTTTGGTACCTCTATGGCCCGTATTATGAAAGATTGGTCAGTCAAAGATCTATGCATGGTGGTCTGGTAGAGTTCGCCCTTGAGCGATAACACTGCCAATTGTAACTTAGTTTTTAGGATATTATTATACATAATTTCTTATATATGTATACCTATTAAGTGTCCAATAATTTTCTATCTATCTATGCTTATGTCGTAGAAACGTCACTCAAGCATAGATTGACAACTGAGCAAGCTCCTATTATACGGGCCTTTGAGCGTATGATACGCATATTTCTACGAAATTACCATATGAACCTCGCCCGTAGAGGTAAAGCCTCTTTTAATATATTAGTTTTATTGTTTAAACCTGTATCAAAAATGTATCAAACGCACAAAGCATCGAAATGCAAAGCTCAAGATTTGTATTCGTCTCGCACGCTCACGATTTTAGCTTGAAGTTGAATAGCGAAACATATACCCGTCTCTTTCTTCCCCTGTTCTGTGTAAATGTTCTGTCTCTCTCTCTCTCTCTTGTCTTGCTTGTTTGTAGTGTGCAGTTAGATTTTGTAAATAGAAAAGGTTTAAGGGCTGTGACTGTCAATGTGGTTCAATCAAATATAGCTTATGGAAAAATCTGTTTAAAATTATTTTGAATGTAAAAATACATAAATTCCTATCTCATTCAGACCAAATACTTCCTGAAATTAATCCATTTTTTTTAAAAATAAATTACGTTTTTATAGTATGGGTTACAGAAAGTTCTTTCAAGGTATTAACTTATCATTAAGAAATATTTGTCACATAATAAAACGAATACCACATTCACAGTCACAACTCTGCGACGTACCGCATCCCGTTAAAATACTTGCGCCGTTGCAGTTCGCGCACGTCGCTAGGCAGCAGCCGTCAGTCGCTAGCGTCGCACGCGTCGCCCAGCGCCGACCGCGCCGCGTCTCCGCAGCTGACTAAACGAGCGTCATTTGTCGAGGTGAGTAGCACTAGAGATGCCTACGTCGCTAACAGCAGCCGTCAGTCGCTAGCGTCGCACGCGTCGCCCAGCGCCGACCGCGCCGCGTCGCCGCAGCTGACTAAACGAGCGTCATTTGTCGAGGTGAGTAGCACTAGAGATGCATACGTCGCTAACAGCAGCCGTCAGTCGCTCGCGTCGCACGCGTTGCCTAGTGCCGACCGCGCCGCGTCGCCCAGCGCCGACCGCGCCGCGTCGCCCAGCGCCGACCGCGCCGCGTCGCCGCTGCTGACTAAACGAGCATCATTTGTCGAGGTGAGTAGCACTAGAGATGCATACGTCGCTAACAGCAGCAGTAAATCGCTAGCGTCGCTACGTTACTTTGATAAATCATAACAGGTTCAACTACCCTCAATAAAATTATGGTTTATTGTTTTTTTTTTCAGACTAATTTCGTGGAAACGCTGACGCCTCAGTACACGCCGGGGCAGAGCATAACCTCCCCGCAGCCCGTGTCTTCTGTGGAAGAGAAACTTCACAATTTACAAGCTCAGCAGGAGGTGAAAGAGTCGTTTCTTTAGATTATAATTATAGGTTAAGTTGGGTTAACTGTGTGACAAAGCGCAGAACGGAATTCTAAGGCCAAATTGGTAGGATAGCTACCAATTTTAGACTTAGATTTTCCGATTTTAGAGTTGGACCTTCTATACAATCGCCGCGATTATTCACTGTGAGTTTTTTAAAACGGGATATTTACCATTATTTGATTTCTCCATGATCACGGAATAACGCCATGATCAGTTATTCCGTGATCATGAAGCATGAAAATGTGCCGACATATTGGAAAACTCGAAAATCAAATCATGGTAAATATCCCGTTTTAAATGAATTTAGTTTTAATAACCATGATAGTTTTTTTCTGTGAGTTTATATTTCAAACAATGAAAGAGCGAGACAGAGCTTAACGAAGCTGTACCTTGCTCTTTCGCCTGCTGCGTTTCGACGGCATACTTATGAATTAATATGCGTGTGTGTCTGCACAAACTTCCCATTCTCGTTGCCCGTCATAGGACAAGAAGTTTGGCGCAAACAAAGCCAAGTAACACTGATCAGTACCCGGCTTAGGACGTGCTTAAATCTGAGTTTCTTTTGGGTATTCCGGGTATAGCTTTGCTTAATTGAGGCTATATAATGCTCTGTGCTTTCTAGAATTCGTTTACTAGAATTGTCTAGAATGAATTATTAACAGTAGAAAATTATTCTTAAAATTAGGTTTAAAAAACTTTATTTTTCATAAAATAATTACAGCTAACTTAAAATGACATAAATTTAAACAGTTAATGTACTAAATATAAGTTAAGTAGGTAAACTCTTGGGTTCTGAGGCTAAACTTACATTATTAATCACTAGCGGACCTTCCCGGCTTCGCACGGTTTTAGTACGGATCCCTAACTTTTTTCAATATATAATATAGCCTATGTTCACCGCGGATAGTGTAGCTCTTCCCAACGGTGAAAGAATTTTTCAAATCGGTCCAGTATTTTCGGAGCCTATTCATTACAAACAAACAAACAAACAAAAAATCAAACCTTTCCTCTTTATAATATTAGTATAAATAGATAACTACTTATGTTTCCAGATAACAACCCTTAAAGCGGAAGTCGAAGATCTTAAAGAGAAGCTCGAGACGATAAAGCTCCGTCGGGCGGATGACAGAGAGAAACTACGCGAGTTAGAGCGAGTCAGACTACAGTTGGAGCAAGCCAATGAGTTCAAGAGTAAGATTATGGAGTCGCAGGCGCAGTTGCAGAGAGATCTACAGAGGGCTAAGCAAGAGGTAAGTTATTGTACTAGTATCATAGTCAACCGGGCGACAGAGAGAAACTACGCGAGTTAGAGCGAGTCAGACTACAGTTGGAGCAAGCCAATGAGTTCAAGAGTAAGACTATGGAGTCGCAGGCGCAGTTGCAGAGAGATCTACAGAGGGCTAAGCAAGAGGTAAGTTATTGTACTAGTATCACAGTCAACCGGGTGGCAGAGAGAAACTACGCGAGTTAGAGCGAGTCAGACTACAGTTGGAGCAAGCCAATGAGTTCAAGAGTAAGATTATGGAGTCGCAGGCGCAGTTGCAGAGAGATCTACAGAGGGCTAAGCAAGAGGTAAGTTATTGTACTATTATCATAGTCAACCGGGCGACAGAGAGAAACTACGCGAGGTAGAGCGAGTCAGACTACAGTTGGAGCAAGCCAATGAGTTCAAGAGTAAGATTATGGAGTCGCAGGCGCAGTTGCAGAGAGATCTACAGAGGGCTAAGCAAGAGGTAAGTTATTGTACTATTATCATAGTCAACCGGGCGACAGAGAGAAACTACGCGAGGTAGAGCGAGTCAGACTACAGTTGGAGCAAGCCAATGAGTTCAAGAGTAAGATTATGGAGTCGCAGGCGCAGTTGCAGAGAGATCTACAGAGGGCTAAGCAAGAGGTAAGTTATTGTACTAGTATCATAGTCAACCGGGCGACAGAGAGAAACTATGCGAGTTAGAGCGAGTCAGACTACAGTTGGAGCAAGCCAATGAGTTCAAGAGTAAGATTATGGAGTCGCAGGCGCAGTTGCAGAGAGATCTACAGAGGGCTAAGCAAGAGGTAAGTTATTGTACTAGTATCATAGTCAACCGGGCGACAGAGAGAAACTACGCGAGTTAGAGCGAGTCAGACTACAGTTGGAGCAAGCCAATGAGTTCAAGAGTAAGATTATGGAGTCGCAGGCGCAGTTGCAGAGAGATCTACAGAGGGCTAAGCAAGAGGTAAGTTATTGTACTAGTATCATAGTCAACCGGGCGTCAGAGAGAAACTACGCGAGTTAGAGCGAGTCAGACTACAGTTGGAGCAAGCCAATGAGTTCAAGAGTAAGATTATGGAGTCGCAGGCGCAGTTGCAGAGAGATCTACAGAGGGCTAAGCAAGAGGTAAGTTATTGTACTAGTATCATAGTCAACCGGGCGACAGAGAGAAACTATGGTCCGGGAGCCAGGTACAAATTTGGTCAATTATTTCCTCCCGAGCGAAAATTCGTAAAATGCATTAGGGATTAATATTATGAATACTCGTGACCGTCAGCTGCGATTCTGTGGGTGGGTTGGGCAGTGGCAGCGATGACGACATTATTCCCATGGAATAAAGTTTTTTATGTTAATATTTCTATTTATTTACAATTTATGTACTTATTCAGTTATTGTTTGCGCACTATCAGCAGAAACTGTTCTCTACTTTTTCATATTTTGAAGTTTATTAATTATTTTATTTTTATTTAGATGGAAAATAAACATCTTATAAAACTTAAATAAGTAGAAACAGCTTATAAAACTTAAATAAGTAGAAACAGCTTATAAAACTTAAATAAGTAGAAACAGCTTATAAAACTTAAATTAGTAGAAACAGCTTATTAAACTTAAATTAGTAGAAACAGCTTATAAAACTTAAATTAGTAGAAACAGCTTATAAAACTTAAATAAGTAGATACAGCTTATAAAACTTAAATTAGTAGAAACAGCTTATAAAACTTAAATTACTAGAAACAGCTTATAAAACTTAAATATGTAGAAACAGCTTATAAAACTTAAATTAGTAGAAACATCTTATAAAACTTAAATTAGTAGAAACAGCTTATAAAACTTAAATTAGTAGAAACAGCTTATAAAACTTAAATTAGTAGAAACAGCTTATAAAACTTAAATTTGTAGAAACAGCTTATAAAACTTAAATTAGTAGAAACAGCTTATAAAACTTAAATTACTAGAAACAGCTTATAAAACTTAAATAAGTTGTCGTGGTTTAGCTGAAGCTTCACAGTTTTCACTTATAGTAGTTACTTAAATATGTTTAAACTAAAATTTATATCTAAAATACCTAGTACGTGTAAAAGTACTATTTAAGAAGTATACGCTTTTTGTTTACCAAATAAAATAATTATTTATTTATTTATTATTATTTTAGGCCGTTATTGTCCCACAAAAAAAAAATTAATTAAAAATCTAACGTAAAGTTTATACATTTGCAAAAAAAATATACAAACCAAATGCAGCCAATAAAAAAAGAAAACATTGAGAAGGGGGGGAAAAAAGATATTCCCACAAAACCCAAGGACCGAGGGGTCGTCACCCCTCGAGTTGACGCCGGGGTAATGAGGCCAAGCCTCGAGGCCCCTCTCTGTGCCCCCACCAGGGCCGGAAAGAAATTTATTGATTGATTCATCTGCAGGTCCGCGAGGCGCAAGAGGCGTTGGAAGCACATATGGAAGAAACGGCTGAGTTGGCTGAAGCTACAGAAATGGCTGCCCTGGATAAGGTAGATTTATAAAATAATAATAAATAAATAATGCTGGACAATCCACACAGCATCATCTAGCCCAAAGGGAAGCAGAGCTTCTGTTATGGTTACTAGATGACTGATATACTTAATACAATAGATTACATAGATAGATATTTTTTGTTATACATAGATAACGACCAGAACACCCGGAACAAATATCTGCAGATCGTACACACATTTGTTCCGAGGCGGGAATCGAACCCGCAACCTCCCGCGTCGCAGGCGGACCTTCGCCCGCCGCGCCACATCGGTCGTCAAAAATTAATCCAAAATTCTTCTTTTCTTTTGTAAGTTATGCAGCGCAAACTGTGTTCTCCAAAGGCCTAAGCTCCAGTTTCACGTCGTCGCTCTTCAACCTCCAACGAAAATGCAACCTCCTGCGTCGCAGGCGGACCTTCGCCCACCGCGCCACATCGGTCGTCGAAAATATATAGATTGACTTTTATTTTCAAATATCAAGTATCAAAACCCCTCCGACCCGGTGAGATGACGACCTGCGAAAGACTGCAGGTAGATGCTGGATGCGGCAAGAGCTGAAGACAGGGCGCTGTGGCGCTCATTAGGGGAGGCCTATGTCCAGCCGTGGACTACTATAGGCTGATGATCTGCCCTGCATTGGGACACTCGGGGCTAATATAATAATATTTTTTTAGGAAATGGCGGAAGAACGCGCTGAAGCCTTACAAATGGAGCTTGAGAACGTTCGAGAAAAACTAGAAGAGTCTACCTTAGACCTTCAACTTATGAGAGCTGAGATGGAAGCGGGCGGGAATGTCCGTGAGTATTACTATAATTGAGGATTGATTGATAAACGATTGATAGAGGGGTCTGAACTAAGGTTGTAGATTGGTTGTGACTGGGGTTGACGATTGATAGTGAATGTTGAACTGATAGAAACTTGAAGATTGATTGATAAACGATTGATAGAGAATTCTGAACTAAGGTTGTAGATTGGTTGTGACTGGGGTTGACGATTGATAGTGAATGTTGAACTGACAGAAACTTGAAGATTGATTGATAGATAATTCTGAACGGTTGAAGATTGGTAGTGAACATTGAACTAGGGTTAAGGATTGATAGTGAATTCTTGACACTTATTTAGGGCTCTCAATACCAATATAAGTTATTCTAAGAATAACTTGTGGTTTGGTAGTGAGTGGTTGAAGATTGATAGTGAATTCTGAATTGGGTTTGACGATTTATTGTGAAACTTGAGAAATATAATACCTTAGTTACATTTTAAACTAATGAAGGTTGAGATGGAAGCTAAGGAGAATTTCCGCGAGTATTATTTAGATTTTAATTATGATTGTGAAGATTGGTTGAATGATGAATTGAAGATTGATTGATATACGATTGATTGTGAATCTTTTTAATGGCGAATTGACAGTGAATTATTTATCGACTGATTGATAGTGAAACTGGTGGTTTGTTTTGTGTATTATATGAGTAATGATGCTAAAGTTTGGATGTTTAGATGTATGGATGTTTGTTACTTCTTCACGTCAAAACTACTGAACGGATCGGGGTGAAATTTTGCATAGATGTATCTTTAAGCCTGGAATCAAACATTGGTTAATTTTTATAACTTAAAACAGTTCCCATGGGTTCCAATAACCTTTAAACGTTTTCATAGAAACAACGCGCAACGCGTGTGAAGCCGCGGGCGGTAGTGAATAATAATGATTATAATTCAGAATAATAATGAATTATCTAAGGAATAGAAATTATATATAAACTCTATTTTTTTATGAATAAATGATTTTTAGAGACAAAATGTAAGTTAAATTTTATTTTATTAATTAATATTGTTTATTTATCCTGTGAGTAAATGGAAATAAGAAAATAATACTTTAATTTTGTCTCTATTTAATTAAAAACATACAAAGACTCGCAACCACATACTATGTTAATGCTATTATGACGTGTTTTAATCGCAAAATATATTTATTTATTTTATGTTATTTATTTATTTTATAATATTTATAGAGATAAAAGCCCATCCTATAAGTGTACGTATTTCGGTTGCGGTTTTAACTTCACTATAAATTATTCATTTATTTCAGTTGCTCAAGATTATTTATTTTTTATTCATTTTATATCTAAAGCATGCACTTGGCACATTCACTGCTTACAATAAATGAGTTTAAAAAAGAATTAGCTTGATTTAAAACCTTCGAACGTAAAGGGTTGCAAGTGATTTATTAATTAGCTTTTCTTCAGAAAAATACATACGTTATGCACTTACCTAGTTAGTATGTTCTTTCTGCATAGTGTTAATGGGGTCTCGTACTCTAGTTCGAATGACGTTACCGCGATGTCACTACCTTAACGGTACGTTTCGTCGATGGGTCGTTACCTCGAAAGATCAGTACCCCGAAGGGTTTCTACCTCGACAGGTCTCTACTTTGACGGTACGTTTCGTCGATGGGTCGTTACCTCGAAAGATCAGTACCTCGAAGGGTTTCTACCTCGACAGGACCTCGACGACGCGACGGTACGTTTCCTCGATGGGTCGTTACCTCGAAAGATCAGTAGCTCGAAGAGTTTCTACCTCGACAGGTCTCTACCTCGACGGTACGTTTCGTCGATGGGTCGTTACCTCGAAAGATCAGTACTTCGAAGGGTTTCTACCTCGACAGGACCTCGACGGTACGCTTCGTCGATGGGTCGTTACGTCGAAAGATCAGTACTTCGAAGGGTTTCTACCTCGACAGGACCTCGACGGTACGTTTCGGCGATGGGTCATTACCTCGAAAGATCAGTACCTCGAAGGGTTTCTACCTCGACAGGTCTCTACCTCGACGGTACGTTTCGTCGATGGGTCGTTATCTCGAAAGATCAGTACTTCGAAGGGTTTTTACCTCGATAGGATCTCGACGGTACGCTTCGTCGATGGGTCGTTAACTAGAGTGATCAACAAAACCAAAGTTAATTTAAATTATTATTGAATGACACCACACTGACACTATTTGTGACACTATTTCGCAATGCTATTGGTTCGCTCCGCTTTGTTATATCGGTTTGGGTTCCTGAGCTTTTCTGTAGCTACCTATTTTATTTCGACACGCAAAGCAGGAAACCTATTAAAAATCTGATAATTAAAAAAAACCAGTGAATGCGTTAAGTCTTTGTATATTTTTTGTGTTGCATGTTTATTTTTGTGTTTTGGTCTCTTCCGATCAATTTGACTAACAGGATAGGTTCATATAATAAATGTTAATAATAATATATTGCTCTATGTGCAGTCCTGATATAGATTTGACTTGATTTTTAGGTTTTCAAAACCTTTAAAATTACTTCGAAGAAACTTGGGGAACCAGGGCCTTTTAGCCATTACAATTTTTCGACTGTTAGACCTTTGACTCTAGAATAAATACATAGATACTCTTAACAAAATAGGAATAAAGAATTGGACCTTTAACATACTTCTTACACTTGACAAAATAGGAATAAAGAATTGGACCTTTAACATACTCCTTACACTTGACAAAATAGGAATAAAGAATTGGACCTTTAACATACTCCTTACACTTGACAGAATAGGAATAAAGAATTGGACCTTTAAGATACTTCTCACACTTGACAGAATAGGAATAAAGAATTGGACCTTCAAGATATTTCTCACACTTGACAGAATAGGAATAAAGAATTGGACCTTCAAGATACTTCTTACACTTGACAGAATAGGAATAAAGAATTGGACCTTCAAGATACTTCTTACACTTGACAGAATAGGAATAAAGAATTGGACCTTCAAGATACTTCTTACACTTGACAGAATAGGAATAAAGAATTGGACCTTCAAGATATTTCTTACACTTGACAGAATAGGAATAAAGAATTGGACCTTTAACATACTTCTTACACTTGACAAAATAGGAATAAAGAATTGGACCTTTAACATACTTCTTACACTTGACAAAATAGGAATAAAGAATTGGACCTTCAAGATACTTCTTACACTTGACAAAATAGGAATAAAGAATTGGACCTTCAAGATACTTCTTACATTTGACAAAATAGGAATAAAGAATTGGACCTTCAAGATACTTCTTACACTTGACAAAATAGGAATAAAGAATTGGACCTTCAAGATACTTCTTACACTTGACAAAATAGGAATAAAGAATTGGACCTTCAAGATACTTCTTACACTTGACGAAATAGGAATAAAGAATTGTACCTTTAACATACTTCTTACACTTGACAGAATAGGAATAAAGAATTGGACCTTTAAGATTAATCTTATTAAGCATTTAAAAGAGATTTTAAATGTGGAGTTCACGTTATTCAGGGATTTTTAGATCAAAGACTTTAAGAAATGTGAAATAGAGCATTTTAAACACTCAAAGACGCGTGAAGACTAGATCTGTTACTTGACGCTGTGGCTGGTCAGTCAAAAGACTAAGTCACACATTAGCTTAAAGAGACTTTGGGAACTCTAGAAACTCAGGGACTCAGGGAAGACAATGAAGGGGTTCTCAGACACTTCGACACTTTTAGACACTTAGGGCCAGTTAGACACTGGATATCTCAACTCTAAGTCACTTGAGGAGACACACGCACATATAATATAGAATAGACATTTGAAGTAGGGACCTTTTAGACAGTCCTAGTCACTTGGGGACCTTTAGACACCCAGGGACCATATGGAGATTCAGGATTATCTCGACTGTAATACACTCGGAGAGACTATAGACTAAACAGATGCATGCGAACACCTAGTAGCGTTATGTGTGTGGTTGCGCGTTGAGTAGAGCACCCGTACGCAGCGAGCGAGGGCGCCACCGGGTACGAGACGCGCCAGCTGCAGCAGCAGAACCAGCGGATGAGGGACACGCTGGTGCGGCTCAGGGATCTGACGGCGCATGACAAACATGAGATGCAGAAGATGAATAAGGTAAAGTGGGATTTATCTATATACGCTTAAGATTCTGAATTCCTTTGACATTCTACCGAGAACCAAAGTTATCGACATAACTCTAAGAATTAGCAAGCTGAAGTGGCAGTGGGCCGGCCATATCTCGCGAAGAACCGACGCGACGGCCGCTGGGGCAAACTTATTCTTGAGTGGAGACCACGACTTGGTAAACGAAGTGTGGAAGGAAGCCCTCCGACCAGGTGGGATGACGGCCTGCGAAAGACGGCAGGTAGATGCTGGATACGGCAAGCTGAAGACAGGGCGCTATGGCGCTCATTGGGGGAGGCCTTTGTCCAGCTGTGGACTATCATAGGCTGATGATGATGATGACATTCTACTTGATTATATCATGTGCACCGCAGATTAGTACAGAGTTAGTATCACCGGAGCGATCAGAGCGACGCGACTTCAGGGGGCTAGTAATGGTTCTAATTTGGTTCTTCTCGCCGCTTTCCTTGATGTGCTACCTAGGGGTCTAATCGGGGGGCTAAAATTGAAGTTTCTGATTGTTTTTCAAGCGAAATAAATAAAATAAAGAAATAATGCTGGACAAAACTTACTCTTATGTCACTTGCATAAGATTGCGTTTACATGAAGACGAAACTTTGGTTATTATTTTTACGAGTAGGCCCTCTGCCTGTCTGTTGAATTGTTTCAAAACGTGCAATAACTATATTATTATCTATCTATCAGGACAATACAAAAAAAAAATACAATACAAAAATTCTCAACAATTCAATTCAAATTGACAAGTTACTGCTCCCCCTCTTAGACTATGCAGATGCCAGCTATCCCGACCTGACTGAAGACCAACTCAACAAGCTTGAGCGTCTTCAAAACTACTCCATAAGATTTATATTTGGCCTGCGTAAATTTGACCACATCTCTGTGTACCGTAACAGGCTCAAGTGGTTACCCATTCGTCTTCGTCGGAATGCTCATTTTCTTAATCTCCTTTATTCTGTCCTTTTCCTTCCGTCATCACCGTCTTATCTAAAAGACCGTTTTGAGTTTCTCCATATGTCCCACCCACGATCCCTTCGCTCGTCTGATACCCTTCTTTTAAAAATCCCATCACACACTTCCCAGTTCTATGGTGATTCCTTCACGTTGCAGGCCGCCAGACTCTGGAACGCCCTTCCCGTTTCTATCCGTCAAGCGAAATCCCTTCCTATCTTCAAAAGTATGGTTCATCAACACTATCTGACCACTCTTGATAAGATTTCTTGATTTTTATTTTTAGTTTTATTTTCTATATTAATTGTTCCGTTTTTTTTTTTTTGTTCTACTATATATATGTACTTAAGATAAATACCCATTATTTTATATATAATTATTTTGATAATTACGCCACCGTCAGCTTTAAAACATAGCGATCCTATCCATCCAAAGGTTGCCTGGAAGAGATCGCTTTTAGCGATAAGGCCGCCGATTGTGCCACTAGTTATAATTAATATTAAGATCCTTTAGTATTTTTATTTTTTTTGTATTGATGGTGCAATAAAGTTATATTGTATTGTACTCTTTTGTGCAGAATTAAATTACATGTTCTAATAAAACTTCTTCAGGACTTGGACCAATACAAATCAGAGATAGCAGAACTCTCGCGCACAAAGGAGAAGCTATCCTCCAGGGTTGAGGAGTTGGAAGCGCAAGTGGCTGATCTAAGGGAACAGGTGGATGCGGCGCTAGGAGCTGAGGAGATGGTGGAACAGCTGGCTGAGAAGAAGATGGGGTTAGAAGACCAGGTATTGTATTTTTGAGGACTACAACCTACCCATGATCCAACCTTGCGGTTACACGGACCGAAACTGTGATATACCATACCACTTGGATTTATAGTTTGACCGAAATCGCTGTACCGCGCCTGAGGTATGCGAGCGGCGAGACGGGGGGGAAGTATCGGCCGCTCCGATCCATCAGTCTCCCGTCAACGGTCACGGCGGTAGGTAGATTAGCATATGGAGCAGATTAGTTTTAGAACTAGATATTATATTTTAGAAATGTGAAATTGCTTATTAAATACATTTTGTTTTTCCATTCCAGGTGGAACAGCTAAAACAAGACGTATCTGAACTGGAGGCTCTTCAAGAAGTTCACGAGCAGCTGGTGGAGTCGAACAGAGAACTGGAGATGGACCTGCGGGAAGAACTGGAGATGGCTCATGCAGCTACCAGGGAGGTCAGTCTACGTTCATCATCATCATCAGCCTATAGCAGTCCACTGCTGGATATAGGCCTCCCCCAATGAGCGCCATAGCGCCCTGTCTTCAGCTTGCCGCATCCAGCATCTACCTGCAGTGTTTCGCAGTCTACGTTCAGCTAGGAGCAAAAGATTAGGGCCGATTTCTGCCAACCAATCAATTTACTATGATAATACTGACGAGCGACGTGGCGCGGTGGGCGAAGGTCCGCCTGCAACGCAGGAGGTTGCGGGTTCTATTCCCGCCTTGGAACAATTGTGTGTACGATCTGCAGATATTTTTTCCGGTGGTTCGTTTTTTTTAAGCACAAAACATAAAATAATCAGAAAATATACAGAATTTGAATAATATGGGTTTAGAACTTGATCATTTCACAAATTATGTGTATACTGAGAATCATAAGAACAAAACGTGAAGAGCAAAACGCACAATAAAATGCGCACAAACGTGTAGAGCAAAAGTTACATACATATATAAAGATCTATCTATGTAATATATTGTATTATGTATATCAGTTATCTAGTACCCATAACACAAGCTCTGCTTACCATGGGGCTAGATGATGCTGTGTGAATTGTCCAGCATTATTTATTTATTTAATTTTAATCCTTACTTCTTATTACACCTAAATACTAACTCCGATGTTCTGCTAAACCCTATCTATACTAATACTATAAAGAGAAAAGGTTTGATTTTTTGTTTTTTTGTTTGTATTGAATAGGCTCCGAAACTACTAGACCGATTTGAAAAATTCTTCGTTGGGAAGCTACACTATTGTAGAAAATACTCTTGATTGTGTGTTATATTGATATGTATCAGTCACGTGTACAGCCGCGTGCCTTCGACGTCGCCTGATGCGAGCGACCAATCAGGCGCCAGTAAACCCGGGTGCGCGGGGGCAGGGGGTAGCTATGTGAGAGCCGTGCGCCACGCAGGGACGAGGCGGCGAGTAGTTGAGTTAGTTGTTTGCGAACGGAGGAACGGTTCGGTCAGTCGGGCGTCTCGGGTGAGGTGGTCGAGCGATGCCACGCGGTTGCGGGAGATTGAGTTAGATTCTGTGTATGAGTGAATAAACCGCTAACTTAAAATATCATATCAGTGTTTTTATCTGAAAACGGACGAACCCTGCGACTTAATCTATAACAACTATCCCCGGTGAACATAATAGGTTAAATTATATTTTCAAAAAAGTTAGGGATCCGTATTAAAACCGTGCGCAGCCGGAGAGCTAGTTTACTAATAAATAAATCTGTTGTTTCCAGTCGGTGCGCGAACGCGAAGCGGCATTAGAGACGATCATGGACCGAGACTCCACCATAAACAAGTTTAGGGATCTTGTTCACAAGATGACAGAGCAGTACAACGAGCTAAAGGCACAGATCGATTCTAAAGGTACGTGAATTCTATTAAACATCTATAATGGTCCAGCCTAGCGTCCGCCTGCGACGCATGAGGTTGCGGGTTCGATTCCCGCCTCGGAACAAATGTGTGTACGATCTGCAGATATTTGTTCCGGGTGTTCTGGTCGTTTTCTATGTATAATATAAAATATCTATCTATGTAATGTATTGTATTATGTATATCAGTTATCTAGTACCCATAACACAAGCTCTGCTTACCATGGGGCTAGATAATGCTGTGTGAATTGTCCAGCATTATTTATATTTATTTATTCTCAATGTACAATGTTTGTAAACAACACTCAACACACAAATTATCTTTTTGGCGAGTGGTTAGAAAAACGATTTTTAGTTTGTAGCTATTTATTTTATTTTAAAAGAATATACATGGGATCTGAATTTATAAAATTACCTACTGGCTACGCCCCGCGGTTTCGCCCGCGTGGAAATCTATGTGTCAAATTGTATAAACCATTTGATCGACCTTCCTCTAGAATCATTCTATAGCGGGAAGCGAAATTATTTTATACTATGTAGTGATGATAAATAATTCAAATTAATAAATTAAATTTATAGAATAAATAATCACTAATTAATGTTTGATGAAAATCGTCGCTATTTTTGTCTGAAATTAGCTTGTTTTCTTTTTTTCTATAATACAATACAATACAAAAATACTTTATTGTACACCAGTTACAGATCATTATAAAACACATCTCATGATACAAGTACAATGGGCGGCCTTATCGCTTAGAAGCGATCTCTTCCAGGCAACCTTTGGATGGAAAGAATTATGTGAATTTAAGAAAGGCAGGGGGTATATGCAACCTATATGCAACCTTCGTCTCGGAACACGTAACCTCAACCTCTTAACCGACTTTTTAATGCTATTCCAGATTCAACCTCAATCTCGGAACACGAAACCTCAAACTCGGAACCCAAAACCTTCGAGCTGGGTTCCTTGGTCGCCGCTTCTCGAGCTTGCACCCGTTCAGTGGACCTTCAGCTACGGGCCTTAGAGCTATCGCAGGCGAAGGCGCGGGCTGACATGCTAGCGGCCTGTCTGCCAGACCACTTTATGATGAGCGCCGGTACGTTGTATATTGAACCTTATGCCAGTCGCTATAGAACCTACAGCTACGGGCGTTAGAGCTATCGCAGGCGATGGCGCGGGCTGACATGCTAGCGGCCTGTCTGCCAGACCACTTTATGATGAGCGCCGGTACGTTGTATATTAACCCTTATGTCAGTCGCTATAGAACCTACAGGCTCTCGCAGGTGAAGGCGCGGGTTGACATGCTAGCGGCCTGTCTGCCAGACCACTTTATGATGAGCGCCGGTACGTTGTATATTAACCCTTATGTCAGTCGCTATAGAACCTACAGGCTATCGCAGGTGAAGGCGCGGGTTGACATGCTAGCGGCCTGTCTGCCAGACCACTTTATGATGAGCGCCGGTACGTTGTATATTGAACCTTATGTCAGTCGCTATAGAACCTACAGCTGCGGGCCTTAGAGCTTTCGCAGGCGAAGGCGCGGGCTGACATGCTAGCGGCCTGTCTGCCAGACCACTTTATGATGAGCGCCGGTACGTTGTATATTGAACCTTATGTCAGTCGCTATAGAACCTACAGCTATGGGCTTTAGATCTATCGCAGGCGATGGCGCGGGCTGACATGCTAGCGGCCTGTCTGCCAGACCACTTTATGATGAGCGCCGGTACGTTGTATATTGAACCTTATGTCAGTCGCTATAGAACCTACAGCTACGGGCGTTAGAGCTATCGCAGGCGATGGCGCCGGCTGACATGCTAGCGGCCTGTCTGCCAGACAGACCACTTTATGATGAGCGCCGGTACGTTGCATTTTGATACTCATGTCAGTCGCTATAGGAGTGTATAGTGGACCTTCAGTTACGGGCTTCTTAAGTCTTTCCAGCAGTCTTCAGTTTCTCCTTCGAATAGAACGATCGTCATTTGTTATCGAACTCTGTTTAATACAGTAGAAATAATAGAAGCTATTATGTACTTGAATGTTAGTTATAATCTGCTCTAAAGGCACTGTTATAAGGTTTAACACTTTGAGTGCTGAAATCACACGGTATGTGTTTTCTACAAGTGACTAATATGCGTAAATCCACACTAGCGCAGCGGCTGAGAAAATACAGATCTGTGTGACTCAGCAGAGCCGTAATGTTTTTCGAACGAAACGCATGTGCGGCGCAACACAACCGCTGTGTAGAGCGGCAGCACGAATTTTTTAGGTTAAAAAGAATATCGCAGTCGTCGAAAAAAAATCGCAGTCAAAGTGTTAAGTAAAGTAAAGTAAAAAGTAAAAAATCATTTATTTCTTTAGGCTTACAAAATAAGCACTTAGACAAGTCATATTTTAAATATAAATTATTATAAAATAAAATTATTTTACTGTTCACTTAAATTTTTTGTCCACTCGTGGAAGATGTGAAAAGAAACCACTAGCATGTTCATCTCTTATATGTCTAATACATGGTTATTTGCCTATTTTAAGTCTAAATATAATATGATTCGATACATCTCAATATTTAAGTAAAGCTATGCACAACAACAAATTACTTACTACATACTATTGTCTGTGCGAAACTGAGCGACATCTGGCCAAGCATTAACATCATTGAGATAATCATTTATGGAGTAGAAAGCCTAAGATTGAATGCCAGTGTGCCACCAAGGTTTCAAACCTTGGTTACGGCGTGGCACTATGTTAATTTTGAGCTTTATGCGGTCGATATAAGACTGAAGTTCTGTTTTTGTTCCAGGTGACCATGATGCTATCCTGTTGATACTGCTGATGCAGAGACTGAACACCAAATCTGACATCATTCTAGGACAGATAAGGGAAAGGTAAGGTATAATTGACGACAGGAGTAAAGTAAAGTAAAGTAAAGTAAAAAATCATTTATTTCTTTAGGCTTACAAAATAAGCACTTAGACAAGTCATATTTTAAATATAAATTTAAAATATAGTCTGTGTAGAGCGGCAGCACGAATTTTTTAGGTTAAAAAGAATATCGCAGTCGTCGAAAAAAAATCGCAGTCAAAGTGTTAAGTAAAGTAAAGTAAAAAGTAAAAAATCATTTATTTCTTTAGGCTTACAAAATAAGCACTTAGACAAGTTATATTTTAAATATAAATTATTATCAAATCAAATTATTTTACTGTTCACTTCAATTTTTTGTGCACTAGTGGAAGAAGTGAAAAGAAACCACTAGCATGTTCATCTCTTATATGTCTAATACATGGTTATTTGCCTATTTTAAGTCGGAGGTTGCGGGCTCGATTCCCACCTTGGGACAAATGTTTGTCATCATCATTAGCCTTTGTTAGTCCACTGCTGGACATAGGCCTCCCCCAATGAGCGCCATAGCGCCCTGTCTTCAGCTTGTCGCATCCAGCATCTGCCTGCAGTCTTTCGCAGGTCGTCATCCCACCTGCGGTAGCCCCACTGGTCGAAGGGCGTCCTACACTACCTTTACCAAGTTATTTTAATTACAAAAAAAACGACGCAGTGTTGTTTTTTCCGATGTGGCGCGGTGGGCGAAAGTCCGCCTGTGACGCAGGTTGCGGGTTCGATTCCCGCCTCGGAACAATTGTGTGTACGATCTGCAGATATTTGTTCCGGGTGTTCTGGACGTTTTCTATGTATAATAAAAAATATCTATCTATGTAATGTATTGTATTATGTATATCAGTTATCTAGTACCCATAACACAAGCTCTGCTTACCATGGGGCTAGATAATGCTGTGTGAATTGTCCAGCATTATTATTATTATGTCTCTCATTTACCATGATCTCGGGCCATAAAGTCACCCGGTCCTTTGGAAGGCTTGCGTGGGGCCGAAGCCAACAGCACAGAGGCCCTTTGAGAAGTTAATCTAAAGGCGATGGCTACACATAGCGGGTATCATCCTCGGGTGCACAATATGATACATCCAAAGATGGTATCCGCCAGGTGTAGAGACTATTGAAAATGAAAATGAAAATGAAAATGAAAAGTTTTTATTTCTTTAAGCTTACAAATAAGCACTTAGACAGGTCATATTTTATAGTTCACTTCAATTTTTTGTCCACCAGTGGAAGAAGTGAGAAGAAACCACTAGTATGTTCATAACTTATGTGTCTAGTACATTTGATTTGCTTATCTGTAAGTTGGTAGATTTCGAGTTGGAGCAAAACTCGTTCCAAGCTTTTTTATCTTCTAAGTAATCTGATATTTTGTAATAAGCTTTTTTACAAAGAATGTGTTTAACAATTTTTTTAAATTTATTTATTGATAATTTTTGCAACTCACTTGGAGTTTTGTTGTAGAAGCGTATACATTGCCACTTAAAAGATACATTTATCTTGTGTAGCCTAGTTGTGGGCACAGCGAGTTTATTCTTATTTCTAGTATTTACATTATGTATATCACTTTTTTTAGTGAAAAAGAAAGGTGAAAGAAATAAAACCAGGCTATATTATTATTATTATATTACGCGAACTATAGGGATTTTGGTCATCTATATCTCAGATAATTGATTACCGGAATAAAGAGCGGTATTTTTCGTGGCAGTGGGATAAGACAGGGTAAAAAAACACTTTTAATAAATATAAATTATTGTTTGTATCGAACAGATTGACGATAGACCTCTGTGGCGCGGTGGGCGAGGGTCAGACTGCGACACAGGAGGTTATGTTATTCCCGTCTCGGGACAATTGTGTGTACGATCTGCAGATATTTGTTCCGGGTGTTCTGGTTATCTATGTATAATACAAAATATCTATCCATGTTATGTATTTTTTTTATTTATTTATAAAAATACAGCAGTTAGCTTACAGTCTAACACCAAAACACTAACTACTAGACTTAAAAAAGACAGAATAGATTAAAAAAAAATACACAGTATATAATAATAAATAAAAAACAAGATTACAAATAGGTAGGTAGTCATACATAAATAAACAGATTATTTTAAAGTAAGGTACGATCTTAAACTTAAGTAGATAAGGCTTAAACTATCATTAAATATGTCCACATGTTGGAACTGTTGCAAGAAATCGTTGAGTAGTGCGAGTGCTCTGAGTGTAGGAGCGAGAAATCGTTGAGTAGTGCGAGTGCTCTGAGTGTAGGAGCGAGAAATCGTTGAGTAGTGCGAGTGCTCTGAGTGTAGGAGCGAGAAATCGTTGAGTAGTGCGAGTGCTCTGAGTGTAGGAGCGAGAAATCGTTGAGTAGTGCGAGTGCTCTGAGTGTAGGAGCGAGAAATCGTTGAGTAGTGCGAGTGCTCTGAGTGTAGGAGCGAGAAATCGTTGAGTAGTGCGAGTGCTCTGAGTGTAGGAGCGAGAAATCGTTGAGTAGTGCGAGTGCTCTGAGTGTAGGAGCGAGAAATCGTTGAGTAGTGCGAGTGCTCTGAGTGTAGGAGCGAGAAATCGTTGAGTAGTGCGAGTGCTCTGAGTGTAGGAGCGAGAAATCGTTGAGTAGTGCGAGTGCTCTGAGTGTAGGAGCGAGAAATCGTTGAGTAGTGCGAGTGCTCTGAGTGTAGGAGCGAGAAATCGTTGAGTAGTGCGAGTGCTCTGAGTGTAGGAGCGAGAAATCGTTGAGTAGTGCGAGTGCTCTGAGTGTAGGAGCGAGAAATCGTTGAGTAGTGCGAGTGCTCTGAGTGTAGGAGCGAGAAATCGTTGAGTAGTGCGAGTGCTCTGAGTGTAGGAGCGAGAAATCGTTGAGTAGTGCGAGTGCTCTGAGTGTAGGAGCGAGAAATCGTTGAGTAGTGCGAGTGCTCTGAGTGTAGGAGCGAGAAATCGTTGAGTAGTGCGAGTGCTCTGAGTGTAGGAGCGAGAAATCGTTGAGTAGTGCGAGTGCTCTGAGTGTAGGAGCGAGAAATCGTTGAGTAGTGCGAGTGCTCTGAGTGTAGGAGCGAGAAATCGTTGAGTAGTGCGAGTGCTCTGAGTGTAGGAGCGAGAAATCGTTGAGTAGTGCGAGTGCTCTGAGTGTAGGAGCGTTACCGGCGTTTTGCGTACGCGCTGCTTGTGGAGCAAAGAGCCGATGGAACCTGCGTCCCGTTCTAATGTAATTATTTGGGACGTAAAGGGTAAATGTACCCAATATTCCAGGATTATGAATGAATGAATGAATGAATGAATGAATGAATGAATTAACACTTTATTGCACTTATAACTATAAAATAACACCTTATATCTAAATGTAACACATAAAAAGTACAATAGGCGGCCTTATCGCTGACAGCGATTTCTCCCAGGCAACCTAGGCATGGAGAAAAAGATATAGCTTAACTAAGAGTTGGTAGAGCATAGATTATCCACTCTGTTACGGAGAACTAGTGTATTGTATTATGTATATCAGTCATCTAGTACCCATAACACAAGCTCTGCTTAGCTTGGGGCTAGATGTTGCTGTGTGGATTGTGCAGTATTATTTTGTTATTTATTTTATTTCTAGATTCCCAGCGGTGAACGTGTGGGACACAGAGGTGGTGACCAAGTCCCACACCGCGGCCCAGTACAGCTTCAGATGTCAGTTAGAATACCAGCTCCATATGATACAAGTAAGTTTAAATGCGAGAGTTAGTGGATTTTCATGTGAAATTCGAATTTAACGCGGGTGAAGCCGCGGGAAACAGCTATTCCTAAATAAAAATAATGTTTGTAATGTAGGTAGTAGTGCAAGTATTTGTTTTCTTTACCAATTATTTATTAAAGTGCCACCGTCTATATTGTTCCTTCATGTCCGGACCATCCCAAGGTTGCCTGGAAGAGATCGCTCTCAGCGATAAGGCCGCCCTTTATACCTTTATTCTATGTTTTTATCTCTGTATTATTTTCTGTTTTTTTGTGGTGTAATAAAGTGCTATCTATCTATCTATAATATATCTTTATTGCACCATCAATACAAAAAAAAATATTAAATGATCTTAATACTAACTATAACTAGTGGCACAATTTATTAAGATAAAAAATATTTATTGACCACACAAAACAGAAAACAATACAAAAATAAAAACTTAGAATAACGGTGTAAATCGGCGGCCTTATCGCTAAAAGCGATCTCTTCCAGGCAACCTTTGGATGGATAGGATCGGTACGTTCTAAAGCTGACGGTGGCGTAATTATCAAGATAATTATATATAAAATAATTGATATATAATAATAAATAAATAAATAATGCTGGACAACTCACACAGCATTATCTAGCCCCATGGTAAGCAGAGCTTGTGTTATGGGTACTTGATAACTGATATACATAATACTATATATTACATAGAAAAATATTTTTTATTATACATAGAAAACGACCAGAATAATATATAATAATGTTTGTAATGTAGGTAGTAGTGCAAGTATTTGTTTTCTTTACCAATTATTTATTAAAGTGTCACCTTCTATATTGTTCCTTCATGTCCGGACCATCCCAAGGTTGCCTGGAAGAGATCGCTCTCAGCGATAAGGCCGCCCTTTATACCGTTATTCTAAGTTTTTATTTTTGTATTGTTTTCTGTTTCGTGTGGTATAATAAATATTTTTTAATTTTGTATTTCCCATCAATTCCAGTGCTACGTGTCAATGTGGTCGTTGGCCCTAGACACTTGCACCCCGGAGCTGCTCGTCCGCTGCGCGAGCGCGTTACCGGACGCGCTGCAGCAAGAGAAAGCGCTTGACGCGACCGCTACATTGCTGAAAACCAATGAGTTGGACGAGAACTGTTCACCTGATGGTAAGATAAGTCTAGAAGGCAGTCAAGGATGCAGCCTTAGTAACGTAATCACTACATCATCAGCCTATAGCAGTCCACTGCTGGTATGTCCAGCAGTGGACTGCTATAGGCCTCCTCCAATGAGCGCCATAGCGGCCTGTCTTCAGCTTGCCGCATCCAGCATCTACCTGCAGTCCTTCGCAGGTCGTCATCCCACCTGGTCGGAGTCACTACATAGTATAAGTCTCCTCCCGCTGTCTGACCGTCCCTATGTATGCTTAGATCTTTAAAGCTACGCAACGGATTTAGATGCGGTTTTAATAGGCTTCGCAACATATAAATAAATAAATAATAATGCTGGACAACTCACACAGCATTATCTAGCCCCATGGTAAACAGAGCTTGTGTTATGGGTACTAAATAACTGATATACATAATAAATTACATCGATAGATATTTTTTTTATTATACATAGAAAACGAACAGAACACCCGGAACAATTATCTGCAGATCGTACACACAATTGTTCCGAGGCGGGAATCGAACCCGCAACCTCCTGCGTCGCAGGCGGACCTTCGCCCACCGCGCCACAGAGGTCGTCTATATTAGGCTAGTGTCTTAAAACAATCTACTAAGTCCGTCAGTTAGATTATTAGAAGATATTGGACCCGTGATTTTTTTTGTCAATTATACAAGTAAATAAGAAGATATAGCCAGTTAAAGTTCCGCGTGACGTCACGTCTCGCTACACTTCTTAGCAAGTTGTGACGTCACGAGCCCCCACTCCTAAACTTTGACGCGCTTTATTTTGTAAGTATTTGTTTGATTGACGAAAGAAAAAATACGTGTCCAATCATCATCATCATCATCAGCCTATATTAGTCCACTGTTGGACATAGGCCACACCCAATGAGCGCCATAGCGCCCTGTCTTCAGCTTGACGCGTCCTACGCTCCCCGTTTACCGAGTCGTGGTCTCCACTCAAGAACACGTTTGCCCCAGCGGCCGTCGGTTCTTCGCGAGATATGGCCGGCCCATATCTTATGATAATCTGACTGACGGACTAAATAGAGAAATATATTTTTTTATCCAGGACTCTACCCTATTCCAGCCTACGTTATCTTCTATTCCAGGTCTGGAACGCTGCTGGACGTACCTGTCGGCGATGTGGTCGGCGCTGAGCCTGAACGCGATGACGGCGTGCGCGCTGTCCCGCGAGGCGGTGCTGCACGCGTGCTGCGCGCTCGACGCGCTCGCGCGCGCGATGCACGCGGACGCGCAGGCCTTGACGCATTTACTGCAGGTTAGAGATGAGGCTGCCCATTGTACAACATATTCCGTATTTGTTTTTTAATCCTGTCGTGTGTATCTTTTTATTTTATTTTATATAATTATTAAACACTAGCGGACCTTCCCGTCTTCGCACGGTTTTAGTACGGATCCCTAACTTCTTTGAAAATATAATACAGCCTATGTTCTTCCATCATGGCCTGTTGCAGCGTTGGATCGCGAGGAGTGGAAGGAGAAAAGGGAGGCCTTGGCCCACCAGTGGGACAGTAATGGCTTAAAATAAATAATAATAATAATAATGTTCACCGCGGATAGTGTAGCTTCCCAACGGTGAAAGAATTTTTCAAATCGGTCCAGTACTTTCGGAGCCTATTTATTACAAACAAACAAAAAAATCAAACATTTCCTCTTTATAATATTAGACTACGCCAAAAGGTATATATTTTATTGACCTTGTATTATTTATTTTCACGGGTAAATGACAGTTTTAATTTCAAATAGGCAATGTAATCAGAGTAGAAATCCGTTTTTTTTCGTTTATTAATGTTTCACAGTCAAGACCGCCACACTGAAATGGAAGTGGGCGGGGCACATTAGCCGAATGCACCCCGAGAGGTGGGCTAATGCTGCAACACCCTGGGTCCCGGAAGGAAGCCGCGGGCGAGGTCGGCCAAGAAAGCGCTGGCGAGACGACCTTAACACCTTCTTCAGAGATTGGTGGGAGATCGCGCGTGACCGCATTGAGAGGACAAATTTGGGGGAGGCCTTTGCCCAGCAGTGGACGAACCAGGCCAACAAAAGTGTTTCACACTAAGTATTTATTAACCTAAAAGCTAACTTAAACGTTTATTTTGTTATTTCCAGGAATCCGAACGTGCCCAAGAATTGGGTCAACTCCACGAGTCCATCTGCACATCAAACTCAGCGCTGCAACAACAGCTGAAGGGTATACGCAGGAGGTTACCCCCCGGAGCCATACTGTCTGCTGTGCCTCTGGACCCTCAGGTTAGTGGCGGGGAGCTCATTATTGAACAGAATTAATATTTACCATGATTATATTTTTGAGTTTTCTGATACCGTCAATGTTGTGTGTCGTGATCGAACTGCGTTCGATATTCTATAAGTTCTATAATGAATATCGAACGCGTTCTATAATGAATATCGAACGCGTTCTATAATGAATATCGAACGCGTTTTATAATGAATATCGAACGCAGTTCCATCACGACACCCGTGGTAGTGGTAACGTTCATAGCAAAACACAATAAAATGACCCTCTTATAAATGAGGGTATGTTTTTTGTCTTTTGCTATGAACGTTTGAGAATGATAGATCGGTATGTCTGCCAAGAAAAACTTACTCGCAGAGCCTTCAGTTATTCCGATTGTAGGTGAAGTAAAGTAAAGTAAAGTAAACAATCATTTATTTCTTTAGGCTTACAAAATAAGCACTTAGACAAGTCATATTTATACATTAAATTATTATCAAATTAAATTATTTTACTGTTCACTTCAATTTTTTTTTGTAACCCTACTTATATTTATATTTACGTTTATAATATCACTGCACACTAAACCTACATATCATAGTTATTTATGTACCTATTGAACAACACTAACATGCATTACTCACATTCATAAATACAGACATTCATTACACTAAATAAATTATATTCTACACGACCCAAGCCGCGCGATATCAGCAGTAAGGATAGCGCGCGGAATGTGCCGACCGAAGCGATTCTTTTGTTTGCGCTCTGAGTTGCTCGGGCGCGGCGTCGGCCGGCCGCCATCAGTCGCTCACCTATCAAATTTAAATTACTTAAAACTTGTCCTATTTAGTTACCCTGTATAGTGTTATCAGTTCGCTCCATTCGCTGGTAACAGAGCGTAGGTATTGTAATTTTGCTCGCGCGCCGGATAGTCGATCATTGTACCGCTTTTACTTGCAGGGTGTGGCCTGCTTTTTAATTAGGTAGATACGAGTACATATTTTAATTGAAATATTTAATTATTAGAGACTAAGGAGCTCACGGTCAAACGGGATAACCGTTTAAGTTAGCTTTTAGATTAAAATGCAATTATTGTGAAATGAAAATAAACGAAAAAAAAAATTCACTCGCGAAGCCTCTTATCGAGAATTTACTGCACTCGGCCGCGCGATCTTATTTATTAAAAAATTCTATTTCCGTGTTTCCTCTGTACAAAATCTAAATCTATCTCTATTGTTAATCCTACTAAACTTTTATTTATGAAAGCTTAATATATGTGTATGTTGTATAAAAGTGTTTTCACTGAACCTACCTACCTACCTCAAGCACATCTAAACATATCCTAAACCGATCATGGCGCATGAAACTGTGCCGCAATATTGGAAAACTCAATAATCTAATCATGGTAAATATCCCGTTTTAAATAAAATTTAAAAAAAAAATCTGTTATAAAACATGACAGTTTCACAAGGTAGCACCCAAAATATGTTATTATTATTTTAAAAGATATATTTTTTGATTTAATATTTGTCCCACAGCTAATAGAACGTCTCCGCGGCGACAGCGCCTCCACTCTAAGTCAATGCGCACGCGCAGTGTCGCTCGCCGCGCGCGGGGCCGCCGCCTGCGCCAGCGCACAGGTAACTAGCTTTACACCTCGTCAGTAAAGTAAAGTAAAAGTAAAAAATCATTTATTTCTTTAGGCTTACAAAATAAGCACTTAGACAAGTCATATTTTATATATAAATTATTATCAAATAAAATTATTATTATAAATAAAATAAAATAAAAGTACCTATAAAAGGGGACTCGAACATAACTATGATCAATTCCAGAAGTGGTTGTTTTGTTAATTTAAGTTTCTTCACTGTTACTAAGTCAACCGACATAAATATTGTTAAAAGGTTGTAAAATCTGAATAAAAAAAAAAGAACTATTATCATAAGAATATATATATAATATACGAGTATACATAGGCCTCCTCATAGATTTTGATGACGGCGACCCTAGAAATTCACGGATAACCGAAGACCTAAGCCCTCCTACACGTATACATATAACTCATCGGACCAACTCTACTGCCATGCGTGCCGTAGGGCATTCAAGACCAAGTTCGGTCTAGCGAGCCATATGAGAGCTCATGATAGAACAGATAATAACGTAGAAAGAAAACTTCAGGTCTGGGTCAGGGTAAGTTTTTAATCACTAAATAGTATAAACCAAAGTCTCTTCCCGCTGTCTGTCTGTCTCTATGTATGCTTAGATCTTTAAAACTACACAACGGATCTTGATTTGTTTTCAAATAGATAGAGGGATTCAAGAGGAAGGTTTAGAAATCATTTGACACAGATTTCCACGCGGACTGAGTCGCGGGGCGCAGCTTGTATTTTATGTGTTGTTGATTTTCCTTTAATTAGTTAGAGCGACATCATAGCAATGAGATTAAGCTCTTTAAATAAAGATTAAAAATGTATTTATTTATTAAACAAAATTTACAGTCCTTATTTATTTGACGACCGATGTGGCGCGGTGGGCGAAGGTCCGCCTGCGACGCAGGAGGTTGCGGGTTCGATTCCCGCCTCGGAACAATTGTGTGTACGATCTGCAGATATTTGTTCCAGGTGTTCTAGTCGTTTTCTATGTATAATAAAAAATATCTATCTATGTAATGTATTGTATTATGTATATCAGTTATCTAGTACCCATAACACAAGCTCTGCTTACCATGGGGCTAGATAATGCTGTGTGAATTGTCCAGCATTATTTATTTATTTATTTATTCAAGACAAACTTAAAATACTATGTTATTCTTACGACCAATGACGGATTTACATTTTATGCATAGATATTTTTAAACAGACAAGTCAAATAGCATGTTTCAATTTTAAAAATCAAAACAAAAGTACTATTTTATCAAGGTAGATTATAAACTTAAAGAAAATATAAATAAATAAATAATGCTGGACAATTCACACAGCATTATCTAGCCCCATGGTAAGCAGAGCTTGTGTTATGGGTACTAGATAACTGATATACATAATACAATACATAGATAGATATTTTTTATTAGACATAGAAAACGACCAGATCACCCGCAAAATAAGCACTCAATTAACTTTACAAGATAAATAAATAAAAGAAACTAAATAATAACAATATACAAAACAAATAGTTAATGGTAAATAATAATAGAATACAAAAAGTAATAAAAAATGTGTACTAAGTGTTCCTACATTTTGAAAATGTAAAATATATATTTTATTTTTGTAAATAATGGTTTACTTACATTTACTTTATTTTTAAATGTAGAGGAGGTAGATAGATAGATAACACTTTATTACACCACACAAAACAGAAAATAATACAGAGATAAAAACTTAGAATAAAGGTATAAAAGAATAAGGCCTTATCGCTGAGAGCGATCTCGTCCAGGCAACCTTATGATGGACTGGACATGAACGAACAATATAGACGGTGGCACTTTAATAAATAATTGGTAACAAATACACTAAATACCTACATTACAAACATTATAATAAACTTACATAGACATAAGGCTATCAATATTTTATATGGATAAATAATGCTGATGCAGCAGTTTTTGAAGATAGGGAGTGATTTTTTTGAGGTATCTCACCCGTACGATTTATTATTGTTTGTTTCTAATAATAATGTAACTAATATTTTTCTTTGCAATAGTCTCTACACCTGGTGGATACCGTCTTTGGATGTATCATATTGTGCACCCGAGGATAATACCCGCTATGTGTAGCCATCGCCTTTAGATTAACTTCTCAAAGGGCCTCTGTGCTGTTGGCTTCGGCCCCACGCAAGCCTTCCAAAGGACCGGGTCACTTTATGGCCCGAGATCATGGTAAATGAGAGATGTAACTAATATTGTGTTACAGGCGGAGCGAGGCGACGCTATGCCTCTCCCACACGAGCAACTCAAGACTGTTTGGTGTGCAGCAGTGGACAAAGTTTACCATCAGGTAAGTTAAGGGAATATAGATCCTATTGCATATTAAATTATTTATAGGGTATTTATCGCGTGGCCGGGAACTGGGGGGCAGTTTTGGCGTCTATTCTTATGGGGGGGGGGGGGGGGGAGTGTCCATAATCCCCACGCTGGGCATGCGGTGGTTGGGGATCGCAGTGTTGTGAGTGTGCTGCAAGGGACGCTGCTTCCCGCCTCCCGGTGTATGTCCCTTAGTCGCCTCCTACGACACCCACGGGAAGAGTTGGGGTGGTGCTATTCTATCACGGCCCCATTTTTTTATTTTGGAAATGGAGATGATTTGTGATTTTTAATTAATGATTTTGTAATGTAAACTTAAAGTAAGGTTGACTCTAGGATTTTTGTGTTGTTTTTCTGTATTATAAAATTATTTCTAATTTTAATATTAAATTTAAATATGTACTCTATTGCATTGGGTGTTCCCGTAAAAATAGAGGTACGTTTGTAAATAAATTAATTAATTTTCCCCTACGTTTCCATCGCGTTATATCGATCGTAAATCAGATAAACAGATAAACATTTTATTCATAATTTGTCAAATTATATGTTTTTTTAATTAATTATTTGTAATATAAAATTATAATATCTAATTATAGTAAAAATTCAAAATAAGATTATTCTATATTAATAGCTTAAAAACTCGTCGTACGTATAGAACGCCTTCTCTATGAGCCAGTTTTTTAATTTTAATTTGAAATTATCTACACTCGGTGCGTCCCTAACCTTGTCTGGGAGCTTATTGTAGGTAGCTGGTCCCATTACGTGCGTCAACCTGTCCGATTTGGCCATCTAAAAAAATCAATCTTAAATCGTCGAGTGAACGATTTAAACTTCTTTGAGTCGCCCCTAATTGGGTGTACTAACCAGGAAAGTTCTGATTCCGAAGGAATATCAACTACAATACAATACAAATACAAAATATTTATTCGATAACCAAGGTTATCGACATAGCTCAAAGAATTAGCAAGCGAAAGTGGCAGTGGGCCGGCCATATCTCGCCATATCTCTAAACGAAGTGTAGGACGCCGTCCGACCAGGTGGGATGACGACCTGCGAAAGACTGCAGGTAGATGCTGGATGCGGCAAGCTGAAGACAGGGCCCTATGGCGCTCATTGGTGGAGGCCTATGTCCAGCAGTGGACTGCTATAGGCTGATGATGATGATGATACAGTCTTAACCATATTAGAAGACACCTTTCAAGTATTATGTAAATACGTGTGTTAGGTGGCTTCGCTCTTCCACGTTTAATTTTTTTATGTATTCGTTTTCGTAGGCTTAACTATTTCGTACTATCAAGCTACTACGCTCTCATCTAATAAACTGATTTTTCTGAAACCCGGCTCACTTCCACTCCCAGTACCTATTGCCGCACCCTGTATGGGTACCATTGTGTCTCGTATACATCATCATCATCAGCTTATAGCAGTCCACTGCTGGACATAGGCCTCCCCCAATGAGCGCCATAGCGCCCTGTCTTCAGCTTGCCGCATCCAGCATCTACCTGCAGTCTTTCGCAGGTCGTCATCCCACCTGGTCGGAGGGCGTCCTACACTACGTTTACCGAGTCGCGGTCTCCACTCAAGAACACGTTTGCCCCATCGGCCGTCGGTTCTTCGCGAGATATGGCCGGCCCACTGCCACTTCAGCTTGCTAATTCTTTGAGCTATGTCGATAACCTTGGTTCTCTGTCGGATGTATTCGTTACGAATCCTATCCTTCAGAGAAACTCCGAGCATAGTTCTTTCCATAGCTCGCTTTCCGAGCGACTTTGAACTGGTGGACCAGCCCTAGCGTGAGTGTCTCAGCTCCGTAGGTCATAACGGGTAGGACGCACTGATTGAAAACTTTCGTTTTCAAGCATTGCGGTATGGATGACGAGAAGACTCGACGTAGTTTCCCAAATGCTGCCCAGCTCAGCTGGATCCTCCTTTTAGCCTCCTTCTTTTGTCTCGTATACATTACCTAGATACTAAGACCTACTTTTAACTACTTTTACTGTACATAATGATGCAATAAATAAATATGTATATGAACTATTTCTTAATTTTTCTTTCAATCTATTTCACAGGACGACCACGGCCCTATCCGTACTATAAAGCACGCGCTATCGACTGTGAGCGGCGACGTGACGCAACTAGCGACGTTCGCCGGCGACAACGAGTACGACATGATGTCGCGCGAGAACCAGCCGCTAGAGAAGGTACACTAGCTAATGTAGACTCTATACAGACAGACAGGACGACCACGGCCCTATCCGTACTATAAAGCACGCGCTATCGACTGTGAGCGGCGACGTGACGCAACTAGCGACGTTCGCCGGCGACAACGAGTACGACATGATGTCGCGCGACAACCAGCCGCTAGAGAAGGTACACTAGCTAATGTAGACTCTATACAGACAGACAGGGCGACCAGGGCCCTATCCGTACTATAAAGCACGCGCTATCGACTGTGAGCGGCGACGTGACGCAACTAGCGACGTTCGCCGGCGACAACGAGTACGACATGATGTCGCGCGAGAACCAGCCGCTAGAGAAGGTACACTAGCTAATGTAGACTCTATACAGACAGACAGGACGACCACGGCCCTATCCGTACTATAAAGCACGCGCTATCGACTGTGAGCGGCGACGTGACGCAACTAGCGACGTTCGCCGGCGACAACGAGTACGACATGATGTCGCGCGACAACCAGCCGCTAGAGAAGGTACACTAGCTAATGTAGACTCTATACAGACAGACAGGGCGACCACGAACCTATGCGTACTATAAAGCACGCGCTATCGACTGTGAGCGGCGACGTGACGCAACTAGCGACGTTCGCCGGCGACAACGAGTACGACATGATGTCGCGCGACAACCAGCCGCTAGAGAAGGTACACTAGCTAATGTAGACTCTATACAGACAGACAGGGCGACCAGGGCCCTATCCGTACTATAAAGCACGCGCTATCGACTGTGAGCGGCGACGTGACGCAACTAGCGACGTTTGCCGGCGACAACGAGTACGACATGATGTCGCGCGAGAACCAGCCGCTAGAGAAGGTACACTAGCTAATGTAGACTCTATACAGACAGACAGGACGACCACGGCCCTATCCGTACTATAAAGCACGCGCTATCGACTGTGAGCGGCGACGTGACGCAACTAGCGACGTTCGCCGGCGACAACGAGTACGACATGATGTCGCGCGAGAACCAGCCGCTAGAGAAGGTACACTAGCTAATGTAGACTCTATACAGACAGACAGGGCGACCACGAACCTATGCGTTCTATAAAGCATGCGCTATCGACTGTGAGCGGCGACGTAACGCAACTAGCGACGTTCGCCGGCGACAACGAGTACGACATGATGTCGCGCGAGAACCAGCCGCTAGAGTAGGTACACTAGCTAATGTAGACTCTATACAGACAGACAGGGCGACCACGAACCTATGCGTACTATAAAGCATGCGCTATCGACTGTGAGCGGCGACGTGACGCAACTAGCGACGTTCGCCGGCGACAACGAGTACGACATGATGTCGCGCGAGAACCAGCCGCTAGAGAAGGTACACTAGCTAATGTTGACTCTATACAGACAGACAGGACGACCACGGCCCTATCCGTACTATAAAGGCCCTTCGAGAGAGTTAATCTAAAGGCGATGGCTACACAAAGCGGGTATCATCCATTTATTAATCTTAAGTAGAAAAAAATATTATGTTTTGACGATTGTGAATTAATTTTAAAGTTAACTATTTATTTTGGATTGTACCTATTTATTTTCATTGATTATTTTAATTATTGATTAATTTAACGACCGTGAATCACTGCGATTTAATATTTACACATCTGCTTGCGGGTTGAATACATTTGACTCCACTCTAGTTATAAGACCTGAAGTGTACCTGTAATAATGTGTTCTGCATTTAAATGATTTGTCTTTGGGTTGTTTCCCTTAACACTTTGACTGCGGTTTTTTTTCGACGACCGCGATCTTTTTTTTACCTAAAAAATTCGTGCTGCTGCTCTACACAGCGGTTGTGTTGCGCCGCACATGCGTTTCGTTCGAA
This sequence comes from Eupithecia abbreviata, assembly GCA_943735965.1. Lineage (NCBI taxonomy): Eukaryota > Metazoa > Arthropoda > Insecta > Lepidoptera > Geometridae > Eupithecia > Eupithecia abbreviata. Next base: position 4,462,437 of record OX031003.1, on the reverse strand, counting down.
AAATATTACAGCTCTGCTGAGTCACAAAGTGTTAACACTTTGAGTGCTGAAATCACACGGTATGTGTTTTCTACAAGTGACTAATATGCGTAAATCCACACTAGCGCAGCGGCTGAGAAAATACAGATCTGTGTGATTCAGCACAGCCGTAATATTTTTCGAACGAAACGCATGTGCGGCGCAACTCAACCGCTGTGTAGAGCGGCAGCACGAATTTTTTAGGTTAAAAAAAAGATCGCAGTCGTCGAAAAAAAATCGCAGTCAAAGTGTTAACAATTGGTAAATAAATGAATTTCGTTTTGTTTACAGCCAACCCCACCAGTGGTGTTGAGGGCGCAACTAGTGAAGAAACAACTTGAAGAAACGAAGAGTCTGACCATCCGTTTGGAGAATAAGGAAGCTGATATCAAGGAACTGAAGAAGGCGCTCAAGGTTTGTTCTACCAAAGGAAATCTATGGAGATGTTTTGGGAGTGTGCAACATACATGGTATATGTGAGTCTCGCGAATCTGATATCTCGCGAAGAATCGACGGCCGCTGGGGCAAACGTGTTCTTGAGTGGAGACCACGACTCGGAAAACGTAGTATAGGACGCCCTCCGGCCAGGTGGGATGACCTGCGAAAGACTGTAGGTAGATGCTAGATGCGGCAAGCTGAAGACAGGGCGCTATGGCGCTCATTGGGGAGGGGGCTATGTCCAGCAGTGGACTAATATAGGCTGATGATGATGATGAAATACTCCCAAAACATCTCCATACCATAACTGATAAACATAATACAATACATTACATAGATAGATATTTTTTATTATACATAGAAAACGACCAGAACACCCGAAACAATTATCTGCAGATCGTACACACATTTGTTCCGAGGCGGGAATCTAACCCGCAACCTCTTGCGTCGCAGGCGGACCTTCGCCCACCGCGCCACATCGGTCGTCATATTTAAATGTGTGGTATTCATTATTTTATGTATTAATATCAGGCAAAACAAGAGGAGCTATCAGAAATGCAAATCCGCCGCGAGCTCGGCGAGAGGAAGCTGTCAACAGCCGCGCACGATTCCAAACTGAAGGCGGAGCAACTGCAGAGGAAGCTGGAAGACACGCAGAATCAGCTCAAACGGTATGTGCATTTTTACATGCATGCGGTCATAGCATGCTCGATCTGCGGATTGAGGGAGCTCTTGAAAATATGTGAGGAGTACGCCTGTGGTCACGGACTGGTGTAATAAATAAATAAATAATAAAACAGCTTTATTTCTCACACTTAACTTAAATACTAATCTATATATTATCTCTATCTATACATATGTGAGTACCGCTTTCAGCGGTGAAAGCCTCCTCCAGCTCCTTCCATCTTCCTCGATCTCTAGCTACTCTACTCCATCTCTTCCCTGCTATTTTTACGATGTCATCGTCCCATCGTTTTACAGGTCTTCCTTTTCTTCGTTTCTTGTTTATTGGGTACCAATTCATTATAGCTTTGGACCATCTCTCGTTTTGCATTCTCTGGATGTGCCCCGCCCATTTCCATTTTAAAGATAGAACGGACTGGTGTACAACTCAAAAAAGAGTCAGATCATGGTCTTTGAGGTCGTTACAAGGAGGCTGCATAACGTCCCCCCCCCCCCTCCCCCCGTTCGATTGAACGGTGTTGACTTAGAGAGGGTGTACTCTTTTAAGTACTTAGGTCACATAGTCACTACCGACCTCAAAGACAATGAAGACATCGAACGGGAGCGGAGGGCGCTGTCGGTGCAGGCGAATACGGTTGCCAGGAGGTTTGCGCGTAGCTCAGAGAAGGTAAAGTTTGCACTCTTCAGAGCATACTGCACCTCTCTGTATACGTGCAGCCTGTGGGCGAAGTATACAGTATAGTTTGACGACCGATGTGGCGCGGTGGGCGAAGGTCCGCCTGCGACGCAGGAGGTTGCGGGTTCGATTCCCGCCTCGGAACAATTGTGTGTACGATCTGCAGATATTTGTTCCGGGTGTACTGGTCGTTTTCTATGTATAATAAAAAAAATCTATCTATGTAATGTATTGTATTATGTATATCAGTTATCTAGTACCCATAACACAAGCTCTGCTTACCATGGGGCTAGATAATGCTGTGTGAATTGTCCAGCATTATTTATTATTTATATTATTTATTTATATTTATACGCTTGCGACGTACAGCGCCATCCGCGTCCAGTACAATAATGCGCTGAGAGCGGTCTGGGGGCTGCCCCGCTACTGCAGCGCCTCAGGGATGTTTGCGGCGGCGCGAGTCGACTGTTTCCATACCACCATGCGCAAGCGCGCCGCCTCCCTGGTGCGCAGGTTGCGGGCCAGCTCCAATACCGTTCTCGCAATGATAGCTGGGAGAGTGGACTGCCCGTACACCAGGCACTGTTGTGAGCGCCACCGCCACCAGCAATCCTTTTAGTTTTTAAGATTATCTTGTCTATTTACTAATATGAGTTGTAAATACTTTATTTTTTTATTAAAGCACGGTCTTCGTGCAGTATATAGTTACAAAATACAATAGTAGATTGTTTTACAAGGGACTAAACCATCCCATTATATACGAGGTTGTTATACTCCCGAGCGTAGCGAGGGAGGATGACAAGACCGAGTTATTGGGCGAATTGTATGCCAACAAATAAAATCCAAACAAATATAATAGAATAGGCTAGTGTCTTAACACTTTGAGTGCTGAAAACGCACGGTATGTGTTTTCTACAAGTGACTAATATGCGTAAATCCACACTAGCGCAGCGGCTGAGAAAATTCAGATCTTTGTGACTCAGCACAGCCGTAATGTTTTTCGAACGAAACGCATGTGCGGCGCAACACAACCGCTGCGTAGAGCGGCAGCACGAATTTTTTAGGTTAAAAAAAATATCGCAGTCGTCGAAAAAAAACCGCAGTTAAAGTGTTAAGGAGTGATTCAGCGGTTGCGGCCAAACTATAACCAATAAATAACGCTCCTCAAAGAAGTAAAATATTTGCAAGCGTTAACAAATTTATATTTATTTTTTCCAGCATTATTTATTTATATATTTTACAATAATTTTTTTTTTTAAATTAAACAAACAAACTCAAAATATTACTCCTATCATTCATCTCTCTCTCAATGTATTTCAGAAAAGAGAAAGAATTCGAAGAGACCCTAGACCACTTGCAACAGGACATTGAATCGCTTGAATCCGAGCGAGGGTCTCTGAGAGACAAGCTCAAACTACTCAAGCGAGGCGGGTCACATCATGGTATGTATTTTTACTGTTTTTTTATGAAGATATCTGCATAATTTTATTTTTATTTTATTTTTTATTGTTTAAACAAAATCAACAAAAGAAAAATAAGATAAATACAACAAAAGGTACGCGATGAATAATGTTTAAAAATATTGAACTTGAAGTTGAGCTAACTGCAGACTGTTGCAAAGAATCTGGAGGTAGCTCGACTGAATTTCTTATTTCTAATTATAATAGTGTACTAATTTTGCAGAAGAACAAATCTACTTTCATTGTTTATTTTGTATTATTTATTTTTGTGTAATTTCCCAAACAAATGTTTTTTAAACTTTTATCAGCAAGAAATTCCAACGATAACTTCTCGATCCAAAGCTACGTACCTATACACTAGTCAAACTCGATGTAGAATGTTTGTCAATAAACCTCTCATACTTGAACGTATAGAAAATAGTATGTACTCTGTTGCCGCGTCTTTTAATACGCAATTTAATAACTTGTTTATTTAAGTTTTAAGGATAGGATTCGTAACGAATACATCCGACAGAGAACCAAGATATCGACATAGCTCAAAGGATTAGCAAGCTGAAGTGGCAGTGGGCCGGCCATATTTCGCGAAGAACCTACGGCCGCTGGGGCAAACTGGTTCTTGAGTGGAGACCACGACTCGGTAAACGTAGTGTAGGGCCCTTAAGCTACTTGTGTCCTGATTTATTTACAAATATTCTACATCGAGTTTGGCTAATTTTAAATTAATTGGATTTTAGAGTGTTTAATTAAAATTTAAAGAGTTGTGTTCTGACTAAGTTTATATTTATAACGCAGCCGTGGCGCCCTCTACAACCGTCAGAGACTTGATTATGTCACGTAAGATTGTTTAAATATTAATACGTGTACTTAACCCAAGCATGCAATAACTCAAAGCTGTATACACATTGGTACCTTGTCATACTAAAGAAGGCTTTTAGGACTTAAGGTTGTCGCAGATCAGGAACGCACCATTGGCGCACGACACAAAAATAAACATTCGGATATGTGCTTTTTCTTTATCTCGTACAATTTAAATGCATTTTATAATGACGGTATCAGATTCTTTTTTATAATGTAAGATCTAGGATAATAATTAATATAGGTTAACTTGTATTGGTGTCAGATCGTTCGTTAAGTACCTAGATTATCAATTTATTTTTAAATTAAGCGAGAACTATAGTGCTAAGACAAACCTAACATATGCTTTAAGGCACTAGTAACTTAATGATGTAACCTATTTGTATGAATAAATAATCTATCTATCTAGATAACAAATGTTTGCGGTAATTGTCATTGTAAGTGTATCTAAAGATGAATGAAAAAAAAAACATTGAGAAAGGGGAAAAAAAAAAGATATTTCCCACAAAATCCAAGGACCCACCCGTCCGTCGTGGTCGAAGGTCGTCACCCCTCGAGTTGACGCCGGGGTAATGAGGCCAAGCCTCGAGGCCCCTCTCTGTGCCCCCACCAGGGCCGGAAAGAAATTTATTGATTGAAAGATGAATAGTTAAAGCTCATATTTGAATGCTATATATATATATATATTGTAATTGTTTTTACAAAGTTGTTGTAATCTGTATTAACAAAAAATTTATAAATTACAATCAGATAATTGAAACAAATTAAGACTAGTATTTACATTTGAAATAATTGAGCTACTACGGACTGTTGCAAACAATCTCAAGCAGCTCATCTGATCCATAAAACCCCCAAGATGCTAGCTACATTGCCCTCGCTATAGGCAATGCTGATGCACTGCGTCAAAGTTGTTTCAATTTACCGTTAAAAGCGTATTATCTAACTAGGTTTTTTAAATACATAACGTTCATCTTAAATAAGCTTCTCTAATAAAATAAATTATAATTTATAAGCTAGCATCGGCAAATTAGTGGGATAGGTAGTTACTCACAAAAGCACTGAGCACTGTAACCGTCCGCTACATGGCTCGGCAGCCGCCCATGTGATCTATGGACCAATCACGTGCCAGGATAATGTCGTGTTGTGCGTTAGTGGTGCGGCCCAAGTGAGCTACGTTCTTTAGAGTGAAAGACGAAATCCTCGGGTCCACTTTAAATGACATGGTACTTATTTGCATATTAATGTAGTCTGTCGTTCTACTCATAAAAACGATAACCGAAGTTTTAGGTCTACTTTGAAAACGAACGAAGTTGACGGATGATGTCGGATCGCATGAAACTAAGGGCGGTTGATCCGTTCTTTCGGTGACCTTTACTTTAAAAATGGGTTGCGTCATTTATTTCACACAAAAATTTGCAGAGGTACAAAACGAAAATGACAGCTTCGAGATAAGAAACGAAAAGTATCAGGAGAAGACGCGCTCGGAAGGCGCTTGGTGGGTAAGGTTGTTCGATCCGTGCGATCGATGACATCCTTCAACTCTTTTTGTATCTCCAATAACTAAATGTCAGAACCATATTCAAAATAAGTAATGTCACCGAAAGAATGGATCGCCCGTCCTTCGTTTTGTGCGATGGACGTCATCCGTCAACTTCGTTCGTTTTTCAAAATATATCTCATTCGGTTTCGTGTAAACTCTATGTTATGCAATTGACGTAAAAGTTGGGTTTCCTTGAAAACGAATCAAGAACTTCGAATTTTGATTTCTGAGTAGACGCTGCATTCGTTAGGATTAATATTTTGTTAATCGCTTAATCTAATTTAATGTCTATTTTAATATTTAACCTTAATTTACTTATAACGTTTTTTTACGTAATTTAGTTTTACTCTAATAATTTCGGCCAAGAAGCATGAATTTAACTATTAGTAATATCATAGATAAAGAAAAATTATGTGGCTTAATGCTTTATCTATGGTAATATTTTGCTACATATTATTATTCTAAGCCTTTTTGTGTACATTATTATTTAAATTTCACATTTACCAGTGAATCATAGTTGATTTTTATTCTTGTTATTTTGCGATGTGACGTCTTTATTTAAGTTATCGGTGTTTCTGTGTATGATAAAAATATATATCTATGTAATGTATTGTATTCATCATCAGCCTATTTAAGTCCACTGCCGGACATAGGCCTCCCCTAATGAGCGCCATAGCGCCATGTCTGCAGCTTGACGCATCCAGCATCTACCTGCAGTCTTTCGCAGAATGAATGTATTGTATTTAGTATCAGAAAAAATGGTAGTCTACTAACTATCGATCTATCTATCTAATCTGCCAGTAACACCCACTGCTGAGTATAGAAAGAAAGAAAGAAAGTAAGGGTATAGAGCTGGTCTCACATATTGTGGAAAACCTGAGGAAGAGCTTACTATAGAAATGATCCTATGAAGTACGGTCTACATAGGCCTCTTCCTTATCTCTGTACCCCTGGCGGTCCTATGCCAGTCGGATCCACTGCTTCCCTACAGCCCCCACAATGTCGCCTGACCATCAGGCAGGTGGTCTGCCTCGACGCCGCCACATATCCCTAGGCTACCATTCGGTGACTGCTTTGCTCCATCGGTGATCCTCTTTCCTTGCCAGGTTTCCTGCCCATCTCCACTTTAGCCTCGCAATCCGAATGCCTTCATCCTCGACCTTACCTTATCTACTACCTATACCAATACCTATTTATCTACGGGTTAAAAAAATAATCGAAGTTCTTAAATAAGTAATAAATAATGCTGCACTATCCACACAGCGTCGTCTAGTCCCAAGCTAAGCAGAGCTTGTGTCATGGATACTAGATAACTGATATACTTAATACCATACATTACATTGGGGTGTGTTCTTGAGTGGAGACCGCTCGGCAAACATAATGTAGGACGCCCTCCGGCCAGGTGGGATGACGACCTGCGAAAGACTGCAGGTAGATGCTGGATGCGTCCAGCTGAAGACAGGGCGCTATGGCTCTCATTGAAATGAAATGAAATGAAATGAAATGAAAGTTTATTTCTTTAGGCTTACAAATAAGCACTTAGACAAGTCATATCTTATACTATTCATTATTATATTAGGGAAGGCCTATATCCAACAGTGGACTATTATAGGTTGATGCTGATACATCACATAGATAAATGTGTAGTAGTGATACCATTTTATTATTTGATTGGATAAAATAATAGTGTATCGATATTTTAGCAGCGGCAACACAGAGTCCTGCGCCGAAAGAAGTGGCACCTCGTAAGAGCTCTAAATTGTACTTTCGTTCCGTCCCTGTGTCGCATGGATGTTTTTTTTATTTTCGTCAATATAGTATACAGTACTTTTTTTTTTAATATGGCATAAATTTTTGAGCTCAAGTATTATTTTATGGCATTACTTATAACGTCTTTTGAACTTAAGTATTATTTTATGGCATTACTTATAACGTCTTTTGAGCTTAAGTATTATTTTATGGCATTACTTATAACGTCTTTTGAGCTTAAGTATTATTTTATGGCATTACTTATAACGTCTTTTGAGCTTTAGTATTTATTTTTAAGGATGTTTTAATTTTTTTTTAACGGTGTTCGGATATTTTGGCAAAACTATGTATTTGTTTAATCTTGATTGAAATCGATCAAATCACTTATTTATATTAATTGATTTAAATCACCTCAACGCTGTTTTAAACTAATTTCAAAAGTAGTATCAAGATTTTACCAAGACTTTTGATACACATTAATTTTATTATTTTTAATTATTATAATTGGTGTTGAGTTTATGTTTAATATCATTCTTTTTAAGGTTATGGACTGTTACTAATTTATTTTAATTGAATATTTTTTATAATATTTCAGTGCTCTGTTTACATTACACAAGTACTTAAACGATTGTTTGAGCGGAGGTCTTCAAAGTTGTATATTTACGGCATAAGATTTATTTCAAAATTGCAAGGACTCTTTGCTACTATAGTAGTGTATTATTGACGAGGTTAGTAATGGGTGGGTTGTTGACTGCGATGATGATGGCTGAAAGCGCAGGTCCAGGCCATCATAGCGCGGTCAGCATTGCGGCCCTTGATGGACAAGCTGAAATTAAGGTGGAGACTGAAGGTCGAGCCTTTATATTGCCGTCAGCAAGGGCTATAAACACTAAATCATCATTGCGCTAGTAACGTGCAATGATGATGAAGCTTGAAGGCCGAAACCATAGCAAGATTAGCTTGAGGCCATCATAGCGTGGCCAGCAGGGCTAATACCATCACCTACCAATTAAGCCAATGTGATGACAACAATAAATATATTGAGTATTTAGGGCAGTCATTGCAGACCAAGGCTTGTATAGTGATTTACAAACAATGCAAAACGAACCAGCTTACTTCATAAATTAAGTAAGCATTTGCAAATGAAACATAACGCAATATTTTGTGACTTTAAATTACTTGCATTTTTTGAGTTAAACACTGCATAAGACTAGGTCAGCTTGTCCATCAAGGGCTGCAATGCTGAGTGCGCTATGATGGCCTGGACCTACGCTACGCTTTCAGCTAATATAAAAGTTATAAAATTTAAATATAAGGTACTCCTTTGCATTGGTTGTGCCCGTTAGGATAGATATACCTCTACAATGTAGAGTCTACATTGTAGAGGTATATCTATATAATATATAACTTTTTAAAATTTTATAAAAAAAATATAAATAAAAAATCTTTAAATTTTATAACTTTTTATCAACATGATTATAAATAAATACTAAATATTTTATATATATATATATAAAAAAAAATTATTGTATAAAATTTTAAAAAGTTATATATTATATAGATATACCTCTACATAACTTTTTATCGCGATGATAATTTCGTATTTAGTATTTATTTATAATCATGTAGAGTCTACATGATTATAAATAAATAAGTATTTATTTATAATCATGATTATACTACATGATTATAAATAAATACTAAATACGAAATTATCATCGCGGGCTAGTAACTCGCCCATTACTGACCTCGTCAGTAAAGAACTACATATAAATGACTTGTACAATGTAAACGGATCATCAAGCATGGTTGTCAAGTGAAGTCTGTGTTACTTATTGTGACTTATTAATTGATCACGCTGTGCTTGTCATGCATTTACATGACTTAATCATACTTCAAGTCATTTAAAACGGGATATTTACCATGATTTGATTTGGTAAATATCCCGTTTTAAATTACTTATTGTTAATAACCATGATAGTTTCAAAAGTTTTGATCATACAATACAATACAATACAATACAATATAGCTTTATTGCACCATCAAATATAAATAAAATAATCAAAATAAAGGATCTTAATACTAACTGAATCTAGTGGCACAATCGGCGGCCTTATCGCTAAAAGCGATCTCTTCCAGGCAACCTTTGGATATCATACTTAAACTTCAAAATGTTTTACTTCCATTAGACATTCAGAACTCTTGGACACGTTACGTTTCAAATTGTTTAAGTTAAACTCAAAAATAAAGTGAGCACTTTGATTTTATACAATAGTCAAGTCTCGCAAATATATATATATGTATATTGTAAGACGACCGATGTGGCGCGGTGGGCGAAGGTCCGCCTGCGACGCAGGAGGTTGCGGGTTCGATTCCCGCCTCGGAACAATTGTGTGTACGATCTGCAGATATTTGTTCCGGGTGTGCTGGTCGTTTTCTATGTATAATAAAAAATATCTATCTATGTAATGTATTGTATTATGTATATCAGTTTTCTAGTACCCATAACACAAGCTCTGCTTACCATGGGCCTAGATAATGCTGTGTGAATTGTCCAGCATTATTTATTTATTTATTAATTCTGTGAATATAGCCAATGCATAATCATTGCTGTTGCAGGTTAACTTTGTTATGGTACATACATAGCTAGCCTGGCGGTTAGGTATGTAGGTATGTTTGTTCTTTCTAAGTGCCCGCAGATGAACAAGATATGAAAGATATCGAGAAGGTTGCTACCTAAAACATAACCTCTCTTTTACACAACTCAAAACCCATTGCATGCTGTCTCGCTCTAACGCTGATCAATATACTCTATTACGACTACAATAAGGCTCACTTTACAGAAGAAACCCCGGTGAAGATAACTCCAGGTGTCGCAGTAGGGGAAGTCAATGAAGCTCTGCAGCAGCAGCTGAAAGTGCTTAGCTGGTGAGTTGGAAACACCGGAAGTAAAAAATTAAACGAGCCCTCTATTCAGGCTGATATTCTTACTCCGGCGTGTCCATTGATTGTAAAAAAAAAAACACGTGGATTACGTGTTTTTTGGTCCTTCTTTGTTTCTATGGAAACGTTTTAAGGTTGTATCTAAAAGTAAAAGTAAAAAATCGTTTATTTCTTTAGGCTTACAAAATAAGCACTTAGACAAGTCATATTTTATACATAAAATTTTTATCAAATAAAATTATTTTACTGTTCACTTCAATTTTTTGTCCACTAGTGGAAGAAGTGAAAAAGAAACCACTAGCATGTTCATCTCTTATATGTCTAATACATGGTTATTTGCCTATTTACTCTATCCCATTGGAACTGATTTATAGGGTAAAAAGTAGCCTATCTTTCATTCAGGGCCTGGAGCTACCTCAGCCCGAACCGTTCACTAGTTTTTTCGTGAAAAAGTAACAACATACAAATTTTCGCGTATAAAATATGTGTTTTTGATTTTAAAACTAAACAACGAAGATCTTATTCTATAAATGGTAAGGTATCTACAATACAATATAACTTTATTGCACCATCAATACCAAAAAAAAATACTAAAGGTTCTTAACACTTCGAGTGCTGAAATCACACCGTATGTGTTTTCTACAAGTGACTAATATGCGTAAATCTACACTAGCGCAGCGGCTGAGAAAATACAGATCTGTGTGACTCAGCACAGCCGTAATATTTTTCGAACGAAACGCATGTGCGGCGCAACACAACCGCTGTGTAGAGCGGCAGCACGAATGGCTTAGGTTAAAAAAAAGAGCATTTTAAAAATACTAAGGCTATTGAAGTTGGTTATAATTTTTTTCGAAACATCAAATTATCTTTATTTATTTTGACATACGAGTAAATTAAAGTTAAACATATATTCTCAACGCTGCCATCTCCTAAGAAGTTCAGTTTATAGAATGCATTACATTATCATCAGGACATTGGAAAGGGAGCGCGGCGCCCGCGTAGCCGCGTGCCGTAAAGCAGAACTGGCCGCTATCAGGAGCCTGCGCCCGTTGGAGAGTCCCGCGGGCGCCGCGGGCGTCGCTCGCAGGCAGGCGCATGCCTTGTTGGAGAAACGCACGCTACAACTGCACACTGTAAGCATCTAAGTACTAAGAACTGGCCGCTATCAGGAGCCTGCGCCCGTTGGAGAATCCCACGGGCGCCGCGGGCGTCGCTCGCAGGCAGGCGCATGCCTTGTTGGAGAAACGGACGCTACAACTGCACACTGTAAGTATCTAAGTACTAAGAACTGGCCGCTATCAGGAGCCTGCGCCCGTTGGAGCGTCCCACGTGGAGACCACGATTCGGGCTCTGACCAGGTGCGATGACCACCTGCGAAAGACTGCAGGTAGATGCTGGATGCGGCAAGCTGAAGACAGGGCGCTATGGCGCTCATTGGCGGAGGCCTATGTCCAGCAGTGGACTGCTATAGGCTGATGATGATGAGTTTTCTATTTAAATTGCAATAAATAATTTTCTATTTCATTTTTCAGGAATGGATGATGTTCGTGGCTCGCTCGGGTCTAGTGCAGTTCCCGAAAGAGCCGTCTCAGTACGCGCGCGCCTTGAAACAGCACAAGGAGAAGCAGAGAGAGATTAGAATGAAACTGGAGGTAATACCTATGTTAACTCGCTTACTAGGTATAATAACACAACTGTTTCTTTCCAATGAGAACTTATTTATTCATATTTATGGTTCTGATGTCGACAAATGTTGCAAACCAAACGATAGCGCGATTCGGCCCCCGTCCACTTTTAGTAGCGACATCTAGTTATATTTTCTTAGTACTATTTCATCTTTATATTTGCGCCATCTAGTGTGGTGTTATTGAACTAAAGCTTATACCAACTGAGTGATTTGAACACAGTTTATTTCAAAACTCAACAAAACTCCAAGTGAGTTGCAAAAATTATCAATAAATAAATTAAAAAAAATTGTGAAACATATTCTTTGTAAAAAGGCTTATTACAAAATATCAGATTATCTAGAAGATAAAAAAGCTTGGAACGAGTTTTGCTCCAACTCAAAATCTAACAACTTACAGATAAGCAAATCATATGTACTAGACACATAAGTTATGAACATACTAGTGGTTTCTTCTCACTTCTTCCACTGGTGGACAAAAAATTTAAGTGAACATCAATATAATAATGAATAGTATAAAATATGACTTGTCTAAGTGCTTATTTGTAAGCCTAAAGAAATAAACTTTCATTTCATTTCATTTCAACCTACCTAACTCATCGTTAGCGACTAAGCGATATATTCGATAGTGTTTGATTACCGGTTTTAAGACCTATTTATCTATTTATGAAACAAAATCCATAGCGTGTACTTTTAAGTTTATATGGACCCATGTAGTCTGAAATAAAGATCATTATTATGTCTCTCATTTACCATAATCTCGGGCCATAAAGTGACCCGGTCCTTTGGAAGGCTTGCGTGGGGCCGAAGCCAACAGCACAGAGGCCCTTTGAGAAGTTAATCTAAAGGCGATGGCTACACATAGCGGGTATCATCCTCGGGTGCACAATATGATACACCCAAAGATGGTATCCGCGAGGTGTAGAGACTATACCAAAATAAAATTAAAGAAATAAAACCAGGCCATTGTGATGGATGGATGGACTGGGTAATCGGGCTATAGGGGAGATTGCGGTCATTATTATTATTATTATAGCCCTTACAATATACTTACTCTTAGAATATTTTTTATAAAACCGACAGACAGAACTTACTTTTATACAATACTAGCTGCGCCCCGCGTTTTCACCCGCGTGGTGATAGATATTTTGGATAATATACAATATATATTTATAAATTATAGCCATATTATGTTATGTGATTTATAAGCTTATTATTGTAAAGTTTCATTAAAATCCATTCAGTAGTTTTTACGTGAAAGAGTAACATCCATCCATCCATACATACAAACTTTCGCGTTTATAATATTAGTAGGATTTTCAACAAAACAGATAGTCAGAACTTACTTTTAGACAATATTTTTGATAAAAAAATAATAAAATTCCTAGAGACATAAGAGAAATGCCTACTTGTAAATTTAAGACAAAACTCCGTACGTGGCTCATAGAGAAATGTTTTAATGATATCAAAGAACTATGACATTAAATATTATAATCATTAAATTACCTAGTTATATAAGTTTAATATTGTACGTCCATAATTAATGGATAAACTGTTGATTCACTTAGCTTTTAAGAGTGTACCTTATGTAATTTTATAGTTAGAAATCGTTATTTATCTCAGAATCTGTGAAAGCTACCACCTTCATATTTAGGTAAATGATAATTCGAACTTTTATCTTGGATTCCGTCTTTTCGAAAACACGATTGGTGAAAATTTTCTCGATACTTTTATTTTTTGAAAAATACATGTTTTGCACACATTTTGCTATTTATCTCAGGAACCACCTAATTTTTTTGTTGGATTTATGTTTTGTCGAGAAACGTAGTAGAATTTCTTCGTTTTCGTCTTTTTAATTTTTAGATTAGTTGTGTAAATAACTTGTAATTAGGCATTAGGCAGTTTTGGCGCTTACGTCGATAAAAAATACGGAGCACGTCTATCGCTCTGTGCTTCTCACTCACAAGAAAATCATATCTTGTCATTCTGCTCTGAACTGAAGCGAAATTCGAATTTTGGCTGAGGTATGGCACGCTCTTAAGATCTTTTTGTACACAGTTTCTACGATAAATTTATTTCATTTCATTTATTTCATTTCAAAAAAGACAGATCTAACCTAAATAATTTTTTTTTATTCAGGAGCGTCTAACAGAACTGCAGGCAGAAGCTCGACAGCAACTCCTCATCCATCGCCCCTGGAGATGTGTGGACGCAGACTTTGCGCAGTTCCCCAAGCCTGAGCTATCAGCTGTAAGTGTTCATCATTAGACGACCGATGTGGCGCGGTGGGCGAAGGTCCACCTGCGACGCAGGAGGTTGCGGGTTCGATCCCCGCCTCGGGACAATTGTGTGTACGATCTGCAGATATTTGTTCCGGGTGTTCTGGTCGTTTTCTATGTATAATAAAAAAAAATATCTATCTATGTAATGTATTGTATTATGTATATCAGTTATCTAGTACCCATAACACAAGCTCTGCTTACCATGGGGCTAGATAATGCGTGTGAATTGTCCAGCATTATTTATTTATTTATATCATCATCAACAGCCTATGATAGCCCACTGCCGGACACAGACCTCCCCTAATGAGCGCTATAGCGACCGTCTTCAGCTTGCCGCATCCAGCATCTACCTGCAGTCTTTCGCAGGTCGTCATCTCACCTGGCCGGAGGGCGTCCTACACTACGTTTGCCGAGTCGCGGTCACTCAAATCATGGCCTGCCCATAGTGCCCACTGCCACAGCTTGCTAATTCTTTGAGTTATGTCGATAACTTTGTTTCTCTGTCGGATGTATTCGTTACGAATCCTATCCATCAGAGAAACTCCGAGCATAGCTCTTTCCATAGCTCGCTGAGCGACCTTGATCCGGTGGACCAGCCTTATGTATTTATATATAAATAATTTGTTCAACAGGCCTTGAACAAGGGACCTGTAACGCTCGGCACCATCCAGTATCCAGCTACGGACGCAATCAACGATGACACGATCTACGTTACACCTGCGCAGTTAGCTACGTAAGTATCGCTACATAGTATAGAACAAAGAAAATTGTTTTTTTTAATAACTTGCCATAAAGCCCATAAGGAATAATCAAAAATCTTGTATAATGCAACGAGAATTGATAATAATCTATATATATATAAAATAAAATCGTGTTTGTTACAACACTTATAACTCGAGAACGGCTGGACCGATTTAGCTGAAAATTGGTGGAGAGGTAGCTTAGAACCAGGAGTCTAACATAGGATACTTTTTATCATTTAAACAATTTGACACATAGATTTCCACGGGGGCGAAGCCGCGGGGAGCAGCTAGTATTTGATAAAAAAAAGAACGCACTGCTCACGAGATTTGAACCCTGTCATGTCACTGCATATCTTGCATTTATTCGCTGTTCCTGCCGCAGAGCCGAGACTTAAGAGCACGGCGACCCTCGTTTGCAAAAATCGCTCCGAATATCGCTGTCCCTGTTTAACCCTTGCGCCGCGCCCCATGCGTGCGCGATAGCAATATTAGCCGTTCAAAATTAGGTTTGTTCCGTAATACCAAAAATTATGACTGAAAACTTTTTGAATTCTTCACAAAGTATCGTTATTCTGTAACTAGACAATATAAGCTATGTTCCTTAATAAATAAAACGTAAGATATTGATGTTTTTAATACGAAACAAATAGCAAGAAAACTTGTCCATTTTCGCATAAAAATGTGCAAAATGAGATTGTCTTTCATTTCATTTTAGGTAAGTATTTTGAAAAAAAAAAAACTATTTGGGAACCTAGATAAATACTATTTTAATACAAATAATGCAATATTATAGTGGAAATATGCTTGACTTAGAAATAATTTTGGTATTAAGTTTGTATGAAGAATTCGTCCCTCCGGAGGCCCCTTAAGACTTATATGCTCGAAATTTTAGGTCACATTACCAAATTAAAAAGAAATAAAATTATATTTTATTGATGAATTGCATTTTAAAGATACAAAACATACAGTTTCTGTTGGAAACTTCTAAACATATTAAAAAAAAGGAAATTTATAAATAACGTGTAGTTTTTATCTCCCAATCAGGCGGCAGGATTCGAAACCTCATACATAGAGATAGGGCTACTTTGATACGCCTAGAGATGGGTTTATGCCGGGTATTTATCGGGCGTATTGAGTAAATGCCTAATATTTTTTTTTAATTCCCTTTAAATGTCAAATCACAGGGCAATTCGTGTTATCCATGTAATTGCTTTTATAACTTACTAGCGGACCTTCCCGGCTTCGCACGGTTTTAGTACGGATCCCTAACTTTTTTCAAAATATAATATCGGGGATAGTGTAGCTTCCCAACGGTGAAAGAATTTTACAAATCGGTCCAGTAGTTTCGGAGCCTATTCATTACAAACAAACAAATAAAACATTTCCTCTTTATAAATTAGTTATAACTTAAATAAAACAATTTTTTTAACATACCAAAAATAAATGTATAGACTGAGGAAAAGTAAGTAGGACGTATCTATTTCTTATAATTAGGCTATACAAAACTCACTTTTATTTACTTTATCTAGTATAGTTGTTTAAGAAATGGGTACGTCGTACTTACTTTTCCTCAGCTTAGACATTATTTTAAGCTATGTTAAAAAAAAAACATGAAAGTTATAAAAACAATAACACGGATAACACAATTATAATATCTGCCCTGTGATTGGACATTTATCGGGCATTTACTCAATACGCCCGATAAATGCCCGGCGTAAACCCATCTCTAGATACGCCCACTGTACACGTAGGGTCTCTAGATGTAATGAAAGTGGATAATAACAGAAATCTTTCTTTACAGCATCCGTGATATGGTGGCCGAGCTGAAGAGCGACGACGTGAAACTGGAGCTTAGGCCTTTGGAGAACACAGTTTGCGCTGCATAACTTACAAAAGAAAAGACGAATTTTGGATTCATTACTACTACATTTTTTTTTAAATCGGTTATAAAGTTGAGACTCACAAAAAACTCAAAAACAAAAAGCTTTTGGCCTCTGCGTTTTTTTTCTTTATTTATATACTAGCTGCGCCCCGCGGTTTCACCCGCGTGGTGATAGATATTTTGGATAATCCTACTAATATTATAAACGCGAAAGTTTGTAAGTATGGATGGATGGATGTTTGTTACTCTTTCAGGTAAAAACTACTGAATGGATTTTAATGAAATTTTACAATAATATAGCTTATACGAGACGACCTTAACGCCTTCCTCGGAGATTGATGGGAGATCGCATGTGATCGCACTGAGTGGAAAGATTTGGGGGAGGCTTTTGCCCAGCAGTGGGACGAAAAAGGCTAAATAAAAAAAATTGCTTATACATGAGAATGACATAGGCAACAATTTATAAAGATATATTCTATATTATCCAAAATACCTATCACCACGCGTTCACGCAAAAAGTACTGAATGGATTTTGATGAAACATCACAATAATATAGCTTACATATCAGAATAACACATAGCCTAAAATATATAAAATATCTATCACAACGCGGGTGAAACTGCGGGGCGCAGCTAGTGGAAAATAATTGTAAATTACCTGTGTTCTCAAGTTATGAAGATTGTTTGATATTTTCTCCAGAGCCTAGTTCGTTATCTAGCAGGGTGTACCACGTGCAGGTTAGGCTGGCGACGAGATGTTGGAGTCCCCCTTACTACCAAGCTTACTGAAGTTAGAAAATAATTTGGCTGCTCGAGTAGAAATTTGCTTTCATGCATGTTATTTTCAAGAAAAAATAAATTGTATGAAAATTGATGTAAGCTTAGCTATATAAAGCACTAAATTCCAAATTATAATAGAATTAGGTATTTTCATACGGTTATTTTCTAGTGAAATAAATTAGTATGAAGTTAAAATTTAAGTGTTAGAAGTTTTTAATTGACTACAATATTAATAAAAAAAATTATATATGGCTGTATTATTTCAAGAGATTCTCATATATAAGAGTTTATGTATATTAAGATTATGCTAGTACTTAATTTTAGTTATAATATATAAATATAGTATAATATCAAATTATTCTTTGACCCTATTAAATATAATTTATTAACACAACACTTGTATTTTGATTATCCTTTTAATCCGAAGCACATACGATGTGTATATGCTTCGGATTAAAAAATATCCCACCAAAAACATAAATGTAAAAAGGAGAGCCAAGTTCAATACAAAAATTATGCTTGGCTGTGGCAAAAAGAATGGAGATCTAAATGAGTCCCAAGTTCTATGCACCATCGAAATATGTATTTATAGGAACAAAATAACATTATGAACAAGTATTAAACTCTATTTCTTTGCTTTATTGGATACCTATAACAATTGCTGTTATTTAAATATGTGAGATCTTAAAGTAGGTTACATTTGACTTGGCCAGTTATCATTACATCAGTCATTTTATAAAGTTATTCAACATTTTAATTCTGATAAAAACTCGCCAAGTCAAATCTAACCTACTTTAAGATTTCTCGCCCTTTTCTTCCTTCCACTCCTCGCGATCCAACGCTGCAACAGGCCATGATGGAAGATGTGCCTCGAGCTCGTCGCGCCATCTCATCGTGGGCCTTCCACGTCGCCTCTTAGCGTTGGGTGGGCTCCACTCTGTGGTGTGGTATTGTACTATAGAAAATGTAAAACAATTCTACTAAAAAATATATCAAAACGGTACATTACTGAACGCTCGCTAAGCTCAAGCGGCCGGTGACTATAGGGCTGCCAGAGAGAGGAACTTCCTGAACATTATTATTATGCGAAACATCGGTTTAAAAGACAAGTAAAGATTACCCATGACGTAGGGAAAAATCAGCTGAGCCTGGTAATACCTGGTAATTTTGCACATAACAAAATAACATACCTATCTATAATATAAGGAAAACGAATCTTGTCAGACGGCTTTTCGCAACGAGTTTGTTTTGTACCGATGAACACGGTCAGACGAGGTCATCTTAACTGGAAATGTAGCTTCGGATGCGACTTTAGGTCTCGCGTTTATCCAGAGTGCTACTGGGACTGCCCCGCTGCACTTGACTGTAGCGCGTCCGTAATGTTTTCAGAGTCCCACGTTGATGATTTTTGCGCAATCATCCGCAACAGAACAGCATCCCTGATGCGCCGGATGAGGGGCGGTACCAGTTAGTAGGTAGCTATCTGAACCTTATAGCTGGAAGGCTGGACACGGACTGCTTTTTTTTGTCTTGAAGCACTGGACGCACACACATAATGTCATGCGTCTCTAAAGGCAGGATGTATCCCTTCCGCTTAAAATGTTTTTAAATGAAAGTTCTTGCAAATTTCAAAATAAAAAACGGTAAAACACTATATTATTATGTAATATACCAGCAGTTATGCCAAAGAAAGAACCTATACGGATAATTCAATTAATTTATTTCAGCTTCCCAATGTCGGTAGGTACATGTTACAGCCATAGTTAAAAGAACAAGAGCTTACATCATTTAAGGTTTTTATTCAGCGAGTTTTTATTCGAAAATAATATCAGATGATAAGATAAGGGTAAGATCGTTATGGGGTGTAGGGGGTATCAAATTAAGGACTTTCTTTAAATATTTTATTGCTGCTAGGTATAAGATCTATACATTCTATACCCAGTGGCGTGTCAAGCCAAGTTCAAGCTAACAGAACTGGCGAGCAGCACCGTGTGTAATAATACCTACACGAACCATTTGGAGCCACTTTTGACCCCCTCATAACTCAAAAACTGTTTCACATAAACAAGTCAAATTTGGCTCATATATTTAACTTGGCACACATTTAGATCTCACTTCTTTTGTTGTCAAAGTCAACTACCAAGGCATATTGAACTTGGCTCTCATGTCATGTTTTTGATGGGATTCACCTTTAAGTCGCCGCATCAACGTCGCCGTCTTAACTTTCGACAAAAAGTCGCGTCTGACACCCTTCCTTGGGTTTTACGCACTCACTCCTCGTTGGACGGCTTTGCCCAAGACTGAGGCAGGACATGTCGTGGTTGAGGTAAAATATCTAAAAATAATGTAGGTAGGAAATAAAATCATATTGGCTCGTTTGGTACTATTCATAATGGTTATTTATTAGTGATTTATTTAGAAAATGGTGTTTTTTGTGTTGTTTTTGTGTGTGGTGTGTGTTGCGGGGGATCTAGTGAACTTTAAAGGTGAGTCTTTGTTTACATAATGCATTAGATTATGATTTAGATAACTAATAAAATAAAATAAAATTAAGCGACATTTTTAGTATATTATGTTCGCAGTCTATTCTAAAAACGACTTTTTCTAAAAGCTTATGGAGGTAGGTTCCTTCCAATATAACTTTAAAAGGTACGAACAAAATTTATACTTTTTAAAATTTGTTTTTTTTTTAATAATAAATAAAAGAACATTCGTTTATTTCTAACAATTTAGAATCCATAGTGTAATTAAAACATAATGAAACAAGTAGAATTAACCAAGCTTTTAGTATAAACTTTTTAAGTAGGTATTAAAATACCTATAGGTACAGGGTGGGCCAAACAGTGAAGACATAAAATATTGAAAATCAACTTTGTTTCGTTAAATCGTAAATTACAATACCTACAATACAATTACTTTTTATTGCTCACCAAATAAAAACAGATACACAAGACAGGAAAAACTCAAATACAGAATGTGTTTTAGAAAGAATAGAATAGAAAAAACATTTATTTAGACACAGAATGTACAAAATACAGGCAAAGAATAAACAAGCAAAGAAGTTTATCATGGGGGTAAACGACACAAATAGGTGATATTAAGACTAAAATAAGACTACCTCCATGACCCTGCGCCAAAAAAGGGTAGGTTGTAATTTTTTTCTGAATTAAAACTTTAAAAATAATATATAATAATAATAAATTCTTTATTTCCAGACACGAGATCCATATTCTACTTAAAATAGTTAAAACTAATACACAAAACAAAAAATATACAATAAGATGTAGGTACATAGGGTACCTAGGTCAGACAAAATATAATTTAAAATATTGTAGGTGGCAATAGCCACCCACCGTTTGTACATATCGGACAAGATCAAACGATCTGCCATACTCCTTATGATTGAGTTTGAACAGATGTCAACTCTGGACGTTTCCACTGAATAAAGCAAATGTACCATTCCAGGACAATGCCGCCTAGACCCGCACCCATCTGTAGAATACCGCTGCATAGTAAGCGGAGCCATCGAGGTAATTTATTCTTAAGATATTTTTCCCAAATAGTTTTTTATTACCCCAGCGGCCGTCGGTTCTTCGCGAGATATGGCCGGCCCACTGCCACTTCAGCTCGCTAATTCTTACAGCTATATCGATAACTTTGGTTCGCTATGAGATGTATTCGTTACGAATCCTATTCTTTAGAGAAAATCCGAGTATAGCTCGGACGACGACCTGCGAGAGACTGCAGGTAGATGCTGGATGCGTCAAGCAAGACCAGGGTAGTATGGGGCTCATTGATGGAGCCTATGTCCAGCAGTGAACTAACATAGGCTGATGATGATAGTAATAAAAAGTACCTACGAAATCTTGTTAAACCTACCTACGTATGTATTACAGTTATTAAAAACTCATTGCTCTATAATTTGACGACCTCTGTGGCGCGGCGCCGGCGGGTGAAGGTCCACCTGTGACGGTCCACCATGAGGTTGCGGGTTCGGTTCCCGCCTCGTATGATTGATACTGTGTAAATCGTCTAACATTATTTACCTATTTATTTTTAAGGGTGAGCGAGCTTGCGGCGCGTCCGAACCCGCGGGCACCATCGTCAGTCCGCGATGTCGGCGGCCCAACTACTACGCCACTACGCCATTGACGTTCATGCAATGCTTCGATGGGTACTGGGACTATATCGCGCGGTGCACGCCAGGTAATGAATGCGCACCACAAAGCCAAAAGTAAAGTAAAGTAAAGTAAACTAAATATTTATTGCATCAAATACATGTAAATAGGGTACATAGGTCGTGTATGTTTAAATAAGACACAATGTATTTCTACCTTTGTGGCGTGCAAAATCTGGTTACAATAATTGTCACTTAATTTAAATTTGTACATACTTAGTAAATAAAACGAATATAATAATTAATAAATTTAAATAAAATTGATAAATAATGAAAAGCTAGGGATGTCATTTGCTTAAATCTAAAAAATGTTTGTCAGTCATGAAATCATTTAATGTATAGTAACATTTAGCTTCCAAAGTGGCTTTTATCTTTCTCCGAAACAGTGTGAGAGGTAGTTCTCTCAGTGATTTTGGAAGTTTATTGTAAATAGAAGGGGCCATGCAGAAGATACTCACTGCAGAGTGACGTCTCGTTCGAGAACTGACCCACACTCTGTCCGTGATTGAAAATAATTATTTAAATTTTTACTCAGAATTAAGTCTTGTACATACTGTTAATAGTTCGGCTGTCACGTCGTGCGACAGTGTTAGTGTTTGTGCGGTTGTGGGGACATCGGGAGACCTATAAACTCGGTAATAAAGTCTAGACTATTTGTTCTCTTTTTCCCGTTCGAGGGTACCTCTATAAAATTTAAGAGAAACTAACGACACGTACTGGTATAATCCGTGCACCCGTGTAATCGAGAACAGACTTAAAATAGTGGTGCCCCCTGTTGTTGAGTAGCAGAACTTTTGCTGCTCGCGGCGAGTTATTTGTCAAACCCATAGACAGCCAGCGCCATCTACTTTCACTTTACTAGCGCCATCTCTCAGCTGGTAGCGGAACTCAAGTGCAATCGACTTTTGTGTAATCGAGAACAAACCTAAAACGTGATTTCGTTCGTCCCGCTAATGACAGACTTTTAGCTTGGTCATTTATAGAGATATCTAGACTGTCGGAGCCAGATTGTCGTCAACGCCATCTACTGTCGAATAACAGCAGCATCGTTCGTTTTCGATCGTTGTCCTAAAAAATTTATAAAACAAAACCTAAGAATGGCGGCTAAGTGCAATGCTTGCGGTAAATTCATAAAATCAACAGGTGTCGCTACCTGTACCTGCAGCAAATGTGCCGGAATTTATCACAAAGCTTGTGTCGCGGTTCCGGACACGCCACACGCTGACCCTAAGTGGGTTTGCTTGGAATGTTCCTCTCGAACCCCCAAGGGGGACAATGCGCCGGCGAGGGCTGCTGCACGGGATAATCAGCAGGCTGCTCCGATACAAAACTTGCAGGTTGCTTCATCTGCCTCAACGCCATCAATACCCACTTTGGATATAAGCAAGATGCACAGTGAGCTATCTGAATGGATGATGGAGATGCGGGAGTTTCGACAAGAGATGTTCGAATTCAGAACTACGCTACGGGGACTATCGACTCGTATGGATTCTATAGAGAGCAGGCTGAACATTATCGAGGAAGGGCGGGAGGAACCCCGTGCTGAGCTTGTTAGCCTGCGGACTCATGTCGCGACCTTACAGCAGGAGCTAAATGAACGTGATCAGGATGCTCTACTATCTGATCTTGAAATTGGTCAGCTCCCTGAGGAAAAAGGGGAGAACGTGATTCATACCGTGACCGTACTTGCAGCGAAACTTGGCGTGGTGCTCGAGGAGCGCGACATTGTCTTCGCAGAGCGTGTAGGGGTGGCACAAGCAGCGGGACCTGGAGCTGAGCCGCCACGCCCCCGCAGAATCGTGATGCGACTGGCGCGGCGGGCTCTGCGTGATGGTTTGCTTCAGGGCGCACGTGTTCGTCGCACACTGACTGCTGCTGATGCCGGGCGGGCCGCAGGCACTGGACCGCGAATTTTCGTGAATGAGCGGCTTTCGCGCCACAATCGCAACCTATTCTACAGGGCACGAGAAGAATGTAGGAAGGCTCAATGGCGATTCGTATGGACAAAGCGGGGTCGAGTTCATATCAGACAAGCGGATGGAAAGCAGGCATATCCGATCCGATCGGAAGCGGACCTGCACCGGGTTTTTGGCTCTAATACAGTTTGAAAACTCCACTTTGTTAATAGTATGCAGAGTTTTTTATATTATTTCAATATTAATATGGTTGTTTCTTTATTATGTATTTAAAAACATTTTACTCCTTTTTGTCGCAGTCGGGGAAAAAATGGGTAATCTTCTTTTAGTTTTTTTAAATTTAGTGTATTTTAGTTTGAATATTTTGTTTTTGTATACTGATAATGTTTTTTGTACTTTAGTGTTGGTATGGTCCAATAGTAATTACTTTTCTAAAAAACAGTTAGTTTCACTCCTTAGCTTTATTTTTATATTTGTCATAAATTATTTTGGTCTTTCCCTAAGTTGCACCATGCCAAATCGAAATATTGCTAATTTGTTGAATTTTATTTGCTTTACATCTATTTATTTATATCACATTATTTTATTATGCATGTTATTTTTGTACTTGAATATTGAGTTAATAGTTTTAAGTACTCAGTTTCCTCAGTATAATTCCTGTTCTTATGATATTTATTTAATGATAAGTTTAAAAGCTTTAATGAGCATCTTACTATACAAAGCAAAGTACAGTAACAAATACCCCCTTAATGTATATTTAATCTCTTCTATTTTCTTGCCTCAACACTTAGACTCACTTTCTTGGCTTCACACCGCTGGCGTCAAGGACTTTATTTTTAAAATCTCCTAAATTAAATATTAAAGTTGGTTTTTTCAACGCAGGGTCTCTAAACACCGGCCATGACGAATTTATAGTTGCCATGGATCACGCGAATCCTGATTTACTGGCTATCAATGAGTCTTGGCTGAGGCTGGGTCAGGAAGATTGTGCTCCAAAACTTCCAGGATATCGGCTTTACTTGTCCCCAAGACCTGATCACATACGGCAGGGTCGTGGCGGCGGGGTTGCGTTTTATGTTAGAAAGGGTTTAAGAGTTCAACTAATTCCTTACCCTGTGGCCGCAACTGTAGAGCAGATGTGGTTGAAGTTATGCGTTGGTGGTAAAAAGATTATCGTTGGCACTGCATATAGACCACAATGGTTAAAGGTTGATACTTTCCTAGACGCTATATCCGATTCAATTTCTTCGTTTTTAAATTGCGACCATGTGATTATATTAGGAGACTTTAATATCAATATGTTGGATGCTGATGATAGTAAAACCAAGTTGCTGGTACAATTTCTTGATTGTATGAATCTCAATCAATTTATTGATCAGCCCACACATTTTACGTCTCATAGTCAGACACTAATAGATCTTGTGTGCTCGGATGCTAGAGTGTCCAATGTTTTAGTAAAACATATCCCTGACCTTGGCGCTCATGCGATGCTTTTAGTAGAGTTTAAAATAAAAAAGGATAGGCCTAGTCCACGTTTTGTCACTTTTAGGCCTCTTAATGACATTTTAACTGAAATTTTCATTAATGACTTGAATTCTGCGGACTGGGCTCACTTTCAGCTTCCTATGGATTTGAATGTTTTAACGTCAGACTTCACTTGTATGATTAAAATGCTGTTTGACGTACATGCGCCTCTTAAAACCAGAAAGTTTAAAGGACCCCCCCATCCGTGGATAACTAGTACTATCAAGGATATGATTAAAACAAGGAATGATTGCCATAATAGGTACAAATCTCAGAACACTGAAATCCTGAAACAGTGTTATAAAGATATGAAAAACATCGTCATCTTGGCAATCCGTAGCGAAAAAGCTGCTTTTTTCACCCATCAAATCAACCGTAACGTTAAGGATTCTAAGATATTGTGGAAAAACTTAAAATCTCATATTTTGCCTAATAAGAAAGATGCCTCGGAGCTTCCTCCGCAATTCATTGATCCCGATGTTATTAACACCCATTTCCTGAATGTACCGGGTGAGGGTTCCGTGACTATTTCTCAATTAACTTTTTTTGAATACCACAGATTTAACCAGGGATCAGAAACCTTTTCTTTGGACACTGTTGATGAGGCGACTGTTTTAAATATTATTAAAAAACTTAAATCGAATGCTCAGGGCATTGATGGTATGAGTCTGGATATGCTCATGCTGACTCTACCCCAATCATTGCAAGCTATAACAGCTATCATCAATGGTTCTCTTACTACTGGAATATTTCCAGAGTGTTGGAAGGTAGCTGTAGTTAAACCGATACCTAAGAAAACAATCCCTGAATCCCTCACTGACCTTAGACCAATAAGCTTGCTGCCCTGTTTGTCTAAGGTTCTGGAGAAAGTTGTTAGTTTACAGCTAACTAAATATCTAGATAAGCACAATATTTTGCCGCAGTCTCAGTCAGGTTTCCGCAGGGGCCACAGCACTGCAACTGCCCTGCTGGATGTTGTGGACAATTTATTGTTTGCTCAAGATCATGGCATGTGCAGTATGTTGGTCTTGTTGGACTATTCACGTGCTTTTGACTCTATAAATATATCACTGCTCATTTCAAAACTTGCATTCTACGGCTTAAATCCTATAGCCATCAAATGGTTTGATAGCTATCTCAGTGGAAGACAGCAATGTGTAGAGCTAAAAATGACTGATGGAAAAACTATAAGGTCATCCTTTCAACTTGTTCCTAGGGGTGTTCCCCAGGGATCAATCCTGGGACCTATTCTTTTCATTCTTTATAGTGCCGACATCATTAAGAGCATCACTCATTCTCAATTTCATCTATACGCAGATGACCTGCAGCTGTACCATTCTTTTCCTCCGTCTGACTATATAAGTGCAGTTAATAAAATAAATATTGATCTCGAAAATATATATCAGTGGTCTCTCTTGAATTCACTGGTTTTGAATCCTAAGAAATCACAATTCCTCCTGACTGGATCTAGAGTCAATTTGCTTAAACTAGATAAAGATAACCTAAAAGTCATCGTTGGCGGTGAGCATATTAAATATGTATCTGAGGCAAAAAGCTTGGGCCTAATTGTTGACGCCCAACTCAAGTTCGAAAGTCAAATAGCGGAAAGTGTACGTAATTGTTTCTATAGACTAAAAACTCTATATAAAATTCGTCCATACCTGAGTGAGGCGGTCCGAATCACATTATGCGAATCACTAATCCTATCTAAACTTAACTATTGCGATGTAGTATTCGGGCCGTGTTTGCTCGGCCGTACTGAGAAGCTAGTTCAAAGAGTTCAGAATGCTTGCGCACGATTCTGCTTTAACATTCCACCTCGATCACATGTTACACCTTACCTGAACTCGTCTGAGTTACTGAAGATGAAAGCACGCCGTGACTTGCATTTGGCAACTTTATTGTTCGGTATTATTAAATTTAAATCTCCTCGTTACCTTTACAACAAGCTTGAATGGTCATCTGAGAGGAACTCTAAATATCCACGTAGAGCCTGCTCCAATTTAATCTTACTGACACAAAAACATAGAACTGTAGCTTTCCGTGGTTCATTTCGATTCGCGGCCTCGCGCTGTTGGAACGATTTGCCTCCTCCACTACGCGACACCAAGTCGTTATATATATTTAAATCTAAGTTCAAAAAAATATTATTATCCAAACAAAAAAGCTCCTAAGTCAATACACCTACCCAAAAACACCCCTAATTTTCTTCATTTTCTGCATGTACTTAATATTATTATACTTATCATATCTATTTGTTTAATTATTATTATCATTATAACCTCTAATTGTACCATTGATTTTTCTCCAACTCTTGGTTTTTATTATTACTTATACCTATATATGTAAAACTTTGTTATGTTTAATCTGTGGACCGTTACTCGAGACACGACGTCACCCTAATTTAAGGTCCAGCCTGAAAACCAGTGTCATTATCGTCCTCGGTCGATAATGACAACAAGCTGAGATTGGTCCTTATTAGCCGCGCACATAGGGAAAGACCAGTTATTCTTATACTTGGGACTCTACTACCACGCTACATTATGTATAGTTTAAATCCCTACTACTTAAGTTGTTTTGTATTTTTAATGTGTTTTCCTTTTTTTCTGTAACCTGTTTATTATTGTGTGTGGCTATAAATAAATTCTTTATTCTTATTCTTTATTCTACTCTTGCGCATCAAAGCAGTGCGTGAGTTCGGCATGCAGACTTTGTATTTATCACGTCGATTTCGAGGAACAGCATTGGAAAGCTGACAATATAAATCAGGGTTATTTTTGACAAACATAGCTGTTTCGTAAATATGCAAAGCTGTTGGGACTACGCTGGACCAATTTTGAAGACTTCTACAACTACTAGATCTTCAAACTTTTTAAAATATCATGGTTATTAACGTCTGCCCATAAAACTTACTCGCAGTACCTAGTCATGACTAGAATCATGTAGAGTAGACAATATCGCCAGCCCGGTCCATTCCAGTCCAGCGCTACTGGCTTACTGGACTGGAATAATGTAAACCGGCTATAACACATACAATTAGAGAACAATAGGTATCGTTAGTAAGTGTATTTTTGATGTTAATTCTTTACTGATTTTTTCTCTGTCTTGATGTGCAATAAAGCGTATTTGTATTGTATTATATATTATATTATATTGTATTATTCTTCACAGAATGCGGCCGAGTGACCCCCGACGGTAAAGGCCTAGTGGTGGGCGGGACCCGCGTGAAGCGCGGCGAGCTGCCGTGGCATGCCGGTATCTACAGCACGCAGAGCACGCCCTACATGCAGATATGTGGCGGCTCGCTCGTCAGCAACAACGTGGTGCTGTCAGGTGAGCAGACATACGTCGGTGTTGGCCTAGTGGTGGGCGGGACCCACCATAAAATATTTACTTTCTTTCTTTGGACAAAACACATGCTGTCAGGTAAGGTAGCAAAAATTGAGGCCCAGGTAAGGTAGAAAGAAAAGACCTACACATCTTTCCGAATCGAGATGTCGCGGAAATCGACCTTACCTCAGACTAAGGCAGACTATTCCCGCGGAAAAGGGACATATTAATGTTTATTTTCCGTATGGAACACTTAAATATTTCAGACGGAACTTTTTCTTATTTTAAAGTAGGTAGTCTTTATTTACCTTTATTGAAGTTTCCTTGTTTTGCAGTTCTCTGAAATGAGTAATCTATCAAACCAGCAACAATTTTAGCCGGAGTCGAAAAGAGAAGCCATGTTCTCGACAGTTTGCCTCGTCTCAGAATGCTTGCTCGACTTTCCAACTGGACTTTCTTATTATTTGTCATTATATTCTCTAAGTATGCCTTTAAATACATGTTTTCTACAAAAATATTATCCGAAAATACACTATAAAACGTCAAAGTTATCTGACGAAGCTGCCAGTTGGTCGATCATGGCGATCATCTTTTGGGGGCGGTGTAATTCACCCGGGTGCACTAAGTACAATTTTAGTAGACTTGATTCACCCTGGTCATTTTCGGGTGCATTAGATAAGTGCACTGTTTAGTACCTAGACTATATTCACTCAAGTGATACCTAGGTGAATTACGAGTAAGTCCACTACATGGTAGACTTATTCACCCATGTGCTTACCAACTATCGTGTAATGCAACCTACGTGGAGACTTGAAATTTGTAGTAATTATGACAATTAAGTAACTATTACTGTTAATCTTTTTGACGACCGATGTGGCGTGGAGGGCGAAGGTCCGCCTGCGACGCAGTAGGTTGCGGGTTCGATTCCCGCCTCGAAATAATTGTGTGTACGATCTGCAAATATTTATTCCGGGTGTTCTGGTCGTTTTCTATGTATAATAAAAAATATCTATCTATGTAATGTATTGTATTATGTATATCAGTTATCTAGTACCCATAACACACGCTTTGCTTACCATGGGGCTAAATAATAAATAATAAAAAGCGCCGCTACTAACTCCGGCTTGTAGCGGCATAATGCTGAGACAGGGACCTTTTTGGCCCCTTATATAACACGTATTTGTACCTATCTGTATGTTTTTATCTATCTACTTATAATTTTTTTCTTATATGTACCTATTCTTTCTTATTATTTAATGTGTCGTGTTTTGTTTTGTGTTATGTTCGGTGTCAAATAAATGTATTTTCTCTTCTTTCTTTCTTTCATAATGCTGTGTGTGGATTGTTCAGCATTATATTTTTATTTTTTTATTTATTTATCTCGATTTATTTGGAATTTTAAAGCCCATAGAGTGGTGTACATCAACCTAACTGTATTTTTTCTTGCAGCTGCCCATTGCTTCTGGACTGACCTGGACAAACAGCTGCCAGCATCCAAGTTCGCCGTCGCGGTCGGCAAGCTATACCGCCCCTGGAATGATATGAACGACCAGGCTCAGAAATCACCGGTGAGATTATGTCGAACGCACTACTAGAATAGGTAGACTTCATTTCAAACTCTGGTTTACTCCTTCCTTACTTATGGCTATGGGCAGATGACTATCTATAGGCTACTGTCGTTGCGTCGATGTTCGCCGTGACTGTCGGCAAGTTATACCGCCCCTGGTATAATTTGAACGACCACGCTCAGAAGTCACCGATGAGATTATGACGAACGCACTTTAGAATAGACGTTTTTTGAAACTCTAGTTACTCTTTCTTTACTTATCGCTGTGGGCAAACGACTATCTTACCCTGCTTGTATCTAAGTTCGCCGTCGCGGTTGGCAAGTTATACCGACCGATATCATCTGAATGACCAGGCTCTGAAGTCACCGATGAGATTATGTCGAACGCACTTTAGAATAGACTCCGGTGAGAAAATTGTGCAGATATATACACGTGGGCAATGCGGCAGCGGCGCGCAGTTAGTCGGAAAGGTTTGATTTATTTTATTTGTTTGTATTGAATAGGCTCCGAAACTAATGGACCGATTTTAAAAATTCTTCCACCGTTGGGAAGCTACTTTATCCCCGGTGGACTAAGGACTAAGGCTATATTACATTTTAGAAATGTGAAATTCACATTTCGCGCGGGTGAACGCGGAAACGGCTTGTTTCTAATCCTACTAATATTATAAACGCAAAAGTTTGTAAGTATGGATTGATGGATGTTTGTTACTCTGTCACGCAAAAACTACTAAATGGATTTTGATGAAACTTCACAATAATATAGCTTACATGTCAGAATAACACATAGGCTACAATTTATAAAGATATATTGTATATTATCCAAAATATATATCACCACGCGGGTGAAAACGCGGTGCGTAGCTAGTATAACTATAATGTTATTTTCAATCATTCCTCTATCCCCAGGTGAAAGTAATCCACCTCCCAGAACGCTACCAGGGCGCGGGCGCTAACTACCAGGACGACATAGCAGTCGTCATAGTGGCGCGGCAGTTCCAATTCAAGACTTACATAAGGCCTGTGTGCTTAAGCTTCGATTATCACTTCGAGAAGCAACAGCTTTATTCCGGGAATAAGGGAAAGGTAAGAGAAAACAAAAAGTTAATAAGTCCGATATTACTGGCTCTACATGTCTTTATTTAGCTTGTTAACTCTGTACCTACAATTAATAAATAAAATAAATAAATAAAATAAATAATGCTGGACAATTCACACAGCATTATCTAGCCCCATGGTAAGCAGAGCTTGTGCTATGGGTACTAGATAACTGATATACATAATACAATACATTACGTAGATAGATATTTTTTATTATACATCGAAAACGACCAGAACACCCGAAACAAATATCTGCAGATCGTACACATATTTGTTCCGAGGCGGGAATCGAACCCGCAATCTCCTGCGTCGCAGGCGGACCCAACGCGCCACATCGGTCGTCAAATTAAAATTAGTTATCAATCGGAGTACCTATAGACGTTTTACAGATCCTTTTCAACATTCCACATAATAAAATAAGCTTTATTGATACACACAAATTATTAACATCAGCATCATCAGCCTATAGCAGTCCAATGCTGGACATAGGCCTCCCCCAATGAGCGCCATAGCTCCCTGTTCAGCTTGCCGCATCCAGCATCTACCTGCAGTCTTTCGCAGGTCGTCATCCCACCTGGTCGGAGGGCGTCCTAACTACATTTACCGAATCGTAGTCTCAAGAACACGTTTGCCCCAGCGGCTTATTTAATTTTTTTATAGTTGGACGAACAGTAACTGGTCTTCTTCGTGGTCCTACTAGTAGGACAAAATAGTGGGATCACGAGAAAACGGCGGAAATTATTACATTTTACAAAAAGTTTTACAAAAACTATCCCTCACAGGTGGCCGGCTGGGGCCTGGTCGCAGCCAACGGTAAACCCTCTCCAGTACTACAGGTGGTGGACCTGCCTTACGTGGAAGTGGGCACCTGCATCAACAGGTCACCAGCTGACTTCCGGGAGTACATCACGAGTGATAAGATCTGTGCTGGGACTCTTGATTGTAAGCTATGACATTGATATTTTTAAAATTTAAAGCAGTCACACACAGAAACCGTTGTTGGGCCGGACGCGAAGGCGGATTGTATGAATACTATACTTTGTATGTATAATATGAAATATCTATGTAATTATTGTATTACTAGCTGCGCCCCGCGGTTTCATCTGCGTGGTGATAGGTATTTTGGATAATATACAATATATCTTTATAAATTGTAGCCTGAAGGAATCGCGGCTAGCTCTTCCCGGGATGCTGATGTAATGATAGTCGAGTATAGGGACAATAGCTATATTGTATAAAACTACGACTAATATGATGGTAATGAGTGCGGTTTGAATGGCTGCTGGTGATGCACTGACCTCTGTAGGCGCCCGGTCCGCGCGCGGCACGGGTAACCTACTTAGGCCAAACTGCTGATGCTGATAATATACCTCCGTGGTCGATGTATCGAACATACTCCCGTGGGCGAGGTACGAGATGAGGCGCTACAATAGAGGGGTTAGTATTACATCGGTGATCAATTATGTACTTAGACACAATAACTACGCCCATCAGCAAGCAACAGTGTATGTATATGGTCCTTCGAGCCGGATCCATTTAAATCCGGCTCGAAGGACCATGAACGAATCGCGGCTAGCTCTTCCCGGGATGCTGATGTAATAATAGTCGAGTATAGGGACAATAGCTATATTGTATAAAACTACGACTAATATGATGGTAATGAGTGCGGTTTGAATGGCTGCTGGTGATGCACTGACCTCTGTAGGCGCCCGGTCCGCGCTCGCGGCACGAGTAACCTACTTAGGAACATATCGAACATAGCCTATGTGTTATTCTGATGTATAAGCTATATTATTGTAAAGTTTCATTAAAATCCATTCAGTAGTTTTTACGTGAAAGAGTAACAAACATCCATCCATCCATATTTACAAACTTTCGCGTTTACAATATTAGTAGGATGTATATCAGTCATCTAGTAACCATAACAAAAGCTCTGCTTAGCTTGGAGCTAGATGATGCTGTGTGGATTGTCCATCATATTTACTTATTTTTTACTGAACTCGG
The DNA here is from genome assembly GCA_943735965.1 of Eupithecia abbreviata. Classification (NCBI taxonomy): domain Eukaryota; kingdom Metazoa; phylum Arthropoda; class Insecta; order Lepidoptera; family Geometridae; genus Eupithecia; species Eupithecia abbreviata. The sequence goes on along the minus strand of OX031003.1, from coordinate 4,429,084 downwards.
TGCGTAAAAATCTACATTTACTCCAGTTGGCCTACTATTTATTTATTATTTATTTATTTTAACAATATTCAGGAAATTAACAGCTAACTTAATGAGTAGGTATCGGACTTAATACTGAAGGCTAATTAAAAATTTCCACAAAAAGCTACTTAAATTAATGCTAAACAAAGTTACAGGACGACTACTGATGGTAAAATTATTATACTTAATCTAAAAGTTTGTACACATATAAATATAAATTTCTACCAATTTTGGTTTATTATACCTCTACGACTTAAGAAAATAATCAAGAAGAGGATGTACCAAAAAATCTACCACTAACTATTCTTTTTAGCTTAGTGGGAGGATCAATGAAAATATCCATATCAAGCTCTCTGGATAGAAAGTTAAAACATCCGCATGACCTTATCAAAAATGTGTTCTGCCTATAGTTGGTTTTACACGTTGGAAGATGGAAAGTTTTAGGGTATCTAGTTTTAAAGTTTGTGTTAAATCGTAGCTGTTGCAGCAGCTCCGCGCAGTCTACTTTGCTATTGATGATGCCAAAAAGATAACTTAGATCTGCTATGGCTCTTCGTTCCTGGAGGGGCAAGAAATGGAATTTGCGACATCTTGTGTAATAATCAGGCAAAAATATTTTTGCCCTAAACTGTATATATCGTAGGAACCTTTTCTGTATGCCCTCCAAGCGAGAGATATACATATTATACCTATGGTTCCATACCTGCGAACAATATTCCAAGTGGCTATGTTATGTCTACGCCAGAATAAAGAAAAATACGTCACATCGTCATCGAATGCGTAAAATATTTGCAACGCATGCCTTTAGCTTCAATAATTTAGGCAATGTATAACGATATGATGTCGTTTTTCTCTATTCTACCCAAAATAAAGAAGAAAGAAAGAAAATATATTTATTGATTCACTGTAGGTACAACTTGTTACTACATAGTATAAAATAAATAAGAACATAAATAAAGAAAGCAACAAGCGACTCCACAAAGCGAACCAATTTTTATTTAATTTTAAGTGTAATTATAATGCTAGACAATTCACACTGCATTATCTAGCCCCATGGTAAGCAGAGCTTGTGTTATGGGTACTAGATAACTGATATACATAATACAATACATTACAAAGATATATATTTTTTATTATACATAGAAAACGACCAGAACACCCGGAACAATTATCTGCAGATCGTACACACAATTGTTCCGAGGCGGGAATCAAACCCGCGACCTCCTGTGTCGCAGGCGGACCTTCGCCCACCGCGCTACAGAGGTTGTCAATTGGTCCTGTCTCAGCATATGTTGCTCTATTTATCCACAAGAAGTAGAACAACTTACCGCTTGTATTACGTTACAGCGAATACAGCCCTATGCAGAGGGGACAGCGGCGGAGGCCTAGCGTTCCCCGAGTCCATCCGAGGCATCGAGCGCTACTATCTACGAGGCATAGTGTCCACAGCCCCCACCAGCGACGACGCATGCAATACAGACACTTACACCAGCTTCACGTCGCTGATGAAGCACGAGCATTTCATCAAGCAGTTCTGGAGCGAGTCGTGAGTCTTTACATTCTAGAACGTTCCACCATCCGAGGCATCGAGCGCTACTATCTACGCGGCATAGTGTCCACAGCCCCCACCAGCGATGACGCCTGCAATACAGACACTTACACCAGCTTCACGTCGCTGATGAAGCACGAGCATTTCATCAAGCAGTTCTGGAGCGAGTCTTGAGTCTTTACATTCTAGAACGTTCCACCATCCGAGGCATAGAGCGCTACTATCTACGCGGCATAGTGTCCACAGCCCCCACCAGCGATGACGCCTGCAATACAGACACTTACACCAGCTTCACGTCGCTGATGAAGCACGAGCATTTCATCAAGCAGTTCTGGAGCGAGTCGTGAGTCTTTACATTCTAGAATGTTCCACCATCTAAGGCATCGAACGCTACTATCTACGCGGCATAGTGTCCACAGCCCCCACCAGCGATGACGCCTGCAATACAGACACTTACATCAGCTTCACGTCGCTGATGAAGCACGAGCATTTCATCAAGCAGTTCTGGAGCGAGTCGTGAGTCTTTACATTCTAGAACGTTCCACCATCCGAGGCATCGAACGCTATTATCTACGCGGCATAGTGTCCACAGCCCCCACCAGCGATGACGCCTGCAATACGGACACTTACACCAGCTTCACGTCGCTGATGAAGCACGAGCATTTCATCAAGCAGTTCTGGAGCGTCATGGGTTATACTGAAGCAAGTCGTCAACTTAGTTACGTCTCTCGACTAGACATCATCAGGACACCTCAACAATACTCGACCCTATAACTGAGTGCGCCAAGCAACAACAGCAGAATTATTGCTAAATATTTTTATATAAAATAACGAGTTCTTTAAGGCTTCTTACTTCGATCACCAATATATCATTGATGTTCGAAGCCTCTATAATCGTATTTTATTATTTTGTAAAGGCAGAGATAGAGTTTAGTTGTAGTAGCGAAAATAGAGTTTAGTTTGGTGGCCACCAAGGGCAACTTCGTATCTCTGCCTAATACAGAATTAATATTCTTCTGTTATATATAGTAGAAGCATTTAAAAATCTTATAATAGGTATCACCAAATCCCAATATTTTTTTTATATTTCCTTTATCAATGTAATAATAAGATAAAATAGGTGGCGGCGCTAGTGTGCCTCGAACACACAGCCGTGTAGGTGGTGCCCCGAGGCACACTAGCGCCGCTTCCTTTTTTATACCTCTATAATAGGCTTCACCTGAATAAAATATACATACATAACTCCCATAGCCGCCACATTAAGGCCGCCCATTGTAGTCCTATCATTTTTTTTTTTTTTATATTGTCTAGTATACTAATATAAATATTAAATACAATAGAGTATAATTACAATCTAGCCATAGGCAATTGGCTAATGGGTAATTTAGTTCTAACTTATTTTTATAACAACATATTTCTAAGAACGTGTCCATTGGCACTTTTCTTATTGTCTCTATACTTAAAGTGAAGACACTTTGTTCATGTGTTCTTTAAGATAGCACTTCTGCACATACACTAATAATCACTACACTAACTCAAAAGCTTTTGTTCTTTTGAGCCTTCTTACTTTGTCCGTGTTGTCGAGGAGCTGGATCGCCTCGACGTTCACATAATGATGAAGCCTTTGTTCGTGAGCCTCTACGTATTTTTTTATGACTGTGTCGACAAATTCAATGTTTAGGTCCCTATTTGTATCATGTGATGTCTTTTTAATGATCTGTAACTGGTGTACAATAAAGTATTTTTGAATTGTATTGTATTGTATAACTCAACCTTCTTATAACATGGTATTTTACTTCCAGAGGCCAATTCAAATGCCAAGACGGCAGTTTCATAACCGCAGCGTCATACTGCGACGGGACACCGGAGTGTCCCGACGCATCAGACGAGACAGTGTGGGCCTGTGCCGCCAAGGTCTGCTCTTCCTACCTGTTCCAGTGCAAGTACGGAGCCTGCGTTGATAGAGGAGCCACTTGTAACGGGGTAAGAGACAAACAATACGATCAACAGCCTTAGGGGGCGTCCATTAATTAAGTGAGGCGTTTAGAAGGAATGCTGGACAATTCACACAGCATTATCTAGCCCCATGGTAAGTAGAGCTCGTGTTGTGGGTACTAAATAACTGATATACATAATACAATAGATCAATACAATACAATACAATACAAACATTCTTTACTGTACACCGTAATCAAATTAATCATTACAAAAATACATTATATGCGACAGGTACAATGGGCGGCCTTATCGCTTAGAAGCGATCTCTTCCAGGCAACCTTTCACGATCAGATCACGTAGATAGATATTTTATATCATACATAGATAACGACCAGAACAACCGGAACAAATATCTGCAGATCGTACTCACAATAATAGTTAACCACAGTGCTGCCTGGGGTTATTACAACTATGGGGTATTTACAACACACCACCTGGCGCTGCAGTCTGCGGTCGATGCGCGCCGCAGTGTTGCCGCGCTTGGAATCAATTTCATAGAAATTTTTAGAAACAAGTAGTGTCGCTTGCAGCCTGCAGCTGCAGTTTGCGGCCTGCGGTCCATCTTGGAATTGCACCTTTAAATATAAACTCTCTCCGTTACAGAATAAAGACTGCGCAGACGGTTCTGACGAAGACCCAGAGATGTGTCGGAAGCAGGGGGGAATCAAACCAGCGCTCCCCATTCCCCTGGACAACAAGTACGGACCAGGTCCAGACGTTATCTCGTTCCCTGGGAGCAATGATGTGGCTACGTTTACCGCGGAATCAGGTATTCTCTACTTTTATTCCACGACAAACTTACAATATACTTATACTTATTCATATGGTTTTCTCATGGACGCCATTGCCAGAACTCAGCACCAGTACCAGCTTTTCCTTTTCTATATGGCTTTTTTATGTTTACCTATTCTTGTCTTCTTTTATGTAAGTACCTACCTAATGTTTTATGGCTCCAGTACACAATGGCCCATGCGGGCCCACTACAGGCCATCGCCATTGTGTACAGGGGGTAATGGTATATGATGGCGGACAATTGTCAATCGTGGCGCGCAATCGGGGAGTTGTCGGTTTTTTGGGCACACTTCAAAGGAATCGTGGCGTAGCGTGGCCTGTGGTGTTTACACAATCGGCCATTGTTTAGTTCGTCACCGGCCGCTGACCGGGATTCGACGTCCATCGCAAGTGGTTTGCCAGACAGCAATGAGTCATGCGCCATTGTGATCGTGGCCTACAATTGTGCATTGCAAAGCATGGCCCATCACAGGCCATTGTGTACTGGCGGCTTTAAAGCTTTGTGCCACCACACCAGGACCTGTCTGAAAATCAGTGCCGCTACTATCTACGGCTTGTAGCGGCATAATGCCGAGACAGGGACCTTTTTGGCCCCTTATGTAACACGTATTATGTACCTATCTGTATGTTTTATCTATCTGCTTATAATTTTTTTCTTGTATGTTTTCTTTCTTATTATGTAATGTGTCGTGTTTTGTGTTATGTATGGTGTCAAATAAATGTATTTTTTTCTTCTTTCTTTCTTTCAAATAAAAATGGAATTACCAAAATCGGTTCACCCTGTCGAAAGTTCTGAGTTAGATAATAAATATAAAAACAAAATACAGCCGAATTGAGAATCCTTTTTTGAAGTCGCTTAAAAACAAACTTTAGGCAGCTGTCTCACCGGGAACGATGAACGAGTAGCGAGCAGAGCTAGAATGTAGAAACGAGTCGGCGTGAAGCGGGGAGCGAGTACGTAGTTCCGATAATTGTGTAGCTCGGCTATAAGCGAGTGTGCGAGTTAGACGAGCGATTACTCGCATTGTAGAGGAATGACCGCTGGTTGCTCTCTCGGCGTGAGTTTTCTGATCGCTGAGCGAGTATCGCTGAGCGAGCGTTATTTTCCTGGCTCTTGACGCCCAGCGACGAACTAGTGAAGCGAGTCCTCGCCGGCATGGCAGTGGGAACAGTCAGCGATCAACTATTTGTATATGCATCTCTTTTGTTTACACGGAATGTATGTACGTTTCTTGAGCGAGAAAATGGCCGACAGGTAGTCGTTTTCTCGCCGGCGGTGAGACCAAACTTTCAGTCTTGGTCATAAAAGAAAAATACGAAAAAAACTAGTTTTTTTGTTTACGAAAATATTAAACCTAGATTCTAAGCTATATTAAACATTTTATATTTATTCTTAACTCTGCGCCAAAAGGGGGCGCTGCCGACCATGATTTGTTCCGTAAGGTTACCAAACTCCTTGGATACATATAAATAATGTTCTTTCTCATCAGGTGCGAGGTTCCGAAGTGACTACCAGTACTACCCTCAAGCCGGAGGGTACTTCAAGGCGCATCCAGCACCCGCTGACTGGGAGACTGCGAGGTTGATTTGTAAATACGAAGGTAAACAAATATTTTTTGTAGAATATGTTTGACAATTGGTTGAATTTTAACTCTTTGACTCCCAGAGAAAGGTCGCCTTTTGAACTTGGTTTGGTTTTAATTTAGATAATTCAATTCATTTATTTATCTTTTGACACAATAAACATGTTCTTAGATAAGTCACAAAACATTTTAATCTTATAGCAAATTAACAGCAACCTTAGCTTCAGTACCTACTTACCGCATCACAAAATATATTTTTATCAGTCAAAGCTTCGTCATTTGTATAATAACTCTTATTCAATAGAATTCTCGATTTCGATAGTCTAAATTCTAAGTTGTATAATGAATTAATGAATAAAGTGTTCATTCATTCATTATCGTTCTTGGACTCTGACGGATTCCAAGAGTCCTAATTACATTAGTATCAGCATAGTTTTACTTTAATTATGGTTTAATTCTATTAAATAGGTTCTAAATTAATTGTATAGAAATATACTGTCTTGTAATATTTCTACAGGCAGATCTTTTCTATTTTTTTTTCTGCAGGTAGATGCTGGGTGCGTCAAGCAGGGCGCTATGGCGCTCATTGTGGGAGGCCTATGTGCAGCAGTGGAGTATGGATGATATTTCTGCATCGATATTAATGGACTTCACACTTAACAGGGGGGTTTATTTTTAAGTATCTTTGCATTTTTAACTATTTTTGCATATATTTCAGGGGCGGAAGTAGCCACGCCATCGTCCCCCCAAATGATGGCGATCTTCAAGCAGCTCGTGATGACATCGGTGCCTAAACACAGCGTCTATCTAGCTGGGGTTAAAAATACATTCGGCATTCACTCTAATGCGCCTATTAAAGGTAACAAACTAACAGATTTTAATATTTTGAATAGATAATAATAATTCATTTATTTCAGGCAACATTAGTCTAGTCATCATCATCATCCTCATCATCAGCCTATAGCAATCCACTGCTGGACGTAGGCCTCCCCCAATGAGCGCCATAGCGCCCTGTCTTCAGCTTGCCGCATCCAGCATCTACCTGCAGTCTTTCGCAGGTCGTCATCCCACCTGGTCGGAGGCCGTTAGTGACCTACACTACGTTTACCGAGTCGATTAGTCTAGTACTGGATAGAAAATACTTAAAAACTACGGCCCATATAAAATATATACCTTAATCTAATATACATAAAATAAACCTATTTACTAACACGTAATGTCGGCGACGTGTGTGACGCAATATGTGCTGCGACCGGTAATTGTCTGCGAAAACGCCGGATTATTCTTCGGCCAGAATTCCTCGTTCACAACAATCCGGCTCGAAGGACCATAAAGATGTAAGGTTTCCGGCCCTACACCTTTAGATGATAGTGATAAGAGATGGAGATGATAATTGATAGATAGATGTTTCATTTTTTCATTTCATTTTTAAATAAATAAATAATGCTGGACAATTCACACAGCATTATCTAGCCCCATGGTAAGCAGAGCTTGTGTTATGGGTACTAGATAACTGATATACATAATACAATACATTACATAGATAGATATTTTTTATTATACATAGAGAACGACCAGAACACTCGGAACAAATATGTGCAGATCGTGCACACAATTGTTCCGAGGCGGGAATCGAACCCGCAACCTACTGCGTCGCAGGTTTAATTGATACTTGATTTATTGCTTGATATATGTATACGCGGGACAGCGGTCGAACGCGTACTGTCCAAGCTTAGGTAGGTAAAAATGCACCGCTTGCAGAAGTGCAAATGTGCGGTTTATACATAAATCGTACTGTGAAGGTCGAAATATTTGCAGTTGGAATACGCACGACAAATGATATGAATAACCGAATGATCTCATATATAAGTCATAATTAAACTTTTGAAACTCTCATGGTTATTAACACGAAAGTAATTTATGACAGGATATGAGTTTTCCAATATTGAAATAAATAAATATTAAATGTATGTCTGCCGATAAAAACTTACTCGCAGTGCCTTCAGTTAATCTGTGATCATGTCGCATGAAACTGTGCCGAAATTACAATATTTATTTTTAGTTTTCTTAGAGTGTGCAATAATTCATAATTAAACGAACTTACCTTAATTAACCTTAATTAACTACATAAGTGAAGTTCCATTATAATTTTAGAGGGATTTTACGCTCGAAGACATTATTCACAAGACCCCAAGAATATATCTAACATTTAGGAAATATGTAAATAAAAGAGGTGGTTCAAATTATAAAAAAAATATCGGAGCTTTACAAACTTTTGTTTCATTATCTTGTTAGAACAACAAAGTAATGTCAACTTATTCTTTATAAATTACATGTATCTTATTCCTTATAAATTCCTCAGGTGTTCCCTTAGAAAGCCTGCTCAACAACTGGGACCTAATGTCCTCCAAACCCAAGCAATGCTTAGGCTACTCCTCCAATGGAACCGTGTGGGACAGCCATTGTGATGAGGTTCTTCCTTACGTATGCTACAGGATGTATGGAGAAGAAAGACTGACGGATTGCGGGACTGTGGATCCAGGTTAGTGCTTATCCCAGGGCTGTCAAGTAGTGACTAAACAAGTAGTGACCAAACAAGCAATGCTTGGGCTACTCCTCCAATGGAACCGTGTGAGACAGCCATTGTGATGAGGCTCTTCCTTACGTATGCTACAGGATGTATGGAGAAGAAAGACTGACGGATTGCGGGACTGTGGATCCAGGTTAGTGCTTATCCCAGGGCTGTCAAGTAGTGACTAAACAAGTAGTGACCAAACAAGCAATGCTTGGGCTACTCCTCCAATGGAACCGTGTGAGACAGCCATTGTGATGAGGCTCTTCCTTACGTATGCTACAGGATGTATGGAGAAGAAAGACTGACGGATTGCGGGACTGTGGATCCAGGTTAGTGCTTGTCCCAGAGCAGTCAAGTAGTGATTAATCAAGTAGTGACCAAACAAGCAATGCTTGGGCTACTCCTCCAATGGAACCGTGTGGGACAGCCATTGTGATGAGGCTCTGCCGTACGTATGCTACAGGATGTATGATGATGATGAACGGCTTACGGAGTGCGGGACAGTGGATCCAGGCCAGTGCTTATAAAAACAAATGTTTATCACTACATAGTATAAAACAAAGTCGCCGCTTCCCGCTTTCTGTCTGTCCCTATGTATGCGTAGATCTTTAAAACTACGCAACGGATATTGATGCGGTTTTGTTTTAATAGATAATTAAAGAGATATGTTTATAAACCATTTGACACATAATATTATATTGCACTAACGAAAAGGAGTAGGTGGAGTTGGAGTAAGTTGTATCAGGGATTCTTTCGCAATGGAGTAGGAGTATGGATATTCATGCTAAAGAGCAGCAAATAGCGCGACTCTCTTCGCTTGCCGCAAAAAGCCGAGCATATAATTTGTATATAATATTTGTTACTAGGATCTAGATATATACATAGACAATTATTTAATAATAATAATCATTTATTTCAGACCATAGAAAAGTAACAGATCTTAATTAACTTATTCTACAATCCATAGTAATATATACCTTTAAACTAGCAGAGATAAAAAATAAAAGGACTAAATTAATAATAATAACACGCTTTTTTTTATTACGCCGATATATGTCGATTGTCGATTGATTTGATTGCACTTAAAAATACAACAAACAAGATCGTTTTTTTAACAAAACATTACAGAATATGTGACAATTTGCGGTCTTGTCGGTCAATAGCGGTATCTATACCAGACGACCCTGGATGGATTGGATCGTTGGATTGAAGATGGGATTGAGGATGTTTGTATTTTTTTTCAGAATACAAGCTGAACCCTCAAACCGGCAGCTGCTACAAGGTCCACAGCGACCGCTACGCCTGGAACGTCGCCGCTGAGATCTGCGTCGCCGAGGGCGGGCACTTAGCCATCATCAACAGTGCTGTGGAGGCCAAGGTATTTATTGTATAGGGTGCTTCATTTTACGCACAATTTACTATACATTTTACAAAAATATTTATTATTTTATTAAAAACATATATAATTCTATTAAAAAAATATATATACAATTGTATTAAGAATATTAATTTTTAATGTACGTAAATCTTTCCTGTAGTCTTAGTCTTGTGTCTGTTTTGTGTTAATATATTTTTTATGTGTTAAGGTGGTTGGCGAAGTTGCGAGAGGAGTTACCAGTGATAACGTGGCCATCGGCTTCCGGAGGTGGGGGCCTGGTGAGGCTTGGTGGACTGTGCAAGGTAAATGAACAGAATAATAATTTAACTAAGCTTTCAAAAATAAATTTTTCATTTAATTCATTCTGCACAAAGATTTACTGAATTCTGGAAACATCTGGAAACAACACGATGCACACAATTCGACGAAATCTGTGGTGCGGTGGGCGATGGTCCACCTACGACGCAGGAGGTTGCAGGTTCGATTCCCGCCGTTGGATACAATTGTGTGTACGATGAACGAAATGTGTGGATATTAGACAAAAACCTTATCTAGAAAAATCAGAAAGAACGTCATTTTGGACACATGAAATTGTTCTTAAAATATTAATTAAACATACTAAAAAGTATAATGTATATATTTAACTTTCCACTTATTCCCATTTATGACATGCTTTTTGGAAAACGCCTGGTAAAGCTCCTATAATAACCCCTTACGTACTGACTTCCTCCTACTGTTTCAGCGAGCCAAAGTGTATTTTGACCATTAGAGTCGCCATTTTGGTCAAAAACTAACCCTGTATATCTTCCAGGTCAAACACTATCCGAAGCAGGCTACAAAAAGTGGTGCAACGGTTGCCCGGACAGAAAAGAGAAACAACCAGGACTTTTGAAGGACGACTGTGGCGGTCTCATAGGCGACATGTTGGATAGCCTTTGGTGCGATGTGCCATATCCTTTCGTGTGCGAGAAAAGGGTTAACTCTTTATCCAATATGGCGGATGACAGCTGTCATGGCGGGCTAGATTGTTCGAATTGTAAATCTGCGTAGTTTTATATACACTATTTATCCAATATGGCGGATGACAGCTGTCATGGCGGGCTAGATTGTTCGAATTGTAAATCTGCGTAGTTTTATATACACTATTTATCCAATATGGCGTATGACGGCTGTCATGGCGGGCTAGATTGTTCGAATTGTAAATCTGCGTAGTTTTATATACACTATTTATCCAATATGGCGTATGACGGCTGTCATGGCGGGCTAGATTGTTCGAATTGTAAATCTGCGTAGTTTTATATACATTATTTATCCAATATGGCGGATGACGGCTGTCATGGCGGGCTAGATTGTTCGAATTGTAAATCTGCGTAGTTTTATATACACTATTTATCCAATATGGCGGATGACGGCTGTCATGGCGGGCTAGCTTGTTCGAATTGTAAATCTGCGTAGATTTTATTATATAATTTAGGAAAAAGTATTCAGTAATATATAATCACATAAGACATGGTACATAATACATTGGTGGAATAACACAGTAGAGCTGCATATCTGCAGCCCGAATGCAGGCACGTGAATATATAAATCAGTAAAATTTAATGAGATGTCATTAATTAAATCAGATAATCGCAAATATTATTAAATTGTCAGTTAAAGAAGAACTAGCGAGGTCAAAACTTATAATTAAGGTAATCTTCAACCGAATAAAAACAATGCTCAATAAATAAATTCAATAACTTTCTGTTGAATAAGGAACCCTTCAGTTCTTTTACTTCTTTTTTCTTAACTGCTGATCGCTTAAGTACAGAAGGGACTGAGCAGAATTTCATTCGCGAAGCGCAGAACCAGACAGTAGCATAATAATTATAGTTATAAAAACTTTCTTGCCTTGTTGTATTAATAACTTTGTTATTTCAACATTATAGAAATAGAAATAGAAAATGTTTATTTGTGTTTCATATAAAATAATACAACTTAAGAACGAATAATAATAAAGATAAATTAGGAACGAATAAAATAATTAAAACACGAGAACACAGAAAGGCTGCCGGCTCAGCATTAAATGCTACATTGACATAAGCCAGTGCAGCGCTGGTTTTCAGCGGCGCCAGAGTGCTGAGTGCAACACACAACACAAATCACTAAGATAACAATTTGACACGCAAATAACAAATTGAAACACTAATAACAACGATATAACAAAATAATTCCGTTTTTACAAAGGTAAGTATCCATTAGTGTATTTGTCAATAAATTTATTTTGCTAAGTAACCTATTGTTTTATATTTATTTATAAATCAAGACCTATTTTCCTTCCTTATAGTTGCGGTTAAGTCGATTCGAGATTAAGAAATCATAATTCAACTTAAGCCGGGCTTACCCATCTACATGTTATTTCCTTGCTTCACTCTAAATTCGTAAGGTTCTTGAAATAAAACAATACTCATAGCTAAAGGAAATCAAGTAATGAATCGAAGAAGCAGCGCTTGTTAAAGAATAGAAGAAATATACTCTTCTGTATTTATAATTATTGATACGAAAATAAAATATAAATAAAAGTATTTTTATTGCTCGACGCAAACATGAATTATAAATTCCTACTTTCTAAATTATTTTTCATTAACCTTAGTGCTATGCATTAAAATAGAATTCAATTTGACGACCTATGTGGCGCGGTGGGCGAAGGTCCGCCAGCGACGCAGGAAGTTGCGGGTTCGATTCCCGCCTCGGAACAATTGTGTGTACGATCTGCAGATATTTGTTCCGGGTCTTCTGGTCGTTTTCTATGTATAATTAAAAAATATCTATCTATGTAATGTATTGTATTATATATATCAGTTATCTAGTACCCATAACACAAGCTCTGCTTACCATGGGGCTAGATAATGCTGTGTGAATTGTCCAGCATTATTTACTTATTTATTTATTTAATTGAAAATATGTTTTATTGAATAATATTACATTTATAAATGAATTAGGTATAGATTATTCTTATTTAAATAGGTAAAGCGTTTTTATTTTTCTTGTTTTAATTCGAGGACCCCTAAGCAGGTTTGTTTCTGATATCTGTGCAGGACCCCTCCTAATATTATATAGGCGAAAGTTTGTATGTATTGATGTCTGTTACTCTTTCACACAGTCAACTGAAGAAACCTCCCAAAGAAAGGACAACAGCTTCCTTCTGTGTATTTTTAACACCTCTACAGCGACCACTAATCCTGCCGAGTGTACCTAGGTAGGTCCCTAGGACGGTAGGTACCAGTCCCTACCACCGTCCTACCTGCATAGGTACCAAGTTTCTGAAGTAAGTACAAAATTAAACAAAGGAGGTGATTCAGGACCTCTATTTGTGATGTAGTGTGGATTGTTATCAGATGTCGAATCGAAGAAAAGTCATAAAAACTCCCTAACAAAGTCGCTCGAGCGACTTTGTTAGGGAGTCTGTCTGTCCCTATGTAGGTATGCTTTAAAACTACGCAACGGATTTTGATGCGGTTTTTTAAAATAGATAGTGATTCAAGAGGAAAGTTTATAAACTTTTGACACATAGATTTCCATGCGGGCGAAGCCGCAAGGCGCAGCTAGTTGTAAATAAATACCTACGTTATTTTTACCCAATACGGGGCGCTCCTTCCCTATAAGGAAAATCATACCAACAATGCTGTCTGACCACTTTTCGATACTGACATCTTTGAGTTCACGGACTGAGAAGCAAGTTTTGACGCAGTCGTAATGTTTTTAGTTAGGGTACGCTACATTATATGATAGTTCAATAAAACCAAAAATATAGCTTTAAAATTTGATTTATTAGAAAAACAGTGTGCGTCATAAACCAAGGAGTTTTATATCCAAGGCTATGCCATTTGCCGTCTCAAATGTGTTCCGAGAATCAGTGATTTTATAAATATGGAAAAGTTTTTGTTGTTGTTTCTTGTTGTGAATGTTTATTCTCAAGATTTGACTGGTAAGTGTTGTTTAAAGTTGATATTTAGTTAATATTGACATTTATTTAACTTAGAATTCATATGGAAGGTAAAATTCGTGCAAATACATCTTGCACGAGGTAAAAACCCAACAATATCTGAAGAAAATGACACATAGGTATCTAGTGTAAACAAAAATAACCTACCTACATAGCTATAGGTACTTTCGTCTAGCTAGGTAGTAAGTGGTGGGTAGTTTCTATGTACTTATAATTAAAAGTATATAAAACAAAACAATAAAAGATAAATGCTGAAAAATCCACCTCAAGCTAAGCAGAGCTTGTGTTATGGGTACTACATAGATGACCGATATACTTAATATTTTATTTAAATACATAAATAGTTTTTTTTAATAGAAAATACCCAGAACTTACTACTATGAATTACTCCAAGAATTAGCAGAGCTGCACATCGTTATGTGTAAAAAAATGTAGATAGAATTAAACTTACCTACTCGTATGTATTTTTTGATTGAAACAAGGCCAAATAAGTGATGTTTAGTCACAAGGAAGATAAATTCTTAAGACTGGTTCTTTTTCTTTGTTTGTTTTGTAGAGCCGAGGGGTAAGATAACATTACATAATGTGTAAATAATGCGAATTCAATTCATTCGCAAATTATAAGTAGGTATTCCTAAAGTTGGTACATATGGACGGTGACGACCGATGTGGCGCGGTGGGCGAAGGTCCGCCTGCGACGCAGGAGGTTACGGGTTCGATTTCCGCCTCGGAACAATTGTTTGTACGATCTGTAGATATTTGTTCCTGGTCGTTTTCTATGTATAATAAAAAAAACTATCTATGTAATGTATTGTATTATGTATATCAGTTATCTAGTACCCATAACACAAGCTCTGCTTACCATGGGGCTAGATAATGCTGTTTGAATTGTCCAGCATTATTTATTTATATTAGTAACACTTTTTAATGATAAAATCAAATTTCTTTTAAATGTTCACATTTTCCTGAAATTCTAAAAGTTAAATTTCATAGTCTTCCTTTTAATTAGGATTGGTTGTTATTTTGAAATATGGCCGTGTGCCCAGCGAGTGGATTATAACCATTATTTATTTATTTATTTAAAAACTTTATTGCACTACAAGGGTACAAAGGAATGAATGAATGACTCTCTTTATTCTACTTAAAACTATAAAAAAACACCTTATATCTAAACAATACATATTAAAAGTACAATATCCTTCTTATCCAATGGCCTTATCGCTGACAGCGATATCTCCCAGGCAACCTAGCTAGCAAAGGGTGGGCTTAATGCCGAGGCATTTTCTACCTGCCGGCCAGGAAACACATAAAGAAGAAAAGAAAAAAAAAGAAAATACTTTTATTTGACACCATACATAACACATAACACGACACATTACATAGTAAGAAAATAATAAAAACAAGAAAAAAAATACAAGGAATAGATAAAACATACAGATAGGTACAAATACGTGTTACATAAGGGGCCAAAAAGGTCCCTGTCTCAGCATGATGCCGCTACAAGCCGGAGTTACTAGCGGCGCTGATTTCCCCTGTTCCACATATCCCTACTGCTCTATTTCTACTGGTAGGGAAGAAAGGATTTTTTTTCCACATTTAGCTACTAGGGGGGATACAATGATATTTCACTTCCACATATTTCTACTAAGAAAAAGTACAATCAGATGGATGATTTCAGTAATTCAGTAATATTTATTCATATAAGACATGGTACATAATACATTGGTGGAATAACACAGTAGAGCTGCATATCTGCAGCCCGAATGCAGGCACGTGAATATATAAATCAGTAAAATTAAATTAGATGTCATTAATTAAATCAGATAATCGCAAATATTATTAAATTGTCAGTTAAAAGTAGAACTCGCTAGGTCAAAACTTAAAATTAAGGTAATCTTCAACCGAATAAAAACAATGCTCAATAAATAAATTAAATAACTTTCTGTTGAATAAGGAACCCTTCCGTTCTTTCCCTAAACCCTTCTAACCCTTCAGACAGGTCCTGGTGTGCACATGTAAGAGGGTAAATTAAATGTAACTCTATGCACGTAAAGTCTTTTCATTAAATTTTACTTACAATGTGGCATTAATTAATTTTTAAAATCGGTTCAGTCGGTCCAGAGATTACTCCCTACAACCTCACAAACGTTTCCTTTTTATAATAATAGTAGGTATAGAGTCCCTTTTCTATCACAATCATCATCATCATCAGCCTATTTTAGTCCACTGCTGGACATAGGCCTCTCCTAATAAGCGCCATAGCGCCATGTCTTCAGCTTGCCGCATCCAGCATCTACCTGCAGTCTTTCGCACGTCGTAATCCCACCTGGTCGATGGGCGTTATACACTACGTTTACCGAGTCGTAGTCTCCACTCAAGAACACGTTTGTCCCAGCGGTTGCCGATTCTTCAAGATATGGCCGGCCCCTTTCGATCAATAAATTTCTTTCCGGCCTTGGTGGGGGCACAGAGAGGGGCCTCGAGGCTTGGCCTCATTACCCCGGCGTCAACTCGAGGGGTGGCGACCCCTCGGTCCTTGGGTTTTGGAATATTTTTATCCCCCTTTTTTTTTTTTTTGCTTCATTTGGTTTGTATATTTTTTCTTTTTTTGTGTTTTTTTTCGATTGTTTCGATAAATAATTGTTTATTTCTAATTCTAAGGCCCCACCAGCCATGGCAAGAAGGTGGTCTGCTACATGCACAACTGGTCCAACTACCGGAAGGATCTAGGACAGTTCAGCATTGAAGACATTGATCCACTGCTATGCACAGATGTCATCTACTCCTTCGCGGCGCTGGATGAGGCAAAGCTTACTATCAGGAGTGGCGGTGAGTTTTTTTTTAATCATAATTTTTCATCATCATAGTTAACTCGTTGATTGCTGAAATCACACCGTATGTGTTTTCTACAAGTGACTAATATGCGTAAATCCACACTAGCGCAGCGGCTGAGAAAATACAGATCTGTGTGACTCAGCACAGCCGTAATGTTTTTCGAACGGAACGCATGTGCGGCGCAACACAACCGCTGTGTAGAGCGGCAGCACGAATGGCTTAGGTTGAAAAAAGATCGCAGTAAAAGTTAAAAGATTTTAATTTTGTCAAAACAGAGACTCTTATAAATTAAACTTAGATTGACAGAAGACAGAAACTGACAAAATCGGTCTCCACTCAGCATCTGCTATGGTAGAGCAGATCATACCATAGCGCTGGCCTTCCGTGGAGACCGTGGTGCGCAAGATGGCCTAATAACAGCCTATATCATCAGTCTATGTTAGTTTAAGGAAGTATAAAGGGTGGCCTTATCGCTGAGAGCGATCTCTTTCAGTCACCCAGGACACAGGATACAGGTTAGTTAAGTAAATTTTAGGCGTAGATACATAGGTATGTTAGGAAGGGTAACAATTTACTCACGTATAATAAAGGGCAGCAACTAATTATGTCCTTTGCAGACAGATATTATTATCTAGAATTGTATTTTTCTGTTGATTTCTTCACTAGACTAACGCTGTATTGATGAAATCATTAGAAGACGTTGTCGTAGAACTTCGTAGCCTCTGCTACGATGGAACCTGTACATACAAAAGAGCTCAACGCGCATCCGGCCTTTTTGTGAGTGTGTTAATGATAACTATTTTGAATAAACAAATAACATATTTTTGTCGTAAAACTGATAGCGTGTGCACAAGTGAGTGCGCAAACACAGGACCACTCTACTAATACTCTCTCTTCCTTTTTTATATTCATTAGATATATGGCAAGACCTAGAGACAGACTACGGCAAGGCGGGCTACCGCCGCGTGGTGGCACTGAAGGAACAGAACCCTCGGCTGAAGGTCAGCATCTCGCTCGGAGGGTGGGCTGAAGGCTCCGTCAAGTACTCCAACATGGCCGCCACGCAGGCGACGCGAGCGGTCTTCGTGGCGAGTGTGCTGGACTTTCTCAAGTAAGGAGTTAACACTTTGAGTGCTGAAATCACACGGTATGTGTTTTTTATAAGTGACTAATATGCGTAAATCCACACTAGCGCAGCGGCTGAGAAAATACAGATTTTGTCAGCACAGCCGTTATATTTTTCGAACGATACGCATGTGCGGCGCAACACAACCGCTGTGTAGAGCGGCAGCACGAATTTTTTAGGTTAAAAAAAAGATCGCAGTCGTCGAAAAAAAATCGCAGTCAAAGTGTTAACGCTTCACTGTCCAGCCGTTCTGAGACAGACTACGGCAAGGCGGGCAACCGGGATATTCGCATTTTAGTAATTACTAGCTGCGTCCTGTGGCTTCGCCCGCATGGAAGTCGATTTTGTATAAAACTCCCTCTTGAATCACTCTATCTATTTAAACCGCGTCAAAATCCGTTGCGTACTTTTAAAGACCAAAGCACACAGTCATAGGGCGGGATAGCAGGAAGCGACTTTGTTTTATACTATGTAGTGTAGCTTGTTATTTTGCTTCCAGGGAATACAACTTCGATGGTCTGGATATGCACTGGAAGTTCCCCACGCTGCGTGATGGGAAGCCAGCTGACAAAGCCAACTATGTGCTACTGCTAAAGGTATGTTGGTTTGTAACCTTCTTAGCGTCCTAAAGTTGCAGGACAAAGAAAGGAGGATGTGTAATGCTTGGTTTTATTTTTGACGACCGATGTGGCCCGGTGGGCGAAGGTCCGCCTGCGACGCAGGAGGTTGCGGGTTCGATTCCCGCCTCGGAACAATTGTGTGTACGATCTGCAGATATTTGTTCCGGGTGTTCTGGTCGTTTTGTATGTATAATAAAAAATATATATCTACATATGTAATATATTGTATTATGTATATCAGTTATCTATAGTACCCATAACACAAGCTTTGCTTACCATGGGGCTAGATAATGCTGTGTGGATTGTCCAGCATTATTTATTTATTTTATTTTATTTATTAGAAACTAGATGCGCCTCACGGCTTCGCCCGCGTTGAAATCTATGTGTCAATCAAATAGTTTATGAACCATTCTCTTGAATCGATCTATCTATTAAATAAAACCGCATAAAAATCCGTTGCGTAGTTTTAAATATATAAGCATACATAGGGGTAGACAGACAGCGCGATTTTTACATAATTAAATGAACCAAATCATCACATCCAATTTAGTAAAACAATCGAATTGAGAATAATTAATTCTGATTTCCAACGATTCATTTGTTCAGCGCTAACGACTGAATGTACATTGTTATTTTATTATTTTGTTTTTTTTTGTGTGTTTAATCTTGATTATTCTTGGTAAAATTATTCAATATACTAGGCATAACACAAGAGGACAAGAGTGCGAATTCCTTAGATTTTTTCGAATCCCTTGAAAGGTTTGCGCTTAGAAATCATCTCCGTAACTGAACATCAGGGTTTCTAAAATTTTCTGCATTTCCTTGCTTTCAGGAACTAAAAGAAGCCTTCACCCCACACAACTACCAACTAACAGCAGCGTTTGGCGCCGGCAAGTCTACCATGGAGGCTGCATACGACCTCGCTAAGCTGAACCGGCATCTAGACTACATGCATCTGTTGTCGTTTGATTACCATGGCGCGTGGGACGGGTCGGTAGGGTCAAACGCGCCGTTGACAGGAGGACCGAATGATTTCAACAATCTTGTAAGTTATTGCTTCATAAAAAGATGTTACCAATAACGCGTTTGGAGCCGGCAAGTCCACCATGGAGGCTGCATACGACCTCGCCAAGCTGAACCGGCATCTAGACTACATGGTATCTGTTGTCGTTTGATTACCATGGCGCGTGGGATGGGTCGGTAGGGTCAAACGCGCCGTTGACAGGAGGGCCGAATTATTAGAACATTTTGTAAGTTCTAGCTTCGTATATTATGTCTTTATCACAACAACCTACCTAACTCAATCTGTGTGCATTATCCAGCAATATTATCAACTTATCTATTAATTCGTTCATCTCTTGGGACGCAAAGTTGCAGAAGCATTTTAAGAGCATTAATGTGTTCTTACTTGACTTTGATAGAGAGAGATCGTCTGTCATAGAAAATGACTCTCTATTTGTCCCGTATGCCAGACTATCGTATGGTAGCCATTTTCTTGGCCCTGCGACAAAAAATCTGCTAATGAATAAATTTTCACTTGTCATCTCATCTCGCAATTATTATCTGTTCTTTCTAGGACTTCTCAATAAACTACATGCTCAAGAACGGAGTCTCAGCCCACAAGATAGTGGTCGGTCTCCCATTCTTCGGACGGACCTTCGAGCTGAAGGACCCTGGGGTGCCCAGCATCCAGTTCGGACGGACGCCGACCAAGCCTGTCGGGTTTCAGGGACCGTATACCGTGGAGAATGGACAGATGGGGTATTTTGAGGTACTTTACCTACTTGTGTATGCGTAAGCCAAGTAATGTAATAATATCACCTAACCTCATATAATAAATAATATATTAATATTTATATATTGATATATATTCATATTTATATATTCATATTCAATATTATCAGTGTTTAAGTTTTTAATGTCCATAGTTTTTTATATAAGTGTTCAATAACGTATTATTTATCTATCTACGTACGTTAATGTTATTATAAATAAATGTCATTCTATTTCCCAGATTTGTATGGAGACGAGCAACAAGTCTTCCCACTGGACCCACCACTGGGACGAGAAGTCCGCCACGGCGTTCATACGGGACAAGGAGAGAGTCATTTGCTACGACAGCGGCCGATCTCTCTCTATCAAAATCAAGTAGGAACTCTTTTATTGCTTATCTCTTATTTAGTTATTCATCACTAGCGACCCGCCCTGGCTTAGCACGGGTGCAAATGCATGTATTATGTACCTAGTAGATAAACTTTCCTCTCGAATTATCTATTAAAAAAAAACCTCAGCAAAATCCGTTGCGTCATTTTAAAGATCTAAGCATACACAGGGACAGACAGACAGCGGGAAGCGAGTTTGTTTTATACTATGTAGTGAATAGTTGCGCTCGTGGCTTCGCCCGCGTGGAAATCTATGTGTCAAATGGTTTATAAACCTACCTCTTGAATCACTATATCATTAAAATCCGTTGAGTAGTTTAATCGATTTGACACATAGATTTCCATGCGGGCGAAGCCGCGGGGCGCAGACTAGTTTGAGCTCACTAAACATATTTTCGAGTTACTTACTTACGTTACGTTACACTAAACATTAGTCGTTTTGACTAACAAAATAAAACGCCAATATTTTACTTGACGTACGTAATGCGTACGCACAGGGTGCTAAAACACAAAATTAGAGGAAGGTACTGAGCGTGGCGGGGTGGGGTAGTGTCGGGAACATACCTAAACAGCGAATGCGCGGGAACCGTGTCGCCTGTGATCTAGGGTTAAGATCTCGGAGTATAACACAAGCTCTGCTTAGCTTGGGGCTAAATAGTGATTTGTGAATTGTCCAGCTTTATTATTATTCTCTATTATTTTATTGTAGACATAGACATTCATTTATTTTCTGCTACAGTATAGAACAAAAACAAAGTATTTGATTTTAAATTAAAATAACTGAATTAACTATTATTAGTTTTTTCACTCATTTGTTTAAAATACTAGTAGAAAATACAATAAAATATTATAAAACTATTCTACAGTATAAATATATCAAAACCGTAGATCACCGACCGCGAAGCTAGGCTCAAGCGGCCGGTGACTAGGGCTGCAGAGAGAGGAACTACCTGACGATACGTGCCGAATCCAAGAGTACCGCCTTTTGGATCTTTTTAGTTTATTATTATTAATATGTCTCTCATTTACCATGATCTCGGGCCATAAAGTGACCCGGTCCTTTGGAAGGCTTGCGTGGGGCCGAAGCCAACAGCACAGAGGCCCTTTGAGAAGTTAATCTAAAGGCGATGGCTACACATAGCGGGTATCATCCTCGGGTGCACAATATGATACACCCAAAGATGGTATCCGCCAGGTGTAGAGTCTATTGCAAAGAAAAATTAAAGAAATAAAACCAGGTTATTGTGATGGATGGATGGACTGGGTAATCGGGCTATATTATTATTAATTATTATTATCTTTTCTTCGCAGAATGGCAGTAGACCGAGGTCTAGGCGGCCTCATGGTGTGGAGTCTCGACTCAGACGACTTCAAGGGCCTCTGTGAGCCAGAGGTGCAGCCCTACAGGGACTTTAGCGAGCGGTATGAGCAGCTAGCGGCTAATCCAGAAATGGCGAGGGTGATCCGGTCTTTGAATCTGCCTGATGGTAAGTTGGTATCATCATCAGCCTATGTTAGTCTGCTGGACATAAGCTTCCCCCAATGAGCCCCACAGCGCCCTGCCTTCAGCTTGACGCAGCCAGCATCTAATTGCAGTCTTTCACAGGTCGTCAACCCACCTGGTCGGAAGGCGTCCACTACGATTACCGCATCGGTGTCTCCACTCAAGAACAAGTTTGGCTCAGCCAGCGGTTGTCGGTTCTTTCCGAAATATGGCCGGCCCACTGCCATTTCAGCTTGCTAATTCTTAGAGTTACTTTTGTTAAAGTTTGTATTATAAAGCCGTAAAACGGCTTCGTCGGTCAAATTTGCTCCAAGTTTGTAGCCATATATTATTTCATGCGCAAGAGAACGGCGTCGCTGATGCGCAGGTTAACCGGCAGTGCCAACAGCTACCTGCAGATCATTGCAGAAAGGCTGGACACAGTCTCCCCCTTCATGCAGCACTGAACGAAAGTTCAGATTTTTAGTTTACTTGAATGTTTTCTGTGTGTTTTTTCTGTGTATGTTTTAAAATATGACTCACTAATGGACTGTGTTGTTAACTTTGTACTGTGTCTGAAATAAATGTGATTTACTTTGATTAATACTAATTTCCAGCTCAATCTGCCAAACCCACGGAGTACTACACATCATCAAACGGCCAGCTGTCCCTCCGCCTGCCACAGCGGAGCTCCGACTCTAACTACAACCTCCTGCGCATCGTCAACGGGGCCGCGGCGCTGGCAACACAGGAGAAGAGGATCTTTGACGCTTTGGGCGGAGCAGCAAGCCCCGGAAATGCTGTACATGAAACTGGTGAATATTCATTTTTAACCTCATCACCAGCCACTCGTCGACTGCTAAACATAAGCCTCCCCCAAACGACGCTAGGTGTCCTGAGCCGCCTCCATCCATCGCCTCCCTGCGACCCCCTGAGGTCCCTGAGGTCTTCCCACACTCCGTTTCGCATCGCGGTCGCCACTCGAGAAGAACCCCCAACGGTAATCGGTTCTGCGAGCTATATCATCATCGTCACCATCATCATCAGCCTATATTAGTCCACTGCTGGACATAGGAAATAATATTTCCAATAAAGAAAAATATTAACTGTGTATCAACAAAATGTACCACAAACTAAAAACAGGATACTAAGAAAAATCAGTGCTAGGACTGTCAATGTCTGTCTGTTGTTAACCACAGACCTGTAATGTGACGTCATCCATAGGTTCAGCCTGAAAACCAGCGTCGTTACAGTCCTCGGGCGGTAGCGACATTAAGCTGAGGCTGGACCTAATTAGCGCGCACTGAGGACAGGCTATGTTATTTTTACCTATTTTCTATTGTTTTTCTGTTAGTTTAGTGTTATATATTTTTAGCTTAATGTGTGTGTTTTTTTATTTTTTTTAATGTATATCTTTTTTTTACCAGTTTCTACGACAAATCCTTCTCCATCCAGGCCATAAGGTTGTGGAATGCACTACCAGAGTCCATTAGAAAAACTATATCCTTGCCTGTTTTTAAAGCTCACGTCAAGGAGTTTTTCCTGCCAAAAGAATGAATATTGGTACTTACTATTTATTTATTTATGTATTTAAGTAGTGTATTATTTATTTTGGAATTTGTAATATTTATTATTTGTTTTTTAGTATTCTTATTTAGATAACATATGGTACACCCCCTGCCTTTTCTTAAATTCATATAATTCTTTCCATCCAAAGGTTGCCTGGAAGAGATCGCTTCTAAGCGATAAGGCCGCCCATTGTACCTGTCGCATATAATGTATTTTTGTAATGTTTAATTTGATTATGGTGTACAATAAAGAATTTTTGTATTGTATTGTTGTATTGTATCTTTTTTGTGTGTGCTAATAAAAGTGTTATATTCTATTCTACATAGGCCTCCCCCAATGAGCGCCATAGCGCCCTGTCTTCAGCTTGCCGCATCCAGCATCTACCTGCAGTCTTTCGCAGGTCGTCATCCCACCTGGTCGGACGGCGTCCTACACTTCTGCGAGCTATATCGCCCATCGCCATCTGCTTATTCTGAGAGCTATGTCGTACTTTGGTTCTTCTACGGATTTCCGTATTCCGGATTCATTAGAATGATGCGTTTAGAAACTCCGAGGATAGCTGTTTCCATAGCTCGCTGAGCGCACCTAAGAAATGAAAAAATACAAGAGGTTGTTTGTATGTAACATTGTATGTAACGAAATTGTCTTGTATTTATCCAACCTTTCTGATTTATAATATTATTTTGATTTTATTTGTATTACAGGCACTCCCGGTTTTAGAAGTGATTACAAATTGAACTCTCGCGTCGGATACTGGTTTAAAGTACACTCGGCGCCTGCAAACTGGCACACTGCAAGACTGATCTGCCATTTTGAAGGTAAACTCTTTTAACACTTTGAGTGCTGAAAACGCACGGTATGAGTTTTCTACAAGTGACTAATATGCGTAAATCCACACTAGCGCAGCGGCTGAGAAAATACAGATCTTTGTGACTCAGCAGAGTTGTAATATTTTTCGAACGAAACGCATGTGCAGCGCAACACAACCGCTGTGTAGAGCGGCAGCACGAATTTTTTAGGTAAAAAAAAAGATCGCAGTCGTCGAAAACAAAACCGCAGTCAAAGTGTTAAGGGTTTCGAGTTTCTGTCCTTTTTTCAATCTTTATTAATTAATTTATTTACTTTATTTAAAAAAAAGTATAAAATCATTTATTTCTTTAGGCTTACAAAATAAGCACTTAGACAAGTCATATTTTATATAAAAATTGCACTAAGGTACAGAGGATTGGTTTAATATTTCAGCAACTATTACAGCTGAGCTTAATATTTCAGCAACTATTACAGCTGGGCTTCATATTTCAGCAACTATTACAGCTGGGCTTAATATTTAGCAACTATTACAGCTGGGCTTAATATTTCAGCAACTATTACAGCTGGGCTTAATATTTCAGCAACTATTACAGCTGGGTTTAATATTTCAGCAACTATTACAGCTGGGCTTAATATTTCAGCAAATATTACAGCTGGGCTTAATATTTCAGCAAATATTACAGCTCTGGACTTAATATTTCAGCAAATATTACAGCTCTGGACTTAATATTTCAGCAACTATTACAGCTGGGCTTAATATTTCAGCAAATATTACAGCAACTATTACAGCTGGGCTTAATATTTCAGCAAATATTACAGCTCTGGACTTAATATTTCAGCAACTATTACAGCTGGGCTTCATATTTCAGCAGCTATTACAGCTGGGCTTAATATTTCAGCAGCTATTACAGCTGGGCTTAATATTTCAGCAAATATTACAGCTCTGGACTTAATATTTCAGCAGCTATTACAGCTGGGCTTAATATTTCAGCAACTATTACAGCTGGGCTTCATATTTCAGCAACTATTACAGCTGGGCTTAATATTTCAGCAACTATTACAGCTGGGCTTCATATTTCAGCAACTATTACAGCTGGGCTTAATATTTCAGCAACTATTACAGCTGGGTTTAATATTTCAGCAACTATTACAACTGGGCTTAATATTTAGAATAGAATAGAAATAACAAAGTTCAAATAATAATATATTTCGTGCGCATGTACATATTTAAAGAAATTTCCACAGATAGATAGAAAACACCACACAAAACAGAAAAAAATACATAAATAAATATTTACGAGCATAGACTTAAATAGGCAAATAAATAACCATGTATTAGACATATAAGAGATGAACATACTAGTGGTTTCTTTATCACTTCTCCCACTAGTGGACAAAAAAATTGAAGTGAACAGTAAAATAATTTTATTTGATAATAATTTAATGTATAAAATACGAGTATGACTTGTCTAAGTGCTTTTTTGTAAGCCTAAAGAAATAAATGATTTTTTACTTTTACTTTTACTTTCATGGATATTTAGGCTTCCTAACGGTGATAGAATTTTTCAAATCGATCCAGTAGTTTCGGAGCCTATTCGTTACAAACAAACAAACAAAAAATCAAACCTTTCCTCTTTATAATATTAGTATAGATACTAATACTCGTAAAATAGAGGAAGTATAGAGAACGGCCTTATCGCAGTTGTTAAATGTTTTAATAATTTAAACCTTTCTCGTCAGGAGGGGAGTTGGCATCACCAAGGAACGCAGTAATTCTGGCCGCTATAAAGGAAGAGATCGCAGCTGCTCAATCAAAGTCTGCGCTCTACTACTCGGGCGTTCATCAGAGTTTTGGCAATGGCGTTTATATGTCTGTAGAAGGTACCTTGAACAGTTTTAATATTATTTATTATTTATTTTAAGCCATTATTGTCCAACTGCTGGGCAAAGGCCTCCCTTTTCTCCTTCCACTCCTCGCGATCCAACGCTGCAACAGGCCATGATGGAAGATGTGCCTCGAGCTCGTCGCGTCATCTCATCCTGGGCCTTCCACGTCGCCTCTCAGCGTTGGGTGGGCTCCACTCTGTTGTGGTCTTTGCCCACAAGTCGCTGGACATACCCACAGCAGACGTGTCCGGCGGTCCGGCTCCAGTTTTAAGAATAAACAAGCTGAAGTGACAGTGGGCCGGCCATATCTCGTAAAGAACCAACGGCCGCTGGGGCAAACGTGTTTTTGAGTGGAGACCACGACTCGGTAAATGTAGTGTAGGACGCCCTCCGATCAGGTGTGATGACGACCTGCGAAGGTCTGCAGGTAGATGCTGGATGCGGTAAGCTGAGGACAGGGCGCTATGGCGCTCATTGGGGGAGGCCTGTGTCTAGCAGTGGACTGTTATCTATAGGCTGATGATGATGATGATGAAACTAAATAAAGGTGCGTCAAGATTAAACCGGTAACCAGAGGCACACTAGCGCCGCCATTTTTATCTTATTACTAACTGCCCCGGCGAACTTCGTACCGTCTAACAGTCGATGGCTTGACAGTTACGAATCCCATGAACATTTTGTATGGGAAAATCCTTTTTGTTATTTCGTCAATTTTCCAATGTTTTTAATAGTTATTCTGCTATTCGGGACGGGAGACAAATGCAACAAACCAAAAACCATTGAAATTAAATGAAATGAAATTAATGTTTATTTCTTTAGGCTTACAAAATAAGCACTTAGACAAGTCATATTTTATACTATTCATTATTATATTGATGTTCACTTCAATTTTTTGTCCACCAGTGGAAGAAGTGAGAAGAAACCACTAGTATGTTCATAACTTATGTGTCTAGTACATATGATTTGCTTATCTGTAAGTTGGTAGATTTTGAGTTGGAGCAAAACTCGTTCCAAGCTTTTTTATCTTCTAGATAATCTGATATTTTGTAATAAGCCTTTTTACAAAGAATATGCTTCACAATTTTTTAAATTTATTTATTGGTAATTTTTGCAATCGGTCCAGCCGTACTCCAGTTATAAGTGTTCGAATGTACGTACATATATTGAATACGTTGAACAAACGGAATTTCGACATTTTCATTGGGTGGTCATGGTCAATCATCCATCATCATACATGCCTACTAACTTTCGCGTTTATCATATTAGTAAGATTAACAACAAACATGTACCTTACATTTAACTTACTGAGAGACTGCTAGTGGTTTCTTTTTCACTTCTTCCACTAGTGGACATAAAATTGAAGTGAACATATGGTCTTTGAACACTTTCTTTCTTCGACCTCAAATAGTTAATATTTTATGTATCAGTGTCTATAATCAGTATTTATTTCCATTAACGTTTATACAAGTATTTATGTATTTGTATGTTTTTTTTTATTGTATATAATTTATATTTACATTAGCCTAGAATACGCCACCGTCTATATACCTACTATAGCTAAAGCTAGCTGTCCATCCAAAGGTTGCCTGGAAGAAATCGCTCTTAGCGATAAGGCAGCCCATTGTGCATCTGTATCTTTGTTTGTTTGTTCTTTACTGTTTTTTTCTGTGTTTGGTGTGCAATAAAGCGTATTTGTATTGTATTGTATTTTGAACAGTAAAATAATTCATGATTCATGATGATGAATAATTTAATGTATAAAATATGACTTGTCTAAGTGCTTATTTTGGAAGCCTAAAGAAATAAATGATTTTTGACTTTGACTTAAGCTAACGAATTTATATTGTGTGTAGGTATATACATATAATATCGAACGAAGCTTTCCATGGTTCTTCAATTAATCTTACCTAACTAATTGAAAATTATTTTCACAGGAATACCCCTAGAAAAACTAGATATCACGAACTGGGACGTAACCCCCACAAGCCCGCGTAAAGGCGAGCAATGCCTCGTCTTCACAGACCGCGGTCTGGCAGACCGCAGCTGCGCGGAGAGTCTGCCGTACGTTTGTTACAGGAAGCAATGTCCAGGAGACCGGGTGGGGCCGTGCGGGACTGTTGATAAAGGTTCGTGGATTTATTCTGCGCTCTAAAACAAGCGACATAGACTAAGGGTTATAAAAGACAAAGGCGAGCAATGCCTCGTCTTCACAGACCGCGGTCTGGCAGACCGCAGCTGCGCGGAGAGTCTGCCGTACGTGTGTTACAGGAAGCAATGTCCAGGAGACCGGGTGGGGCCGTGCGGGACTGTTGATAAAGGTTCGTGGATTTATTCTGCGCTCTAAAACAAGCGACATAGACTAAGGGTTATAAAAGATAAAGGCGAGCAATGCCTCGCCTTCACAGACCGCGCTCCGGCAGTCCAGGAGACCGGGTCGGGCCGTGTTGAACTGTTGATAAAGGTTCGTGAAATTATTCATAATGTACCTTAAAACAATTGACATAAACTAAGGGTTATAAAAGACGAAGGCGAGCAATGCCTCGCCTTCACAGACCGCGCTCCGGCAGTCCAGGAGACCGGGTCGGGCTGTGTTGAACTGTTGATAAAGGTTCGTGAAATTATTCATAATGTACATTAAAACAATTGACATAAACTAAGGGTTACAAAAGACGAAGGCGAGCAATGCCTCGTCTTCACAGACCGCGGTCTGGCAGACCACAGCTGCGCGGAGAGTCTGCCGTACGTTTGTTACAGGAAACAATGTCCAGGAGACCGGGTGGGGCCGTGCGGGACTGTTGATAAAGGTTCGTAAAACTATTCATAATGCTCTCTAAAACAAGCTACATAAACTAAGGGTTATAAAAGACGATGGCGAGCAATGCCTCGTCTTCACAGACCGCGGTCTGGCAGACCACAGCTGCGAGGAGAGTCTGCCGTACGTGTGTTACAGGAAGCAATGTCCAGGAGACCGGGTGGGGCCGTGCGGGACTGTTGATAAAGGTTCGTAAAACTATTCATAATGCTCTCTAAAACAAGCTACATAAACTAAGGGTTATAAAAGACGAAGGCGAGCAATGCTTCGTCTTCGCAGACCGCGGTCTGGCAGACCACAGCTGCGGAGAGTCTGGTCTAATTACAAACTGGTCGAAAGCACAGATGGTCTAAAAAGCAGGTGGTCTAAGTACAAATTGGTCGAAAACGCAACGGCTCTAAAAACACATCTCGTTTAAAACGCAAGGAATCTAAAACGCTACACAAATTATTACATTATACTTAATAACTTCTTAAATTTTGGTCTCAGCCCAAAATAACTTTCCTTTTAAACTAAAAATGCTCCTTGCCTTAATTTTTTTATTATATTCTATAATTGTTCCAGCTTACAAAACCACCAGTACCGGCTGCTACAAGCTCCACACAGACCCTACCACCTGGGATACAGCGCTTCAGATCTGTTCAGCCGAGGGCGGCCATCTTGCCATCCCCAATAGCGCGGCCGAGGCGGCAGTGTTAGCGGAGATCGCGAAACAGATGGGGAATGAGGGGAACGTGGCGATTGGGTATCGACAGTGGGGACAGATTGATTCTTGGTGGACTGTGCAAGGTAAGTGTATAAAACCACCAGTAATGGCTGCTACAAGCTCCACACAGACCCTACCACCTGGGATATAGCGCTGGAGATCTGTTCAGCCGAGGGCGGCCATCTTGCCATCCCCAACAGCGCGGCCGAGGCGGTAGTGTTAGCGGAGATTGTGAAAGAGATCGGGAATGGGGGGAACGTGGCGATTGGGTATCGACAGTGGGGACAGATTGATTCTTGGTGGACTGTGCAAGGTAAGTGTATAAAACCACCAGTAATGGCTGCTACAAGCTCCACACAGACCCTACCACCTGGGATATAGCGCTGGAGATCTGTTCAGCCGAGGGCGGCCATCTTGCCATCCCCAACAGCGCGGCCGAGGCGGTAGTGTTAGCGGAGATTGTGAAAGAGATCGGGAATGGGGGGAACGTGGCGATTGGGTATCGACAGTGGGGACAGATTGATTCGTGGTGGACTGTGCAAGGTAAGTGTATAAAACAGCCAGTAATGGCTGCTACAAGCTCCACACAGACCCTACCACCTGGAATATAGCGCTGGAGATCTGTTGAGCCCAAAAAAAAGAATAAAATAATTAATTGATAGCCACACAAACACAATGTTATACAGAGTTACAAAAAAAAGGAAAACACACAACAATACATAACAACGTAGATAGATAGATAAATAATTCATTATTGCACACTAAGTATAAAATGACAATGTAAAATAAAAACTTAAAAAAACTAGATACAATTGGCGGTCTTATCGCTCAAGAGCGATCTCTACCAGACAACCATGGATGGATAGGATCGTGGACAGTACCAGGGGATCTGTGTGCTTGCAGGTTATACATATATTATAAAATAAAATACTTCCTACATGGAAATATACTACATACATATCATAAAATATATATACTTATATACATAGGGACTCAGTTATGCATTAGTGACAGCAGGACAAATAGTGCTCCTTTAACATAGTCAACATAAGTCGTAGGGATTTAAACATTAACATAATGTTGCGTGTAGTAGAGTCCCAAGAGTAAGAAAAACTGGTCTTTCCATATCTATATTTTAATCCATTTAATAATAAACAATATCTAATAAATTCTTCATTTCAGACTTCAAATATATCCACATCAAATAGTAATAATAATATAAATTTAGTCCTACATATGTTTTGAATAAGATCATTTATTTATCACAAATTCCAGGTCAAACCATCTCTGCGGCCGGCTACGACACGTTCTGCCCCACCTGCCCGGACTACAAGCGTCACCCCACCAAGAACTCGCGGCAGGCCTGCGGAGGCCTACTCAAGGAGCAACTGGACGACATCTGGTGCGACGTGGCCTATCCGTTCATATGCGAGATGGGGAGCGTCCTTAGTAACGGGACGGGCGCGGTGTGTGGCGGGAGCTTGCCGTTTTTGACTTGCTAGAATAAGTATATAGTTTTTTTTAATTTACGCTGGACGTTTCATTTTACACAAATAAATAAATAATGCTGGACAATCCACACAGCATCATCTAGCCCCAAACTACAAACGACACCCAACCAAGAACTCGCGGCAGGCCTGCGGAGGCCTACTCAAGGAGCAACTGGACGACGACATCTGGTGCGACGAGGCCTATCCGTTCATATGCGAGATGGGGAGCGTCCTTAGTAACGGGACGGGCGCGGCTTGCGGTGGGAGCTTGCCGTTTTTGATTTGCTAGAATAATTATAATGAATAAATCGTTTTTTAAATTAATAGTCCTGGACGTCTCATTTCTATTCATTTGTTTCAGCTTCACAATAATGTAGGTAACTATGTCTTTGAGGTAACTACATGGTACAGCCTAGTTATTGCATATTTTTTTATTAGTTATTATTATTGGCACGTTGCAGCATACATTATTTATTTCACAGAAATAAATAATGCTGGACAATCCACACAGCTTGTGGGTACTAGACAACTGATATAGCTAGGTACATAATACAATAAATAAATAAATAGGATATAAGTATATTTTTATTATACATAGAAAATACCAGAACACCCGGAACAAATACTTCCAGATCAAACACATACAAACATTTGTCCCTAAGGCGGGAGTCGAACCCGCAACATCCTGTGTCGCAGGGCGACCTTCGCTCGCCACGCCACATTAGTCGTCAACACACACAGTAGCTATCCATTTTTCAACTCGAGAACTATAAAGGTTTCTTATTCGATTTTTTACTTTACCTATAAATATTGAAGGGAACATTATCAAAGTGATAACTTAATTACCTAGTTTTTCTTATGAAATTTGAATTCTGTGACGTGACGTGAGATTCAAGATTCACGTTATCCGCATAAAAATAAAACCAAAATGTTAAACAAAGATTTAATTGGCAAAACCTTAAAATTTTACACATTAATCATAACAAAAATGACAAATATGTACTTAGTATTACCTAAATTAAAAAAGTTGTGGTGCCAACATAGCAAATGGGCATCTATAATATATATATATATATATATAATATATACAGCAGCCAAACTCGATGTGGAATGTTTGTAAACAAACAACAAAACAAAAACTACAACTCATTTGCTTGGCGTCAAGTTTCAGATATAATTTGCAGCAAGATTTACTGAAAGGACCTCAAATCGACAAGCTATGTAAATTGCGTATAAAAAGACGCGGCAATAAAGTGAATTCTAGGTTAAGTATGGGCAGTTTGTATACAAACATTCTACATCGAGTTTGGCTCTTGTATAGTAATAAATATCTCGCAAGTCAAGGTTGTTTGCGGCGCGAATTTGAAGGATATAAACCTAAAAAAATGACTAAAAATCGCACCACTTATGAAACAAGCAACTCTATACAAGTCTGAGTAACGTGGAATGGAAAATCTGATCAGTAATAAACTAAGTATAGATAGTATCACTACATAATATCAAAAAAACAAAGACGCTTCCCGCTGTCTGTGTCCCTATGTATCATGCTTAGATCTTTAAAACTAGGTAACGAATTTTGATGCGGATTTTTTTAATAGATAGTAATTAAAGAGGACGGTTTATAAACTATTTTACACATAGATTTCCATGCGGGCAAAGCCGCTGGGAAATTATATATGTATAATTTATACAGACAACTATAATTTCTACTCTATATACTTATGAGACGCCACACTGACTACTCATCATCAACAACAATAACTTGATCTTCACTGACAATCAGCGCTGGGTGGACACATTAGTGTGCATCCAGCACACGCTGAGTGAAGTCCATATTTGCACTGCTACGCACAATAATTTGCAAGATATATAGTATTAATTTGCGTAGTGTTAAGTTTGTTGTGTATGCTAGTTTTTAAGGTAAATAAAAATATTTTCTTTCTTTCTTTTTTTTTCATCTTGCATTATTTTGTGCGCATATTTTCTGTGTATTCAAAATCGCTGTTAATAGTAAATACATGATTCAAGTGAAGTGATGATTCAAGGATTGCCATAAGCATAAGAGTACAATCATCATCAGCCTATAGCCCAATGAGCGCCATAGCGCCCGTCTTCGGCTTGACGCATCCAGCATCTACCTGCAGTCTTTCGCAGGTCCTCATCCCACCTGGTCGGTGGGCTACATTTACCGAGTCGTGGTCTCCACTTAAGAACACGTTTGCCTCAGCGGCCTTCGGTTCTTCGCAAGATATGGGCTGCCCACTGCCACTTCAGCTTGCTATTTCTCAGAGTACAATAAATAAATTGAATTTGGCATTTTATCGTAGAGTAATAACGCAGTATTGGCCCCTTATATACTTCCAAATAAAGGTTAAGCTTAGTTAGTAGATAAATAATGTTTTTTAAACCCTTACTTATTATTATTACTAATTATTGATGCTCAGACCCTCATTAGCTTTATCATAGTTTCAAGTCATAGCTATATAATTATAATCATAGCTATAAAAAAATGCTGGAAAATTCACAAGTTATCATCTAGCCCCAAGCTAAGCAGAGCTTGCATTATGTGTAGTATATAATTACTATGTATGTACTTTTCTGATAATTTTATATTCAACAATGTTATATATATATACTCCGATTTAAAAACTTTTATAATATCTTAGGAATATTGGTTGAAAATATTTAACAACCACATTGGTATCAGTGAAACAAAGCAAAGAAGCTCTCTCTCTCGTCTTAATTTGTAAATGTCTTTGTTGACATAAAATATCTTGGATTCTAAATCAGAGTATAGTACATTTTATTCCTTCCAAACAAATCCACTCAATCTGAAAGTACCACTCATGTCCCAGTTAAAGACCCTTTCCCCTGGTCTCGGGCCACCAGCACCTGCTATAACTAACAATGGCATCAAATGTTCCGCAGCCCTTTTTGGATGGGCTTCAGTAGCACCTTTCTGATCCCTCCAAGCCTTCAATCCTTCTCGTCTAGCATTTTCATCATCAGCCGTACAGACTTTGAACAAAAAGTCATCAAACTCCTTATTTATAACCTCATTTTTACCTTGACCTCTATTGTTAAAAAACTCTCTCATATTATGGTAGGACATTCCAGAACCAAATACTGCAATACCTTCTTTCCGGAAGTTGTATAAAACTTTTCCTAGTTTGTAGTGTTCCTCAGGATCCTGGCTGTTTAGGACAGATATTTGTATAATTGGAATATCAGCAGCTGGGTTTATTAGCATCATTGGAACAAAAACTCCATGGTCCCAACCTCGTTTAGGATCCAGATTTGAGCGTATTCCTGCCTTTTTCAACTCTTCGTGAATACGTTCGGCTATTTTTGGATCGCCTGGTGCTTCGTATTTGTATTGGTATGATTCTGGTGGGAAACCGTAATAATCGAAGTACAAATCGTGGTGTTTTCCAGAGGAAATTGTTACCACATCCTCCTCCCAATGCGCTGTTACCAGAATTATAGCTTTTACTTCTTTTAGGTTAACATGTTTCTTAACTTCGTCTCGGAGGAAAACCGTGAGTCCAGCGTGATCCTTGTCACCAAGAAGCGGCATGGGTCCTCCCCCATGGTTTACGAATATTGCTGGAGCTAGAACAGCCATTTTACGGACACTTCCAGTGAAATAACGAACTATATTCATAGAAATCAGGGACATAAACACTATGAACGCCACTTGTAGGATAATGGATAGTGTATTGAGTACGAGCATGGAACCAAGTTGCAGTTTTCCTTGTACATGAGTAATAGAGAACAATCACTTGTATTTATCGCCGAGGTCAAATAAATAACAAAAAACAAAGATATGCAGTGTAGTTGTGTTGTACTTGTACAAATTGTACAGGCAAATTAGGTCAACAAACAAAAGGCGTGAGTGAGTGAGAGTTTCGGTCAGCTGTTTATTTTGTTTCAAGTTACTGCAAGATATTTAGGTTTAATTTGTCTTGATTTCTTCTAACCTGTAAGAAATTTAAGAGATGTATGATAAACCATGCTCAAAATACTATAATTACTGGAACAATTCACCAAAGACTGTATAGTTCTTTTCCCCTGAAATAAATGATGCTTGCTTACTATTTTCACAGCTGGCAATACCGTGCGACAAAGACAAACTATGTCGAACGAAGGAGACGAAAGAAATTGCTTCGGGAAAATGGCGTCTTTCTGAGTTGTCCTTTTCGCACGACCATATTTTTGAATTTATAGCAATTTCTAGTGTGTAAAATTGTGAAATAATTATACACACATGGTGTTATTTGTTATTCGGCTTCATAACATGCTATTGTAATTTCCCAAAGGGGTTTCTCTAGTAAGTAAGATGTGTCTAGGGCGAGGCGTTCTCTAAACGCTTTATTCGTTTCGAAAGTGTAAAAATGGACAAGAAAGGCAAGAAAAAGGGAGCGGGAAAGCGTAAAAGTGACGAGACAGCTGACGGTGATAGTAAAAAGAAGATAATGGTTCGTAAAAATGAGAGTGAGAAGGAAAAAGTGGAAGTGGTGAATCAAGTGGTCGAGGTGCCTGTAGAACAGGGACAGCAGATAGTACATGCCGGACAAATTGTGGAGGGAAATTTTGAACAGCCGGTAAGTTAGAATTTACTATTTTCTTTCTAAATACTCCGTATATTTGTCATTATCCTTGGTAAGGCTGGTCTAGGCACACAATAACTCGTTTACTAATCAATTTGATTATCAAACAACAAAATCGATTCAAGCTATTAAATTCAGTGACAAAACATATTCCACCAGCTTTCATAGAGACAATCATTCATTGAGAAGCAAACCAATAAAGACATACAAAGAACTCAACAAAACCTATTTCAGCCATAAGCCATGAAAGCATTTTTATTACTATGCCAATATTGAAACATTATTTTCAGTAACATCCCAATTATCTCTACAAAAAAAACATAACATTCACAGGTATTCGTAAACATGAAGGGCGAGCCTGTCCAGCTCGGGCCAAACACTGTAATCCTGTACGAGCAGAATGGAAACCCTTCGCAGTTCGCGTTTGGAGGCATGTGGACTATGGACAATTCAGGCCGTATCGTCATGGGGGAGACGATATATGATGTAAAGGGGGAGCCTGAAGAAGAGGGGGGAAATTTTGTGCAGAGTAATACGGAAGTTACGACTGTAAGTACTTTTTGTAATAAATCTATTTATTTGTAAAAACTAATAAATAACATTAAGAAACATTATTTATTCGTAAAGTAATCAATGGTTATATGGTTCTATTTCAGCAACAAGTCCAAGACGAGACATCAAACTCGTACCAGCAGTACGAGATATCCAGCACTCCTCAAGTCGAGGGCCAGCAGGAGTACGAAGTTGCTATTATAGAGAATCCTCCGACTGAGAGCGAGCGACCTGAGTAAGTCAGCTTTATCCGAAGAAGGGCTCATCTTCATCAGCCAACAACAGTCCACTGCTGGACATAGGCCTTGTAACCTAGCTTCGCCCAGTGCATTGTCTTAACCTTTCTGCAATCAGATAGATATAAAACATTAATTTATTATACCACACAAAATAGAAAACAATACAGAAATAAACATTAGAATAAAGGAACTACAAAAGGCGGCCTTATCGCTGAGAGCGATCTCTTCCAGGCAACCTTAGGATCAGTTGGCTCAAAAGCAGATTTTGCTAAGCTTTCTTTGGTCTCTGCCTTTCACCTTGCTCATCATTTCAGCCCTTGTGTTCATTCTATAAAGGCCTCGACGGTCTCTGCTTTCATATCAAGTTGTCCATCAAGGGCTGTTATGCTGATGTGATGGCTTGGACCTGCGCTAGGCTACGCTCTCAGCCATAATCATCGCGGCCAGCAATCTCCTGCCAACCTATTACCACCACCATTATTATGGTGAAGCAAAAAATTTCGTGAAATCACGGCCTAGTAGTACTTATGGGACATCAAAGTGCTTCATTAGTGCTTCATTTCCTTTAGCTCAATGTTACAGGAATTCAAATTACATAAGTAACACTAGACGAACTTCCCAGAAAATATCCACTTAGACCAGGGAGAAATAAAATCATACAACCATCATCAAATTTACAGGTTTATTTGCAGTTTTATGATTCAGTTTTCAAGTTTAATAATATCCATTCAGCCAAAAAAATTAAAAAAAACATTGAGAAGGGGGGAAAAAAAGATATTCCCACAAAACCCAAGCACCGAGGGGTCGTCACCCCTCGAGTTGACGCCGGGGTAATGAGGCCAAGCCTCGAGGCCTCGTTGCCCCGACCAGAACCGGAATGAAATTTAACGTTTGTAATTGTAATATCCATTCTTATGATACCCTTTGATAGGTATCAAACAGAGACTTAGACCGGCTCTCTGTCACCTGCCGGTTTGCCGTATAGCCTTGAACTCCCCGTAGTGTAAAAAAAGTTTTTAAATAAATAAATATTTCACTGTTCCTATTCCAGTGCGGAATCTCAAGTGATAACGACGGAGGAACAGCTGTCAGCCCTTGGGGCATCAGCCGTGCGTTGGTTGAACACTAAGTATGACCACGTCGTCAGGAAACTGCAGCTTAGCTTTGGTAAGCACAATTATTTTTAATTTTCGTGGTTTGTTATCATTAATATTTTTTTTTTTTTTTTTTATTAGCTTGAGGTGGCTTTCGTATCACGGCGGCCATGATAGGCCTATTGTGATCGCCACTTATACGTTCAGCCCCGAAGCCGTGGCGTTCATAGTTCGCCACTAACCCTTGCAGCTGCTAGGAACTGTAGGATTCTCTTCGGGGTGATGTCTCGCAGCTCGTCTGGGCTATGCAGATGCTTGCCCAGATGGATGCTGCGTTTGTGCATCAGTGCTCCACACTCACCTAGCAGATGGAGGGGCGTTTCATCCACCTCGCAAAATCTGCAGGAATAATAACATAATATATATATATATATAGATAGATAACACTTTATTACACCACACAAAACAGAAAATAATACAGAGATAAAAACATAGAATAAAGGTATAAAGGGCGGCCTTATCGCTGAGAGCGATCTCTTCCAGGCAACCTTGGGATGGACTGGACATGAACGAACAATATAAATGGTGGCACTTTAATAAATAATTGGTAACAAATACACTAAATACCTACATTATAATAATATATATAATAAATTAACATTACAATAATATATATAATAGTTTAATATATATATAATAAAACCGACCAAGTGCAAGTCGAACTCGCGCACGAAGGGTTCGCAAATGGGCCAAATCTCAGCATAATGCCAACTGCTATGAGCGTGTATATATGTAGTATAGATAGATGAATAATTAATTAATTACAAGTGTTATGTAACTAACCATGCCTTAAAGTCTGCTCGGTTAACATTAACACTTTGATTGCTGAAATCACACGGTATGTGTTTTCTACAAGTGACTAATATGCGTAAATCCACACTAGCGCAGCGGCTGTGAAAATACAGATCTGTGTGACTCAGCACAGCTGTAATATTTTTCGAACGAAACGCATGTGCGGCGCAACACAACCGCTGTGTAGAGCGGCAGCACGAATTTTTTAGGTTAAAAAAAGATCGCAGTCGTCGAAAAAAAATCGCAGTCAACACTTCACCTACGGTAAACGTGGTGTAGGACGACCTGCGAAAGACTGCAGGTAGATGCTGGATGCGGCAAGCTGAAGACAGGGCGGTGTGGCGCTCATTGGGGGAGGCCTATGTCCAGCAGTGGACTGCTATAGGCTGATGATGATGATAATACCTTCGTGCAATGCTACAACAATAGAAGACGCTATTCCTAAGTAACAATACATCGAAGTAATCCTAAATATTTTACAAAACGTATATGTTGGAAGAACCTACAATCATGAAGAGAAAACTTCTTTAGGCGCGTTGAGCAATTGAGTGACCAAAAATCATGGAACTCGCGTCGCCGAACGTTTTCTTTAGTGTAAATCTATACTAATATTATAAAGAGGAAAGGTTTGATTTTTTGTTTGTTTGTTTGTTTGATTTGACGACCGATGTGGCGTGGTGGGCGAAGGTCTGCCTGCGACGCAGGAGGTTGCGGGTTCGATTCCCGCCTGGGAACAATTGTGTGTACGATCTGCAGATATTTGTTCCGGGTGTTCTGGTCGTTTTCTATGTATAATAAAAAATATCTTTCTATGTAATGTATTGTATTATGTATATCAGTTATCTAGTACCCATAACACAAACTCTGCTTACCATGGGGCTAGATAATGCTGTGTGAATTGTCCAGCATTATTTATATATTTATTCAATAGGCTCCGAAACTACTGGATCTATTTGAAAAATTAATTCACCGTTGGGAAGCTACACTATCCGCGCTGATCGCGACATCGTCACCGCACGCTTCCCAGTATTAATAAAATATAAAATAACTTTTTTTTTTATATTATTAATACCGGGTTTTTATATTTTAGTTATATTTAGTTTTCACTTCTATCGGCAAGCCCTAAATACTGCCCTGTTTTTTTAATTTTTTACTTTTGCTTTCAGATGCGGGAGTTAAATTGCTGCATGCGGCATCCGGCTGCGTGCAGTGCGTGTACCTGACGACGCCGACCATGCAGCAGGCATTCAATGCTGTACCGCAGTTTTTGTGTGTCGAGACTGGTATGTGTTCCTCATTAGCATACCCTACGTCCATTGCTGGACATGCATTCCAAACAGATTTGGTCGCTGGTAAGGATCAATCACAAATCACTCGGTAAACTTAGTGTAGGACGCCGTCCGACCAGGTGGGATGACGACCTGCGAAAGACTGCAGGTAGATGCTGGATGCGGCAAGCTGTAGACAGGGCGCTATGGCGCTCATTGGGGGAGGCCTATGTCCAGCAGTGGACTAATATAGGCTGATGATGATGATGATGATGAAGGATCAATCAAAGCAAAAACATCATCCATCTCAAAAGACACCCTATACATATTTATATATATAAAATGAATATAAATACTAAATAAATAATGCTGGATTATCTATGTAATGTATTATATTAAGTATATCAGTTATCTAGTACCCATACATAACACAAGCTCTGCTTAGTTTGGGGTTAGATGATGCTTTGTGGATTGTCCAACATTATATACATATGTAGTTATTTTTTATTATACATAGATAACGACCAGAACACCCAGAACAAATATCTGCAGATCGTACACACAATTGTCCCGAGGCGGGAATCGAACCTGCAACCTCCTTCGACGCAGGAGCTTGCGTTCAAACATTTATTTTGTTCCACAATGGGATTCGAACGCAAACTTCGTACATCATCATTAACCGCTCCACTGCGCCTGAAAAGCCTCCACTAATAAAATACCTTATCTCCACAGGCATAGAGTTCAACAGCACAATCCCAACAGTGGGCACTGGGACGTCACCGTGTATAAAGTTCAATGTTACTCTCTTCTTGGCTGAGGACGGGAATGGCAAGTCTGTTATTGTTAGTGCGGGTGAGTGAATTATCAACCTTATATCTAAAGGCTATGGCGCTTTGTAGGGGAGGCCTATGACACAGCAACAGCGCTGAGCGTATATCTATTTCGACACAGGATCAACAAGCGGCAGAACTCATTAAGGTGAAATGAGTCCCAAAACCCACGTTTTGACTTAAGGGTCCGGCGACCCTCGCTTGCAAAAATCGCTCCGAATATCGCTGTCCCTGTTCAACCCTTGCGCCGCGCCCCATGCGTGCGCGATAGCAATATTAGCCGTTCTAAATTTGGTTTGTTCCGTAATACCAAAAATTATGACTGAAAACTTTTTGTATTCTTCACAAAGTATTGTTATTCTGTAACTAGACAATATAAGCTATGTTCCTTAATAAATAACACGTAAGATTGATGTTTTTAATACGAAACAAATAGCAAGAAAACTTGTCCATTTTCGCATAAAAATGTGCAAAATGAGATTGGCTTTCATTTAATTTTAGGTAAGTATTTTGAAAAAGAAATCTATTTAGGAACCTAGATAAATACTATTCAAATACAAATAATACAATATTATAGTGGAAGTATGCTTGAATTGGAAATCATTTTGGTATTACGTTTGTATGAAGAATTCGTCCCTCCGGAGGCCTATTAACGGAAAATCAATTTTAAAGGAACAAAACACCTATTTTTCGAATATATTTTGATGAGGATCAAAAATTTAGGATATTAGTTAGTATGTTATGGGAGTCGAAACACGATTGACTAAACTTGATTCGATAGAAAAAAATGGTAAAGTTTCCTCTAAGTCTTCATTTGTACTCTCTTCGGGAAAACCAGTTTTATTTGCTAGTTATTTAATATTATTGTAATGAAATTTCTCTACTCTTCTTCGTGTTCCCTAATAAATACTTTAGACGATTATAGTTTTCGTTTTTTGAGAAACAGTATTATTTTAGAGTAATAACAAATTTAAAAATAAAAAGCAGTGAAATTGCGCGCGGGCCGGTGATTCTGCCGCTCTTGCCTCCCTTTCTCGCCTTCCCCGCGCGGCGTTCGTTCGTCCTTGTCTCAAAAAGACGAACTCATTTCGCTTTAAACAGCATCCAGAACTCTAAAAAAAAAATGTTGACTTGAGATCTAGAAGATTAAGAGAAGTTGCTGACAACAGATTGATATATGACAATTAAAATATTTTATAATCTACCAGAAGACCTAATTTATATTTATATTTATTTAAAGGAAAACCAGAAGCTTATATACAGAGTAATTTTTTTAAATGGGACAGTATGGGGAAATCCGAATCTAAAGGAGATAGAGGAAAAGTGTCTAAGAAGACATTAGGTGTTTTTTTATGTAAACAAATTTGGCTCGTTCAAATTTGTGGTCAAGCGTGAGTTGTTCTTAAAAAATGATAAAGTTGGTCAATTTTTTTTTTGACGTGGATCGACTCTGTTGCATGTAAGGATTATTTCATTGTTCGGAAAGAAAAAAATCTGAACAGCAGAAGTTGGTCAAATTTAATGAAAACTAATCTTCATACAGTTGGTTTATTACTTGAGTAAATGTTCGATGTGGCCGCCGTCTTGTCTTATGCAGGTACGAGCACGCTTCAAGACACTTCTAGTTGCATTTAACAGAGACTTATGGTGAATTGTGTTTAAAGTGTTGTAAACAGCATCTTTTAATTCTTGTACGGAGTTGTATCGGGATACATAAATTCGACCCTTAAGGTAACCCCATAAGAAAAAATCTAATGGCGTTAAGTCGGGCGATCGTGGGGGCCACTTTATCGGCCCATATGTACCCATCCAACGGTTTGGAAACTGCTCGTCCAAACATAGTTTACTTGCCCTACTGTTGTGGGCTGGTGCACCATCTTGTTGGTAGATTATCTTACCAAAGTTCCTTAAGCTAATAGTCTCATCCACTAAATCTGCAGCCATGTTCAATATTTCCTGATATTTTTCACTATTTAGCGTTCCTTGGTAAATTTTGATAGCAAAAATTCTGTTATGTAATATCGCACACCAACAATTAAAAGAAAATCGGATTTGGTTGTGGGTTTCTGTAGTTCTTAGCGGATTTATTTTTGACCAGTAATGGTTATTTCTCCTGTTGTACATGCCATTGTTCGAAAAGTTGCATTCATCAGTCCAAATAATAAAATTAGGAAAACATCTATTTTTAATAGTCTGAGCCACATACCAATTACAGAAATGTAACCTGCGGTCTTTATCTCCAGGTAGTAACGCTTGTACAAGTCGACCTTCTATGTAACACTTGTATTTATGAGCCTTCAATATCTTCCTTACAGTTGATTTATGAATACCGATAGTTTCAGCTGCTTCCCGTAACGAAGCTTTTGGGTATGCTTCAAAATATCCCAATACGGCAATAGTTATAAACTCACTATTGACTATTGTCGGCCTTTTACGCTTAGGCTTGAAACAGCCTTCCTGTCTTAGGTTCTTTATTAAACTATCAAATATCTTGCGATTCGGTACTACACGGTCAGGATAGCGTTCTTGATACCACTTAAGTGCATTATCTCTACTGCGATAATTAAGAAAATACGCCTCAATCAAATCAACTTTATGTGAATTAGTTAACGCCATGATGAATCAAATTACAAGCATGAACTGATTGGAAACAAAATCACAGCTGCAGAAATAACTTACGTTCCAAATTAGAATTCTTTTTTTTATAATTTCAAGACTATCGGTTGCCATGATGTTTACGAAGATTAAAAAAAATGTTCTTCTCTTGAATCATCTGGAGCTCTTATCGATTATCAAAATTTAAAAATGGAATAATTTTAAATATTTTTTTACACGCCTAGGCTAGTAACAATATTAAAAGGCGAATACTGCAACTGTATGAAGATTAGTTTTCATTAAATTTGACCAACTTCTGCTGTTCAGATTTTTTTCTTTCCAAACAATGAAATAATCCTTACATGAAACAGAGTCGATCCACGTCAAAAAAAAATTGACCAACTTTATCATTTTTTAAGAACAACTCACGCTTGACCACAAATTTGAACGAGCCAAATTTGTTTACATAAAAAAAACACCTAATGTCTCCTTAGACACTTTTCCTCTATCTCCTTTAGATTCGGATTTCCCCATACTGTCCCATTTAAAAAAATCACTCTGTATAACAAAATAAAAAGTTCATAAATACTAGAAAGCTTATTGAAGGTTTTCACTGATAAATAACAGAATAATATAAGAAGAGACTGTGAAAATAAAGTGAATTGGTACATAAAGCATCTATAAAGTTAAATTAGATAATTATCTTTAGGTTACAAAATTAACAATAATGTTTACACAAAAAACTTATCACCAACATTATCATTATTGGTGCCAAAAAATTCTCTGCTGAGTCGCCGCCTGGCCGTGCTAACACTTGTGCAGAATAAATCAAAATCATATTGCTTGCATAAGTTATTAAAATTGTTACTCGCGCGCCACATGAAGGAATTAATGACCATATCTGGAAACTTATTCAGTATTCAACAAAAAAAATGGCTTCTAGGTAAATTATATTATTCCATGAATGAATATTTTAATTACAGGGACTTAGAGGACTTTGAATATGTTCATTGACATTGATTTATTTAAGACTATTCTGTTTTTTTTTTTATTATTCAGAGTGATTTTTTTAAATGGGACAGTATGGGGAAATCCGAATCTAAAGGAGATAGAGGAAAAGTGTCTAAGGAGACATTAGGTGTTTTTTTATGTAAACAAATTTGGCTCGTTCAAATTTGTGGTCAAGCGTGAGTTGTTCTTAAAAAATGATAAAGTTGGTCAATTTTTTTTTGACGCGGATCGAC
Source organism: Eupithecia abbreviata (assembly GCA_943735965.1). Lineage (NCBI taxonomy): Eukaryota > Metazoa > Arthropoda > Insecta > Lepidoptera > Geometridae > Eupithecia > Eupithecia abbreviata. The sequence continues at coordinate 4,384,419 of OX031003.1, read as the reverse complement.
TCTGTTTCATGTAAGGATTATTTCATTGTTTGGAAAGAAAAAAATCTGAACAGCAGAAGTTGGTCAAATTTAATGAAAACTAATCTTCATACAGTTGCAGTATTCGCCTTTTAATATTGTTACAAGTGCCTAGGCGTGTAAAAAAATATTTAAAATTATTCCATTTTTAAATTTTGATAATCGATAAGAGCTCCAGATGATTCAAGAGAAGAACATTTTTTTTAATCTTCGTAAACATCATGGCAACCGATAGTCTTGAAATTATAAAAAAAAGAATTCAAATTTGGAACGTAAGTTATTTCTGCAGCTGTGATTTTGTTTCCAATCAGTTCATGCTTGTAATTTGATTCATCATGGCGTTAACTAATTCACATAAAGTTGATTTGATTGAGGCGTATTTTCTTAATTATCGCAGTAGAGATAATGCACTTAAGTGGTATCAAGAACGCTATCCTGACCGTGTAGTACCGAATCGCAAGATATTTGATAGTTTAATAAAGAACCTAAGACAGGAAGGCTGTTTCAAGCCTAAGCGTAAAAGGCCGACAATAGTCAATAGTGAGTTTATAACTATTGCCGTATTGGGATATTTTGAAGCATACCCAAAAGCTTCGTTACGGGAAGCAGCTGAAACTATCGGTATTCATAAATCAACTGTAAGGAAGATATTGAAGGCTCATAAATACAAGTGTTACATAGAAGGTCGACTTGTACAAGCGTTACTACCTGGAGATAAAGACCGCAGGTTACATTTCTGTAATTGGTATGTGGCTCAGACTATTAGAAATAGATGTTTTCCTAATTTTATTATTTGGACTGATGAATGCAACTTTTCGAACAATGGCATGTACAACAGGAGAAATAACCATTACTGGTCAAAAATAAATCCGCTAAGAACTACAGAAACCCACAACCAAATCCGATTTTCTTTTAATTGGTGTGCGATATTACATAACAGAATTTTTGCTATCAAAATTTACCAAGGAACGCTAAATAGTGAAAAATATCAGGAAATATTGAACATGGCTGCAGATTTAGTGGATGAGACTATTAGCTTAAGGAACTTTGGTAAGATAATCTACCAACAAGATGGTGCACCAGCCCACAACAGTAGGGCAAGTAAACTATGTTTGGACGAGCAGTTTCCAAACCGTTGGATGGGTACATATGGGCCGATAAAGTGGCCCCCACGATCGCCCGACTTAACGCCATTAGATTTTTTCTTATGGGGTTACCTTAAGGGTCGAATTTATGTATCCCGATACAACTCCGTACAAGAATTAAAAGATGCTGTTTACAACACTTTAAACACAATTCACCATAAGTCTCTGTTAAATGCAACTAGAAGTGTCTTGAAGCGTGCTCGTACCTGCATAAGACAAGACGGCGGCCACATCGAACATTTACTCAAGTAATAAACCAACTGTATGAAGATTAGTTTTCATTAAATTTGACCAACTTCTGCTGTTCAGATTTTTTTCTTTCCGAACAATGAAATAATCCTTACATGCAACAGAGTCGATCCACGTCAAAAAAAAAATTGACCAACTTTATCATTTTTTAAGAACAACTCACGCTTGACCACAAATTTGAACGAGCCAAATTTGTTTACATAAAAAAACACCTAATGTCTACTTAGACACTTTTCCTCTATCTCCTTTAGATTCGGATTTCCCCATACTGTCCCATTTAAAAAAATTACTCTGTATATATCTATTAATTTTAATTTAAAAATATTTTTTTTTAATATTGTTTTAATTGTAAAATTAACATTTGCATGCCTATGCAAATGTTAATTTGTTTTTTCTCGTATTTTAATTCTTTTATTCGTTCCTAATTTGTTATCTTTATTATTATTAGTTCTTAATTTGTATTATTTGATATGAAACACAAACAAATATTTTCTATTTCTATTTTCCAGGCATATCAACAATGATTGGGGATGATCTCACGTGGTTACTGGACACCTTCAAGTCTTGCAATCCCGCCTGGAGGCAGGTCCGGTGTGTGGTCTGCGATCCTACTAAATCTCAACAGGTGACAAAAATATTACTAACTAATATACTAATAAATAATGCTGGACAATTCACACAGCATTATCTAGCCCCATGGTAAGCAGAGCTTGTGTTATGGGTACTAGATAACTGATATACATAATACAATACATTACATAGATAGATTTTTTTTTATTATACATAGAAAACAACCAGAACACCCGGAACAAATATCTGCAGATCGTACACGCAATTGTTCCGAGGCGGGAATCGAACCCGCAACCTCCTGCATAAATATTTATCATCAACTGTAAAGGAAATAAAGCAATAATATTTGATATTATCTGTTGACAGTGGGTCCGAGCAGCATTCCCCCTCGCCCATGTGACGAGCTCCGTGTGGCAAGCGGCCCGCGCCGCCGCGCGCTGCTGCTGCGAGACCGCACGACGCGACGACGGCGCTTCGCTGTCGCTGCACGACGTCGCGGCGCGCTGCAAGACGTATGCACTCGCAGCACTGCGCGCCGACCACACGCCCAGTCAGTTACAGGTCGGTACAACCCGCACGACGCGACGGCGGCGCCTCGCTGTCGCTGCACGACGTCGCGGCGCGCTGCAAGACGTATGCACTCGCAGCACTGCGCGCCGACCACACGCCCAGTCAGTTACAGGTCGGTACAACCCGCACGACGCGACGACGGCGCCTCGCTGTCGCTGCACGACGTCGCGGCGCGCTGCAAGACGTATGCACTCGCAGCACTGCGCGCCGACCACACGCCCAGTCAGTTACAGGTCGGTACAACCCGCACGACGCGACGGCGGCGCCTCGCTGTCGCTGCACGACGTCGCGGCGCGCTGCAAGACGTATGCACTCGCAGCACTGCGCGCCGACCACACGCCCAGTCAGTTACAGGTCGGTACAACCCGCACGACGCGACGGCGGCGCCTCGCTGTCGCTGCACGACGTCGCGGCGCGCTGCAAGACGTATGCACTCGCAACACTGCGCGCCGACCACACGCCCAGTCAGTTACAGGTCGGTACAACCCGCACGACGCGACGGCGGCGCCTCGCTGTCGCTGCACGACGTCGCGGCGCGCTGCAAGACGTATGCACTCGCAGCACTGCGCGCCGACCACACGCCCAGTCAGTTACAGGTCGGTACAACCCGCACGACGCGACGGCGGCGCCTCGCTGTCGCTGCACGACGTCGCGGCGCGCTGCACGACGTATGCACTCGCAGCACTGCGCGCCGACCACACGCCCAGTCAGTTACAGGTCGGTACAACCCGCACGACGCGACGGCGGCGCCTCGCTGTCGCTGCACGACGTCGCGGCGCGCTGCAAGACGTATGCACTCGCAGCACTGCGCGCCGACCACACGCCCAGTCAGTTACAGGTCGGTACAACCCGCACGACGCGACGACGGCGCCTCGCTGTCGCTGCACGACGTCGCGGCGCGGTGCAAGACGTATGCACTCGCAGCACTGCGCGCCGACCACACGCCCAGTCAGTTACAGGTCGGTACAACCCGCACGTCGCGGCGCGGTGCAAGACGTATGCACTCGCAGCACTGCGCGCCGACCACACGCCCAGTCAGTTACAGGTCGGTACAACCCGCACGACGCGACGACGGCGCCTCGCTGTCGCTGCACGACGTCGCGGCGCGGTGCAAGACGTGTGCACTCGCAGCACTGCGCGCCGACCACACGCCCAGTCAGTTACAGGTCGGTACAACCCGCACGTCGCGGCGCGGTGCAAGACGTATGCACTCGCAGCACTGCGCGCCGACCACACGCCCAGTCAGTTACAGGTCGGTACAACCCGCACGACGCGACGACGGCGCCTCGCTGTCGCTGCACGATGTCGCGGCGCGCTGCAAGATGGATAGCACAGTTCCCATGGGATAGAAAATAACCTTTAAACGTTTCCAAAACACAACGCGCCTGAATCCGCGGGCGAAAACTTCTTTATAATATTAGTATTATATGATTTTCGTCAATAAAGTTGAATTTCAAATAACAAATTTTCCTTCCAGGTGCTGAAGCGAGCTATAATCGGCTGCGGCGCGGGCACCCTGCGACTGTGGGACCTGTTGACGCGGCCGGGCGGTGCTGTTATCAAACTGGACTCCTGGCTAGAAGAAGATAACTATACTAATATACTACATAAGGTTTGTATGTACATATCGTGTTATACCCTAACGAGGGACTTCCCTCGTTAAGGGTACAATCAAACGCTGGTAATCTTTCTACACAAATAAGTTTAGTAGTTAATGACCTATGTAAAGCGGTGGCAGAGGGTCCGCCTGCGACGAAGGAGCTTGTGGGTTCGATTCCTGCCTCGGGACATATGTTAGTACGATCTGCAAATACGCCCGACGCGCCACATCGTCCTCCAAGGTTTGGTTACAATACAACTAACTGTAGCAGTTTATTTAAAAAAAAATGTGCTCGTTGCCTTGAGTAGAGATCGCGACAAACGTAGTTAAGGATGCTCCCTGGACAGGTGGGATGATGATTTGCGAAGGACATCATATAATAAGTACTTCTCTGAAACAGATCCATTTGCTGCTTCACCAGCTTTGTATAAGACAGCCATCAACCTGATATTGTCAACTGATACTATCCTCGATTGTACTTAACTCTTCATTTGAATTACATTGTTGCAAATGCTCACTAACACCACCCCTTGTACAAGTAATAAGTGGATAACGGGGCTGGTTCACTTCTAGAATTACGTTTATTTAAGTTTAATAGTTTATAGTTAATTTATAAGTGATACTGTTTGTTATCCCTAAGAAAGAAAAATAAAATAAAATAATAAATAAATATACATCAGACAGATGCTGGATGCGGCAAGCTGAAGATAGGGCGCTATGGCGCTCATTAGGTGAAGACCCCAATTTGCGCCTCTGGAAATTTTCGGCCAAATCTGCCGCTACACCAGCCCTCATCATCAGCCTATGTTAATCCACTGCTGGACATAGGCCTCCCCCAAATCACATATGTCAAAAAGTAAGCTTTTCTTAACAAAACTTTATATATTACAGGGTCTAGAACGGCTTCTCGCAAAGTTCCACGGCTCCCTCCGCAGCGAGATGCAGCCAGACGAATTCGTGTCTCTACTCTTCAACGTCGTGAACCAGCTCGAAGATGAAAGGAGAAACTTCGCCATAACCAGACTGAGGGTATATATTATGTACTAATACTAGCGGCCCGTCCCGGCTTCGCCCGGCTGATCATTTGGCTCAGGCAATTTTTAATTTTTTTCTCTTTTTTCTCCGTAAGATCCATCCTCGAAACCGCGGGGCGCAGCTAGTATAATATATTTAGGCCTTGCCTACCGACGATTCGCGCCGTGCACTCGATTAACCTTAAATATATAAATATACGCCTCTCAACTTGAAAATCTGCCCTAACTACAAGCGAAAACTGTGTTAGCTTCATTTACTCATATTTTAAATGTACTATTAATTGTAGCATAAGCTTTTTGTTTCCCAAATATATAAAAATAAATAAAATAAATTATTCACTAATCATGTTCACTTTCCACGTTATCTTTTTTAAACCCCACCTATCATTACTCACTATTTTAACCGAAGACAATGTACCCTCTAACAAAGTCCCCTCTCCCACAGGACACAGAAGCCTTGAAGCAATCTCCAACGGACACAATTACCCAGTACGCTTACAACCTCATGAGCCATCAGACGAAGCTAGCCCAGAAGTGTTTAGATGACAGAAGTGGCAGGTAAATAAAATAACACTTTAAAGTTCTCTTGAGTGGAGACCACGACTCGGTAAACGTAGTGTTAGACGCCCTCCGGCTAGGTTGCATGACGGAGGATCTGCGAGAGACTGCAGGCAGATGCATCAAGCTGAAGATTAATAATCACTACATAGTATAAAATAAAGTCGCTTCCCGCTGTCTGTCTGTCCTTATGTTTGCTTAAATACGAAAATACAAAACGTTTTATATATATGGTAGACGACCGATGTGGCGCGGTGGGCGAAGGTCCGCCTGCGACGCAGGAGGTTGTGGGTTCGATTCCCGCCTCGGAACAAATGTGTGTACGATCTGCAGATTTTTGTTCCGGGTGTTCTGTTTGTTTTCTATGTATAATAAAAATATCTATATATGTAATGTATTGTATTATGTGTATCAGTTATCTAGTACCCATAACACAAGCTCTGCTTACCATGGGGCTAGATAATGCTGTGTGAATTGCCCAGCATTATTTATTTATTTATTTTATTCAAAAATATGTATAACAATGAAGTTTGAGCAGTCTCCTGTGGTAGCTACGATATAGCTATGTTATAGGCGGTCAGGTTCTTCCCTTAACCCTTAGTTACTCGCGCATAAAAACATACATAAGTACTCGCGTAGAAAAAACGACCAAATACAGTAAAAGTAACTAAAGTAAAAAATCATTTATTTCTTTAGGCTTACAAAATAAGCACTTAGACAAGTCATATTTTATACATTAAATTATTTTACTGTTCACTTCAATTTTTTGTCCACTAGTGGAAGAAGTGAAAAGAAACCACTAGCATGTTCATCTCTTATATGTCTAATACATGGTTATTTGCCTATTTAAGTCTACCCATATACATACAAAATCAGACTTTTATTTATGATTAAGATTTAAATAAGCGTTGTAAATTCGAAACTCCAATAACTAGAGACGATCAAACAGTCGCTGGGGTGTTAAACACCCCACGCGAGTAATTAAGGGTTAAGTAGCTTAGATCTTCGAAACTACGCAAAGGATTTTGATGCGGTTTTTTATAGATAGAGTGATTCAAGAGGAAGGTTTATAAACCATATGACACATAGATTTACACGGCGAAACCGCGGGACGCAGCTAGTACCCGATAAATTAATCTTTAATTACGACATCTATATATACAATCTATACTAATATTATAAAGAGGAAAGGTTTGATTTTTTGTTTGTTTGTAATGAATAGGCTCCGAAACTACTGAACCGATTTGAAAAATTCTTTCACCGTTGAGAAGCTACACTATCCCCGGTGAACAAAGGCTATATTATGTTTTCAAAAAAGTTAGGGATCCGTACTAAAACCGTGCGAAGCCGTGAAGATCCGCTAGTAATATATATATATAAGATTGATGGTTTAATTAAACAATAATGCGTTGCTCTGAAAAACAAAGAAACGACAATTAAAGTTAATATTTACAATTTAAACCAATAATTTTCACTTTATTTGATCGGACACCCGAGGTTTTTTTATCAGCATTCGTATTTTTGACATATTTGTCTGTCTATGATGTACGATCAATCACTTTCACAATGCGCACCAGAATTCAAAATTAAGTACTATTTCTTTACATATATTTTTCTATTTTCTTTCCACAGAAGACACAGCAGCGCCGCTATTAGTAAATACGGCACGTCGACTCAAGAATGCTCCTGCCTCTTCAGCAAAGTCTTCAAGCTGCCGTGCAGGCATATACTCATGTTGACCACAGAACTAAAGGTATAAAGATAAAGAAAAAGATTTTTTATTTGCCAAAGACATGTGTTTGTAAGGTTAGAGGTAATAGGTATACATTTCGTGGTTCAACATGCTGGACCGTTAGTCGGTATGCAAACATATTTGAGAGAATGACGTGCACTAGTTTGACATTAATTAAAATTTATCATTAAAAAAATCGTCAATACTATAGTAACATTTACAAATTAACAACATTTTTGATTTCTTTCTAAAGAGTACACCATTTAGCTCTTTCAACTGTTTAGGTAGCTTATTAAAAATTTTAGGAGCTATACTCACAATACTTTTTCGCACTAATGCTGTGTTAGCTTGATGTGTTTGTATTCTACTTTTATCTCGTCTGTTTCTACACACATTGTCAGATAGCCGGGGAAACAGATATAATTAAGCATTTTAATACGTATACATACAGGGTGTCCCACAGCCATGCCACATGCAGGGAAAGTACCTTAAATATTGTTGATACACCATTTTACTGAAAGAAGACTTCATTTTGATTTTTAAAACAATTTAAACAGCATTCAAAGATTTTTGAATAATCGCCTGTCTGAACCGGGAATCGAACCCGCCAAATTGTATAAAAAATCACACTTCTTTTAACGATACCGATCAAACGGCTCAATCGTAAGTATTTTTTTTATTCAAGTAACATAGCATCTTAAATTTAAGGGTGTACCACGTGCAGGAGACGAGATGTTGGTGTCCCCCTTACAGCGCTGTGTGAAATGACATTCGTTATATAAGAATGTAAATGAAGCGTGTTTGTTTGTTGCAGGTTAAAACGCACATTCCATTCGAGCCGCGGTGGACGGTCCAGCACTGTTTATTCGGCTGTGATAGCACACCGAGCACAACTGCGAACACAGGTACCTTGTATAAGACAGTACGTTGTATAAGGCAGTACGACACACTTCTAGTACGTTGTATAAGGCAGTACGACACACTTATAGTACGTTGTATAAGACAGTACGACACACTTCTAGTACGTTGTATAAGGCAGTACGACACACTTATAGTACGTTGTATAAGACAGTACGACACACTTCTAGTACGTTGTATAAGGCAGTACGACACACTTATAGTACGTTGTATAAGACAGTACGACACACTTCTAGTACGTTGTATAAGGCAGTACGACACACTTCTAGTACGTTGTATAAGGAAGTACGACACACTTCTAGTACGTTGTATTGACAGTAGGAGATATTTCTGGTACATTTAAAATGAAAGATATGTTTATTTCTAAATATAAGCAGAACTAAAGTTAGTACAGAATTTGTATGGTTTAAGTAGAGATAATTAATTTACAAAAGTGCTAATGATTCCCACACTAGGCTGGGCCTGTATTGTGGGAACCAATATTATTACCTGGTTTCAAGGAAAAATTTAAAAAATGGCACCTCTTAACGTGCCCCAATTTAATGTCAAATCTATGCAGAGTTAAACAAAATAAAGTTTGTTAGACACAAAATAAAAACAATCATTGTATAAGTAAGACAGTATGAGACACTTCTGTTACATTATAAAAGACACTATAAGTTACTTCTTATACGTTGTATAAGACACTTCCGATACGTTGTATAATACACTTCCGATACGTTGTATAAGACACTTCCGATACGTTGTATAATACACTTCCGATACGTTGTATAAGACACTTCTCATACGTTGTATAAGACACTTCCGATACGTTGTATAAGACACTTCCGATACGTTTTATAAGACACTTCCGATACGTTTTATAAGACACTTCCGATACGTTGTATAAGACACTTCTGATGCGTTGTATAAGACATTTCTGATACGTTGTATAAGACACTTCTTATACGTTGTATAAGACAGTACAATATACAGGTACCTCTTTAGTACTACTGCTGTTTTTGTTCAACTCTGGGTTGATTCATCCCATCATCAGTCCATATACTATAATGTCGTCTGTCCATCGATTCACTTATCAGCTATTTAATTCATCTGTTTCGTGTGTAGGTGGCGCTAGCTACATGGAGCAAGTGGTGGTAGAAACGGACACTCAGCACAGACAGATTCAACAAACGCCGCAGCAAATCCACCAGGTAATAATGAATTTAAGAATTTACGAACGTGTTTGAGCTGCATATTGTTCACAACAGTCTGCAGTTAAAGTCATTTAAAACGGGATATTTACCATGATTTGATTTTTGAGTTATCCAATATTTGTTCGTTCGTAGCAAAAGACAAAAAAATGAGGGTAGATCGGTATGTCTGCCCATAAAAACTAACTCGCAGTGCCTTCAGTTATTCCGTGATCATGGCGCATGAAACTGTGCCGAAATATTGGATAACTCAAAAATCAAATCATGGTAAATATCCCGTTTTAAATGACTTTAGTGTTAAGAACCATGATAATTTCAAAAGTTTTAGTCTGCAGGTAGCTTAATTTTTTTTACATTTTAAATCATCATTATCATCATCATCAGCCTATATTAGTCCACTGCTGGACATAGGCCTCCCCCAATGAGCGCCATAGCGCCCTGTCTTCGGCTTGACGCATCCAGCATCTACCTGCAGTCTTTCGCAGGTCGTCATCCCACCTGGTCGGTCCATTTTAAATGCTATTTTCTAATTTAGATTTAACTAACTTGAGCTACCTGTAGACTGTTTGTAGAAATCTGCAGTTAGATTTATTGGTTCAATTTTAAATTCTATATCTTATTTGTTTCTATTATTCGATTGTAACATTTTTTTTATAGTAAAATCCACCAAAAATTTAATTATATGTGTATACAGTACTGAAGAAATGAAAATCATAAACAAAAAGTATATCTATTACTGTGAATTGTCAAATGAAATCAATAATTTATTTATTATCATCATTATTTATTTATTTACAGGTGAGCGGCGTCAGACAACAGCAGTACGTATTAGCAGCGCCGGGACAACAAGCAACTCCTGTCTCACAAGTTAGTTATCATATTCATTCATATTTATAATTCATTTAACCCTTAATTACTCGCGTGGGGTGTTTAACACCCCAGCGACTGTTTGATCGTCTCTAGTTATTGGAGTTTCGAATTTACAACGCTTATTTTTAAATCTTTATCATAAACTAGCTGCTCCCCGCGGCTTCGCCCCCGTGGAAATCTATGTGTCAAATTGTTTAAATGATAAAAAGTATCCTATGTTAGACTCCTGGTTCTAAGCTACCTCTCCACAAATTTTCAGCTAAATCGGTCCAGCCGTTCTCGAGTTATAAGTGTTGTAACAAACACGACTTTCTTTTATATATATAGATAAAAGTCTGATTGTTTCTGTAAATCATATATAAAAGTCTGATTTTGTATGTATTTGGTAGTTTTTTCTACGCGAGTACTTATGTATGTTTTATGCGCGACTAACTAAGGGTTAAAAAGAACAGCACTCTATTTAGTACGTCAGATAGATTATGAGAAGATATTGGACAAGTATTTTGTCTTTTATCAATCAAACAAAAAAATACAAAAATAAAGCGCGACAATAATGGTGGGAGTGGCTAGTGACGTCACGCGGCACTGTAACTGGCTATATCTAACATTTTTTTATTCACTGACAAAAAAAAACTTGTTAAGACTGCATAATTCGAGCGTGGGAAATTGTGATAGCACACCCACATATATATTTTTTACTCACACAGGCGCATCGCGCATTAATAGTAGTACTCTAAAAACGAATAAATCTTTTTTCGGCATTTCGCACATGTTACATATTCATTACGCGTTTTGTCTTCATAGAATGTTTAAAAATGTCACAGAAAACACGCAATGTATTTAGCCATTAGCTAGTCGCACTGCCAAGACCGCGGCCGCGTAGTGACGTTAGGTGGGTAGCCAGCGGCAAAGGGTCGGGTCAAAGTGTAAGCGTTCTGGATTTTACCTAAGTTAAGCTTTTGGTTCTTTGTGATATTGACAAGTCAATGTTTTGCGTAATATGGGAAATGTGGGGTTTCATAGATGATCTATTAATAAAAAAAGGTTATGCAGATTAAAACAATTACAGGGATGAAACCAATTTACTTTATTTGTTTTTCTGGTATATTTACTTTTTTTATCTTAGTGATAGTTGTCTCATTTTCGTTCTTCCGTTTTTTTGTTTCGCGTATAGATTTTCTTTTTTTAATTGCCTCCATCAAGTAAGTGGGCTCTCTTATCTTGTTTTAAATGTGCAACAAAATAATTATTTATCTACCTCCATTTTCCTGTCTAATCTAGAATCTACTATTTCCGGGAGCATACAATCGAGATAAAACATTTTTAACTTTTCTTCCATATTATTTTTCCAGAAGTCATCATCTTTTTTATTTATTTCAACTTTCATGTCCACGCTGGTCCAAGCCATAAAAATGCATTCAATTTTTTGAGTGATATGAAGCTGCCCTTGGACCTGATAATACCAGTCCTGATTCGTATTTATTATCCGGTCTCCTATTGCATTACGTTTCCCGAAAGTGATCTTTTTCGTTTTGACGCGGTCATCGATAGACCTTGTTAGCACGAGTATGGACACTTTATTTCAACGATTTTATCATCATCTAATATTCCATCAGGGCTTGCTCCTAGATAATTTATTTTTGGGTTCATGAATAACCTGCATTTCTTTTTGTTTTCTTGCATTGAAAGATCTTCTCGTTTCCTGCAATAATAAGTATTATTAGAAATATCTTTGTATCATGCATATCTTATTATTACATTCTATTTTCAAAAAATATTTTTTAAGTTAGTTTTTTATAAAACCATCTTCACACAGACAAAAACAGTACATTAATTCAGTAGTTACCATAACAAAACAATATGAAAACAAATATACATATATAACTAGGGTGCCTGCATAAAGAAACTGGTTTCCCGTAGGTAAGGAATGGATTGAAACTTTCAATCATGTACAAACATTCAGGCAAAACTTATAACAATATTTTTGGTCTTCAAGCACAGTCGGCTAAAAAACTAGTATATTGTAAGTACTTACTGTTTTTTTTTAATCATACCTTTTTTTGTGCTTGTAGTATTTTTTTTTTCAGTTTTTCCATATCTACCTGAAATAGGTATAAATCAAGTTATTAATAGCTGTCTACTACAAGAATCCTTGCGTTAATTGCACTTTTTTGTAGTTTGTGCCAAAATGGTCGCAAATGTATATTTTTATGATCAGAAACCAGACCTAATTAAAAAAAATTAAGATTTACCACTTAAGATTAGATCACTGATTTAGATTTACCACTGAAAAAGATTTACTTCACAAAAACAATTTTATAACCTAAACTAAGTTTTTAGATTGTTTATTTTTTAATTTGGATCCTTTTCGTAACTTACGTCTTTGATTTTGTAGAAATTGATATCCAGGAGGGAAAACTGCGATAAAAAGAGTCAGCCATCTTGGATTTAGAAATATAATAATAAAATATAAATTGATTGCAATAACAAACAGCCTGTATATATAATTAATTACTGTGTATGTGATGTGCTACCATTTTGACACAAAGAACAAAAAAGTAGTGTATACATGCATAATATACACCTTCCTAAACGTATCGGTAAATTAGTTGCGATTTTAATCAGTATCTATGAGTTTAAATATGTAATTCGTAAGATAAAAAATACATAATAAAATTCACATACCTGGTTCGTCTACTTGCTCAAAGAATACAAATTAGCGTCCGACACTCGCGACCCACCCTAAGTGTCAATCACCCAATCCAAATTGAACTACGAACGGACGTGCTCCCACCTTGAATTCTGAGATGGTACTGAATTTTCAGGCGCGCGCACTCTAATATAAATCGAATTACGAGAAGCTACTTGCGTCATACTAAAATGTATGGGCAACGAGAACGATTTGCGCTAAAAAAATTAATGATCTTTAGGCTTAGATTACTTCGTTTTGGTTTGAATTAGTAAAAAACTTGAATGGTGAATCTATTATTTATACTTTCTGCTCACGATTTAATCAAAAATATTTTCAAATATAATAACGAAATAGCACAGAAACTCAAAATAAAAAACGTCGATTTCGATGTTTTCGATCAATGTTGACGAATTTTTTTTTCGAAAATTAACAATTATTTTATAAATATCACGTGGTGAAAGTGTAGACTGATCTGTTAATCATTTGTATTTTTATTTGTAATGTCTTTCCATGGAGTTAGTTCTTTAATTTTTTTTAAATAGTAAGTGCCTTTCGCTCATTGTTTTAGGGACGGGCCCCTTAAATAATAGTTTGTTAGAAAACATAAAAATTACTTTAAAACAAAACAATAACTATAATAGACGAAATAAAAATAAAATAGTACTCCCTGATACAACCCTAACAACTGTTAGCAAAAGCCCCAAATTTAGATTAATTAAAATATTTAACAAACTACCTGAAATCCTAAAATGCGAACCAAAAGATCATATATTTACGAAACACTTCAAAACTTTACTGCTACAAAAATGCTATTATTCAATCCACGAATTTTTCTCCGATGACAATTTAAAACAAAAAACTGAAAGTGTACTAGCTGACATACCTACAGATTAAATTAGTAAGCCTATCTACCTAATCATGACATTCCTATAATTTCTATATGACATTCCTATAATTCCTATATGACATTCCTAATTTTATAAATAATGATTGTTTAGAATTTTAGGCTAATATTTAAAAAGAACCCAAAAATTGTTGTGCCCTGACAGGGTTTTTATGCATTGTGTATCTACCCACTAAGACTACACCTAAGATACTACCTGTATGCATGAAATTACAATAAATGATATGAATTATGAATTATAAATATCTATAAGATTGATGGTATTTAATTAAACAATAGTGCGTTGCTCTGAAAAACAAAGATTTATTTTTAACAAATTAAAAACTAACTTAGGTACAATACAAGCAATCCTTATAATCTAATTAGGAATCTATCTTACCTGAAAAACAAAGAAACGACAATTAAAGTTAATATTTACAATTTAAACCAATAATTTTCACTTTATTAGATCCGACACCCGCCCCCTGATTATGTAACTGCGACCGGTTTGCGACAGGCGAAAATTAAGCAATCAGTGCTGTCAAAAGCCAATTTTGTATTAGATAACACTAGGTTTCCCTCTGCCGGACAATCGGTGAACTAAAAATTGCTTGCTAAAATTGCGGTCGCGGTCGCTGTTGCTGTTGCTTTTACATAATCAGCCTGTCGTATTTTTGACATGACATCTGTCTGCCTATGATGTACTGTCACTGTCAATGTGTCCGATCAATCACTTTCACAATGCGCACCAGAATTCAAAATTCACTGTCAATGTGTCCGATCAATCACTTTCACAATGCGCACCAGAATTCAAAATTAAGAATGCCTTATGTAAATTTGTATATAATAATGATATAAAATTGTAATTAGTATACCTTTTTCCTTAGTGCTTTTATATATATCATGCAGTTTTTAGTAAGATATTTTAGCACTGTTTTTTCTTAGTTTCTTGTTTGTAGTTTTGTAGTACATTTTGTTGATTCATGGTTAATGTTTTTCTTTATTGTAAATATTATTTCTAATTTCTATATTTTGTACTATTCGTGTAAGTTACCTTCCCTTATAAAGCTTGCGATGCTACCATGAGACGGACACTGGCAAAATTGCGTCAATCCAGACGCAGAGCCATCTAGGAAGAAGTTGAAAGTTGAAGTTGAAGTATATTTCTTTACATATCTTCTGATAATCTAACTGAAGGACTTATTCGAATATTTTAGGACACTCGACGTCTTAAAATATTTGAATAAGTTGTAGAAAGGCCTAGCCTTTCTATGTCCGAAATGGAACAAATTGTTGTATACCAATGTATGATATTACCTTTCCTATGGATGTTTTACGCAATTTTACAACAAAATAATTCTTTAAGTAGAGGATGTCCGTCGCAAATATGACTGAAAAATATACAATATGATGTTTTTTAATAATACACATGTTTGTTCCAGGTAATATTCTGCGGGAACAACGTGGGCGGAGTCAGCGGAGTCAACTCTCACTCCTCTCCCGTAATTTCCTCCGTGC
This sequence comes from Eupithecia abbreviata, assembly GCA_943735965.1. NCBI lineage: Eukaryota > Metazoa > Arthropoda > Insecta > Lepidoptera > Geometridae > Eupithecia > Eupithecia abbreviata. Next base: position 4,368,869 of record OX031003.1, on the reverse strand, counting down.
TACCTGCAGGCGGCGCCGTGCTGACACCGCACGCTATGCATCAGTAGCTTGAAACGACTATAAGCAGCTTGAAACAGTTATAAGCTACTTGAAACACGTATATGTGAAAACGTGGGTATGCCGTGATAAAACCGTATGTCACTTGAAACATGCGACTTGAAAAACGTCATGTACGTGTCTTGAAACACGTCGAAGTAACTTGAAACCAGAAGTCGAAAAATACTCTCGCGACTCTCGTGTTAGCTGAGAAATGTGTGGCACAAGTGTAATACATGCAAGCTACCTGAAAGACATACCAGTAACTTGAACACAAGCAAACCATACAAGTAACTTGAAAAAAAAAGTTGAAACAGTTCAAATGGGTCACTTGAAACGACCATTCGTTATTACATAATATTCCTCGATGTGGATTTTAATAGTGCAGTCACTTTGCCAAAATATTGGGTCAATCTCACAATATGAGTCAACCAACTAGAAATTATTATACACCGTCATTTAGGCTTAATAACGAACAAACTGTGTCTAAGTGTCTCCGCACTCTTATCAAAAACAGTTAAGCCCATGAAAAAAACTCTGCAACAAAATGTGTAGCAAATTTTATGCTCTATAAGTTTATAATAGACTAGCGGACCTTCCCGGCTTCGCACGGTTTTAGTATGGAACCCTAACTTTTTTGAAAATATAGCCTATGTTTACCGGGGATAGTGTAGCTTCCCAGGTGAAAGAATTTTCCAGTAGTTTCAGAGCATATTCATTACAAACAAACAAACAAAAAATCAAACCTTTCCTCTTTATAATTAGATAGATGTCATCATCATTGGAGCTATAGAAGCCTAGATAATTGCGAAAAACCAAGTTCTGTGACACAAATTCGGTTTTTCGCAATCATCTAGATTTGACTTCTTTTTTTTTTTTTTTTAAATGTTGCAAACTAGTAGAACTCGTCAGACCACTGGATCTGTAAGTACGCTAGTCTGCGGTTACTCTTAACACTTTGATTGCTGAAAACGCACGGTATGAGTTTTCTACAAGTGACTAATATGCGTAAATCCACACTAGCGCAGCGGCTGAGAAAATACAGATCTTTGTGACTCAGCACAGCCGTAATATTTTCGAACGAAACGCATGTGCGGCGCAACACAACCGCTGTGTAGAGCGGCAGCACGAATTTTTTAGGTTAAAAAAAGATCGCAGTCGTCGAAAAAAAATCGCAGTCAAAGTGTTAACGCCAAAATTAAGGTGTATACGCGTTTTCAGCTCGATGACTCCAATTGCTGCGTTTAAACGTAATAATTTATATCCATTAACTCTTTCAATTACTTAAAGCCCCGTCCACTTTAAGTAATTGAAAGAGTTAATGGTAGAAAGAATGACACTTCCTTGATGGGGTTTTGACGTTATTATAGCACGATTGGCTTGTAAAACCAAAAATAAAAGGGATGTTAATGAAATGGTTGTAAAAATGTTATTAAAGTAAGGGCTGATTTTTCAATCAATAACTAATGATTTCCTTCCGGGACCCAGGGTGTTGCAGCATTAATAAAAAATAAAAAAATGCTGGACAATTCACACAACATTATCTAGCCCCATGTTAAGCAGAGCTTGTGTTATGGGTACTAGATAACTGATATACATAATACAATACATTACATAGATAGATATTTTTTTATTATACATAGAAAACGACCAGAACACCCGGAACAAATATCTGCAGATCGTACACGCATTTGTTCCGAGGCGGGAATCGAACCCGCAACCTCCTGCGTCGCAGGCGGACCTTCGCCCACCGCGCCACATCGGTCGTCTAACAGTTGTCGTACACACAATTGTCCCGCCTTGGAACAATTGTGTGTACGATCTGCAGATATTTGTACCGGGTGTTCTGGTCGTTTTCTATGTATAATAAAAAATATCTATCTATGTAATGTATTGTATTATGTATATCAGTTATCTAGTACCCAAAACACAAGCGCTGCTTACCATGGGGCTAGATAATGCTGTGTGAATTGTCCAGCATTATTTATTTATTTATAGGAAAAAGATATCAGGAGTTATGGGTTAAAAAATCAGTTAACATTCTATAATAGGATAACAAAGCTTTTGTTTTAATTTAATAGGACTTATCTCAATTTAGCTAATTCATATGGAATTTTCTCGACAAGTTAGATTTTGATAGGCATTGGTGTCGGAGAATAATACTTAAAAAACTGTACTAAGGCTGATTCGCTGACCATCAGCGCGTTGTTCGTCAGCGCCGACGATCAGCGTGACCCAAAAATCAGCGTAAGGAATTTTCAGTCGGTTTTAAGTTTTTTGAAGCAAATTATTATGTTCGCATTTCGACGTTAAAACGTGTATTTCACGGTATTCGGTAAAAAAATAGCACTGCATTCTCTGTATATAGGCGGCACCCCGAGGCACACTAGCGCCGTCTATTTTATCATATTATTAGGTTAAACAAAGGAAATTCTACATTAGTTTTACAAGTAAAACGACCAAAATTTTACATTTTGGACGTTTTACTAGTAAGTCGTTTTGCCGCTCAAGACATTGCCACCATATAGACGTTTTAATATGCCGACGTTCTGCAAACTACGTCGTTTTCCTTGATAGACCTTCGGATACGGAGCGATTATAAGGTAGAATAGGTGGCGCTAGTGTGCCTCGGGGCAATAGCTTAATCTCTCTTTGGCTTGGTGTGAACTACCTGAAATAAATTAGAAATATAATAAAATGTAAATATAATATTATTATGTAGTTATTGTATCTGTTACGAGGCGTTTTGTTATATCATTATTTGATAATACATAGTATTTTACGACTTTTAACTGATGGTTCAGTTTGTGGATGGAGCAATAATATACTGCAGAAACCACACAAGTCAAGTAAAGAAGGAAAATACATATATTTGAGACCATACATAACACAACACGACACATTACATAATAAGAAAGAATACAAACAAGAAAAAAATATAAGGAAATAGATAAAACACACAGGTATAGTTTGACCGAAACCGCTGTACCGCTCCTTAGGAAAGTGCGGCGAGGTGGGGGGTGAGGAAAAAAGAGCAAGAGTACGCGTTGACGGCAGACTGATGGATCGGAGCGGCCGATACTTCCCCCCCGTCTCGCCGCTCGCATACCTCAGGCGCGGTACAGCGGTTTCGGTTAAACTATACAAATACGTGTTACATAAGGGGCCAAAAGGGTCCCTGTCTCAGAATATGCCGCTACAAGCCGGAGATAGTAGCGACGATGATTTTCAGACAGGTCCCTTTGTGGTGGCACAAAGCTTGAATACATTAGGTAACATAAAAGAAGACAAGAGCAGGTAACATAAAAAAAGAGCCAGATAGAAAAGGAAAAACGAAGTAGTAAGTACTTTAGGATTTCTCAAATACATGCAGTTTTTATCAAGCTGTTCCTTCGCTATTGCAGTGACTTATGTGGTTTCTTATAGAATACATCTCCAGGCCGAAATCAAGATACAATGCTATCAATTATCTGCTTAAACTAAAATTCACGCTCGTTGCTTTCAGATATAATTAACACATTGACTGCTGAAATCACACGGTATGTGTTTTCTACAAGTGACTAATATGAGTAAATCTAGCGCAGCGGCTGAGAAAATACAGATCTGTGTGACTCAGCACAGCCGTAATATTTTTCGAACGAAACGTATGTGCGGCGCAACACAACCGCTGTGTAGGGCGGCGAATTTTTTAGGTTAAAAAAAAGATCGCAGTCGTCGAAAAAAAACCGCAGTCAAAGTGTTAACGTTAATCTTGTCTGTCCTTCAATAAATACTATATAACTTTAAGGTTTAGTATAATTTAAAAAATGTAACATCAACAGTGATTATAGTTCTGTGGTAGTACATTGAAAAAACGAATATACGTAACCTAATCTAATTTTATCTGAAAATTTTGAAACTACATATCATGGTTATTAACACTAAAGTCATTTAAAACGGGATATTTACCATGATTTGATTATTGATTTGATTTTTGTGTGTCGTGATCGAGCTGCGTTCGATAATAATGAAAACGGTGGTAGTTCTAATGTTCGTAGCAAAAGATAAAAAATGAGGGTAGATCGGTATGTCTGCCCATAAAAACTTACTCGCAGTCGCAGTGCCTTCAGTTATTCCGTGATCATGGCGCATGCAACTGTGCCGAAATATTGGATAACTCAAAAATCAAATCATGGTAAATAACACGTTTTAAATAACTTTACTTTTATCTGATTTATTTTGGAAGGGGGGATTCCCTAACACCTCGACGCCTAGTCGCTTAGCAAGTAAATTATATTTTTTTGTTGGGATTGTTGACAATTATCGTATCTTGAATTCGGCTGGAGTAAAGCTACAAAACAAAATCGAAATCCTATATTCTTAATTATATTTAATAAAATGGTATTTTGCCGTTAGAATACTTAATATGGGCTTTAGACTGAATGTTTTCTTCCTTGTTTTAACTGATTACATAGCTAAATGTATTTGTAACTTATTGCATATGGTGTACCTTTTTAAAATAACAAATAAACAAAAGTACAGAATTACTTTGTTTTTATTATGGTAAACATCTGACCTATCATCTTAGCCTATAGCAGTCTACTGCTGGACACAGGCCTCCCCCAATAAGCGCCATAGCGCCCAGTCTTCAGCTTGCCGCATCCAGCATCTACCTGCAGTCTTTCGCAGGTCGTCATCCCACCTGGTCGGAGGGCATCCAACACTACGTTTACCGAGTCGTGGTCTCCATTCAAGAATACGTTTGCCCCAGCGGCCGTCGGTTCTTCGCGAGATACGGCCGGCCCTGCCACTTCAGCTTGCTAATTCTTAGAGCTATGTCGATAACTTTGGTTCTCTGACCTATACAATCCTACTAATATTATAAACGCGTAGTTTTGTATGTTGTAACAAGTAATAATGGGTTTGGAAGGTATTGATTGTTATGGCTTTTAGATAATGAAGCCCTTGGCCTTTCAGCCAGCCAAGATACGCTATGCAAGAGTCATCTCCACTGCACCCAACAACGACCATGCCTGCAACATGGCCAAGCGGTTACCAAGCTGAGCTTTATCAAGCAGTTTTTGACAGAATTCATAGACTTCACTAAACCTATGTAGGTAAAATAAAAGTTGACTGCCATTATGTTTATCAACAAATAGTTGTACCCTACTTGTCACTAGATGGCGCGTTTTGCTGCGGTAAGTTAGAAAATACAGTCGTGTAAATTTCAAACGGATAGCATCTTGCAGTTGTTTTCTACTTGTCACTAGATGGCGCTTTGCGGTAAGTTTGATTGAAGTCATGTGAATTACAAACATTGACAGCTTTTTCCAGGAGTTGTTGCTACTTGTCACCAGAAGGCGCTTTTATGTATTATGCTCTAAAGTTATGTTATGTAAATATGGTTACACACTCTATCGAATAAATGAAACCGAAAGTATACTTCTAAAGGACTCCTAATTTATGTTTTTCTCCCCTAAATTGTAGTTTGTATTAGTTTCTAATTTATTTTTAGTTTTGTTTTAGTTACTTCCTATTTGTTTTTTTTATATCTGTTCTTTAAAATTATGATTTTTTTGTTTCTGTTTCTTTTAAACTTTATTTTGTATAACTCTGCATAGATTTGTCATTAAATTGAGGCACTTCTTACCAGGTAATCATATTGATTCCCACGATACAGGCCCAGCCTAGTGTGGGAATCATTAGCACTTTTGTTTATTAATTCTCTCTAATTAAACCATACCAAATCTGTATTAACTATAGTTCTGTTTAGATGTAGTAACAAACATATTTTTCATTTTTTTTTTTTTTCAGATAGTTTTTATGGCTTTCAGCCCCTAGGCCTAACGTTCCGATCCGATCGTACAAAAAACTAAGCAAGAGACTACTCCTGCTTAGCGTTTGCTGGTCCACCATGATTTATTTTATTTATTTTTATATATTTGGGAAACAAAAAGCTTATGCTACAATTAATAGTACATTTAAAATATGAGTAAATGAAGCTAACACTGTTTCCACTTGTAGTGCGCCAATAATATAACTGATTACAATAATAATGAGGTAATTACAGAAGAAAAAATAAAACAAAACTTTTGAAACTATCATGGTTATTAACACTTAAGTCATTTAAAACGGGATATTTACCATAATTTGATTCGTTATATGATCGATTCGTTATATGAGTTCTTGATTTATAGCCCTTGATATATACAGTATGTATTATACTATCTGTGATTTATAGTATAAAATCTGTAGCCTATTTTAGAAATACTTACCTGACACACCCTTAAATTGACACAAGGGTTATACAATGTGTATTGTCGAGCCTTAATCAAACGAGATGTACGGATACACGACATATATTTATCGATAAAAAATAAAAAATTATATGTACCTATCTCAAAAATAAAACCGATTTAATAATTTTTTTAATCAAAACTACTTCATCTGGTTATTTTCTTCGTTCCTTTTTGAGTAAACGGTGTATTTTATTCAAAGTAGCCTCATTTGAAAGCTAGATAGTCTACCTAGCTAAGAAAAAAATACAATTTCTGTACATAAGTCTTTGAATAAAATACTCAAAAAGAAAAGAAGAAAAAACCAGATGAAGTAGTTTTCATTAAAAAAAATATTAAATCGGCTTTATTTTTGAGATAGGTAACATATAATTTTTTATTTCTTGTTTTTTATCGATAAATATATGTCGTGTATCCGCATATCTCGTTTGATCAAGGTTCGACAATACAAATGAAAATGAAAAGTTTTTATTTCTTTAAGCTTACAAATAAGCACTTAGACAGGTCATATTTTATAGTTCACTTCAATTTTTTGTCCACCAGTGGAAGAAGTGAGAAGAAACCACTAGTATATTCATAACTTATGTGTCTAGTACATTTGATTTGCTTATCTGTAAGTTGGTAGATTTTGATTTGGAGCAAAACTCGTTCCAAGCTTTTTTATCTTCTAAGTAATCTGATATTTTGTAATAAGCTTTTTTACAAAGAATGTGTTTAACAATTTATTTATTGATAATTTTTGCAACTCACTTGGAGTTTTGTTGTAGAAGCGTATACATTGCCCTTTAAAAGATACATTTATCTTGTGTAGCCTAGTTGTGGGCACAGCGAGTTTATTCTTATTTCTAGTATTTACATTATGTATATCACTTTTTTTAGTGAACCGATTGATATTTTTATGAGTGTACAACAAGTTTACATAAATATATTGACACGGTACTGTCATTATGTTTATTTCTTTGAATTTTTCACGCAGGGATTCTCTGGGACCCATATTATAGATCGCACGAACAGCCCTTTTCTGCAACACAAATACGGTGTTTATATCTGCAGCGTTCCCCCACAGTAGTATGCCATAAGACATAATACTATGGAAGTAGCTGAAATACACATTGTATAATAAAATATTTATTCCGGAGGTATACTTTACTATCGTCATCGTCAACCTATGTCCACAGCTGGACATAGGCCTTCACTAATGAGCGCCATGTCTTCAGCTTGCCGCAACCAGCATCTACCCGCAGAAACAACCTACAAATGAAGTTGCAAGCTTCCTTACTAAAATCAACAAAAATGGATATTTCCACCATATTATAAAACTCATCATCATCATCAGCCTATATTAGTCCACTGCTGGACATAGGCCTCCCCCAATGAGCGCCATAGCGTCTTCGGCTTGACGCATCCAGCATCTACCTGCAGTCTTTCGCAGGTCGTCATCCCACCTGGTCGGAGGGCGTCATACACTACGATTACCGAGTCGTGGTCTCCACTCAAGAACACGTTTGACCCAGCGGTCGTCGGTTCTTCGCGAGATATGGCCGGCCCACTGCCACTTCAGCTTGCTAATTCTCAGAGCTATGTCGATAACCTTGGTTCTCTGTCGGATGTATTCGTTACGAATCCTATCCTTCAGAGAAACTCCGAGCATAGCTCTTTCCATTATAAAACTAACTACTATTAACTCTTGAATATTTTACAAAATAAAAATCTTTGTATTTTACATATTTCTTTATTCATTTTATTTTAACTTACAAGTTGTATATCAATATTCTTATAAAAATTATTTACAGATCAATAAACTTAAATTATCAAATAAACTTTAAAAAAAACATAAAACAATAATTCCCTGCACCTTGCCAAACTAACAAAGACCCAACAATATTAAATAATAAATAAATAATTCTGGATAATTCACACAGCATTATCTAGCCCCATGGTAATCAGCGCTTGTGTTATGGGTACTAGATAACTGATATACATAATACAATATATTACATAGATAGATATTTTTTATTATACATAGAAAACAACCAGAACACCCGGAACAAATATCTGCAGATCTTACACACAATTGTTCCGAGGCGGGAATCGAACCCGCAACGTCCTGCGTCGCAGGCGGACCTTCGCCCACCGCGCCACATCGGTCGTCAAAAGAAAGAGGTTGCCTCTGCTTAGCGGTAGGATTCGGTTGGTATACCGATTATCGAAGGCTATTATCAGAGATTTTGAGTGATAGCTTGGGTCTAAGTGATGCTGTATTAATTTTGAGCATTATTTCGCTAATAACTTAATGTAACTAATCAAAGCTTAGACTTTGCCGCCAAAAACTCCACAACAAACTTTTCTACCCTCTCCGGATTCGTCAAATGCACATCATGCCCTCCTTCCACTTTAATAATTTGAAACCGTTCACTTTCCATTAGATTTAATATTTTATCTGCACTTTCCTTTCCATTTTTGTAAGGGTTCGAAGTTTGGTCGGTGGCGGCGATGAGCAAAGTCGGGGGCGCGTGGATAGTGAAGAGGCGGTGGTAGTATTCGATGGGGTAGTTTTGCGGGGCTGGGTATTTTAGCCGTCTGTCCCAAGATAATCTGAAAAAGATAGGTAGTTTTGAGACAAGTTAAGGGTCCGGAGACCTTCGCTTGCAAAAATCGCTCCGAATATCGCTGTCCCTGTTTAACCCTTGCGCCGCGCCCCATGCGTGCGCGATAGCAATATTAGCCGTTCAAAATTTGGTTTGCTCCGTAATACCAAAAATTATGACTGAAAACTTTTTGTATTCTTCACAAAGTATTGTTATTCTGTAACTAGACAATATAAGCTATGTTCCTTAATAAATAACACGTAAGATATTGGTGTTTTTAATACGAAGCAAATAGGAAAAAAACTTGTCCATTTTCGCATAAAAATGTGCAAAATGCGATTGGCTTTCATTTAATTTTAGGTGAGTATTTTGAAAAAAAAAACTTTTTAGGAACGTAGATAATTACTATTCAAATACAAATAATACAATATTATAGTGGAAATATGCTTGAATTGGAAATCATTTTGGTATTACGTTTGTATGAAGAATTCGTCCTCCGGAGGCCTCTTAATGCGTTATTACTATGGCTGTACATGTATCAATCAGAAGATAGCTTTCGCCGATGGCTTCTATTACTCCTTAAACAGGTCAAAAATGTGTTCAAATTCACTAATTTCAATAATTAGACATTATTTGAAATTAGTTTCTGCCCGCGGAGAAACTACGCGTTGTTTCTATCGAAACCTTTTAAGGTTATTAGTATCTCATGAACCAAACCAAACCAAAGCTATCGACATAGCTCTGAGAATTAGCAAGCAGAAGTGGCAGTGGGCCGGCCATATCTCGCGGAGAACCGACGGCCGCTGGGGCAAACGTGTTCTTGAGTGGAGACCACGACTCGGTAAACGTAGTGTTGGACGCCCTCCGACCAGGTGGGATGACGCCCTGCGAAAAACTGCAGGTAGATGCTGGATGCGGCAAGCTGAAGACAGGGCGCTATGGCGCTCATTGGGGGAGGCCTATGACCAGCAGTGGACTAATATAGGCTGATGATGATGATGATGACTATCTCATGCGAACTGATTTATGCGATGCATATACCTTAACATATATTAATAGGTATTAAAAACTGCTTAATGAATTTGGGTCATTTCCTTCGTTCAACGAAATAATAAGATAAATAGGCGGAAATAATAAGATAAGATATAACGCGAAAGTTTGTAAGTATGGATGGATGTTTGTTACTCTTTCACATAAAAACTACTGAATGGATTTTGATGAAACTTCACAATAATATAGCTTACATATCAGAATAACACATAGGCTACACAATTCATAAAGATATATAGTATATTACCCAAAATATGATTTTGGATAATATACAATACAATATTTTGAATTTGACGACCGATGTGGCGCGGTGGGCGAAGGTCCGCCTGCGACGCAGGATGTTGCGGGTTCGATTCCCGCCTCGGAACAATTGTGTGTACGATCTGCAGATATTTGTTCCGGGTGATCTGGTCGTTTTCTATATATAATAAAAAAAACTATCTATGTAATATATTGTATTATGTATATCAGTTATCTAGTACCCATAACACAAGCTCTGCTTACCATGGGGCTAGATAATGCTGTGTGAGTTGTCCAGCATTATTTATTTATATATATCACCACGCGGGCGAAACCGCGCAGCGCAGCTAGTACTTATATAACTTAATAATTCATGACTGACCTATATTTGTCTCCCTCTACATGATGCAAGTTGCGAGACAGCACTAATTCAGCTTGCTCGCGAGAGAGCGAGCGCGCGCGACAGACCGCTTTGATGGCGTCTTCTCGACGGTATAGCTTCACCTGTACTCAATTAATATTTGATTAAATATTGAACAACAAAATATAGAAAAAACACAAAAAAAGAAAGAAAAAACACAAAAAAAAAATACAAAACAAATGCAGCCAAAAAAAAACTATTGAGAAGGGGGAAAATAAGATATTCCCACAAAACCCAAGGACCGAGGGGTCGTCACCCCTCGAGTTGACGCCGGGGTAATGAGGCCAAGCCTCGAGGCCCCTCTCTGTGCCCCCACCAGGGCCGGAAAGAAACAAAATTAAAAGTAAGAAAATTAAAAGTAAAAAAAATATATATTGAACAGTGAAAAATCTGCAGGGGCTCTACACCATCCGCCAATACTCAGGCTAATTTTTTATTTTTTTGTTTTTGCCTTTTAAAAAGGAGGTTGCGGTTTCGATTCCCGCCTCAGGCCATATGTTTGTACGACCTGCAGTTATTTGTAGATTTGACGACCGATGTGGCGCGGTGGGCGAAGGTCCGCCTGCGACGGAGGAGGTTGCGGGGTCGATTCCCGCCTCGGAACAATTGTGTGTACGATCTGCAGACATTTGTTCCGGGTGTTCTGGTCGTTTTCTATGTATAATAAAAAATATCTATCTATGTAATGTATTGTATTATGTATATCAGTTATCTAGTACCCATAACACAAGCTCTGCTTACCATGGGGCTAGATAATGCTGTGTGAATTGTCCAGCATTATTTATTTATTTATTTGTTCCGGCTGTTAAGGTATATATAATAAAAAACAACTATGTAATGTATCGGCGCTCTGTGGGGGAGGCCTATGTCCAGCAGTGGACTGCTATAGGCTGATGATGATGATGTAATGTTTTGTATTATGTATATCAGTCATCTAGTACCCATAACACTAGCCCTGTTTAACATGGGGCAAAATAATATTGTGTGGATTGTCCAGCATTATTATTTATTTATTTAATATATATTTTTTAAAGTACATGTCGCAAACTCTTCACAGCATGGCAAAAAGTATCAATTAGTTTTGAATCTCGAAATCGACATTACATGCGACAAGTACAATGGGCGGCCTTATCGCTTTGGGCGGATTACTTTAGGCCTTCCCTGACTGCGACATATTCGCAGACGAACTAAAAAAAATATTGTCAGTTTGTTTGATCTATTGTGAGAGGGATGGGTGACTCGTCTTTCTCATATGTAAAATAATCAGTGTAATTGGTGATTGTGCCGTTCTAATTAAATAAATAAATCATCATCATCATCATCATCATCAGCCTATATTAGTCCACTGCTGGACATAGGCCTCCCCCAATGAGCGCCATAGCGCCCTGTCTTCGGCTTGACGCATCCAGCATCTACCTGCAGTCTTTCGCAGGTCGTCATCCCACCTGGTCGGAGGGCGTCCTACACTACGTTTACCGAGTCGTGGTCTCCACTCAAGAACACGTTTGCCCCAGCGGCCGAAAATAAAATTAAATAAATAAATAATAATAAATACTCGCTATAATGACCTACCTCATTATGGTCCCTATGATAGTTTTCATAGAACTGCCTATAGAATGTCGTATAGTACTCCACGAGGTCATGCACCTGCAGCCTCTGTAGGGATGGTCCGAAGTCGAGGAGGACCAGCTTGGTGATTCGACCGGGGAAGACTATGTTGAAGAATAATCCTGAGAATGAAAAGGAATATAGATATGAACAATCAATCTTTAAAGGTAAACTTTAAGAAGTGGCTGATAGTCTGCATCCATATGACGACCGATGTGGCGCGGTGGGCGAAGGTCCGCCTGCGACGCAGGAGATTGCGTGTTCGATTCCCGCCTCGGAACAATTGTGTGTACGCTCTGCAGATATTTGTTACGGTCGATCTGGTCGTTTTCTTTAAATAATAAAAATGCGTCGCAGGCGGACCTTCGCCCACCGCGCCACATCATTCGCCAAAAATATAAACCTTTTTAATATTGTTAGGAGATTTTATACTTTGTAGTGATTATGTGTACAATAAAGAATGTTAATAAGGCCATTAATATTGTTTACCTTGTTCACAGCCCATGGAATGTCCGATGTATACAAACTTATCCCATTCCAAATGTTTAAGGACCGCCTCCACGGCCGCTACGAAATGGAAACGGGAGAGCTTTACACCTAGAAAACATAAGTTATGATAAAACCTTTAACACTTTGACTGCGATTTTTTTTCGACTACTGCGATCTTTTTTTTTAACCTAAAAAAATCGAGCTACCGCTCTAAACAGCGGATGTGTTGCGCCGCACATGCGTTCCGTTCGAAAAACATTACGGCTGTGCTGAGTCACAAAGATCTGTATTTTCTCAGCCGCTGCGCTAGTGTGGATTTACGCATATTAGTCACTTTTAGAAAACACATACCGTGTGATTTCAGCAATCAAAGTGTTAAGTTTCTGTCTAGTTAAGATAATAAATAATACAAGTAAAACTTGATAAATATATTAATATATATTAAATTAATACAATTAATATATATAAATAATTTCGTTTCTTAGTAGGTACCTCGTATTACTAATTATCTACCTTTTAGACATGAATATTGTACCTAGCTTCAATAAGATTGTTTTGACCTAGCGTGAACCCAATATAATTTTGCGCGCGAAGTATAAGTGCGGCTGGTAAGGCGCCACCCGCCCCGTCCGCCCCGCGCTGCGCCGCCGACGAGCTGAGGCGAAATTTGATTTTTGGCCGAGGTAGAGTACGGCCTTTAGGGGCCTCCGGAGGGACGAATTCTTCATACAAACGTAATACCAAAATTATTTGTAATTCAAGCATATTTCCACTATAATATTGCATTATTTGTATTAAAATAGTATTTATCTAGGTTCCCAAATAGTTTTTTTTTCAAAATACTTACCTAAAATGAAATGAAAGCCAATCTCATTTTGCACATTTTGATGCGAAAATGGACATGTTTTTTTGCTATTTGTTTCGTATTAAAAACATCAATATCTTACGTTTTATTTATTAAGGAACATAGCTTATATTGTCTAGTTACAGAATAACAATACTTTGTGAAGAATTCAAAAAGTTTTCAGTTATAATTTTTGGTATTACGGAACAAACCAAATTTTGAACGGCTAATATTGCTATCGCGCACGCATGAGGCGCGGCGCAAGGGTTAGGTTAGGGACAGCGATATTCGGAGCGATTTTTGCAAGCGAGGGTCGACGGACCCTTAAGATGCTTATAAGGGGAAGCGTGTCCAGCAGTGAAATAGCAGAAGTTGTAGAGTAAATGAAGCAAAGATTTTTATGAAACATAGCTCACAGGAAGAAGTCATTTTTAAGAAAAAACACTAAATAATAATTGGTTCAACTGTTTGGGCAGTTAGTAGTTACTAAACAGGTAAACTTATAATACCCCTTTATTTGCTTGAGGATATCAAGATACATATATAGGCAGGTTGTCGATCTCCAACATGAGAGATCCCAACCAACCGGCCAACCTTTAGATCGCATGCGTAAGAGGATTACTACGAGTTTCTCTCATAAACTCGGATTGATACAACATACATGCCTAGCGTGGGGATTTTGGGTAGTTAGCTACTAGCAATGGGCACCTCTAAAAATAAAAATATAAAAGCCGTTATGGCACTTATTTGCTACTGAATTACGCTAATACCACCCATACATTACATAGAACCACCTTACAATCTCTGTGGCGCGGTGGGCGAAGGACCGCCTGCGACGCAGTAGGTTGCGGTTAGATTCCTGCCTAGATATTTGTTTAGGGTGTTTGGGTCATTTTCTATGTTTAATAAAAAATATCTATCTATGTAATGCATTGTATTATGTATATCAGTTATCTAGTACCCATAACACAAGCTCTGCTTAGCTTGGAGCTAGACAATGCTGTGTGGATTGTCAAGCATTATTTTTTTATCTTTTTTTCAAAATCAGTTAAAATTACACACCCATGTCAGAGCTGATTCTGAGATTTGCAGTACAGAGATGTAAATGTCTAAGTAGAGATGAAACAGTTCTTCACTACACAGAATAATATTTACAATTATTACCTTTAGGAAAAGGGTCAGATCTTCCATTCCCGGGCATATCAATGCCTACATAGTAGAATCGTTCAGGCAGGTATTCGAGCAACGGTATGAATGTAGCGAGGCTGTCTTGTCGACCGTGAACTAGCAAAACACGCTCTCCGTTCGGATTACCCCACGATGCCACTGTAATAGTATTGTAAAATGGCTAAGATGCTTTTAAGAACAATATAAAATAAACAATTGATATTGTATTGACAAAGTATATGAGCTATGTAGTACCCAACCCATTAAATAAGCTACATACGTTTAGCGGGGGCCACAAGATGCTGTGTATATTTTAATTGTCCAGCATTATTTATTATAGTAGTAGAGCAACATTATGCTGAGACAGGACTGCTATTGGTTCGCTTTGTGGAGTAGCTTGGTGCTTGTATTATAATACATACATAGTTAATTTTATTTATTTCTTTATTTTTTTGTTACCTTATAGATTATTATTATTTAGTAACAAGCTGTACCTACTTGTGAATCAATAAATGTATTTTCTTTCTTTTCTTTCTTCTATTATTAGCGGGTGAAACCATGGGGCGCAGGTAGTATTATTATAATTCTAAGAAAGTCCCATTAATATTTAGGTTTTCTGTGCCAAATTCTAAAAATGGTTTCAATAGTAGGTAGGTAATGGATGTATTATTTAGAAAGAAAAAGGTTATAAATTGCTTGCTCAAACTTTACCATAGGCTACTTACATGCAATATTTCCCCATGGCGCGGGAATAGTCCATTCTTTTTGAATATTTTTCATTATTATTTACCTAAAGCAGTAAAATCCAAAGAGTTTTATTTACTTTACAAACATCTAACATGAAACACTGAACTTTGATCCCTCGCTCGCTCTTACCGTCGAAATTTATCAACGTAAATAATTGGCGTATAAATCGTAACAGTTTTAGGTACGTAGGTGAAGTACCTACGTAATTAAATTAGGTAGAAATCTTTTTTTTTAATTCATTTTCAGTTATTTTCCAAACAAAACTTCTGAAAATGTAATAACAAAAAGTAAACACAAAACAGCTGATTGAATCTGACGTTGACATTCAATTTGACACTGGTAGGAAACTCATTTTGCTAGTGATGTAATTTACCTGAGTTGATTTACTCATTCATCATGAGTATGTGTTAATGATAGAAGTAGTTAAAGTGAAAAACTGATAAGGTCAAGCTTATTCTTATTAAGCTTATTAAGTTTACTTGATATAATGTTCAATATGCTGAAATAAAAGTCTATCATTATACATTTTAAAAATACTTTATGGTAACCACAACATAATTATTTAATTACCCAATCCCATTCATTTATTCGCATTTATGTAGGTACATAATAATTTTGAGGGTTTCATATTTTAATTAAAATCAGACACTTGTACAAAATTATACTAATCAAAATTATCATAAGGATCTAGTAGAGGTATTGTTCGATCTTTGCTCAAAGAAAAACATAGGGTAGTTTAATTTAGTTAGGCTGTCAACCGACTTTTGATACCCTCTGTTTGGAAAATAACGACCTGCCAACGAACGAGTGAAGGAAATAGACTTTGCCCCATCCTGTTCAAGCATAACCGTCGTACGAGGTGGACATATTTACGCAAAAATCTTATAAATCTGAACATTTCTTCCATTTCTTCAAATACTGTGTATTGCCGTGCAATAACTTTAAAAACTTTATTAAACACTCGCGAGTGTAGTGCTGTGGCTGTTCTGGAAGTTGGATCCTCACATGGTTTCGGGAATTCAGGTCAGTGGTCTAGCTATTTTATCTACCCTGTGTAACGAGCAAAGATCTATAAATTCCCTTATTACTGTGGTTAGGTATCTACTCGTCGTACAGCATTAATCAGATTTCATCTAAGGTCCTTCGATATATTTTTTTTACCAACCAGCGACTTAGTCAGACTCCACATTTTGGTCATTCGAGCCGGCTATAACGATTAAAATATATAGATTTTCATAAAATCATCCATTTCATCCTTATTCTTGCGTAAATTTGTCACATTACACATAATTACCACGTTGGTAATTTTCTTTGTGAAACGCCATTTTGAACAGCGACAAAGACTTTGCGTACCGTGTGCACAAAGCTTTGTCAAGTTCACAAGCCGTGCTTGTTTCTTAAAAACTTAATTCTAATTTAATACCTAGGCACTTCCCCCTATTAGTCTTTACGCTTCCATAATATGTCTACCGAAACAGAAAAGGCTCCATCAAGGAAAGAGCTAGAAGCTGTTAGAAATTTAAACAAGTCAATAGCTAAAAAACAATGTTTGTTTTCGCAAATGCAGCAGGTTTATGATTTGTCGAAAAAACTTGATACTCAACCTAACATAAAAGATATGTTTCTATTGCGTGCCTCAGAGGTACAATCATTGCAGGAATCATTTGAAGCCATTTGCTTAGATGTATATGAACTGCAATTAATATTAAATCCCGAAACAGAATTCTCTGAGAACGACTTAAAAAGCTTTGATGACTTATTCTTTCACGTAAAATTGTGTGCCGGCCAATACAAGATGGCTGACGTGTCACCAAGTGCCTCTAATAAAAATCATAACGGTGAAATTCGTCCGCGTTTGCCCAAACTCGAGTTATTCACGTTCGATGGCAATATTGAGAGTTTCACTACATTTTATGAAACATTTTGTTCTTTGGTGCACAATCATACTGGAATTTCAAACATAGACAAATTTCATTACCTGTTGTCATGCACAAAAGGTTCCGCGCTTAGCATCGTAAAAAGTGTACCTATAACTGCTAGTAACTATGAGGTAGTCTGGCAATCCTTGTTAGATAAATATCAAGATAATAGAATGCTCGTGGGTAAATACCTAGATAAGATGCTTAACTTTCCCGCGCTTAAATCAGAGTCTCCTACAAACTTAAACAATTTTATCGAAACTTTTGATCACTCGTACCGAGCTATTAATGCTCTTAATATTGAGCACTTATCTAGCTATGTACTGTGCCACATAGCTTTGAGAGGATTAGATCCAAGTACAAGAAAAACATTTGAACAATCTCTTGATCAAACGACGATACCTACCTATGAACAGCTGATGTCCCATGTACATAATCAAATAAAAATCTTAGAGCATTCACAGGCTTATCCTAGTCCCACTATCTTGCAAAATAAAATTTCTACGCCAACGAATCAAAACCGGAAACCAAGTGATAACAACAATAGGAAAGTATTTGCTTCGCAAACACAATCGAATGACAATAAACTCACTTGTTGTCATTGTGATAAAAATCATATGATTTTTCGCTGTATGCAATTCCGTGAATTGTCTCCTGCGCAAAGAATCAGCCGTGCTGATGAATTGAAACTTTGTCACAACTGCCTCAAGCAAAATCATTCGACTTCTAACTGCCGAAGTGAATACAAATGTTTTACATGCAATCAACGTCATCATGCATTACTGCACATTGACTCGGAAATCAAACCTGCTACTTCGCGAGCCGTGCCCGCCAACAGTGGCAGTGTTGAACCGATAAATGCTTGCACAGCGCATGACACTAACTCCAGCAGCGTAAACAAAAGTCATACGGTGTTATTAGGTACCGCCATAGTTAATGTAAGTGACTCATTCGGGAACTCGCATGCTTGCCGCGTTCTTATCGACTCAGGCGCCCAGTCAAACTTCATAACCTTGAATTGCTTAGAGCGGCTAGGGTTGTCACGTCAAAGATGTCCGTTCAATATTGTAGGTCTAGGCGGAAACGCAGTAAAGAATTTCGGCATGACGTCATGCACAATTACACCGCGGTATTGTAATAAGCCTACTTTAAAAATAGATGCAATAATTTTACAAAAAATAACCTCGGA
Organism: Eupithecia abbreviata; assembly: GCA_943735965.1. Lineage (NCBI taxonomy): Eukaryota > Metazoa > Arthropoda > Insecta > Lepidoptera > Geometridae > Eupithecia > Eupithecia abbreviata. The sequence goes on along the minus strand of OX031003.1, from coordinate 4,350,296 downwards.
CTTGCCTACGGTAGAAATTTCTGAAGAAATATCCCAACAATATAAAAATCTATTGTTAGCGGATCCTTACTTCCATAAAAGGTCACCTGTGGACATCATACTCGCAGGTGATGTATTTCCTCACATTTATAATGGAAATAAAATAACAATAAGTTCCACATTGCCCACTGCGCTAAGTAGCATCTTTGGGTACGTATTGTGTGGCAAAATTGAAGTACCGTGTACTTCTGATGATGTCGCTAATATTGCAACGTCTTGCAATTTAGTGTCGTACACTAATGACAGCGACACCATCAACAACCAATTAAAATCATTTTGGCAAATAGAGGAGGCGCCGTGCGACATCCCTATAAACCCACTTGATAAACTAGCTGACGAGATTTATTCAGAGTCTCACTATAGGGACGAGACCGGTAGGTATGTCTCACCTATCTTACTTGTAGACAACGCTTTGAATATAAGAAATTTTCGAGAATAAAACGCCTATCCCGCTAGAATTAAGACTTCTAGGTTTTGAAAAATTGTTTGTATAGATAGATAGGGTCTTAAAGTATAAAATAGAATGTAAATTATAAGGATAAATATATAAATAAATGGATAAATAGGCAGAAAACCGAGCCCGGCATAATGAAAATTAAACGGCCGCGTAGAGGAAAATAAGCCGTCCTCTACGCGGTATAGCCTTGTGCCGGGTAAGGTACTGCACAACTTTGTTAGAGAGTCCAAGTCTAAGTTCCAATGTTCGTAATTAGTAAGAAGTACTGCAATAAATTAAAGTACCAAGTGAGAAGTGTTTCCCTTCATCCTCTGATCTTCATGCTGGCGGCGGAACTCCTTGCCACGACATCTCCTGAATCGGCGGGCTACCTGAGAAGCCCAGAGAAGAGAGAAAAAAGGACGGTCTTCACCTCAGGGCCGTCCACGACAATTTTTGGTCCATTCGAGCGCCGGATTAGAAGAGGAGATGCCAGGCAGTCGCCGATCAAGATCACCACGGTCAAGAAAATCGGAGATGAGCTCCGATGAAGCGGAAACCGACTGGTCCCTGGAGACGCCAGCGACCAGCACTACGAGCGAAGGAACGGACCGTCCAGCGGCTCCCGCGAACTCTGCGCCCGGCACACCTCTGGGCCAGACGACTCGCGGGTTGTCCACGGCCGCGAACTCTGCGTCCGGTGCATCACCGGGACAGACGACTCGCGCCGCATCCACGCCAGCCGCACAAAGCGCAGCCGCGCTCAGAAGAACACGAGCAGCCACCGCTGCTGCCGCCGCAGCAACCGCCGTTGCAGAGAGAAACATAGCACGCCCCGAGACACCCGCTGCGCGCGCCGCGCACCACACACCCGCTGCGCCCGCTGCGCACGCCGTGCACCTCGCGCCCGCTGCGCTCGCCGCGCACCTCGCGCCCGCGGCGCTCGCCGCGCACTACGCGCCCGCTGCGCACGCTGCGCACGCCGCGCACCTCGCGCCCGCTGCGCTCGCCGCGCACTACGCGCCCGCTGCGCCCGCTGCGCTCGCCGCGCACCTCGCGCCCGCTGCGCCCGCCGCGCCCGCCGCGCCCACCGCGCCCGCTGCGCCCGCTGCGCTCGCCGCGCACTACGCGCCCGCTGCGCTCGCCGCGCACCTCGCGCCCGCTGCGCCCGCTGCGCCCGCCGCGCCCGCCGCGCCTGCCGCGCACTACGCGCCCGCTGCGCCCGCTGCGCACGCCGCGCACCTCGCGCCCGCTGCGCCCGCCGCGCACTACGCACCCGCTGCGCCCGCCGCGCCTGCCGCGCCCGCCGCGCACCTCGCGCCCGCCGCGCGCTCTACGTACCCCGCGTACCCCGCACCCGCCGCGGACCCCGAGTACACCTCGTCCGCCGCTACGACTGTTCGCGCGCCCGCTGTGCGCAACACAACCGTGGCACCGATCGAGTTGGCGGCAACCGCGCCGCGCATTACGAAGGCAAGATCTGAGAAAACGTCGAGGGCAGAGAAGAAGGCGCACCTGGAACTACAACGGCGGAAATTAGAAGAGGCTCAGCTCGCGACTGCATTGGCGCAGTCAGAATACGAGATGGCGCTAGAATGCGCTTCAGAAGAGGACTTCGACAGGTCCACACAGGTCGAGCGTTGGTTAAACGAGACAACTATGATAGAAGCGCCACGTCCACCTGTGGAAGAAAAAGTCCAGCCACAACCGGAACAGAGATACCTACCGCAGCCGCCACCCGAAAAGGAAGAAGGCGTCCTGAGCACAATCAGGGCGCTAGCCGATGCCATTATGCTACGAAACAACGATTCATCTCGAAACTCTTGGCCTCTTCCGGATTTTGACGGCACTGCGGAAGAGTGGCTGCCCTTCATGAAAACATACAAGGAAAGTGCACTAAACCATACGAACAATCAGAACATGGCGCGCCTAAGAAAAGTGCTGAAAGGAATCGCCAGAGAGTCCGTCCGAAGTCTTCTCTACGCAACGGACGATCCAGGTCTCATCATGGAGACACTCGAGAGAAGATTCGGCCGCCCAGACATCATCGTGGAGATGGAGCTGCAGAAGCTGAAAGGACTACCGAAGCTTGGTGATAGCCCGAGAGAAACCATCATTTTCGCCAGCCGCCTGAGCAACGCAGTCTCCACGATCCAGGCGCTCAAAAAGCCATACCTGCTGCACTCTCCAGAAGTGGGTAAAACAATAATAGAGAAGTTTTCCACACTTATGAGATTCCGATGGTATGACTACAATGTGACCATCCCCGAGGAGGAGCCGATCCTGACGAAACTGGAAAGGTTCCTAAATAGAGAAGCTGACATCTGCGGGTCTGCGGTAGGCCCGGAAAAGCCCCAGAAGAAAACAGGAAGGCAGATCGTCAGCGCCGGCCAGGAAGAAGATGAGAGCAGAGAACAAGCTGCCAATACCACCGTGCCAAGCTGCCACATGTGCGACGGAGCGCACTACACTAAAGAGTGTGAGAAATTCAAAAAAGCAACAGTCGACGCACGCTGGGTAGTGGCGAAAGAGAAGAAGCTATGCTTCAAGTGTTTGAGAAGTAAGCATACGGGATTTACCTGCAGAGCGCGCCCATGCCCCAAGTGCAAACGACCGCATCACGTGCTGCTTCACCAAGAGAGACAAGCCATGCAGCAGCAGCAGCAGCAGCAGCATAAGACAGAAGCATCGGAGAAAACAGAGCTTGCAAAAAAGGACCTGGTGACCAACGTCTACGCAGCAACCATCGGAACAAGAGCCTACCTGAAGATGGTGCCGGTCGACGTGTACGGACCGGAGGGATCGACACGAGTCCTCGCACTACTGGACGAGGGATCAACGGTCACCCTTCTAGAAGCCGGTGTGGCAAAGAAAATCGGTGCTACAGGAAAGGAAGAAAAGTTGATCCTGCAGACTGTTGGAGGCAAGATCACCAAATGTGATTCGCAGAGACTGGACTTGCAGCTAAAAGGGGCACACAGAAGAACCAAGTGCTCTCTGCGCGGCGCTCGCACTGTAGAAGAATTGAATTTGTCAGCACAGCACGTGGACGAAGAGATCATAGAGAAATGCAGCCACTTGAGAAGCATAAGGAAGGAGCTGCTATACGACAGCGAACGCCCGGCTCTACTCATCGGTCAAGACAACTGGGACCTCATCATCTCAAGAAAGATTTTAAAAGGAAATAACAACGAACCTGTCGCTTCTCTTACCAGCCTAGGGTGGGTGCTGCATGGAAAAGCCACAGCAGCAGCCTCAGCAGTGAACTTCATGTACCACTGCCGACTCGAAGAAGAAAAGATGGACGAGATGATGAAGCGGCACTTCGACTTGGAGTCAATCGGGATCCAGCCAAAGCGACCGAGCAACGACGCCGATGGGAGAGCCTTGGAGGTGCTGAAGAAGACAACGAAGCGACTGCCAGAAGGACGTTTCGAATCTGGACTCCTCTGGAAAACTGAGGATGAATCGTTGCCCCACAATTATAAACAGGCCTACAACCGACTGGTAGGCATAGAAAAGAAGTTGAGAAAGGACGCAACGCTCAAGACGGAGTATCGGAAGCAGATCAAGAACCTGCTGGACAGCGGGTATGCAGAAGAAGCTCCAGCCACCTCCACCCCAAACAGGACGTTCTACTTACCGCACTTCGCCGTCATACATCCCCAGAAGAAAAAGATAAGACTCGTGTTCGACGCCGCAGCGAAGTTTGAGGGAAAGAGTCTGAACGACGCACTGCTGCCGGGACCCGACCTACTCCAATCTCTGTTTGGAGTACTTCTGAGATTCCGAGAGGGCCCGGTCGCGGTCGTTGCAGATATTCGAGAGATGTTCCTGCAAATAAGAATAAGAGAAGAAGATCGAGATAGCTTGCGGTTCCTATGGCGCAACGAGGAAGCAGTACAGCCAAAAGAATACAGGATGAAATCTGTGATATTCGGCGCCGCGTCATCACCTTCAACGGCAATCTTCGTGAAAAATAAGAATGCAGAAGAACATGCGGACACTTTTCCGGAAGCGGCACGAGCGATATCAAGACATCACTATATGGACGATTACTTGCAGAGCTTCGACAGCATCGAGAAGGCAGCCGAGGTCGCAGAGCAAGTATCCAGGATCCACAAAGCAGCAGGGTTCGAGCTGCGGCAGTGGGCCAGCAACCAGAACAAGACGCTGGCCAATCTCGACAACGCCGAGCTGAAAGAGAAGACACTCGGCGAGGAAAAAACGCTGGGTATGCGGTGGCTAGTGAACAAGGACGCGCTAGCCTACAACGTCGGGTTGAGAACCACACCACCGGAAGTAACGTCAGGAAGCAGATTCCCCACAAAACGAGAAGTAACGGCTGCGGTAATGTCCACTTTCGATCCAATGGGACTTATCGCCCCAATACTAGTGCAGGGAAAGAAACTAGTACAAGAACTTTGGCGAGCCGGCGTGCAGTGGGACGAGGAGGTCAGCGACCAGCACCACACCACCTGGAGAGACTACCTGGATCAGATACGTGCATTGCAAGAACTAAAGATACCAAGGTGCTTGGCCCCGGACGGAACGAGAATTGGAGAGCTACATACGTTCGTGGATGCCAGTGAGACAGCATACGCGGCAGCCGCGTATTGGAGGACATCATCAGCTGAAGGGATCCGCATCACCCTCATGGCGGGAAAAGCGAGAGTGGCGCCGGTAAAGATAACATCGATTCCGCGCATGGAAGTTCAAGCTGCGTTACTGGGAGCCCGGCTGGCGGATAATATCTGCAGAGAAACAGATTTTAGGGCAACATCTAAAACCTTTTGGTCGGACTCCACGACAGTGTTGCAGTGGCTGAAGGCGGACCCACGGCGATTCAAAACATTCGTCGCTCACCGGTTGGCCGGCATCGAGGAACTTTCCAAGCCGGCTGAATGGAGATGGGTACCGACTAAAGACAATCCCGCTGACGATGCCACAAGAAAGGCACCCACGGACTTCGGTAGCACATCAAGATGGTTCAACGGGCCGGCGTTTCTATACCAGCCAGAAGCAGAATGGCCGGTGAAGAGGCTGAAGGATGCAGAGGAACCCTGCGATGAAATGAAAAGGGAAACATGTTGCGCTGCGAGAACAATCCCGCCGTCGAGCTTGCCAAATCCCTGTAAGTTCAGCAGCTGGAATAGATTGCTTCGTGCTACGGCAAGAATATTTATGTTCATGGATCTATGCCGCCGTAAGAACCCCCGGAGAAAATGCACGAAGAAAGAGACTGCAGCACTACTACCCCTCGACGAAGGCCACCTACGAAGAGCTCAGCGCGCTCTCGTCCAACAGAGCCAAAGAGAAGCCTTTGCGAACGAGATAGAGAATCTGAGAAAAAAGAAGCCCATCGAAAATCCCAGCCGCCTGAAGAAGATCGACGTAGAGCTCGATGAAAATGACATTCTACGCCTGAATGTGAGAACTTCGAAGCTGATCACAGAAGAACCCAAGCCTCCAATCCTGGACGGAAAGAGCAGAATAGTTACACTGCTCATAGATCACTACCATCGGAAGTTACACCACGGAAATAGCGCCACTGTGATCAACGAGCTACGACAGAAGTTTTGGATCATATCCCTGAGAAATGAAGTGAGAAAAGTCGTGCGCCAATGCCAATGGTGCATCGTGAAGAGATCCATGCCAGGGATTCCACCGCAAGGAGACCTACCAGCCGAACGACTGGCACACCACCAACCGCCGTTCACCTGCACTGGGGTCGACTACTTTGGTCCCATGCAGGTCACCATAGGCCGTCGTCGCGAGAAGCGTTGGGGAGCGCTTTTCACTTGCCTAACGACACGAGCAGTACACCTGGAGCTGGTAAACTCGCTGAGCACCAACTCCATGATCATGGCACTGAGGAGGATGTCCGCACGCCGCGGCAGCCCACGAGTTCTCTTCAGCGACAACGGGACCAACTTCGTCGGAGCCAACCGGGAATTAAGAGAAGAAATGAAAAATATCAGCCCGAACGAGTACATCGACGCAGCGGCAAAGGAGGGGCTTTCGTGGAAGTTCATACCCCCTGGTGCGCCCCACATGGGGGGAGCATGGGAGCGCCTGGTGAGATCCGTGAAGACCGCGCTCATCGCCGTCCTTGGAGAAAGAAGTCCTCCTGAAGAAGTCCTGCACACCTACCTGACAGAAGTGGAACACACCATCAACTCTCGGCCGCTCACGCACTTGAGCGCCGACCCAGGAGAAGAAGAGAGTCTCACGCCAAATCACTTCCTGATTGGCCGATCCTGTGGAGCAGCTATACTGGGGGCGTTCAACGATCGAACACTTATTGGCACGCCGAGTTGGAGAACCGCTCAGCGCCTAGCAGACCACTTCTGGGCACGTTGGCTGAGGGAATATCTACCCTCCCTCATGCCGAGACCCATCAGATCGAGACAAGAGGCTGCAGGACTACAGCAAGGCGACGTAGTCATCATTGCCGACGCCACCTTTCCGCGCAACACATGGCCGCGTGGAGTCATCGAGAGGACCTACCCGGGACCAGACGGACGAGTGAGGATCGTCGACGTGAGGACCAAAGGCGGCATCATCAGGCGACCCGTATCGAGACTGATCGTGACGGCGTTGTTCCCGAAGGATGGAGTACCAGGAGCACCGGGCACTCGGGGGGAGATTGTAGACAACGCTTTGAATATAAGAAATTTTCGAGAATAAAACGCCTATCCCGCTAGAATTAAGACTTCTAGGTTTTGAAAAATTGTTTGTATAGATAGATAGGGTCTTAAAGTATAAAATAGAATGTAAATTATAAGGATAAATATATAAATAAATGGATAAATAGGCAGAAAACCGAGCCCGGCATAATGAAAATTAAACGGCCGCGTAGAGGAAAATAAGCCGTCCTCTACGCGGTATAGCCTTGTGCCGGGTAAGGTACTGCACAACTTTGTTAGAGAGTCCAAGTCTAAGTTCCAATGTTCGTAATTAGTAAGAAGTACTGCAATAAATTAAAGTACCAAGTGAGAAGTGTTTCCCTTCATCCTCTGATCTTCATGCTGGCGGCGGAACTCCTTGCCACGACATCTCCTGAATCGGCGGGCTACCTGAGAAGCCCAGAGAAGAGAGAAAAAAGGACGGTCTTCACCTCAGGGCCGTCCACGACATTACTAAACCCTAATCAAACTCCTCTAGGCGAATCTTATAACCACGCCGTGCGTCGGTTACATCACTTGGAGCGACGATTTACTCGTTCACCCGAGTTGCGTGAGCCCTACATAGAATTTATGCGCGAATACGAGCAGATGGGGCACATGCAGCTATATACCGGTACAGAGCCAAGTAGGTACGTTATACCACACCACTGTGTGGTAAAGAGTTCTAGTACAACTACTCCCGTGCGAGTAGTATTTGATGGCTCAGCAGGAACATCTAACGGCGTGTCATTAAATGATAACCTACTTACAGGCAAAAAACTTCACCATGATATTTTGAAAATAATATTTAATTTCCGTTTATATCCCATTTGTTTCACTGCTGACATAGCCAAATTCTACAGGATGGTTCATATCAACCCTACTGAACGCTGTTATCAGCATATTCTGTGGCGGGAAAGGCCAACTGATAAAATAAAGACATTTGAGCTTGTGACGAATACCTACGGCTTGCGCTCGTCTGGGTATGTAGCTGTACGTTCCCTACAGCAACTAGCTGCCGATGAAGGTGCACGCTATCCTCGCGCGGCTGAAATACTTATGAATGGTTTTTTTGTAGACGACCTGCTATGGTCTACGCAAGACCTTAACGAAGCCTGTACGTTACAGGACGAGCTCGTAGCTCTGTTAAAGCTTGGTGGTTTTGACCTTCGTAAATGGGCAAGCAATAACCCTGAATTGCTTGCAAGGATTGACGCAGATCAAGCAGTAGCTATAAACTTTAGTGATGACACCGTGTGCTCGTCACTAAAGGTATTGGGCCTCAAATGGCTACCTATCGATGATTGTTTTTCATTCGATTACAATATGACGGATAATACCTATACTAAGCGGTCCGTACTAAAATTGCTTGCTAGCATTTTTGATCCTGTAGGATTTTTATCCCCATGTACATTTTTAGCAAAATGCATAATGCAAGACTTGTGGAAGTTAAGCCTTGGTTGGGATGATCCGCTACCTTCTGATTTACGCGATAAGTGGTCTGCATTCATCACTTCATTGTCTTGCCTCTCATCACTTAAGATTGAGCGACACATGCTTATACCTAAATTTTGTGATGTGCACTTAGTTGCATTTTGCGACGCATCGACCCGTGGTTATGCTTCAGTAATTTATTTACGCAGTGTTAATCAAAACAATGAGGTGAAGACCCGTTTGCTTATCAGTAAAAGCAAGGTCTCGCCGATAAAGCCGCTTTCGATCCCAAGGGGCGAATTGATGTCTGCGGTGTTGCTTTCTAAGCTGGTTTTATTTGTCAAACAAAACATTCAAAACATTTCATTTAAAATTACTGCCTTGACGGATTCAAGTGTAGCGCTAGCCTGGTTGCAAACACCTCCCTACAAGCTAAAAACATTTGTATCAAGTCGTGTCGCACAAGTAGTGGAGGTAGTTCCGTCGAACTGCTGGTTTTATGTACGAAGTGAAAACAATGCCGCTGACTTATGCTCACGCGGCGCGTTACCTACTCAGATCGTAGCTGAGTATGAGCGCTGGTCAAGCGGCCCTTCGTGGCTCAAGGATGACGTTCATCTGTGGCCGATCAGTACATTTTACATAAATGAAAAAACAGAAATTTTAGAACTTAAAACCAATACTGATGCATTCAATTTTACTTCTCAAAAGATAAAAAATGAAAATTTAGTCGTGATGATTGAAAAATTTTCTTCGTTTAATAAATTACAACGCGTCATTGCTTGGTGTTTGCGGTTTATAAAAAATTGCAAAGCATCGCAACGTTCGTTCGGTCCGTTATCAACTCATGAGTTGAAAGCTTCTCATGACATGACGGTTAGTTGATAGCATTTCTAATGCGGAGTTTTTAGATGATAGGTATTTAGTGTGGCGTCGTGACCGTGATTATAGCTTGACGGGTCAAACAAAAGGTGGTGGTGTATTAATAGCCACGCGTAAGGATTTACATGTTAGGTTATTACCCCAATTTAACTCGACAGCCGAGGATCTTTGGTTGAGTATACGTATAAAACAAACTAATACGCGTAAATGGGTCGATTTGTATCTATGTGTTATTTATTTATGCAATCAAAAGAATGGTTTGTCGTTTAGTTCCCAATTAACTAACTTTCTTACAAAATTAAATAGTGTGGCTTCGGTTAACCCCTCGGATGCCGTCCTCGTCGTCGGAGACTTTAATCTTAGTAATATTTCTTGGTTACCTAAAGATAATTTAAGTTTTTGTCCGACAAATTTACTCAGTACTGATGAGTTTTTGTTGACGGATGAAATGTGTGCATTAGGTCTCTGTCAATATAATGGAATAGTTAACAAAAGTAATAGAATTCTCGATTTAATATTTTCTAATCAATTAGTGACCGTTTCCGAGTGTGTAGATCCTCTTACGACAGTAGATTCTCATCACCCTGTCTTATTAATTAGCGTAAAATCGTTTGAAATGCCCGTTTTAGATTATGCGCCTCGCACCCGCTTTTTATATGATAAGGGTGATTTCGAATCCATAAATAAAGACATTGGTGACTTAGACTGGAGGCGTATGTTTTCAACAGGCTCCATTGACGAATGTGTTAGTCTATTCAATGACAGCATTCATGACCTTCAAAACAAGTATATACCAACTAAAAATATTTATAAACGTACTTACCCTGTATGGTTTAATTCAGCATTAAAGAAAACTATTAAGGAAAAGTATAAATTTTTTAAGAAATTTAAAATTTATGGCAATAAATCAGATGGGCTAGCATACAGGATGTTGCGTACAAGGGTTAAAAATATGGAGTCTGTTTGTTACAAAACTTATATTGAGTCTACTGAAGATTCTATATTACATAATCCTAGTCATTTTTGGACATTTGTTAAAAACAGATCTAAGTCTTATTCAATGCCGAGTTCAATGACTTTCAGTAATAAAACCTTCTCTACAGGTGAGTCAATTTGTAACGCCTTTTCTACATATTTTCAATCCACTTTTCTAGATTCAACTCACACTAATAATCTTAATAATTCATTTCCCCATGGCTGTATTGTGAGTAATCAGTCAGATTCTGATATAACCTCTGACATTAGTCAAATTGAAATTATTCCAGATGACATTTTGATTTTGCTAAAAAAGTTGGATGCGTCGAAAGCACCAGGCCCTGATAATATATCCTCTAAATTACTTATCAGGTGTGCCTCTACCGTATCTTATCCTATTTCACTCTTGTTTAATATGTCACTTTCATCAAATATAGTACCTAAAATATGGAAATCTGCATTCATTACCCCAGTCCATAAGAAGGGGTCTAAAACGGAGGTTTCTCATTATCGACCCATCTCTAAACTCTGCATTATTGCCAAAGTTTTTGAAAGAATTATTTATAATCAAGTTTACTGTGCACTAAAAAGTACGTTCAGTCCTTTCCAGCATGGGTTTTTGCGGGGCAAGTCAACAGTTTCTAATCTTATCCTACTAAATGAATATATTACTGACGCTATGGATAATGGTCAGCATGTCGATGTAATTTACACCGACTATAGTAAGGCGTTCGACAGGATAGATCATTTCACATTAATAAATAAACTCTCTCAATCAGGAATACGAGGTGATTTGCTAAGGTGGTTTGCTTCATATATTGCGAATCGATCACAGGCAGTTGTTCTCAATAACTATATCTCTAGCTGGATTCCTGTTCCCAGCGGAGTCCCACAGGGGTCTCTGCTGGGACCACTACTTTTCATCATATATGTTAGAGACATCGACCTGTGCTTTAGATCATCAAATCTACTGTGTTTTGCAGATGATATGAAGATATTTTCAACTATATCCTCCAATCTTGATATTGTTGCTCTTCAGTCGGATCTCTCTCGATTGGAAGACTATTGCCTTTTAAATAAGCTAGAACTCAATCCTGCCAAATGTTTCACTTCCACGTATTCCCGTAAACTTCATGTTATTCCATCGTGCTATTCATTAGCAGGACAGGTCCTAACCAAAACTACCATTATGCGTGATCTCGGAGTATACCATGACTCAAAACTACTCTTTGACGTCCACGTCGATAAAATAATTAGTAAGGCTTCGAGATCACTGGGATTTGTCATGCGAATCTCTAAAAGTTTCACGAATGTTAAAACTCTTAAACTTTTGTATTGTACGTTTGTAAGGAGTCATCTCGAATATGCGTCTCAGATATGGAACCCGCGCTACCAGACGTACATAGATCGCATTGAAAGCATTCAGAGGCGTTTCTTAAGATACTTATGTTATAGAGTCAAGATCCCGTACAGCACTCACAGCTACGAAGAACTCTGTAAGAGATTCCACTTTTTACCTCTAAAACATAGGCGGGATATTTCTGATTATCTGTACATTCTTAAACTTATCAACAATGATGTTGACTGCCCAGACCTCCTTAGCAAATTACACTTTAACATTCCTCGTAAGCAACTTAGACACAACCCTCCACTACATGTTCCCGGAGCCTCAACTAACTATAGACAGAATTCGTTTATGGTGCGAGCGAGCAAAACTGTCAATGACTTCAGCAAGAAGTTTGACATTGATCCGTTTTATACCAGCATTCACAAGGCAAGGCGTCACATGTCTCTTGACTTTTTTGGCACTTAACTTAGGTCTAGGTCGGTTCTTGATAATTGTGTTATATTCTGTTTTATTTTTTATTTTATTTTTATCACTAGTTTAAGTACGATCACTTTATGGTTTTCCATAAAGTTCGCTTTCTTTCTTGTCACAATTTTGTTAGTGTTCACACATAATTTAGCTTATTTAGATTCTATCAGTGAATACCTATTATTAGCTCTCTGTTGTCATTTTTAAGTCTATAGATATTATAGTAGCTGATGGTGTTCCGAAATAAATAAATAAATAAATAAATAAATGACATTTTAATAAAAACAACACAACAACATTATTTTCCTAGCGAACTGAATAATATTAAAAATAATAAATTTGTTCCTTCTCTAAGGAAACTTTCACCCTTCGTGGATGCACATGATATCCTCAGGGTGGGGGGTAGGATCAGTGAAGCTGACCTACCCTACAACAGAAAGCATCCCTTCCTGTTGCCTAAAAAATGTCATTTGACAATTTTATTAATTGAACATTATCACAAAATGTACCTACATGTAGGACCTCGTTCCCTACAAGGAATTTTGTGCATGCGATATTGGATCTTATCTGCACGCAGTATGATTCGAAGTGTGTTGTCTAAATGCATCACTTGCTTTAAATGCCGCCCTACGTCAATACAGCCAATAATGGGTACGTTACCCAGTGAACGATTAAAAGTTAACAAAGTATTCAATGATGTTGGCTGCGATCTAGGAGGTCCGTTGCACATAAAGGCCAGTTTAAATCGTAATGCAAAAATTATAAAATGTTACATGTGCCTTTTTGTGTGTTTTTCCACAAAGGCTGTTCACATTGAAGTTCTTAGCGACCTATCAGCTGATTGTTTTCTCGCCTCGCTTGACAGGTTCGTGGCGCGACGCGGCTTATGTTCTTGCCTACATTCGGATAATGGTACAAATTTTGTCGCCGCTACGAAACACCTAAAAGAAGTTTGCAATTTTTTCAATTTAAATAACAATGCAATTGCTGAAGGCTGCTCCAACCGCTCTATTGAGTGGAAGAATATTCCGCCAACGGCAGCCTCAATGGGCGGATTATGGGAAGCGGGCATTAAATCGGCTAAGCATCACCTACTCCGTGCAGTAGGCGAAAGGGCACTAACCTTTGAAGAGCTCACTACTATTTTTTGTAAAATTGAAGCGGTCATGAATTCGCGGCCCCTCTGCTGCTTATCTGATAATCCTAATGAGTTTGATGTTTTAACACCGGCTCATTTTTTGATAGGACAAAGTCTTCTTGCCGTGCCTGAATACGATTTTAACGATGTAGATATGAACCGACTGTCACGTTGGCAGTGTTTGCAAAAAAATCTCCCAAACGTTTTGGAAGAAATGGTCTGACGACTATTTGCATACTTTGCAACAAAGAACAAAGTGGTTCACGTCTCCTCCCAATTTGAAAATCGGTGATTTAGTTCTTATCAAATCCGAATTATCTCGTCCGTTAAACTGGGCTCGTGCTAAGGTAGAACAAGTTCACGAAGGTCCAGACAAAATGGTTAGAGTTGTCACTCTAAGGACGCAAAAGGGACTTATAAAAAGACCGGTTAATAAACTGTGTCCTCTTCCTTATTTAAATTAAACTTAACGAACAAATCATAAACCTGCTTAAAATTCATTTGAGTAGGTTCTTAATAATTAAGGCTTTAAGTTATATTTACAAAACTTGTTTAAATTTATTATTTCTGCCCTATTGGCAACATTTCTTCCACCTTATAATGCTGTACCTATTCACGGTTAGGTCATTTACGTCATTACGTCAAGGGAAATTATCATGATAATTTCTGTGGGGGGTATGTTCGATCTTTGCTCAAAGAAAAACATAGGGTAGTTTAATTTAGTTAGGCTGTCAACCGACTTTTGATACCCTCTGTTTGGAAAATAACGACCTGCCAACGAACGAGTGAAGGAAATAGACTTTGCCCCATCCTGTTCAAGCATAACCGTCGTACGAGGTGGACATATTTACGCAAAAATCTTATAAATCTGAACATTTCTTCCATTTCTTCAAATACTGTGTATTGCCGTGCAATAACTTTAAAAACTTTATTAAACACTCGCGAGTGTAGTGCTGTGGCTGTTCTGGAAGTTGGATCCTCACATGGTTTCGGGAATTCAGGTCAGTGGTCTAGCTATTTTATCTACCCTGTGTAACGAGCAAAGATCTATAAATTCCCTTATTACTGTGGTTAGGTATCTACTCGTCGTACAGCATTAATCAGATTTCATCTAAGGTCCTTCGATATATTTTTTTTACCAACCAGCGACTTAGTCAGACTCCACAGGTATAATGTAACTTATTAGGCGTCATAGTTTACATTTGACACTATCACTGCGTTTTTCAAAGGCCGTCCGTAACAACGTCTCAATATGCGGAACGAGTAACTCAGGATTAGTTATATGAACATCATGACTACCGACGATGGTTACACGATGGAAATGTGGAAGAGTTTCGTTACACTTATTAAGAAGATTTTCAGCGAATTTATTTGCAGTTGTTTCCCCTTTTGATTCAGACGCATCAATGCAGAGTGTCGGCGGCATATTTTTTGTCATAATTGTATAAAGTGTTTCTTCGGGGATGAAAACTGTGCTTATTTTCTTCATTCGTGGCTCCCAGGAAAGCCTAAAAAAAATGAAAATTAGTTAGAGTACTTAGGATTTAGAATCTTTAGTTCTAATAAGGTACCTACCTACTTGATAAGTAAATAATAATAATAATAACTTCTCAAAGGGCCTCTGTGCTGTTGGCTTCGGCCCCACGCAAGCCTTCTAAAGGACCGGGTCACTTTATGGCCCGAGATCATGCTAAATGAGAGACAATAAAAATAATAATTGAAATTGTTAGACAATACACACAGCATCATCTAGCCCCAAGCTAAGCAGAGCCTGTGTTATGGCTACTAGATGACTGATATACTTAATACAAAAGATTACTTAGATAGATATTTTTTATAATACATAAATAACAACCAGCCACCCGGAACAAATATCTGCAGATCGTACACACAATTGTTCCGAGGCGGGAATCGAACCCGCAACCTCCTGCGTCGCAGGCGGACCTTCACCCGCCGCGCCACAGAGGTCGTCGCACCAAGTGGACAGAATGAAAGAAACTTACTTGTAGGTGTCAATGCCCATGGTTACCAAAGATCTGGATAAAATAATATCTGCTTGCTCTTCCGTTAATCTTCTATTTCGAACAACTAAACTTATAGCTTTATCGTAGGAGTACAATCTCGGTTTTCCTGAAGTCCATCTGAAAATTATAGCAATAAAACATAACACAAAAAACATTAATTATTTACTATAGCGTGATATTGTATTACAGTGATAAAAATCTAATGCAATGTAGTTAAATATTACCTTTCGAAATTGTTGTAATAATCTCTGTATGAATACTGATAAATCATAGGTTGATTGTGGCTAGTGTAATAATAACCTTCTAATGGTAGTCTTTGGTCCAGAAGTATCATTTTTTTTACTTTTCCTGGGAAAATGTTATGGTATAATAAACCTGCAAAATATAAAAAAGGACATGGTAATAAACTAAAGAATACACGTCTTGCCTACCCTTTTGTTACACGTTAGTAGTTAATATAGTTTTTCTTAGCCAATACCACAGATAATATAATCCAATACCCACCACAACCCTCTCTCCTGTACAAAATTATAAACTTACTTATAACACCTCCCATGGAATGTGCCATTATAATAAATCGTTTCCACATCATGTGTTCCACGATAACTCTCATTGCTTCTACTACATGGATCTGCGACACAACGAGCTTTGAAGGGAACGGATCTGACTTTCCATGACCTGAAATGGAAAAAATAATCCATTTTCAAAATAAAAAATATATTTAGTTGGTGGTTTATTGGTGGACTTTTATTTTTAAATGCATGTTGTTACCTGGCATATCAAATCCAACATAATAATAGTCATTAGTCAACTGCTCCACCAGTGGTATGAATGTAGCTGCAGTATCCATGTAACCGTGGACCATTAGTATCGGGGGCTTGCTAGGTTTGCCCCATGAAACCACTATAAAATATGTAAAATAAATAAATTACCCTTCCATATATTTTACAGTTTAATGAGTCAATCTCAATTGAATAATTTCAACGACTCATGATGTAACTCTGTGTTCAGCACATCACTATAACATTAATATACTTCAAGTCAAGCAACAATCAAAACATTGACTTGACGACTGACGTCATTTAAGTTTAATGCAATTCTAAAAAGTTTTACATATTAAATTTCTTTCTTTTAGGTTGGTTATGCTGTATTGAAAATTGCACTTAATTTTCACAGCTACGTTTCACAGGTTCATTAATGTGTAAACAGAAGTTTCAGGTCACTTACTTGCAATATTCCCCCAATTCGCTTTTACGTTCCACTCCTTGCTTTTCTTTGACATTTTTTATACACAATTTATCAAGTTTTATTTAGTTTCGTACTCAATACACAAGACCTTTTTAGCGCCTTAGTAATAAGAAACTGGACAGTTATATTACACGAACAGGTTTTTCGTGTTTATCTTTGACTAGGTTGTCAGCGTATCTACTAAGACTTTGCTCGATTGATCTTCCGCAAACAGACGAAGTGTGGCGCTAGTAGCGCGTAAGTAAATACAGAACTAATAGGTACAAAACATAATTACTATGGTAGGTAAGATAGATATAGATACCCAAGTTACATCTTATCGTTTTTTATGATAAGTTGTTCGTGCCAACCTTTGGTCTCCATTGTTGTGTAATGATAAGATCGAAGGTCAAAGTTCAACGGTAGGTAAGTAGATATTTACTCCTACCTAGAACTCGCATAATGGGACCGACGGTGTACAACAATCTTCCTGAAATTGTTAGGAAGGCAACTAGCCTAACAACCTTTAAGAGTAAACTAAAGCACTGGCTCACTGACAATAGCTTTTACAGCTATGAGGACTTCCTCGATTATAAATGTGACTAAATGTATTATTTTTTCATTATTTCTATTTTAATAATGTATAATTTAATTCGATATTGTTAATTTACTTTACTTGTAAGTATAAAATGGCTACGTAGCCGAAACTAATGTGACGTGTATTTCATGAAAGTTACGAAATAAATGATTATTGATTATTGATTATTATTTATCAAGGTATGTAACTGGAAGAAACTTTAGCATAATTAGATGTGAAATGTTTGTAAAAAACCGTTAACACATCCAATATGGCTGCCGTATGGGTAGGTTAGTATTTATTTATTGAGCACTTTGGGGAAACAGAGAGTTCACTTAATAACACAGAAAAGATCACTCAAGGAATTACCAGTTATGAGTACATACCTACTTACATAATAAGTTAGTAGTAAAGTAAGTAAAAGTAAAAAATCATTTATTTCTTTAGGCTTAAAAAATAAGCACTTAGACAAGTCATATTTTATATATAAATTATTATTTTACTGTTCACTTCAATTTTTTGTCCACTTCTTCCAAGAAGTGAAAAGTAACCACTAGCATTTCATCTCTTATATGTCTAATACATACATGTCAATATTTAAGTAAAGCTATGCACAACAACAAATTACTTACATACTATTGTCGGTGCGAAACTGAGCGACATCTGGCCAAGCATTAACATCATTGAGATAATCATTTATGGAGTAGAAAGCTTTCTTGATGAGATTTAGTTTTATGTAATTTTTAAATTTACGAATAGCTCAGTTGCTTCAGATGGAAGCTTATTATAGAAGCGCACGCTATTGCCCATAAATGATTTCCCTACCTTGTGTAATCTAAATGATGGGATGTGTAACTTGTTCTTGTTTCTTGTATTTCTATTGTGAACATCACACTTTTTCATGAGGCTATCCTTATTTTTGTGGTAGTACTACATAGTCATCATCATCATCAGCCAATGAGCGCCATAGCGCCCTGTCTTCAGCTTGCTGCATCCAGCATCTACCTGCAGTCTTACTACATAATCTACTCTACCTGTTGTTCTACCTAGTATTGGGTACCAATACCTACTTGTAGATGGGAGTATAAAAACAAATTGAAAAGCTTCGATTTCGTATAATAATAAATATTTCCATTTTTCATAAGTGCAAGAATGTGTTCGAAATCCAAAATGTCATACGAAAGTAATTTTTCGCGGGTTTTTGTCCGCGTTCCTTCTTTTTGAAAACCGGATACGAGTAAATGATGCCAACTTATTAAAAAGTCAGGGGATTTTGTGACATGTCTTTCTGCTGTTGATTTTGATCTGAAAAATAAAAAAATGATGAGAAATTATACAAGAAAAGATTTACTTAAAAAAATAATTATCTGTTCCCATTAATGCCAAATAGACACAAATAGCAGTTGATAATGATTGTTCTCAATCATTATCTGAATCATGATTAGTTAGTAATGATGACTCACGTAATTTCTTTGTTATTTTTATCGAAAAATGTTTTTTTTTACGCTAAATAATTTTTCTTGATTGTTTCTTTAGGATCAAAGAAGAAGTTTAATTAGGTACCTATGTAAATATATTGATGTAGGTAAGTATACCTTAACTAAAGAAAAAAAAACTAACTTAAAGCATATTTTATTTAGGTACCTACGTCACCAATTAATGACCAAACCATCGTGACACACCAAACCCAATCATTTAGTAAAAGAGAATAAATTTTTAGAAAATAAATTCCACCATAGATTGATGACGACCTCGTGGCGCGGTGGGCGAAGGTCCGCCTGCGACGCAGGAGGTTGCGGGTTCGATTCCCGCCTCGGGACAAATATTTGTACGTTTGTACGATCTCCAGATTAGTTCCGGGTGTTCTGGTCGTTTTCTATGTACAATAAAAAATATCTATCTATGTAATGTATTGTATTATGTATATCAGTCGTCTAGTACCCTTATCACAAGCTCTGCTTAGCTTGGGGCTAGATGATGCTGTGTGGATTGTCCAGCAATATTAATTTATTTATTATTATAGATTACCTGCTCAGCTGATATCTTTCGAATCGTATCACCCATCTGTCAAAATCTGTGAACATTTCGTCTAAAGATCCGCCATTTTGATTCTCCCTTGTCGCCTCACAGCTACTCGTCGCAGAATCTGAAAAAAAGACGTAAATAAATGAATAATCATAATCACTTTATTGCACACATCCTCGACCTCAACAGCCTATACTTGTCCACTGCTGGACGCACGCTTCCTCAGAGAACGCTTTTACCTCATAGGGGATTCCTATAATCCCCACTCTGGGCATGCGGGTGGGGAGTTCGATGGTAGGTAAATTGTTCAGCATGACGCGCTGCTGAATGATTTTGCATATAGGTAGTACTTTTTATTCCATAAATCAGTTCCTATGGGATAAATAAATAATAAATAATGCTGGACAATTCACACAGCATTATCTAGCCCCATGGTAAGCAGAGCTTGTGTTATGGGTGCCAGATAACTGATATACATAATATAATACATTAAATAGATAGATATTTTTTTATTATACATAGAAAACGACCAGAACACCCGGAACAAATATCTGCAGATCGTACACACAATTGTTCCGAGGTGTTGGGTGGGATAGACATTTTAATAACCTTAAAACGTTTCATAGAAACAACGCGTGCTATGCCGGGGGCAGAAACTAGTAAAGAATACTTTATAATACCCACTCAATGCATTCTTTTTTTGCGTTCCGGTAGGTCGTTTTCGTAAGTATGTACCTTATACCTATAGATACTTCTACTAATATTATAAACGCGAAAGTTTGTATGTACCTATCTATGGATAAAGATAAAGATTTTTTATTTGCCAAAGACATGTGTTTTTAAGGTTACAGGTAATAGGTATACATTTCGTGGTTTAACATGCTTGACCGTTAGTCGGTATGCAAACATATTTGAGAGAATGACGTGCACTAGTTTGACATTAATTAAAATTTATCATTCAAAAATCGTCAATTATAATTCTGGCCATAATTATATAATTATAATGCTGGATAATTCACACAGCATTATATAGCCCCATGGTAAGCAGAGCTTGTGTTATGGGCACTAGATAACTGATATACATAATACAATACATTACATAGATAGATATTTTTTATTATACATAGAAAACGACCAGAAAACCCGAAACAAATATCTGCAGATCGTACACACATTTGTTCCGAGGCGGGAATCGAACCCGCAACCTCCTGCGTCGCAGGCGGACCTTCGCCCACCGCGCCACATCGGTCGTCTATCATAGTAGCATTTACAAATTAGCAAAATTTTTAATTTCTTTCTAAAGAGTACAACTGTTTAGGTAGCTTATTCAAAATTTTAGGAGCCATACTCACAACACTTTTTCGCACTAATGCTGTGTTAGCTTGATGTGTTTGTATTCTACTTTTATCTCGTCTATTTCTACACACATTGTCAGATAGCCGGGGAAACAGATGAGGATTATTCTTGACATAGAATGCTACCTCTAATATGTAGAGGGACATACCTAAGTGTCAGAATGCTTCAGGAATAGTGGTCTACGGCTATCAATAGTTTTAATTTTAAACATAGCCCTCAGGCACCGTTTATTGCTCTTTCATGGGTGGATGTTTATTACTCTTTCACGCCAAAACTACTGAACGGATCGGGCTGAAATTTTGTATACAGGCCCGGAATAAAACATAGGACACCTTTTTATCTTATAAATATATCTTATATATTATATATCTTATAAATCAGTTCCCATGGGATATAAATAACCAACGTTTTTATAGAAACAACGCGTACGATGCCGGGGCAGAAACTAGTAAAGAATACTTTATATGTGTAATACACATTCAATGCATTCTTTTTTTGCGATGTGGTAGGTCGTTTTCCTAAGTAGGTACTTGGTAGGTATAGGTATAACTTGTACCTACTGGTTTACGAAAACCTACCTACTTAGTTTGAACCTACTTAAGAATAACTTTTTTATTGTATTTTTTTTTTGTGTTGACGACCTCTGCGGCGCAATGAGATATTTATTCACTAAAAAAGGTTACAATCAAATAAGAACAAACTAGAAACGAGTTCTAATTTGTTTCTTGCCATAATTTTATGCACAAGATTGGTATAAAAAAAAAAAAGATGCTAAAAAAACGTCCAGAACACCTGGAACAAATATCTGCAGATCGTACACACATTTGTTCCGAGGCGGAAATCGAACCCGCAACCTCCTGACCTTCGCCCACCGCGCCACATCGGTCGTCAGTCGTATGTATATAAAGCTAGTTTTTAGTTTTTTAAAACAAAATTGCATGTTCATGCTTGGCGTAATTTGGTCTTGCATAAATTACTTTTTTTATTAATCCAATAAGGTTTCATAAAGTAGGTAGGTAGTTAATTAAGTATACATTTACGTTCCAAAACGTTCTCTCAAACGTTCCGTTTAAAACGAATATCAAGTCTATGCGACGCGCGACCGGTGAGCTGGTGAGTATCTGGCGCAGCGCATCAGCATTGCCATACAGCGGGGCAATGCAGCCAGCGTCGCGGGGACGTGACCCGAGAGCTGGTGAGTATCTGTCGCAGCGCATCAGCATTGCCATACAGCGGGGCAATGCAGCCAGCGTCGCGGGGACGTGACCCGAGAGCTGGTGAGTATCTGACACAGCGCATCAGCATTGCCATACAGCGGGGCAATGCAGCCAGCGTCGCGGGGACGTGACCCGAGAGCTAGTGAGTATCTGACACAGCGCATCAGCATTGCCATACAGCGGGGCAATGCAGCCAGCGTCGCGGGGACGTGACCCGAGAGCTGGTGAGTATCTGACACAGCGCATCAGCATTGCCATACAGCGGGGCAATGCAGCCAGCGTCGCGGGGACGTGACCCGAGAGCTGGTGAGTATCTGTCGCAGCGCATCAGCATTGCCATACAGCGGGGCAATGCAGCCAGCGTCGCGGGGACGTGACCCGAGAGCTGATGAGTATCTGACACAGCGCATCAGCATTGCCATACAGCGGGGCAATGCAGCCAGCGTCGCGGGGACGCGCGCCCACTGGTATTGATATGGATCAATTGAACTACCTCTCGATTGTTTGCAATTACAGTTAGTCATTTGATTCAATTGTAACTACTAGTTCTAATTTGTTTCTAATAATTAATTATAATGTTCTTTGTCATTGATAGTCTGCAGTTAGTCAATTGTTTGAATTGTAACTATGTATTTCCGATTTGTTTCTAATATTTAATTGTAATTTTCTTTGTTATTATATAAACGCAAAAGTTTGGATGTTTGTTACCTCTTCACTTAGCAAAAAGTACTGAAGGGATCGGGGTGAAATTTTGCATAGGTACAGGTCGTTCTTTTTTCTAATTTTATTAGGGACTTTGAGTCTAACAGTGACTAAGTCAGTCCCATAGGATATCTTATAACTATGTAGTTAACACTTCGACTGCGATATTTTTTTTAACCTAAGCCATTCGTGCTGCCGCTCTACACAGCGGTTGTGTTGCGCCGCACATGCGTTTCGTTCGAAAAACATATCACGGCTGTGCTGAGTCACACAGATCTGTATTTTCTCAGCCGCTGCGCTAGTGTGGATTTACGCATATTAGTCACTTGTAGAAAACACATACCGTGTGATTTCAGCAATCGACGTGTTAATAAATATTTACATGTACTCTTATTATGTATGGAGTCATATAGAGGCTTTTTTGAGTTGTCCAATATTTCGGCATAGATTCATGCGCCATGATCACGGAATAACTGAACACTTCTTTGTGCGTGTCATAGGCTATAGGTACCCGAGGAATTAAAAGAAATTTTCGTGGTAGTCGGATTTGCAAAGTAAATCATTAAAAAACGGTTGGATAACTGTCCACCGTAGTCTATATATATAGTCTATATATAGTCCCTTTCGCGGTGTATACCTATTACGCAGTACAACTAACTCGCGTTATGCCTAAGTCATATCACAATTTAGGCATAAAGAGAGTTAGGTATAATGAGGCTTAAGCATAGCCAGAGTGTGACATACCCCGACATAGGTCGGAAGCAAGGAAGGCATAAAGCTATTTGAATGCTATGTTGTTAATTGGAATAAATATGGTGGTAAAATAGCTACTAATATTATAAAGACAAAAGTTTTGATTGGTTGTTTGTATTGAACAGGCTACGAAACTACCGGACCGATTTGAGAAATTCATTCACCATTGGGAAGCTACACTATCCCCATTAAACATAGGCTATACATATTATATTTTAGAAATAATAATAATAAATAATGCTAAACAATTCACACAGCATTACCTAGCCCCATGGTAAGCTGAGCTTGTGTGATGGGTACTAGATAACTGATATACCTACATAATACAATACATTACATAGATAGATATTTTTTTATTATACATAGAAAACGACCAATCGCGTTAAGTTCAAATGTAAAATTTGAACTTAACGCGGGCGAAACCGCGGGAAACAGTAACTAATATTTATTTCTATGATATTTTAAATAGACTTACCAATTCCTGATTTATATCCGTCCATCTTAAACCACATTCACATTCAAATATAACAATTAAAACATGACAGTTGTTATTAAAACTAACAATGGATAACAAAAACAATGTCGCGCAATGTTGTTGTGACAACGGTTTGTTTTGAAGTGATTGCGATTGTAAACAACACGCGGAGCGACTCGTCGATGATTGCTAGTGATGGGAATGCATTGAATTATAATATTATCGATGTTATATTATTGATTATTATTAAATATTATTAAATATTATTGATGTTATGTTCTGGTCGTTTTCCCTCCCTCCTCGGGTGCACAATATGATACACCCAAAGATGGTATCCGCCAGGTGTAGATACTATTGCAAAGAAAAATGAAAGAAATAAAACCATTATCATTATTATTATTAGCAAACGTGGCGCGGGTAATAGAGTTAAAGGCTTATTTAGTTCATCAAATTCGGTCTTGCGACGTAATTGCAGGTTTGATTCCGACCCCGGGACGTTGGTACAATCTGGAGATGTTTGTTGTGTATGTTTTCTATGTATACACAAATATATATTTTAATGTAGGTATGTAATGTATTAAGTTTATCAGTATCATAGTACCTAATCAAAAGACAAGCTCTGCTTACTTTGGGACTAGATGATGCTGTGTGAATTATCCAGTATTAGATATGTATATATTATTATTTATGTTGGAAACATAATGATACTCTTAATGTATCATTATGTTTCAAGTTCATTGATTAATTAATTCATTGTACGATGATGGTTATAAACAATTTAGTGAAGAAAATTACAACAAGTATCTATAGGACTGAAACAGTTCAACTGCAGTTTGTTGCAAACAATCTAGACGTAGCTCAACAGATGGAAATAAAATAATTGTTCAAAAAGATTTGTTTCACCTGTCATCACTGGTTAGGTTCAGTACCTAGCTAAATAATTAACTTATCGATAATCTGTTAAGGCTAATCTGTTTGTGCATTAGACCCAATTAAGCAGTTAAAAACCCATCTAAACATTATTAGAAAATACTGAGTACCTAGTTATATACAAATTAAGATGTAGGTACTTATATTAATTGTTGTGCATAGTTTTACTTAAATATTGACATGTACTTCATCATCATGAAGTACATCGAATCATATTATATTTAGACTTAAATAGGCAAATAACCATGTATTAGACATATAAGAGATATGAACATGCTAGTGGTTTCTTTTTCACTTCTTCCACTAGTGGACAAAAAATTGAAGTGAACAGTAAAATAATTTTATTTGATAATAATTTAATGTATAACTTATTTTATAAGCCTAAAGAAATAAATGATTTTTTTTTATATATTTTTTTCAGCTATACTTACTGAAATAACTTTTGTAATAGTTTGAAGTTGCATTAATTCATTGAAATCACTGATTTTACTAAATCGTTAAGCAAAACTCACAACTCTAGCTACCTATTTCGAAATAACCTTTCCTTATCGACATGCATATTTCCCAGCACTATTTCGAAAGGTGAAGTATTTCCAGCTGCCTAGGGCCATTTAATGTTAGATAATGATTATAAAATCAACTGCTGAGGTAACATGTTACGTAGAGTTACTCTTTTGTACCTTATCTACTTGGTGACGACTGACGACCTCCGTGGCGCATATAGAATAGAAAACTTTTATTAGCACACACAAAAAAGACAAACGTACATTAAAAAAACACATTAAGCTAAATAAGATATAACACTAAAACTAAAAACTAAAATATAAACAATAGAAAATAAGTATAAAACTAATACTAAAACTAAAAGATAAACAATAGAAAATAAGTAAAAATAACGTAGCCTGTCCTCAGTACGCGCTAATTCGGGCGGTAGCATAATTAGCCTCAGCTTAATGTCGCTACCGCCCGAATATAGTGGATGGTTACGGGTTCAATTCCCGCCTTGTTTGTACGATCTGCTGATTTTCCGTGTGTTTTGTACATACAACCTATGACTCTGTGCTATGGCTATGACACTACCAGATAACGGGGAAGGCCTATTTTGAACATACCTACTATCCTACTAATATAATAAATAAATAAATAAATAATGCTGGACAATTCACACACCATTATCTAGCCCCATGGTAAGCAGAGCTTGTGTTATGGGTACTAGATAACTGATATACATAATACAATACATTACATAGATAGATATTTTTTATTATACATAGAAAACGACCAGAACACCCGGAACAAATATCTGCAGATCGTACACACAATTGTTCCGAGGCGGGAATCGAACCCGCAACCTCCTGCGTTGCAAGCGGACCTTCGCCCACCGCGCCACATCGGTCGTCAAATATATAATAATATTATATATATAAACGCAAAAGTTTGTATGTAGGCATAGATGTTTGTTACTCTTTCACGCTAAAACTACTGAATGGATCTGGCTGAAATTTTGCAAATTGGTAGGTAGTTCCAGGCCCAATAAAACAAAGGCTACTTAAATTATATTAACCCGAAAAAGTCTTATCATTTTTCAGGTTAATATACATTAATATTATATTAACCCGAATAATTAAAATACTATTTCGTGCATAAAGATACATACTCTACGTTCATCGCAAAAGGTTAATGAAACAAATATACACCCGGGTGGAGCTGGGACGGGCCGCTAGTCTTTAATATATTACCTTTCCATCTGCGGGTGTATCTGAATAAGTGAACCAAGGTTATCGACATAGCTCAAAGAACTAGCTGAAGTGGCAGTGGGCCGGCCATATCTCGCGAAGAACCGACGGCCGCTGGGGCAAACGTGTTCTCATAATAATTTTATATATAAAATATGACTAGTCTAAGTGCTTATTTTGTAAGCCTAAAGAAATAAATGTTTTTTTTTTTCACTCGAGTGAAAAAGAGAGACCTTGACTCGGTAAACGTAGTGTAGGATATAATCTTTAAACGTTTTCATAGACAGCAGGCGTGCGAAGCTGCAAACAAGAAAATAACTATCCTCGTAAGTCCCCGCGTACTTGTACAATTACAAATTAATGATAGCAGTTCAGACCTGACATTTGTACTACATAGAAGGAGTAACTGCCTAATGTACTCACACAAATACAAAATATTTTCAATTATTTCCTTCTTAACACTTTGATTGCTGAAATCACACGGTATGTGTTTTCTACAAGTGACTAATATGCGTAAATCCACTAGCGCAGCGGCTGAGAAAATACGGATCTGTGTGACTCAGCAAAGCCGTAATATTTTTCGAACGAAACGCATGTGCGGCGCAACACAACCGCTGTGTAGAGCGGCAGCACGAATTTTTTAGGTTAAAAAAAAAGATCGCAGTCGTCGAAAAAAAATCGCAGTCAGTGTTAAGAAGGTGCATCACAAACATACCGTAAAAAATACATAAAACGGTCCCTCAATTCAAAAATTCCCTAAAATCGACATATCTTTGTCTTGGTCTGAAGCATTATCCTCATAAAACCAGTTTCTACGACAAATCCTTCTCCATCCAGGCCATAAGGTTGTGGAATGCACTACCAGAGTCCATTAGAAAAACTATATCCTTACCGGTTTTTAAAGCTCACGTCAAGGAGTTTTTCCTGCCAAAAGAATGAATATTGGTACTTACTATTTATTTATGTATTTAAGTAGTTTATTATTTATTTTGGAATTTGTTATATTTATTATTTGTTTTTTAGTATTCTTATTTAGATAAACTGTGGTACACCCCCTGCCTTTTCTTAAATTCATATAATTCTTTCCATCCAAAGGTTGCCTGGAAGAGATCGCTTCTAAGCGATAAGGCCGCCCACTGTACCTGTCGCATATAATGTATTTTTGTAATGATTGATTTGATTATGGTATTACAATATAAAGAAGTTTTGTATTGTATTGTATTGTATTATTCTTATTTTGTACTTAGATAATAACTACTGATGATAATAAAACACAGGACTTACGAGGCTATTTCATTAAAATTTACAAAAAAAACCACCTAACTAGCCTAGAAATTTGCATAGAAATAACTAGGCTATCATTTCTAATCTAGCGAATACTGGTTTCCGCGCACACGCAACACTTACATAAACAGATGATTCGAAGGTCTTCCTTTTATGGTCCATTCTATTATCTAGATGACTTCACTTATTCAGATCATCATCAATCTATGTTAGACCACTGCTGGACATAGGCCTCCCCCAATGAGCGCCATAGCGCCCTGTCTTCAGCTTGACGCATCCAGCATCTACCTGCAGTCTTTCGCAGGTCGTCATCCCACCTGGTCGGGGGGCGTCCTACGTTTACCGAGTCGTCTCCACTCAATAACACGTTTGCCCCAGCGGCCGTCGGTTCTTCGCGAGATATGGCCGGCCCACTGCCACTTCAGCTTGCTAATTCTTAGAGCTATGTCGATAACCTTGGTTCTCTGTCGGATGTATTCGTTACGAATCTTATCCTTCAGAGAAACTCCGAGCATAGCTCTTTCTATAGCTCGCTGAGCGACTTTATAATATGGACGACCGATGTGGCGCGGTGGGCGAAGGTCCGCCTGCGACGCAGGAGGTTGCGGGTTCGATTCCCGCCTCGGAACAAATGCATGTACGATCTGCAGATATTTGTTTCGGGTGCTCTGGTCGTTTTCTATGTATAATAAAAAATATCTATCTATGTAATGTATTGTATTATGTATATCAGTTATCTAGTACCCATAACACAAGCTCTGCTTACCATGGGGCTAGATAATGACTGTGTGAATTGTCCAGCATTATTTATTTATTTTATATTATTAGTAGGATTAAAATAGGCCTTTAGTTATGTTTACAGTTGAGATAAATTACGCCAAAAGAAGTTTTCCTTCAAAATACTTCTCGAAAACCTTTTACATTTTGACAAAATACAAGTATACCGGAAATGACTCATGACTCGTTACTTCCTTTCTCTTGAATTTACAAGGTTTTTGTACTTGTCCATTTTCGCAAACAAATGTGCAAAATGCGATTGACTTTCATTTAATTTTAGGTAAGTATTATTTTATTTATTTATTTTAAGCCATTATTGTCCCTCAGCTGGGCAAAGGCCTCCCTTTTCTCCTTCCACTCCTCGCGATCCAACGCTGCAACAGGCCATGATGAAAGATGTGCCTCGAGCTCGTCGCGCCATCTCATCGTGGGCCTTCCACGTCGCCTCTCAGCGTTGGGTGGGCTCTACTCTGTGTACCTAAGTATTATAAAAAAACCAGAAAAAAAAGAACCTATAAAAACGATTCACATACAAACAATACAATATTATAGTGGAAATATGCTTGAATTACTTAAAAAATAATTTTGGTTATACGTATGTATGGTGAATTTGTCCTCCGCTGGCCTCTTAATTCGGAAGCATCGACCACCGATCTGCAGATATTTGTTCCGGGTGTTCTGGTGGTTTTCTCTGTATAATAAAAAATATCTATCTATGTTATCCTACTAATAATATAAACGCGAAAGTTTGTGAGGATGTTTGTTGCTCTTTCACGCAAAAACTACTGAATGGATTTTGATGAAACTTCACAATAATATAGCTTACATATCGGAATAACACATAGGCAATAACAATTAGACTATTCATAAAGATATATTGTATTTATCCAAAATATCTATCACCACGTGGGTGAAACCGCGGGGCGCGGCTGGTTATATATAAAATATCTATCTATGTAATTATTATATAGTATATCAGTCATCCATCTAGTACCCATAACACAAGCTCTGCTTAGCTTGGGGCTAGGTGATGCTGTGAGGATTGTCCAGCATTATTTATTTATTTTTATTTTATCCTGTGATTATACGACTGCAGGTAGATGCTGGATGCGTCAAGCTGAAGACAGGGCGCTATGGCGCTCATTGGGGGAGGCCTATGTCCAGCAGTGGACTACTATAGGCTGATGATGTTGATGATACGTAACGTCTACTAATAGGTAAAGCACGCTGTTTTGTTATTTTTATTATTCTAGGTACAGTCACCTTCTTTGTTTATTTACCCTTGAGGGTCATCGGCCCGCAGCGGGAGTGTAGAATGAGCGATCGTTAAATAAACTTACCTTATTTGGAATCCTACCATAATGATGTTAAGCGAGTCGGCATCCGCATCCAGCATCTATCTGCAGTCTTTCGCAGGTCGTCATCCCGCCTGGTCGGAGGGCGTCCTACACTACGTTTACCGAGTCGTGGTCTCCACTCAAGAACACAAACGTGTTCTTGAGTGAGCCCCTGCGGCCGTCGGTTCTTCGCGAGATATGGCCGGCCCACTGCCACTTCAGCTTGCTAATTCTTAGAGCTATGTCAATAACTTTGGTTCTCTGTCGAATGTATTTATTACGAATCCTATCCTTCAGAGTTCTCTTAACAATACTAACAATACGCCGGTAACGCTCCTACACTCAGAGAACTCGCACTACTCAACGATTTCTTGCAACAGTTCCAACATGTGGACATATTTAATGATAGTTTAATCCATATCTACTTACGTTTAAGATCGTACCTTACTTTTAAATAAATTATCTGTTTATGTATACCTACCTATTTGTAATCTTCTTTTTCATTAATTTTTGTCTTTTTTAAGTCTAGTAGTTAGTGTTTTGGTGTTAGACTGTAAGCTAACTGCTGTATTTTTATAAATAAATAAAAAATTATGAATGCTAGCATCGGTAATTAGTACGGTGGACAGTCACGCACACAAGCACAGTGACAGCGCTGTCCCGATACATCAACGACCGTTCGTTAACTACTGTACCTAGATTATCAATTTATCTTTAAATTAAGTGAGAACTATACTGCTAAGACAAACCTAACATAGCTTAAAGGCACTAATAACTAAATGATGTAACCTATTTGTATGAATAAATCATCTATCTATCTATCAGTCCATGCTCATTAATTTACATTATTTGTTTTCGTGAAGTTACGCTATCGCATAAGGATAACGATACCGATTTTGGCAACAACAAAGGGATAAATCAAGATTAATAAAACAACGAATATCAAAAGAGTATATTATATTTGCTTGCTTTTAATTTTATGCGAAACTAAAACTAGTTTAGCTGTAAGGCCACTAGACAGACGGACCGCATTTCAACTGCAATCCAACTGCAAATTTTCAGTTCATTTGCAGTCGGCGTGCAGTTGACACGACTGCAATAGAACTGCAAGCCAACTGCAATCGGAGTGCGCTGTTGGTTTGCGGTTCATTTGCAGTCGGCGTGCAGTTGACACGACTGCAATAGAACTGCAAACCAACTGCAATCGGACTGCGCTGTTGGTTTGCAGTTCATTTGCTATAGGTAAGTGCGTTTATAGGTAAGTAACTTATTATGCAGAAATTTAATCAGTCGGCGTGCAGTTTACACGACTGCAATAGAACTGCAAGCCAACTGCAATCGGAGTGCGCTGTTGGTTTGCGGTTCATTTGCAGTCGGCGTGCAGTTGACACGACTGCAATAGAACTGCAAACCAACTGCTATCGGACTGCACAGTTGGTTTGCAGTTAATTTGCTATAGGTAAGTGCGTTTATAAGTAAGTAACTTATTATGCAGAAATTTAATCAGTCGGCGTGCAGTTGACACGACTGCAATAGAACTGCAAACCAACTGCAATTGGACTGCGCACTTGGTTTGTAGTTCATTTGCAGTCGGCGTGCAGTTGATACGACTGCAGTTGATGCGTGCAGTTCACGTGAACTGCACGCCGACTGCAAATGAACTGGAAATTTGCGGTTGGATTTCAGTTGAAATGCGGTCCGTCTGTCTAGATCCTAAAAAGTATATCAAAACCAAAGAATTCTGCATTTTCGCAATGACCCTGAAGTTTTAAGGGGCATACCACACTGAAATGCCACTGCGACGCGGCGACGTCTGGCAATGCATTATAATTATTATAAAATAAATAAATAATGCTGGACAATCCACACAGCATCATCTAGCCACAAGAAGCTAAGTAGATTTGCACACATTATGCCTTCTCTATAAAACCCTCTGTAACCCACTATCCCCTAACTACCTCTCCGAATCCTTCAGCCCACTCTACGGACCCCAGCGACCTGCGAGGGACTCGAAACGACTGCAGCTTGGAACTCCTGACGCCTGTACAGTAGGTTATCATAGAACCTTCGCTGTAAAGGCCACTCGGCTATGGAACAGTCTTCCTATTGAATATCGCGAGGCATCCTCGATAAATGTCTTCAGATCTAGAGTCTATACCTATTTTCTTTCGCAAGAATAATTCGGTACGTAATTATAATTATATATTAATTATTTATATAGGTATATAATTATATTAATGTTTAAGTATAATATAAGTAGCTTAGTATCATTATGAGTAGTATATTTTATTATCTCTATTATATGGCACTACCTACCAAACTGTTGTCCACACTACCCAAAGGTTAGCAGGTAGAGAATGCTATCTAGCATTATGCTCGCCTATGTACAACTTTTTGTGCAATAAAGTATATTCTATCTATCTATTCTATCTATCTAAGTAGAGCTTGTGTTATGGGTTCTAGATGACTGATAGATATATAAAAGATAAATATTGTAATTTCACATGAAGATGCGACGCTACGCGCAGTTTGATTATAATGTTATTTAAAGGGTAATTCAGTAATATTTATTCAAATAAGACATGGTACATAATACATTGGTGGAATAACACAGTAGAGCTGCATATCTCGGAACAATTGTGTGTACGATCTGCAGATATTTGTTCCGGGTGTTCTGGTCGTTTTCTATGTATAATAAAAAATATCTATCTATGTAATATATTGTATTATGTATATCAGTTATCTAGTACCTATAACACAAGCTCTGCTTACCATGGGGCTGGATAATGCTGTGTGAATTGTCCAGCATTATTTATTTATTTATATCTCGCCCGAATGCAGGCACGTGAATAAACATCGGTAAAATTAAATGAGATGTCATTAATTAAATCAGATAATCGCAAATTTTATTAAATTGTCAGTTAAAGTAGTACGTACTAGGTCAAAACTTAAATTAGGTACAAACTTTATTGATATAATATGAAAACTCAAGCGCTGCCTTCGCCAATTTATGTATATCGATTTTCGTAGTAAATTAAGTTGTTTTTCTAATCGAAGTGCTTAGTTTCGCATCTGTGTACGCTCACCCTTAGCTGTCACACAATCCAAGTGAGGAAAGGCCCTAACACAATCCGGCTTTATATTATCCTACTAATATTATAAACGTCAAAGTTTGTAACTATGGATGGATGTTTGTTACTCGTTCACGTAAAAACTACTGAATGGATTTTAATGAAACTTCACAATAATATAGTTTACATATCAGAATAATAGATAGGCTACAGTTCATAAAGATAGATATTATATTATCCAAAATATCTATCACCACGCGGGTCAAACCGCGGGGCGCAGCTAGTTAAATTAAAAACAATTATTTTAAAAATGTTTTATTATAGATAAATACGCCTACCTACCTAAAACAGGTTAATTTACATTTTTTTTAAAACAATAGCTATGTAATTAATTCAAATAGTACTTATCTATGAAACTGATAAAAAATTATGCTTAATTTTATATTATTACATAGATTAATTGATAGAAAACACTTTATTACATATACTATACAAAACAGAATAAAAATATAGAAATAAATATTTAGAATAAAGGAAGTATAAAGGGCGGCCTTATCGCTGTGAGCGATCTTTTCCAGGCAACGCGCAACGTGAGGATGGACTGGACCACGAATGAACAATATAGGTAAAGATTCTTTGTTAGTCCAGCAGTGGACTAACAAAGAAACTTTGATATATTATTGGATTAAAAAAATATAGTTACACTACATACCTACATTACAAACATAATAAATTGTAGTACCTATTATAGGTAAGTAACTTATAAAGGAAGCCGCGGGCGAGGTCGGCCAAGAAAGCGCTGGTGCGCCTTCCTCGGAGATTGGTGGGAGATCGCACGTGACCGCACTGAGTGGAAAGATTTGGGGGAGGCCTTTGCCCAGCAGTGGGACGAAACAGGCTAAATAAAATAAAAAAAATAAAAAACTTATTATGCAGAAATTTAATGAATACCTACTTAGGTACCGTCTCTTTATAAATTATGTAAACAGAAGATCTGATTTTATTTATCAGATTGTTAAAGAATAAATAAATAATACTGGGCAATTCACACAGCATTATCTAGCCCCATGGTAAGCAGAGCTTGTGTTATGGGTACTAAGATAACTGATATACATAATACAATACATGTCATAGATAGATATTTTTTATTATACATAGAAAACGACCAGAAAACCTGGAACAAATATCTGCAGATCGTACAGACAATTGTTCCGAGGCGGGAATCGAACCCGCAACCTCTTGCGTCGCAGGCGGACCTTCGCCCACCGCGCCACATCGGTCGTCTAAATTCATTTTGAATTATCAAATTTTCCATCAGGTACCTACATGATTTTAGGTTCTCGTTCACCCTTTAGCTTCCAAGATAACGTAACGTTAATTATTATCAATTACTATTTTACAGGCGTTAATTATTTATATTCGTTAATTAACCTTTTTTTCACGACTTTTCGATCGGTTTACATTACACACTGACGTAAACACGAGATACGCGATAAATACGTCGAATACTTTTAGATTAAAAATACTACAATATAAATACGCTTTATTGGACACCAAGAAGAAAAAGCAGTAAATAACAAACAAACAAATATATTATAAAACTTTTGAAACTATCATGGTTATGGTTTCGGCACAGTTTCATGCGCCATGATCACGGACGGAACTGTGCCGAAATATTGGATAACTCAAAAATCAAATCATGGTAAATATCCCGTTTTAAATGACTTTAGTGAAACAAATATACAGATTACAGATGCACAATGGGCGACCTTATCGCTAAGAGCGATTTCTTCCAGGCATCCTTAGTTTGTTTAGTACTTTACAATTCTGCTATTTGTTATAAGAACTATGAATAGGTACCTTAATTATACAGTATAAACGATTTGCAAGATATCTTACCTATATAAGTATTCGGTATTACTTAACATAGTCTGTACACTAGTGTTATATATAGTTATACATATTATAGAAATTAGTTAGGAGATTGTATGTTTGTTGGTATAATAAGTGTCCCTCAGTAGAGTCAGTAATGTAAGCGTTATTTTTAGGTGTGGTGTGTGTCATGTCATGCACCACGGTCTTCACGGAAGACCAGCGCTATGGTACGATCTGCTCTACCATAGCACATGCTGAGTGGAGACTGATTCTGTTAGTCTCTGTCGTCTGTTAAACTAAGTTTAATTCTAAGAGTCTCTGTTCTGACTAAATAAAAATCTTTTTGCTTACATATGTATGTATCTTATAGACGTTTGTATTAAAACTTTAGAAATTGTCATGGTTTTTAACACAAAAGTGATTTATAAATGATATCATGGTAAATATCCCGTTATAAATGACTTTCGGTATGTATTGTTGTTTTAGATTACACTTCCATTCAACCACCATACTAATAATGTCTTATTTAGATACGAATCCTTTACACAATCTTGTTATACAAATTATAATCGCAGTTCATCAGTTATAATTATAACATTTCACTGTCACACAAAGAAGCTAATAATAATTGATCACTATAAACAATAGCAGTTCACGGTTAACTTATTTTAGGAAAAATAGCAGTTCACAAATAACGTTCAACGTTAAACTTAGCTGCTAGTAGCAGATCACTGAAAAATAGGAGTTCACAAATACCGTTCACAGTTTAAATTAGCCGCTATTAGCAGATCACTGTCAAAAGTAACAGTTCACGAATACCGCTCAACGTTAAACTTAGCTGCTATTGGCAGATCACTGTGAAAATTAACAGTTCACGAATACCGTTCAACATTAAACTTAGCTGCTAATAGCAGATCACTATGCAAAGTAGCAGTTCACACATCTTCCCGTGTTTCATGAGAGTGACGCTGGAGTACCGCCAGTCTTTGCTGAGTCACCTCGAGGTGATGCTTTCTCCATTTGATGCGTCGGTTCTGGAACCACACCTTAACCTAGGAAAATAATTAGTTGTATTAATTAAGAAAAACGCTATCGAAATAACGCAAAACAGTCACATGATACAACATTAACATAATTAAAACTAACAACTTACTACTCGTAAGTGAACGACCCGATGAAAAATCGTAAATAGTGGTGATTCTCTGTTGCCGCCGGATCATAGCCCGTCCGATCGCAAAACGCAGCAATAAAATTAATAGACTATGCCGACTGTTGAAGAATAAATGTTAACAATATAACATAAGGTCACTTAGTCATGAAATTAGTTAGGTATTCCCAACAAATCAGCTTAATCGGTCAAGCCGTTCTAGAAACAGGCTGACTCTACGGCCCGGGGCGGCGACAACTAACCACCTATTTTTCAGTATGTGGTAAAAAATAGAAGAGAGAACATGGGTACCTACTTCAGTTGAATATGTTTTTACATTTGTACTTAAATTATACCAGTTTTATATATATATGCTTACTTTCTAACTGAATTATCATCATCACCATTGCAGCGTTTGTGTCACCCACTGCGGGCTCCTCAAATCTTTGCCAGCAGCCTGTGCCTTTCGTATCCAGATGTGCCCGACGACTGTTACTCTGTAAAGCTCAAATTAAATTCTTACCTGAGCCTCAGTGAACTGCAGCGCGTGTGCTAGGTACAGGCGCTCAGGGCCCACCATGTACTGCTGCCTCTCGAACTCTGCCTCCAGTCTCTCCAGCTGCTCTAGAGTGAAGATTGTACGTATCCTCAGCACATTACCTGAGCCTCAGTGAGCTGCAGCGCGTGTGCTAGGTACAGGCGCTCAGGGCCCACCATGTACTGCTGCCTCTCGAACTGTGCCTCCAGTCTCTCCAGCTACTCTAGAGTGAAGATTGTACGTATCCTCAGCACATTACCTGAGCCTCAGTGAGCTGCAGCGCGTGTGCTAGGTACAGGTGCTCAGGGCCCACCATGTACTGCTGCCTCTCGAACTCTGCCTCCAATCTCTCCAGCTGTTCTAGAGTGAAGATTGTACGTATCCTCAGCACATTACCTGAGCCTCAGTGAGCTGCAGCGCGTGTGCTAGGTACAGGCGCTCAGGACCCACCATGTACTGCTGCCTCTCGAACTCTGCCTCCAGTCTCTCCAGCTGTTCTAGATTGAAGATTGTACGTATCCTCAGCACATTACCTGAGCCTCAGGGAGCTGCAGCGCGTGTGCTAGGTACAGGCGCTCAGGGCCCACCATGTACTGCTGAACTCTGCCTCCAGTCTCTCCAGCTGCTCTAGAGTGAAGATTGTACGTATCCTCAGCACATTACCTGAGCCTCAGTGAGCTGCAGTGCGTGTGCTAGGTACAGGCGCTCAGGGCCCACCATGTACTGCTGCCTCTCGAACTCTGCCTCCAGTCTCTCCAGCTGCTCTGGAGTGAAGATTGTACGTATTCTTTTACTTCTGCCAGAGCTGGAGGAAAAAGTATTTTTATAGAATAGAATAGAAAACACATTTATTTGGACATAGGTACAAAATACAGGCATAGCATAAACAAACGGATAACAAAGGAGTTTATCATGCATGAGTGACACAAAAGGGTAAAAAAATAAGACAAGGAAGGGACCTCCATGACCCTGCGCCGAAATAGGTAAATTATATACTATTACTATACTATTTATAGAGACTATACTATTTACAGATAATAACACCTTC
Organism: Eupithecia abbreviata; assembly: GCA_943735965.1. Taxonomy (NCBI): domain Eukaryota; kingdom Metazoa; phylum Arthropoda; class Insecta; order Lepidoptera; family Geometridae; genus Eupithecia; species Eupithecia abbreviata. Next base: position 4,312,809 of record OX031003.1, on the reverse strand, counting down.
TCACATTCTTACATTTTACAGTTGATTGGTTGAGGTGTGGGACATGAAATAATGCACTTACCTATTTGAACAGGTTATCGTGTGGTTTCTTGGTTTCATTTGGCCCATCTGTGGCCTTATTTCTGCGCGTGGACTGTCTGCAAAGAAGAAAACCTTGAATAAGACGATTTGACGACTTTCGTGGCGCGGTGGGCGAAGGTCCGCCTCAGCATTACCTAGCCCATGGTAAACAGAGCTTGTGTTATGGGTACTAGATAACTGATATACATAATACAATACATTACATAGATAGATATTTTTTATTATACATAGAAAACGACCAGAACACCCGGAACAAATATCTGCAGATCGTACACACAATTGTTTCGAGGCGGGAATCGAACCCGCAACCTCCTGGCACCATCGCAGGCGGACCTTCGCCCACCGCGCCACATCGGTCGTCAATAAATCACTTTACGTACACAACGTAGGTAATTTAAGCTGGATATATCAGAAAAAAGAGATCAATTTTAACTGATTTCAACCTAAAAGTACCTAAAAACTAAAGATAAACTTGTGGCCTAAGGTTGTGGAATGCACTACCAGAGTCCATCAGAAAAGCAGTGTCCTTACCAGTTTTTAAAGCTCGCGTTAAGGGATTCTACCTGTCAGAATCGTGAATATTGGTACTAATTATTTATTTATTAACTAAGTATTACTAAGAAGTATATTATAAATATTTTATATATATATATTTAACATTTATTTATCTTTAAATATTCATGTTATGTTCATATTTATTCTAGCTCTATCCTTGGTACACCCCCTGCCTTTCTTTAATTCACACAATTCTTTCCATCCAAAGGTTGCCTGGAAGAGATCGCTTCTAAGCGATAAGGCCGCCCATTGTACTTGTCACATGCAATATCTTTCATTATGTTCTGTATCTGGTGTACAATTAAGTATTTTTGTATTGTATTGTATTGATAAACTGTACTGAGTATAACATAAAGTATTGCTAAAGTTATGACTGGTAAATGCGAGGTTGGCATTAATTAGGGCAATGCAGAATGTGTGACATATGTAGCTCTAAGAATTAGCAAGCTGAAGTGGCAGTGGGCCGGCCATATCTCGCGAAGAACCGACGGCCGCTGGGGCAAACAAGACCACGACTCGGTAAACGTAGTGTAGGACGCCCTCCGACCAGGTCGGATGACGACTTGCGAAAGACTGCAGGTAGATGCTGGATGCGGCAAGCTGAAGACAGGGCGCTATGGCGCTCATTGGGGGAGGCCTATGTCCAGCAGTGGACTGATATAGGCTGATGATGATGATGACAATGTATGTGCTCGTACAATCACTCTCACTCATATCCGACGATTATGTACCAAGTCAATTGTGCCTATCTTAGTTACAACTGCAAAATCCGGGAATGAATGATGCAAAAACTGATAATTGTGGATACTGTGAATTCTGGTATGGCAAGATATCATTTTTAAAATTTAATTTATACGCTTTGTCCCTATTTCGATTAGATAGTCATTAAAATTAATTTACTCATGTAGATTACTTGCAACAGTCTGCAGTAAGTTAAATTATTTTAATTGTAAATCCTTGTTCCAATTTGTTTATAATATTTCATTGTAAATATCTTAGTTAATAAATTAAATAAATAAATATTTATTTAGTAATTTATTTATTTAGTTAATAAATTAATGGTCCAGTTATAATTTTAATGCTTTCTGTTTTGTTGCCGGTGACCGTCGGACAGATAAATATTTTGCTATTCTTTTTCAGAAATAACACGTTTTTTACTTAAGTGAGGAAAACCTTATTACATTTATATACATTTTTGACTTTAATCAAGGCCTAATAAATGATTAATGTTATTTAATGTGTAAGTTAAATAATACAATACAGATAATGGTTATTTATATCTTGTTTCAATAGCTTTCGACAAAAGTAACTCAAATTATTCAAATCAAAAGCATTCTAGCGCCTGACGTAAAATAATAGCAACGTGCAAACATTTCTCGCGCGTCAATTCAGGCGGCGCTCTACGGGTCTAGTTTAGCGGCAAAAGCGCGATCTTACAGAGTTAATAAGAGCGTACCACTGGTACTTCTGGTCAGTTTCCTTACTCATAAATTTCTCAGTTTACTTATTATAGACAGTTTCGGTGGGTTGACAATTTGGCTACTTAGATATTTGAATAATTATTCTTCAGTTTCCTCCTTCGCTAGTTTTGCTGGTCAGTTTCATTAATTAATAGTTTCCTTGTGGGGCTAGTTTACTTTCTCGTCGGTAGATACAAGATCGGTAGATAGGCTAGTTTGATATTTGTTACAACTTTTTTAGACTCGAATAAATACTAAATACAGTCCGTGCAAAATAGAGAAGCGTCTTAGAAATAGAGGGCGCGCGTGTGCCAATGTAGATACTACTTTGTTGCGTTAATATGTTAGTACACGGTAACGCCACGACGATTATCTTTTTGCACAGACTCTAGCTTCCTTCCTATCTTACCTTGTCTCAAACCCCCCGCTCCCCCCACCATCCTGAACCCCTCGTTGAGCCTCTGCACATCGTGCCCAGCATACAAATAGCTCTGCAGTTGTCTCTGGCTCTGAAACCTCTCCTGAACACTCAGATTCATCACATCCTCTTCACCATTCGTCAAACCCAAAATGGCGGCGATGGTGAACGATTTTCCCGCCAAGTTAGTCCCTTTTCCTGTCAAATCAACGCCATATTGGCTGCTGTCGCAGTCATCGAGCGTGGAAACTGGGGACGGCGATCGGTCATTGTTTTCGAAATTTGAATTTAGATCAGGATTTTCGACGAAACGCTCCGAGTTTTCGACGTACTTTTCCGTAGTAAAATCGTGGTATTTTTCGTCGCTGTCTAAAGCGAGGCGATCGACGTTTTGCTGATAAGAAACGGCCAGGAGATCTGTTAGATTCGCCGGGTAAATCGTATTTTGACGTTGTTCCATCATTTTGAAAGATATTTTATTTTCACTTTTTCGCGATATTTCAATTATTATTATTAATTTAATTCACTTTGTAAGACACTGGTTTAATTTTCATCATTGTAACACAGTCTATTAATCAGACCTCATAAACTAATGAGTTGGAAGGTAACAAAGGTTTATTAGCAAAGTTAATTCCCGAACGAAACGCGAGAGCAAACTGGCCACCGAGACGAATTTGCGGTTATGAATTTAAAAGGAGCGATTTAAAATTCGAATGCTGGGCGGGGCCAGACGTCATCCGATCGGTTTTGCGCGAAAAAATGACATCACGGACGGTCAATTGGGGGTAAATATTAGTATGGAGGGGGTAAATTGCACTTACACCACTTGAAATCTCTATTTCATTATAAAATGAGCCTTAACACGTTCCGTTTAGATTCATCTCATATCAATTACATGAAACCTTCCAAAATCAAATTTTCTTCTCAGCGAAACGAATAACTTTTCATCAAACAAAATTGAATCATCAGGAACTAGCCTTGTGATCCAAATTCGCTCCTACAGTCTCCGGTTTTAAACCCAAGTGCATTCGCAGAGTTGGCAGAATTGTTTCATCTATGGCGGAGGGTGACTTTCCTGTTCTCTGATTGGCTGTTGGCGCGCATGCGCGGGTGGGCGGGGCCAGATTTAGGGGGTGTGGTGGCGCAGTGATTTGCGGTCGGTAAAGCCTTTGATTGAGGCAGGGTTGGATTTTACTCAGAACTCCGAATTTTCCTTTATTTTGCAACCACTGGGGAGACCGACATGTAAAACCTTCTAGGTTGCAAAAAATGCAAAGCTCTGATTGTTTTCGGATGTTGTTAGTTACCAATAGTGTAAAACCTACTATAAAACTTTAAAAGATATATGCTAACTTCGAGACTAAAAGACAAAGTACAACATAAAGAAACCAGATCAAAAACAAAATTTATAGACGCTCTACAACACGCTCTTAAAATGAAATGGGGATGGGCCGGACACGTAGCTAGAATGCCAAAAGAAAGGTGGGCCACTTTAGTCACCTCATGGAAAGGTCCTAAGGGCAAAAGAAGAATTGGTAGACCCCTAGCAAGATGGTCAGATGAAATAAAAAAATATGTGAAAACACAAAATTGGACAAGCGTCGCAGAAGACCGCAAACACTGGACAGAACTGGAGGAGGCCTTTACCCGAGAGGGGTCCTAACTACTTATTAAATATATGCATTAAATTCAATCGAAATAAACAACTTTTCAAATACATTATTAAAATAAAGAAATAAACATTAGAAAGAAAAGAAAGAAGAAATTAAATTATTTATTAAACACTAACACAACACACAAACAAGGTTAATTACACATAATTATATTAGACTACAAAGTACCTACTTGGGTACCTATTATAAAACACGTAACATCGACAAAATATAAAAAAAAAGTGAAAATGTACAAAATGTAAGTAGTATTTGGTACTAAGTAGCCCTCACAGAAAGTGGATAAGCGCGCGTATGCAGGTCTAATAGGTCCTGACTCAGCTTGTTGCTCTATCACTATAACCCAGGTCAGTCACATTAATCATGAAATCTACGTACTGACATTTTCTATAATATTTGACATACTTACATTAGATTTAACAAATTTTTCATAAGCATGATCAATGTTATTTAAGGTTAAGGAATAAAAGGCTTTTTTATTTTTATTTTATTTATTTTATAACTTCGAGATGCTGAAAAAACCTTTACTATTTTCAGTTTTTGGATAACAAATAAAAATGCATTCTATGGTAAAGTCATCCAGACTAAATGATGCTGAATGATTGACGGGCATACACTCGTACTAAAATTGAAATATAAGTTGATACTTAGGTGCATATACATTTATAAGTTATCAGAATTTAAGTACTCACAAGGTTTGTTTTAAAGCGAACTTTTTGTTTATGTTCTTTGAGAAAATAAGGTACCTATCACTAAAATCTAAAGAGTTTTAAAACTTCTGATACTATCATGGTTACTAACACTAAAGTCATTTAAAACGGGATATTTACCATGATTTGATTTTTGAGTTATCCAATATTTCGGCACAGTTGCATGCGCCATGATCACGGAATAACTGAAGACACTGCAACTTCGTTTTTATGAGCAGATGTACCGATCTACCCTCATTTTCTGTCTTTTGCTACGAACGTTATCACTACCACCGGTTTCATTATTATCGAACGCAACTCGATCATGACACACAACACTGACGGTATCAGAACGCGAATCAAATCATGGTAAATATCCCGTTGAAAATGACTTTAGTCTAAACAGTTTTATTTCGAAATTTTCTTCGCGATAAATCGAATATTTACATTTGTTATGTATTTATTTGAATTAATATCCTTCTAGATCCAGCCCAGTGCCCCCACCGCCCTCTGGCGAAACAATTTAATATCATAATCCACACGCCCAATACTCGAGCGCCGTCGAGTGAAAAATGTTTGGATGAGCTATTAATTTGTGGAAATACCTGGACTCGCTTTATTTTTATGGAGGGAATAATATCGCGTGTAATACATTCGACAGAGAACCAAAGTTATCGACATAGCTGTAAGAATTAGCAAGCTGAAGTGGCAGTGGGAAGAACCGACGGCCGCTGAGGCAAACGTGTTCTTGAGTGGAGACCACGGCTCGTTAAACGTAGTTTAGGACGCCCTCCTACCAGGTGGGATGACGACCTGCGAATGACTGCAGGTAGATGCTGGATGCGGCAAGCTGAAGACAGGGCGCTATGGCGCTCATTGGGGGAGGCCTATGTCCAGTAGTGGACTGATGATGATGATGATGATGAATATAGCGGGTTGTAATCTGTTTGAGGTATAATCTTATATCTATTATCATCACTATACCTATAGTATAAAACAAAGTCGCTTCCCGCTGTCTGTCTGTCCCTATGTATGCTTAGATCTTTAAAACTAAACAACGGATTTTGATGGGGTTTTCTATTGTATCTCAAAACGCTGCCGTAGCATTCTACGCCAAAGGTCTTGTCTACGCCGTAGATATCTCTACATCGTAGCATGCTACGCCGTAAGTCTTGTCTACGCCGTAGGACTCTCTGTACGTTGTAGCACTCTACGCCAAAGGACTAGTCTACGTACTAGATATCTCTACGCCGTAGCATGCTACGCCGTAGGTCTTGTCTACGCCGTAGGACTCTCTGTACGTCGTAGCACTCTACGCCAAAGGACTTGTCTACGTACTAGATATCTCTACGCCGTAGGTCTTGTCTACGCCGTAGATATCTCTACAACGTAGCATGCTACGCCGTAGGTCTCTCTACGCCGTAGACATCTCTACACCGTAGTGCCTCTAGGCATTTGTAAGCAATATTTTTTCACAATTTTTGAATTTACAAAAACAGCAAAGAATACGTTAAGGTTGTGCGGCCATGGATTGAAAATAATTTGGCGTGTTTTAAAAAACTACCAACTTCAAATTCCTAAATAATGAAAATGGGGGTTTCAAAATTAGTTTCAAAAAAACATCGTATTCGGTTGGTTTGATATTGAGTTATTTGTCCATTTGTCGCGCACATACTTAATGCAAATTTAAGACTTGTATGGTTTTCTCATGGATGCCGTTGTCTGAACTGGACCAAATTGAAAAAGGATACACGGAAGCACAAGCTTTCAAAAAAATGGATCATCAAAATCGATTCCCCTTGTTGAAAGTTATGAGGTAATAAACATTAAAAAACAGTTGAATTAAGAACCTCCATTTTTGAAGTCGTTTAAAAATATACAACGGTGTACAACAATCTTCCTGAAATTGTAAGGAAGAAAATGAAAATGAAAAGTTTTTATTTCTTTAAGCTTACAAATAAGCACTTAGACAGGTCTTATTTTATAGTTCACCTCAATTTTTTGTCCACCAGTGGAAGAAGTGAGAAGAAACCACTAGTATATTCATAACTTATGTGTCTAGTACATTTAATTTGCTTATCTGTAAGTTGGTAGATTTTGAGTTGGAGCAAAACTCGTTCCAAGCTTTTTTATCTTCTAAGTAATCTGATATTTTGTAATAAGCTTTTTTACAAAGAATGTGTATAACAATTTTTTTAAATTTATTTATTGATAATTATTGCAACTCACTTGGAGTTTTGTTGTAGAAGCGTATACATTGCCCTTTAAAAGATACATTTATCTTGTGTAGCCTAGTTGTGGGCACAGCGAGTTTATTCTTATTTCTAGTATTTACATTATGTATATCACTTTTTTTAGTGAACCGATTGATATTTTTATGAGTGTACAACAAGTTTTCATAAATATATTGACACGGCACTGTAAGCCACTGAAGGCCACTAGCCTAACAACCTTAAAGCACTGGCTCACTGACAATAGCTTTTACAGCTATGAGGAGTTCCTCGAATATAAATGTGACTAAATGTACCTCATTACCTACATATCTAGCTAATTAGATAAACTCATATTATATCAACTCCATTCATTGTTATTATTATACACTCATTTATTAAAATTCTCGTATAAAATACATTTTTTACTATAGAAAATACAATAAAATATTATAAAACTATTCTACAGTAAAAAATATATCAAAACGGTAGATCACCGACCGCGAAGCTAGGCTCAAGCCTATTATTATTATTTTTATTTCTATTTTAATAATGTATAATTTAATTCAATATTGTTAATTTACTTTACTTGTAAGTATAAAATGGCTACGTATCTGTAGCCGAAACTAATGTGACGTGTATTTCATGAAAGTTACGAAATAAATGATTATTGATTATATTCGGAGATTCAATTAAATAGCTGAAAGCCTACATTCCATCAATTTTGTACTTCTATAGTCTAATAAATAAATAAATAATGCTGGACAATCCACACAGCATTATCTAGCCCCATGGTAAGCAGAGCTTGTGTTATGGGTACTAGATAACTGATATACATAATACTATATATTACATAATCATAAAAAATATCTTCATTTAAAAATCCTTGTGCAAGCGTGGCTTCAACTGATAATGTATATAAAAGTTAGTACAATCCGGAATAATCCGGTATAATCCAGTGTTAAGATCAACAAACACTTAACAATGTACCCTCGTTTCATCGCGTTGTAAATCAATAGGGGAGTTTAGTTGGTAATCAATTATTGCTCTCTTTAGCTGCAACTTACTTTTGTCGGGGCTTAGTTGAAAAAGGGCAAGCTTAGGTACACGGAGCCTAATGTTAATTTTTGTTATTAATAAATAATTTTGTATAAACAACTCAAAATAAAACAACTTGAAATATTTCGATATTTTGCCTGACACATTTTTTTGTGAGTTGTTGAAACAAACTTAAGTAGGGGAATGTTAAGTAGGCATATTTATTTGACAAAATTAACACTTAAACGCCAAGTTTAGGGTGGTTTATAAGTGAGTAGACATAAAAAATCTACGTACTTTTAATAATAATTAAAATTTACATTTTAAGGATTTTGTTATTATAGTGCGAAAGGTCTCGCACTCGGGGTAATTTTTAGTACTTATTTAATTATTTATTTTGTATTAATCAGTTATTTCGTGATCATGGCGCATGAAACTGTGCTGAAATATTGGAAAACGCCAAAACTACCAATACTGAACAGGTCACAATAAAACATAAACCAAAGTCGCTTCCCGCTGTCTGTCTGTATGCTTAGATCTTTAAAACTACGCAAAGGATTATGATGCGTTTTTTTTATTAGATAGAGTGATTCATGAGGAAGGTTTATATGTATATAATGCATGCATAAGCACCCGTGCGCAGCCGGGGCGGGTCCCTAGTGTTAGATAATGAATTGTTGAAATTTGTGCTATAGTTTTCATATATAACCTTGCTATTACGTTGCTGTTATTGATATCAGTTTTTGTTGAGTTTTCATTTTTAAATGTCTATATTGACATAAAATATATTGTTTTCTAAATCAGAGTGTTTTTATATTTTAATTATATTACAGCGTTTTGTCCTTTGAGCTTTGGATAATTTATTCTAGGAGGGACAAAAGTGTAAAATTGAAAGAACGACGCGACACCCCACAATCGGATGATGCGCTTATGCGTGCCACCCTTGTGTTATTAGGGATGGCACTTGTGACAGAAATGTTTGGCAAAAATGATCAATAATAGTCGTTATAATGGTTATAATAGTCCTTTATTCTTAATAATCATTACATATCATGTTTTATAGGTACCTAAGCATGTACCGGAGAGAATTTAATTAATTCAAATTAAAAATATCATAACTAGATTAAACTATTATTTTATGATAATAAATTATAACTGTCGCTTAACCTACGAATTCATCGTAGCTGTAGAAAGTTGTCTCAATAAGCCTCTATAATTATATTTTTGTGTGTTTACTAACCAAATATGGATCCATGGATATCCAAAATAAATTTTATTATTTTCATTTATTTTTAAAATTTCCAGCGTGGCTACGCCAGTTTAGTATCTAAAGTTGAGCAAAATTTTTTCCTCCCTTTCTATCCGACGCGTAGCACCCCTGACACTGTCAACAGGGCTACAGGGTGATTAAAATTCCTGCTGCTAATATCAGGCCTATAGATTAAGTACGCCAATCGCAGTGACATCCCGCTCTATTTAGTTTTATTGCGACTTGCACGTGTACGCACTTGTTCGTCTTTTGAAGAAGTGTTTTTTTTATTTGCAATAAACATAGTAAGTGATGTGTTTGGATTCTCATAACATGAATATAAAGTCCGTGTATATTTAACTGGGTTTTATTTCACTAAACATTATTTATTACATAGCGATACATGCGTGGTACGTTTGACAGATCAGTGATGGTTGCCCGCCATCATTGCATAGATATCTCATTCCCTAGAGATGTCCATTATCGGTCAATCCGAGTACTCGAGAATATTGAATATTGAACTTTACTCAATAGGTGGTAAAACAACCTTCAACTGGCAACACTGCCATTAATTTCATAGATTATAGAGTGCCGTGTAAATTACGCCTGCAATCCAGTGCCATGCATCATCAGTGCCGAAATGCTGTAATAATCCATAGCATAGCATAGCTTTTACTATCTCATAATGTGCCTTAACTGCCGTTCCTACTGAATCATGCGGCACAGAGAATCTGTGGAGACGACATAATTAAATTATTATTTTATAAATTATACTTTTGGGTTTGGAAGGATCGGAAATATCAATAGGCTGCCCAGAATACTACTGGACAGAGGCGGATTAGTCATGTAGCAGTAGGGGTCCCATAGCTAACCCAAGTAACAATTTCTGGTTCTATAGCAGTCCATAGAACGTATCTCAAACACAATTTTTTGTACTATAAAGGCCCAAAGAAGGTCGAGTAAAGCCGATTTGGCGCAATTATATCACCAAAAAGTGACATAGTAGAACTGTAGAAGTGTTAGCGGTGACATTTTAGTTCTATAAAGTTGATATAGTGGTAATCGTATGACAATCTATTGACATAGTGGGTACAGTAACGCTACTTTAGTGTCATTTTATACTGTAGATGTATTATATTATCTGTGACTGTAGTAGCGTTCGTGTTACCATAAAAGTGCCAATTTGTTCTATAGTAGAGTCCGTAATTCCGATACATCACAAATACTTTCTTTCGGCATCGGCAGATCGGCACAGTCAAACACTACTATAGAGTAATAATGCTCTGTACTGGCATTTTTGAAACTTTTATAATACCTGTCTATAATGGCTCTATAAAATGGCGAAGTAAACCTTTACATCGACAGGTAATAGGATAATTTGGCTCTATAGCTTACAGAGCAAAAACGTTTCACCAAACGCTTCTATAGAACCCGTAGGTATCGCTAAAACCTTTATACGACGTTTACTCAACCTTTTAGTGATATAAACCTAAGTTATAGGTCCAAAATGTTACTTGGGAAAACATAAACACAGACAGTAAAAAGTACTTTGGAAGGCAACACTACTGAGTTAAAGTAATTTAGTGATTTTGTTTGTACAAATTAGCTAATCGTTTTTGTACTGACCTGTCTAACTGATAAACTCGAATCTATAGTTTAGTTTCTTCGCTAAATGTTTGTTCCAATTGTAATGAGTCGTGTCAAATAAATTCATCATCATCATCATCATCAGCCTATATTAGTCCACTGCTGGACATAGGCCTCCCCCAATGAGCGCCATAGCGCCCTGTCTTCGGCTTGACGCATCCAGCATCTACCTGCAGTCCTTCGCAGGTCGTCATCCCACCTGGTCGGAGGGCGTCCTACACTACGTTTACCGAGTCGTGGTCTCCACTCAAGAACACGTTTGCCCCAGCGGCCGTCGGTTCTTCGCGAGATATGGCCGGCCCACTGCCACTTCAGGTTGCTAATTCTCAGAGCTATGTCGATAACTTTAGTTCTCTGTCGGATGTATTCGTTGCGAATCCTATCCTTCAGAGATACTCCGAGCATAGATAGCTCTTTCCATAGCTCGCTAGGCGACTTTGAACTGGTGGACCAGCCCTATCGTGAGTGTCCACGTCAAATAAATTACTACATATAATTTAATTTCTAATTTTAAGTAAGAAAAAGACACGTGAAGTTTCGGCCACCATCATTTCATTTATGTAAGAAAAAGATGAGGGCACCAACACCGGTAGAGATTTTTAATCTTATTTTATTAATAGTCATATTTTACTACTACGTCGAAAACATCTTGTAAAAAAAATAACTTATTATAATAAAACAAAATTAGGTATAAATTTCTCAAACGTCTCCATTCCACCCTTGTGCTGAAAACTCGCAAAGTACCCTCATAACGTCCAATAAACCTGATTCCTTTGTTGTCGTCCAATTTGTCATCCATTGTGCCGCCATGCTGGAGCGCCACGCGGCAAAACAATTAAATATTGTCTCTGGTAAAGATGACAGCTATTTGAATTTAGAAGAGTGATTATTTTTTTGTTGAATTTTTTAGGTTTCTATTGGTAAACATTTTATAATAATATATCTTCTTACGTTCGTACTCAAATGGATTGCACTTAGTCTAATTTAGAAGAAATATTACTTATTTGTGTTTTTCATAGGATTTAATTGTATGGAAAAAACGACCTATTTGAATTTAGAAACTGATTTTGTTGACTCTACCATATTAAGCCGTCTCTACTCTACCTATTAATGGCGTATATGTTCGTCTCTTTTCATTTCATCGTTTTTGACGACCGATGTGGAGGTTGCTGGTTTGATTCTCGCCTTAGGACAAATGTTTGTACGATCTGCAAATATTTTTCCGGGAGTCTGGGCTTTTACTATGTATAATAAAAAATATATTTCTATGTAATGTATTGTTTTTAGTATATCAGGTCATTTAATAACCATAACACAAGCTTTGCTTCGCTTGAAGCTATCTAGTCAAGCTATGCTGGACTATCCGCACAGCATCAGATGATGCTGTGTGATATATGTGCAAACGTGTTCTTGAGTGGAGACCACGACTCGGTAAACGTAGTGTAGGACGCCCACCGACCAGGTGAGATGACGACCTGCGAAATACTGCAGGTAGATGCTGGATGCGGCAAGCTGAAGACAGGGCGCTATGGCGCTCATTGGGGGAGGCCTATGTCCTTAGACGACCGATGTGGCGCGGTGGGCGAAGGTCCGCCTACGACGCAGGAGGTTGCGGGTTCGATTCCCCCCTCGGAACAATTGTGTGTACGATCTGCAGATATTTGTTCCGGGTTTTCTGGTCGTTTTCTATGTATAATAAAAAAAATATCTATCTATGTAATGTATTGTATTATGTATATCAGTCATCTAGTACCCATAACACAAGCTCTGCTTAGCTTGGGGCTAGATGATGTTGTGAGAATTGTCCAGCATTATTTATTTATAAAGTCCAGCAGTGGACTGCTATAGGCTGATGATGATGATGAGAGAATAAACCCACCGCTAAACTGATAATGATAACAAATTAAATGCGAACAAAATTGAAACATAAACCACAAAGCGTTATTAATAAAAGAGGAATCTAAATATTGTTTGGAACGTTATTAAAGAGCGGGTAATGAATAGCTATAGCATTAACCGAATTTGCCGAGCGCCAGTAAATGACGCCGGGGAGCGGGAATTTTGGAGGTGGCAACATTTTAACATTTTGACGACCGATGTGGCGCGGTGGGCGAAGGTCCGCCTGCGACGCAGGAGGTTGCGGTTTCGATACCCGCCTCGGAACAATTGTGTGTACGATCTGCAGATATTTGTTTCGGGTGTTCTGGTCGTTTTCTATGTATAATAATAAATATCTATCTATGTTATATATTGTATTATGTATATCATTCTCATCGTTATCTAGTACCCATAACACAAGCTCTGCTTACCATGGGGCTAGATAATGCTGTGTGAATTGTCCAGCATTAATATATTATATTATATAACATTCCATAAAAATATGGTATGATCAAGGCTTTTTGTTAGGGTTTGGTAGATAAAGATTCAGAATATAATCGATATGTAGGAAAGCATGATTTATGTTTGCTCTTATTTTAAATTTATTATGTTCAGTGCAAGTCTGCACTTTTTGGGTGAACAAAAAGCGTGAAACTCGCGTCATCGTCAAAAATTAATTAGTTTGCACTTCTATCGGCATTCCCCAAAGGCTGAACCGTTTTTATTCCACGTAGGTATCGCCGAATATACATAGAAATACTATTTTCTGCCCGCGGCATCGACGCGTAGTTTCTATGGAAACGTTTAAGATTATTTCTATCCTATGGGAACTGATTTATGGGATAATAAGGAGCCTATGTTTTATTCTGGGCCCAGAACTACCTGCATACAAAATTTCAGCCCGATCCGGTCAGTGGTTTATGCGTGAAAGAGTAACAAACATACATCCATACATACTAACTTTCACGTTTATAATATTAGTAGGATAAGCATAAGCAATAGGTATATGTAAAAAATGAATACCTAGCCTACCCTACCACAATAAATATCGTATGTAACATGGTATATTCATACAAATCATGGCGCGGGACGGCGGCGGTGGTTCTGCGGAATGTTGTAATTACCCGCGGCGCGCGCCGGTGTTGCCATCTCTATGGTAAAATCATATTTCATGCGAGTAGCAATATTTTATTAGATTTACTTACTTATATACAAAGCAAACTAGCTATTCTATAGGCAGATAGATATTAATTGAATATTAACAGAGATAAATATTCTATATTAATATTTTTGATAGTAGATAGATATTTTTACTGTACATAGAAAACGACCAGAACTGTCGGAAGATCGGAACAAAAATCTACAGATCGTACAAACATTTGTCTCGAGGCAGAAATCGAACCGGCGACCTTCTGCGTCACAGGCGGACCTTCGCCCACCACGCCTCAGAGGAAATATACTTCAATAATTTGTTTTAGGAGATATACTTCGCCTCTACGCTACGCTTGAAAAGCAATACTAATTGTTCATGGGAATTTAATATTTATTTCCGCTGGCAACCCCGCTCCCGTTTCATTGAATATTTTTATTATGAAAGATCAAAGGCTACCACTTTATGAAATAATTTCCAAACCGTTTGATGCTTACTTCAATAACTATGCCATTGATCTGTCTGGCTGAAGGAATTTAGAAATTAATTTGATTTTTAAACGATTTTAATACTGGCTGCGTCCACGGCTTCGTACGGTTTTTACTGGGCTTTTGCAGTATCCTACTTTAATATTATAAACGCGAAAGTTTGTAAGTATGGGATGGATGTTTGTTACTCTTTCACGTAAAAACTACAGAATGGATTTTAATGAAACTTTACAATAATATAGCTTATACATCAGAATAACACATAGGCTACAATTTATAAAGATATATTGTATATTATCCAAAATATCTATCACCACGAAACCGCGAGAAGATGATGTGAATTCTTTGTTTATAGCAATTGTGTCTGTTTGGACGCTTTTCTGCCAAGTAATGGAAAATATAGTAATGGCGTAATCAAATTATGAATGTATGATATTTTCACCAGAGCCTAGTTCGTTATCTAGCAGGGTGTGCCACGGGCAGGTTAGGTTGGCTTGGGAGATGAGATGTTGGAGTCCCCCTTACACCCCAGGGTCCTAGAGAATCAGAAGCGCTGATAAATTCAAAGAAATAAACACAATGACAGTATGAATGAATGAATGAATGAATGAATGAACTCGTTATTGTACTAAGATATAGAATAACACCTTATATCTAAACATTACATATTAACACTTTGACTGCGGTTTTTTTTCGACGACTGCGGTCTTTTTTTTTACCTAAAAAATTCGTGCTGCCACTCTACACAGCGGTTGTGTTGCGCCGCACATGCGTTTCGTTTGAAAAATATTACAGCTCTGCTGAGTCACAAAGATCTGTATTTTCTCAGCCGCTGCGCTAGTGTGGATTTACGCATATTAGTCACTTGTAGAAAACTCATACCGTGCGTTTTCAGCACTCAAAGTGTTAAGAGTACAATAGGCGGCCTTATCACTGACAACTATTTCTCCCAGGCAACCTAGGGATGGAGAAAAAGATATAAGCAAACTAAGAGTTGGTACATCACAAACAAACAGATGGAGAAGTATCAAGAACAAGAAATAAAAAAATTATAAAAGTATACAAACTGTATACATTGCATGCAATACAAAGCTACTAACCTAAAAGACAAATTATTAAAAAAAAACTAAAAAAAAAATACTAAATACTATAGGAAGGTACCACAGAGATAAGTTTCGATAAAAACTGATCACAGCTGGTACCTGGCTGACAGTACCTACCAATATATTTCTTAAATAATTTTTGGACACTTATACAAATAACGATCGGTTCCCTAAATAAATAAATATAAAAAGCAGCGATGGATTGTAAAAAAGTGATATATAATATAATACTAGAAATAAGAATAAACTCGTTGGTTCCACAACTAGGCTACACAAGAAAAAAACAATTAATTAACATATTTATGTTAAATAATTGAATTTTTAACTCTACCTGAATGTAGGTATTTGTATGTAAGTTTTATTTATCCATAATGTTAGGTACTCGCTCATAATTGTATTATGCATTCTGCGTGTCTTCACCTATAATTTAACTCGGACTAACTATGGCAAAAAAAACTATACTATGTGAAGGCGCACATCTTTACAATACTTTACTCTTGATGGATTGCGTTAAATTCAAAGATCGAAGGGAGGCACTGATGATTGAACGTAAATTAAATAGATTTGATTTAGGTACATTTATTCACATTTTAGCGGAACCAGATTCAGCAGCGGCTGTCTCATTATTTAAAATTTCCCTTTAAAAATAGCCACAATTTATATGTTTTTATTTTGCTGTATCTTTTGTTTTGTTTGTTATTTATAAGTTTAGGTTATGATAGGACTGGCATACTTTACGAAGTAAAAGTCCTCAAATTAAAAGTGCAAGCTCATTTAATGTGTTCAAACTCAAATTACCTCAACAATATCATAAATGATAAGTCACTTCTTATTAAGTGAACACATTAAATGAGCCAGCTATTGAATGACCACAACCTATGTATAACCTTAACCTAAGAACCCTGTTCTCATGTGACTGTGATGTGTGACTTTAAATTGTCTTTTTCAGAATAAATGAATATTAACCGTATAATTATATTGATACTTGACATTATATTATTCTATCAGCATTATTTATCCATATAAAATATTGATTATGTCTATGTAAGTTTATTATAATGTTTGTAATGTAGGTATTTAGTGTATTTGTTATCAATTATTTATTAAAGTGCCACCGTCTATATTGTTCGTTCATGTCCAGTCTATCCGAAGGTTGCCTGGAAGAGAACGCTCTCAGCGATAAGGCCGCCCTTTATACCTTTATTCTAAGTTTTTATCTCTGTATTATTTTCTGTTTTGTGTGGTGTAATAAAGTGTTATCTATCTATCTATATTTCTAAGGGTAGCTCAAACAAAGCTAGATTTAGTGTAGGTAGCTACACTAAATCTAGCTTTGTTTGAGCTACCCTTACCCGTTGCTTGAGTTTGGGCATAATGTACCTACACTTATAATTATACTAGCTTCGCCTCGCAGCTTCGCCCGCGTGGAAATCTATTGTCAAATGGTTTATAAACCTTCCTCTTGAATCAAAAAACCGCATCGAAATCCGTTGCGTAGTTTTTAAGATCTAAGCATACATAGGGACAGACAGCCAGCAGGAAGCGACTTTGTTTTATACAATGCCAAGTGATTGACTCTTTACGTAATGTATGTAAGAGTAACTCAAACAAAGCTAGATTTAGAGTAGCTACCTACACTAAATCTAGCTTTGTTTAGTTATTTATTGATCTAGTTTTACTAACTATTTGTTATTGTTATAAAGTAAATATTAGTATAAGTATAGTTCTGGTGGACAGACATTGCAGTAGCCTGCAAAGGCACTGGATGTCAAGTCTAATGAACCCTTATGCTAAACAAATTTATTATATAAATTGAGTTGTAGGTGTTGGTGTAAGGAATGTAATGTAATTTCAGTCAAATTGCATTGCATTCTTTACATTAACACTATGATAATGATGTAATTTTTTAAATTCTATAATAAATCACAATATGGATATATAATAAGTCTGAATCAATAAACGAATTTAATTTAATTTAATTTAAATTTAATAATTAATAAGTAAGTAAAAATTTAATCTTTTGTCTATTTCTTATTTCATTTATGCACATGTACCCACTTCTCTCTTCACTTGGTCTCTCTCTCCCAATAAGGTTTGCTGGTAGAGAACTCTTTTTAGGGTTATGTTCGCCTTTGTTGAAATTTTCTAGAAAAAGTTTTGTGTTATGTTTTTGGTGCAAAAAGTATAAATAAATAAAATAAAAAATACTAAATCTGCTTTACTAAATTTAGAACTTTTGAAACTATCATGGTTATCAACACTAAAGTCATTTAAAACGGGATATTTACCAAAATAATATTGGATAACTCAAAAATCAAATCATGGTAAATATCCCGTTTTAAATGACTTTAGTACTAAATTTAGCTTTGCTTGTTGATAAATAAATAAATAAATACGATCCCACAACTTTATAAGTCACATATATTTTTGTTTGCCGTTGTCGCGTAATAAATGACAAACTCCCCCTTAGCATATCACTACAAGTCGGTGGTTGCAGGTGGCCACCCCATATTGTTATGTTATTGTCATGTAAACAGGGGCGCTCACAATATGCTCACAAATTCATTGGGTATGCTTTGATGCGCTTTTATTAATAACACTTGCTGGTATTTTTTGGGGTTATTGCCTATTCAGAGCTATCATCATCATCATCAGCCTATAGCAGTCCACTCCTGGATTAAGGCCTCCCCCAATGAGCGCCATAGCGCCCTGTCTTCAGCTTGACGCATCCAGCATCTACCTGCAGTCTTTCGAAGGTCGTCATCCCACCTGGTCGTAGGGCGTCCTACACTACGTTTACCGATTCGTGGCCTACATTCAAGGACAAGTTTGCCCCAGCGGCCGTCGGTTCTTTGCGAGATATGGCCGGCCCACTGCCACTTCAGCTTGCTAATTCTCAGAGCTATGTCGATAACTTTGGTTCATTGTCGGATGTATTCAGACCTATCGCTGAGTCCTTATTTTGCTAATCTAATCGCTTCAGTATAACGACGCCGATGGTAGTATGACATGTTTATTAGTACATAGGTAATAAAATAACACGTGTTCTCGAGTGGAGACCACGACTCGGTAAACGTAGCGTAGAACGCCCTCCGACCAGGTGGGATGACGACCTGCGAAGGACTGCAGGTAGATGCTGGATGCGGCAAGCTGAAGACAGGGCGCTATGACGCTCATTGGGGGAGGCCTATGTCTAGCAGTGGACTGCTATAGGCTGATGATGATGATGATGAATAAAATAAAGTCGCCGGTGACTAGGAAGGTGACTAGGGCTGCAGAGAGAGAAACTTCCTGACGATACGTGCCGAATCCAAGAGTAACTACCTACCGCCTTTTGGATCTGGCCCTTGTTCCAACTTCCTAGCGAGACTCATTTTATATTAAATTAAATTAAATTAAATTCGTTTATTGATTCAGACTTATTATATATCCATATTCTGATTTATTATAGAATTTAAAAAATTACATCATCATCATTTAAAACGGGATATTTACTATGATTAGATTTTTGAGTTTTCAAATATAGAATTTATTTTATTTATTTATTTAACAAAATCCACCGTCCTTATTCTAGACAAACTTAAAATATTATGTTTTTCCTACGACCAATGACGGATTTACATTTTATACATGGATATTTTGAATCAGACAGTCAAATAGCAAGTTTAAATGTTAAAAATCAAAACAAAAGTACTATTAAGTATATCAAGGTAGATTATAAACTCAAAGAAAATGAAAAAAAGCACTTAATTAACACAAGATTCATAAATAATATAAACTAAATAATAAAAATATATTCTTATATAAATAGTTAATGGTAAATAATAATAGAATACAAAAGTATAAATACAAAGAATAGAATAGAAAAAACATTTATTTAGACACAGGTACAAAATACAGGCATAGAATAAACAAACAAAGAAGTTTATCATGGGGGTAAACGACACAAATAGGTGATATTAGGACTAAAATAAGACTACCTCCATGACCCTGCACCGAAATAGGGGTTGGCTCAGCGTGTGCTGAACATTATTATATTCAGCGCTGTTTTTCAGCCAAAGACCTTAAATACTAATTGAAGTCACTTATAAAAATTGAATATGCCTTTCTATGTGCTTAAATAATGGAAAACTCAAAAATCAAATAATGGTAGGCATATAGGTAAATATCCCGTTTTAAATGAATTTTGTTTTAATAACCTTGATAGTTTCAAAAGTTTTCAAAATTCCAAGCGAGAGTCTCTTCAGTTCTCTTCTTCTTATTATTATTTGAATAGCTGCTCCCCGCGGCTTTGCCCGCTTGGAAATAACTTTCCTCTTGAATCACTCTATATATTTAAAAAAAAAACCTATATATTTAAAAAAACCATCAATATCCATTGCGTACTGTGTCCCCTCTCGGCTGCCAAATGCCCAAGGTCATTTGCCTTACGATTCACCTTAAAGATCTAAGCATACATAGGGACAGACCATGGACAGACAGACAGCGGGAAGCGACTTTGTTTTATACCATGTAAGTAGTGATTATTTATACCTATCGCGTGCGTGCAAAGCCAACTAACGCTAGTCCAGAGTAATCCTGCTCAACTTTTAATAGGGTACAAAGTGTGATGAACTGGTGAGCTGAAATGAGAGTTATTTAAAGGATTTAATACGAAAGCTGCTGGTTAGGGGTGGCTTAAAAGTTTGACTGACTGTTTGGACACAATCCTCATGACGACCTCGGTGGCGCGGTGGGCGAAGTTCCGCCTGCGACGGAGGAGGGTTTCGATTCCCGCCTCGGGGCTAATGTGTATGATCTGCAGATATTTGTTCCGGGTGTTCTGTTCGTAATAAAAATATAGTTATGTATGTATTGTACTATGTAGGTATATCAGTCATCTAGTAACCATAACACAAGCTCTGCTTAGCTTGGAGCTAGGTGATGCTGTGTGGATCATTTATTTATTTTATTTATTTCCACACATTATAACTGTAATTAAAAACGTAAATTTATTATTTTGCAACATCCTTATTTTATTAAGTACAGTAT
The DNA here is from genome assembly GCA_943735965.1 of Eupithecia abbreviata. Lineage (NCBI taxonomy): Eukaryota > Metazoa > Arthropoda > Insecta > Lepidoptera > Geometridae > Eupithecia > Eupithecia abbreviata. Next base: position 4,292,142 of record OX031003.1, on the reverse strand, counting down.
GATGCCTGTATATCTTTATTTTGTTTATTGTTTGTTCGATCTGCAAATATATATGTTCCGGGTGCTCTGGGTATTTTTAAGGTAAAATTATCTATCTAAGTAATGTATTGTGTACCTATCATGTATATCAGTTATCTAGTACCCGTAACACAAACTCTACTTAGCTTGGCACTAGAGGTCGCTGTGCAAATTATCCAGCATTATTTATCAAATAATTCCGAGTGCCTACTTTGTTAAAGCTTAAACTGTAAGATAAAGCAATAGTCTGCCATTAAAGTCCTTTAGGTCCCTATTTAAACAGATAATCTGAGTTAACCATCTAACTAGGCGGATAATGTTGCCAGCGAGGGGACGGGGGATATAAATCTGTCTCATTGTGGACAGAGGCGGATTGGGGAGGCGAAGGACAAAATTAAATATTTCGAGTTGTTGGGGAGGCGAAGGAAAAAATAAAATAAGTATTTCAAGATGCTGGGGAGAAGCAAGTGTGGGCCTACGGCAGGTATCCTAGCAGGCTACTACGGGGATTGCTTGATTGAAACCGCAGACTTCACATATAAATATTGTATTGAAGAGAAAACGAAAACGTACAGAAGTGTAGAAGGTAGTTTGGGGACGCGACAGAATAGAATAGAGAGAAAGTTAAGGTTTGGATTTGCGCGGGAAACGACTGGGAAAATGACATAGGTCCAGCGCGGGGCACGTGATAGCGGTCACTGGACGCGGCGCGAATGAGCTCCATCGTGCCTCCGCCCTCCGCGCCTCGTGTTTCACCCCCGGCCGGCGACTTGGCTTGCGGGCGCGCAGCGCGGCGACGTGGTATGCGCCACACAAGAAATTAAATACTTCGATATGAGAGCGGGATAAAAGATAATTTTGATTGTGTCAAAAAAACGAATACCCGACTTCATATTGATTAATTTAAGGCGGTATCCCGAGGAGAATTAGCGCCGCCACCTACTTTATCTTATTTTATTAATACGTGGAACAAACAAACATTTAATTGGGGATTATGTGATATGTACCGACCTCTGTAATAGTTTTATTTTGTATAGTCCACGCAGATATATGTACGAAGTTTCCCTCGGTGGCCGCCAAACTCTATTTTTGCGTCTTTACCTAAACCAGCCTAAACTTTACATAAAACTATTTAGAAGCATTAATAAAAGCTTACGGTAAACGTACGAAATGTACTATGTCGTTTTTGATATTTCTATTGTTCAACGTAATAATAGGATGAAATAGGTGGCGGCGCTAGTGTGCCTCGGCGTACCGCCTTAACACTTTGACTGCGGTTTTTTTTCGACGACTGCGATCTTTTTTTTAACCTAAAAAAATCGTGCTGCCGCTCTACACAACGGTTGTGTTGCGCCGCACATGCGTTTCGTTCGAAAAATATTACGGCTGTGCTGAGTCACACAGATCTGTATTTTCTCAGTCGCTGCGCTAGTGTGGAATTACGCATATTAGTCACTTGTAGACAACACATACCATGTGATTTCAGCAGTCAAAGTGTTAACTGTTTTTAAGTTTTGCATGACAATCCCTCGGGAATGGTATCGTTTAATGGCAACGCTGCCAGGCAAATTTGATACCTACTAAAAATTATTTGTTTTATAGTCTACGTTATTTATTATTTGTTATGTTAAAGGTGATAAAAAGATCCTGGTCCGTCCTAGCTCCTCCCCTGGCCCGTCGGAATGCGCGGTATTTAAATGAATCCCCGAACGCGTGTCCCCGGTACGCTTCACTTGATACAACCCTGGCTTTTACGTATATATAAATGCTCTTTTGTTCAATCGCGAGCACTTTGGCTTTTTATTGAAATTGTGGAACATAAAACGGAACAGAATAGGTATTTTTTCGGGATTTTGGTATTGGGCATAGCGGTCGATTTAGTTGTTATCGTGAGTGTATCACGCAAACTATTTATTAAATCAAATCACACTCATTTCAGACTAGCGGACCTTCACGGCTTCGCGCGGTTTTAGTACGGATCCCTAACTTTTTTGAAAATTAATCCTATGTTCACCGGGGATAGTGTAGCTTCCCAACGGTGAAAGAATTTTTCAAATCGGTCCATTAGTTTCAGAGCCTATTCATTACAAACAAACAAACAAAACATCAAACCTTTTCTCTTTATAGTATTAGAGTATGTATTATATTATCTGTGGTGTAGGTTAACGTAGTGTAGGACGCCCTCCGACCAGGTGGGATGGCGACCTGCGAAAGACTGCAGGCAGATGCTGAATGTGTCAAGCTGAAGACAGGGCGCTATGGCGCTCATTGGTGAGGCCTATGTCCAGCAGTGGACTAACATAGATTGATGATGATGATGCTGACAATGTAACACACTCAGTCTATAAAGCGAGACACATTTTGAAACATATACACATATACAGAAAACATTAAAATACACAAAAAAATATGAACTTTCGTCCAGCGCTGCATGAAGAGGGAGGCTGTGTCCAGCCTTCCTGGCGACCGATGTGGCGCGGTGGGCGAAGGTCTGCCTGCGACGCAGGAGGTTGCGGGTTCGATTCTCGCCTCGGAACAGTTGTGTTGTTGGAACAGTTAAGCTAAAATTAGTGTTGAAATACGAAAGTGTAGAATCTTATATTTTTCAAATGTATACTATTTTGCGTTTTTGGCCACTACCGAAAAACTCAAAATTATAACCCTTATACGTACTGATCTTATCGAGGTAACGACCCAGCGACGAAACCGTCGAGGTAATGAACATCGAGGTAACGTCATTTAAACTACGAGACCCCAAATAATTAGTACCGACGTGATTTTTTTTACAAATTGGTAGATGTACAAAATTTAATTTATGTATTGGCTAAATGAGCTCACCTAAAATGTACTGATCTTTCTTTCCATTTCATTACCGAAAATCAGTTATTTAATTCAAACTAAACTTGTACTGGTAGTAGAGTTATTAGTCTACTAGCGCCATCTGTTGGTGAGTAGTTCAACTAAAATATTCGACAACACAGAACCAGATGTTTTCTCTGTTCTGTCTTCGACAATGCCTGTTTCGAATTAATCCTTATCCTAGACCTATCTTTGACTTTAGCACATTTGAGCGCTTTTTCCAAGTACTAGTAAGGCAGCTTTGTATATTTATTTAAATTTTCTTCAACAGATGTTGTTAAATTATCTACATGTAACTAAAATAATTAGTCCAGACATAGGTTCACCAAAAAATCTCGTTGCTATAGCTCCAATGATTTCGACATATTTTATAAACTGTAGAGCATCTGCTGCAGTTTAGGTAAAAACAATTTCGAAAAGGGGGCCAGAAGGAGGATCCAGCTACTCGACGCGACACGGTAAAGGTAGTGTAGGACGCCCTCCGACCAGGTGGGATGACGACCTGCGAAAGACTGCAGGTAGATGCTGGATGCGTCAAGCTGAAGACAGGGCGCTATGGCGCTCATTGGGGGAGGCCTATGTCCAGCAGTGGACTATCATAGGCTATTCCTATCTTTTCCATCCAACAACATATCATGATGATGAGAGCATACTATTTGCAACAACTATTTTATGGACTCAGCAAATAATGGCTGCCACACACTACGGGATTAATTCGACAGTGCTTATAAATAAATTTATATAATGTAATGAGTTTGTATATGAAACTTCCTCTCTAAAACCAGCCAGTATTTATTGAAACAGCAGATATACTAAAGTCTTCCTTCAGAATGTTTTTGAGGTTGAAGGCGGAGAGCGCCTGTGATGTGACTATGTGGGCGACAACGACTGGACTAAAACAGAGCTTGCAGATTATGATTTTGTAGCTGTTAAAACTTTATCTACCTTGTGGGCCCTGCTTGGGTACCCTTGTGTCGTATACATTACCTAGATACTAAGGGTCCGGCGACCCTCGCTTGCAAAAATCGCTCCGAATATCGCTGTCCCTGTTTTGTCGATAGCAATATTAGCCGTTCAAAATTTGGTTTGTTCCGTAATACCAAAAATTATGACTGAAAACTTTTTGTATTCTTCACAAAGTATTGTTATTCTGTAACTAGACAATATAAACTATGTTCCTTAATAAATAAAACGTAAGATATTGATGTTTTTAATACGAAACAAATAGCAAGAAAACTTGTCCATTTTCGCATAAAAATGTGCAAAATGCGATTGGCTTTCATTTCATTTTAGGTAAGTATTTAAAAAAAAACTATTTGGGAACCTAGATAAATACTATTTTAATACAAATAATGCAATATTATAGTGGAAATATGCTTGAGTTAGAAATAATTTTGGTATTACGTTTGTATGAAGAATTCGACCCTCCGGAGGCCTCTTAAGGTGTTAGTATTAACAATTATTATGCTACGATCTTTGCGATTCAAACCCCTACGGGTTAAAGAGTGTTAATATAAGAAAGTATGTATATTCTTTAAAAATAAATAAATAAATACAAAGATTGGGATGATAAAAATAAACTAAACGGATATCATTAAGTACATTTTTATTAATATTTTATCAACATAATTTAAAATTAATTTCATTTTGTCAAACAGGAATAATCTTACAAAATAATTTGTCTGAAACTTAACAATAATTTGAGATTACTTTCTTATAATTACTTCTAATACATCCAAAGCTTTTGTGCATATCTACCGTGAAACAATGAGACTGATTTACACTTCGTTATGTAGCAAAGCGTCAGTGATTACTTAAACTTGGCTAACACATAATTATGTGCGGTCGGTACATATACAGTCGGAGGGTCGGTACATATATGACGGAAAATGCGTTGAGCGTATCATCGGTCGCGTCTATTCGGTCAAATTAGAGCTGCCACATTACGCGTCTAGTCAGTTCGATTCGAGCGGCCTTTACACAAAAGATCTCCGCCGCTGATGTTACGCCTAGTCCGAATGCATCAATCATACAAGTTACGTCGACCGACTATGCGTTGACGGAAACGTAAGAGACGCTGTACATTCCTCGCACTAACGCATCATCAGTTGAGTGGGAAAGGATGAATGTTTTAGGTACTATACATATCCCTGTTATAGCTATCTGAACCTTTTAGCTGGAAGGCTGGACACAGACTGCGCTTTTTTAAAGCACTGGACGCACATAATGTTATACGTCTGTCAATGCAGTATGTGTTAGCGTTTCGGCAGCGCCGTTGGAGCGCGCGTTCGGAGATGTATGGGGGTATAGTTTGACCGAAACCGCTGTACCGCTCCTTAGGAAAGTGCGGCGAGGTGGGGGGCGAGGAAAAAGAGCAAGAGTACGCGTAAACCGCAGACTGATGGATCGGAGCGGCCGATATTTCCCCCCCGTCTCGCCGCTCGCATACCTCAGGCGCGGAACAGCGGTTTCGGTCAAACTATAGTAGTTGCGTTTCAAAGTCGCAGCGCGACTATAAAACCTGCCTAAGTTTTTTTTTTTTTTAATTATGTACTCGTAAGTTCCTTCTTCTAACTATGGCTGTAACATGTACCTACATTATTTAAAGCAGAAATAAATAATTGATAGTATGGCCGAAGCATAAGGGCTGTTGTTAAAACACGTTTTTCTCGCCGAAATAATCTACGGTTTCCATCACTTACAGCTGACAGAATCACTACACTATTATACCATGGAAACATAAGCGATATTACTGCAGTGGTTTCTTTTTTACGTCTCCCATAAAACAAAACATTGAAGTGGAGAGAATATCAAAAACGCCTTATCACTTCATAGTATAAAACAAAGTTGTTTCGCACTGTCTGTCTGTCCCTATGTATGCTTAGATCTTTAAAACTACGCAACGGATTTTGATGCGGTTTTTTTAATAGAGTGATTCAAGAGGAAGTTTTATATATAGATTTGTACTATTTACCTACGTTTGTTAATAATGTATAGTATATAATTTGTCTTGTCTAAGAGCGCTCGACTACGGCGACTTTTTGTAGCGATGCTACGCGCATTGTAAAATCGCGACGGCATCACTCTGTCTCGTTAAGAATCGCGACTTTAATAATGCGATGAACGCATGCCAACCACAAAACTAACAACTACTAAAAGTCGCCGTGCGCAAGCGCTTTAAGTACCTAAACACTTTGACTGCGATTTTTTTTCGACGACTGCGATCTTTTTTTTAACCTAAAAAATTCGTGCTGCCGCTCTACACAGCGGTTGTGTTGCGCCGCACATGCGTTTCGTTCGAAAAATATTACGGCTGTGCTGAGTCACAAAGATCTGTATTTTCTCAGCCGCTGCGCTAGTGTGGATTTACGCATATTAGTCACTTGTAGAAAACACATACGGTGTGATTTCAGCACTCAGTGTTAATGTTTTATGCAAGATAAATAAGCTCAAATGTATGTAGCATCTCTACCATCTATCAACGTCGTCAACGCTTGTCTGTCCTTCTTATTTTCACAAGCACAAGCGATCAAAGCATTCAAATGCTTACAAGAATACTCAGTTCTCTCGACTATAAATTCTTCCAACCCTTTCCTAGGTAAATAATACGCTTTTACATACCTATCTACATAATCTTGGTACGGTATAGGTTTCAGATTGGATATTTTCTCTAGTTTCACAAATAATTGTCCATAATCTAGCTGCATCAGCCCACGACCACCGTTAGTACACTTAGTAGCATTCGAGAAGCCTTCAACTAATAAATGTACAATGAATTTCGACACCATACTCCAAACTGAGTTCAAAACCTCAATATTCAGAGTCACTTTAGTCGCTATGTTCTCAAATCTTAACGCGAAGAACTGTATTTTTCTTACTATCATGTCTACATAAGGACTGTGCTCGACCGCAACGCTTTTCACATCCCATTTGACTTGAGACATAGCTATTAACGTCGTTCTAGCATCGACACTTTTAGACGCCGAGCACATATAGACAGGTATTCTTAAATCTGATACAACAGCCAGCGTATTATCCTTAAATAGCTCTAAGATCATCCTCTGAGGTGGAGCGACTATAGACTCTAAATATGGTTGTAAAAGCTCAAATTGCTTTGCTAGAAATACCACGCTTTCAACTCCAACAATTCTCTCTGATAACCCATGCAAGGTGTCTTCAGAAGAAAGGTCCAAATGGGGTAGATCAGGGCATAGGAAATTCTTGCTATGACCATCAGCGTTCGTGTCTATGTTGTTAGAAATTCGCTTCAAAACTGCGTTCAATTTCGCGCTGTATAATGTTGATGAAGCGACGTCTAAATCTGCTGTGAAGAATAGATGTACAGTGAAGAAATAATAGTCGAATAGCTGATTCATGAGCATCACGACTTCCAAGGATATTTGCGGGAGAAATCTGCATATCTGTAGGTACTGGCCGCAATGTCTGAGCACTGACAGCGTTGTATTTGTCACTATAACGCTTACTTTCACTTTCGACGGGCTTTCTATAACTTTCTCGTTGATCGTATTGTAATCTCTAACGTTTTCATCGACAAAATCTCTTTTTAACTCATCAATTTCGTCCTCGCTGTCTTCAAAGTCTGTGTCTTCTCTCTCGAGACCAAAAATATCATCATTGGTGATATTTTCGTTTCTAAAAATCTCGAATGGTGTATGATTTGTCTTCTCTTTAAAGTATTTCGCTATATAGACGCTGTCATCTTGTGAGGGGACGGATGAAGTACCATCTGACAGGGTTTTAGCAGTTAAGGACGTATCAGCCCTTAAATTGATGTACCTTTTGAATTGTTTAAACTCTTGTAGATTCAGTAAAGTGAACGAAGACTTCACAGGGCATTGCTCCCACCCTTCGTTCTCTAGAAAGAGTTTCAGCTCTTCCATCCTACCTCTATGGTAATTCTTTATGTACACGACACTCTGAGTTTTGATAAAATCTTGGAGCAAATCCGATTTATCCCCACAAAACACCTCAGCGACTTGCGTCAGCTTCCTAAGTATACCTAGAATCTGTACGAACTTCTCAAACGGGTAATCTTCTAAACCCGAGCTTTTCAGGAACGTCGAGACTTTCGCCTGCACATCATGCCATATCCTAACAAGACCTGCTTTCAACTTCTGCCTTATATACTCTTTGCTAACGCTCTTTTCTATTTCTAGAACATTATTTGTACTAGGAACTCCTTCTTCATCGTACTTCATATGCCAGTGTACAAGTAAATAGTAACTCCGCATAACTTGGAATAGATTCTCACATAGGTTCAATAAGCATGTTGATGCCTTGCTAGGCGGTACTGCCTGACACATATCCTGGAATTTCGACTCTAAACCGTCAGGCACAAAGTTCTTTACAGCATTCATCGCTGATTCATTCACCGCTGAAGAATAATGCATATGAAGCTGTTCCATGGCAGCTTGAGTTTTCCCGAGCAAAGAGTATGCCTTCCTCAGCTTTCTAAACACCTTCTCATCGAAGCTGTAGCAGATACTCGATAGAACTGAATCTAGCTTTTCCTCCGTCATATCTAAAGTATCTTGCAGCCTCATTGTTAAGTCCGCTATACAAGTAAATTCTTTATGACAAGCCGCTGCCTTTCTACTCTTTAAAATCAGTTCTATAGCATCGTAGTACTCTTTTCTGTTCAATAACTCAGCTACATCTTTCTCAACACTTCTCAAGCTTCGTAGCAGCTCCAAGGACTTAAGTACTGAACGTATAATCTGTCTTTTTCTGAAGTTTGCGAGTATAACAAAGGTGGATATGGTGAGGTGGTTGGAAGCGGTTCTGAGTTGTGTCCTCGCTTGCCGGCAGGTTTCCAGGGTGTTTGTGAGTTGTTCTCGAATGTTCTGGATCTCGGAGAACTCTCGGTCGCATGTGTCTCGCTGCTGGGAGATCAGATGGAGAGCTTTGCCGGATACAACCTGGAAGGATAAAGGAGAATCAGACTGGACAATCCACACAGCATTGTCTAGCCCCAAGTTAAGCAGGGCTTGTGTTATGGGTACCAGATAACTGATATAATACTTAATACATTACATGGATAGATATTTTTATAATACATAGAAAACGACCAGGACACCCGAAACAGATAAAAAAATGCAGATCGTACAAACATTTGTTCCGAGGCGGGAATCGAACCGTCCTGCGTCGCAGACGAACCTTTGCCCACCGCGCCACAAAGGTCGTCAAAGTCACTCATCATCATCCTATGATAGTCCACTGCTGAATATAGACCTCCCCCCAAACGACGCCATAAATAGCGGTCCTGAGCCGCCTCCATTCCATTCCGCTACAATGTCGTCGGTCCATAGTGGGAGGTCTTCCCGCACTCCGTTTCGCATTGCATCGCGGTCGCCACTCGAGAACTTTAGTTATGATGTTGATATTATCTCTATCTATAGGTATATTACCCATCTATTATCCTTTATACTCAGATTTTTAATAAATAAATAATAATAAATAATGCTGGACAATTCACACAGGGGTGGGAATTGTCCAGCATTATGGGTACTAGATAACTGATATACAAATGCAATATATTACATAGATAGATATTTTTTTTATTATATGTACATATAAAATGACCAGAACACCCGGAACAATTATGTACAGATCGTACACACAATTGTCCCGAGGCGGGAATCGAACCCGCAACCTCCTGCGTCGCAGGCGGACCTTCGCCCACCGCGCCACATCGGAAGACCGATGGGAGGGGAGGAGGTCGATTAAAAACAATCTGGATATTTTTCCAGATTATGATACAAAGGGGTTACAAAACTCAAGGAATATTACCGCGCTTGCCAGGTAGTGTCGCTTGCATCCTGCAGCTGCAGTTTGCGGCCGGCGGTCCATCTTGGAATTGCACCTTAAAGGTAAATAAAAAATATTTCTACCTGTTGTTGACGCTTCAGCTTAGTGAACATGGTCTCTATGCCCTGGCAACAGAGTGGCTGAGGCGCGTTCTCCAACACATATCTCCCCGCGTCAAATTGTGCGGGGGGCGAGAAGTACACATGTTCTATTTCACGAAGAACCTGGAAGAAATGCAGATTCTTTATGCTACGTCAGGAGGTTATAGCAGGGTCCGGCGACCCTCGCTTGCAAAAATCGCTCCGAATATCGCTGTCCCTGTTTAACCCTTGCGCCGCGCCACATGCGTGCGCGATAGCAATATTAGCCGTTCAAAATTTGGTTTGTTCCGTAATACCAAAAATTATGACTGAAAACTTTTTGTATTCTTCACAAAGTATTGTTATTCTGTAACTAGACAATATAAGCTATGTTCCTTAATAAATAAAACGTAAGATATTGATGTTTTTAATACGAAACAAATAGCAAGAAAACTTGTCCATTTTCGCATAAAAATGTGCAAAATGATCATTTCATTTTAGGTAAGTATTTTGAAAAAAAAAACTATTTGGGAACCTAGATAAATACTATTTTAATACAAATAATGCAATATTATAGTGGAAATATGCTTGAATTAGAAATAATTTTGGTATTACGTTTGTATGAAGAATTCGTCCCTCCGGAGGCCCCTTAATGCAAGGAGTATGGCAAATCATAATAATACTTTCACTGTTCGTTATTTGTTAGTCTATTTAAGTACATATGTGCGGAAACTTGGCCTTCAGCACACATGCGCTAGTATTTACCGGCATGAACTGTAAACTATTTTTAAGACCTAGCTGTAAGTTTAGCCAAAATTTTGAAAATAAAATAAAAAACCTCAAAGCTCTGAACCTCCTTGCAGATCTCTGAGCAACTGTGCATTATGGTAAGGCAGATAATTGATAATTTTAGTTGTTTCTACAATAAAAAATAAACAAATTAAATTAAATTTATTCATGAAAACTCATATCTAGATAAAACATAAGTGCACTTAATAAATAAATATAGCTAATCCAACCAATTATTTGGCCTGGTAATCCTGTGTTTCAATGTGTTGCAATTCATATTTGATAATAATTTATAGTACCTATAAAGATTTACTTCCCCAAGTGCTTATTTTGTAAGTCTAAAGAAAAAGTGATTCACATTTTAAATTTTGGGTACCAGTGTGTTTAAATTACCAGGATATTGTTATTATTAATAAGCATAATGTCCGATACCTGTTCTTCAATAGACAATTAACTCACCTCAAGATCGGCCGCAGAATGAGCTGTACTTAAAGACCGAGAGTTGACTCCAGGAGGCCCGTGTCTGTTCTCTACACTCTCGTCGGATAGCATTCTTGATAGCTGTAAACCATGATTAAGAGAGTGGTGTTTATGACAAAAAAGGATTTTTTGTTGACAATTTTGTAGTTTCATGATACTATTCTGCAGGCATCTGTACCTGTACCTTACATTATTTTATACCGTAATTCATCAAATAATGTAGGTAGGTAGGTAGGTAGGTATAGTACTAGCTAGCTAGATAATACACAAGTTAGATGATGCCACATCGGAAGACCCATGGGAGGGGAGGAGGTCGATTAAAAACAACCTGGATATTTTTCCAATCAATGTCGCTGATTCACACTTATAATATTTATTATAACTTTGATTTGAATAACTCACTATTGGTAGAATTACCAAATAAATTATTATAAGAATTATTTATTATAAACTCCTGTACTTGATTTTGAACTATTTTGTATTTTTCTTGTTTCTTGTTATTTCGTTATGTATTTTCTTTGTTTTCTATGTATTATTTATGTTTGACTAATTAGAATAGAATTAATAAAGAACTGAACTGAACACAACTACTAATGGCACTTATACACTAATGTGTACTGTATTGTTATTCTATGCGATTGTTCTAATATATGTTCGGGCATAGCATGTTTAGTCTTTTGTACAAAAGCCAGAGATGATAAACATAAGGAAAATAAGTATTGGTTTCTGAGTGGGAGGTTCAAATAAGCCATACTGCGTCGTGACTAAAGGATAAGTAACAGAGCGTTAAAAATATATACAAATACCTGATCGATGAGGGAAATACACCGTTACGGAAAATAATACCTATAAATTTTGTGTGCGTAGCAAATCAACACTGGCAAATAACGTGAGACATGTTTCTTCGATCATTCGAACTACTTCAATTTAATTTCCAGATTATATCTGTATGTAGTTTACACATTCTCATAAAAGCACACAGAAATTTAGTAAAACTGTGAAAGATATTTAAATTCGCAAAAATGCTCAGAGATCGTTCGTATGCAGAAATCAACAAAATTCTTTGATCGAATGAATGATGAGATTAATGAATCAGAGAGAATGAATGAATGAGTGAATAATCTAGAGAATGAACAACCTATCACAGATCAAAAATGGCAGTTGACAGTGACATATAATTTTAATTTAATCAATTTTTGTACACGTGTCCAGTCAGTGCACCAAATGTGCACAAATTAATCTAAAAAAAAATTGTGGTTTATCGATGAAAATTCTAACTAATCATTACCTAAAGTAAAATGAAGCGAGTACAAACCTTCCCGCTTAACATACGCCAAATAAGAATCAATGTTCAAAAATAAAGTACAGTAACTTTTCATCAAAGAAAAAATAGCACCAAATAGACCACATTAATTTGTTTGGTAGAATAACGGTACATCCCTCTACCAAGACAAGAAGTCACACGTACGTCAAGTCAAGAAATATTTTTAAAAAGTTTCAAGTTTCTTGACGTCACACGAGCTGTGTGTTCAGCGATTGTGATATATAATAATTTAGTAGTGTTTCTAGTGAACAATCATTGATGTTACTTGTGAATCAGCAAAAATGGAGACTGAGAGGATGATAGAAGATACCATACAGCCTCAGGTGTGTTAGCTATCCGTAATTGGGGCAAGACTCGTAATGTCACGGCACTCCGCCATCTTTCTCTGAATTTTGGTCCTGTAATTTTGTGTTTTATGCCCATGGGAGCTTTTTGTTACTCTGTATCTCATTATCATTCGGTTTCTTAGACCGTAAACCGTGTAAAGAAATGATCTAAGAGGTTATTCCGTGTTGTTTAGGTATTTATTGGTGCTGCATTGCGGATCTCCCAAAAATCTAAATTTCAGCTTCTTTCCTTTCATCTTTTTTCACTATCGCGATCCTATCATCTTCTTCTTGAACCCTACTACGAATAACAGCTAGAAAATTGCCCTAAACTCCCTTGAATACCTCTGTAGATAAATAACAAAATTGCCCGGTTTAAGGGATGTATATTGTATGTAGAATTACATTCATAAATAAACAATGTATAATAAAAACAAACAAAATGATCCTTGCATGAAATAATGTAAAACAAAGTATGTGCCACTTTCGCAACAAGTCCAAGACAAAGCTTGTATGGTGATATAACATGCAGGTCTATAATCTTTATAACAACCATGTAACTGTTGCGAAATTAACATGATTGGTTTCATCACTAATAGTTATGTACCCAACCATAATGTAGTTGCATTCTTATATTTATTTCACTCTATTTAGTAGTTTTTGGAAATACCTCCTCTGTGAACAGACTCGAATGCTGTGTACGAACACACAATCTGACCATTATTAGAGACATACTAGTGTAGTGAAAAACAAAAGCACAAATACAAAATTCATTTATTTACCAATAATAAATAAATAAATAATGCTGGACAATTCACACAACATTACCTAGCCCCATGGTAAGCAGAGTTTGTGTTATGGGTACTAGATAACTGATATACATGATACAATACATTACATAGAATAATATAATAATAATTAATTAATGACTAATAATATGAATGTTTACACTTAAAAACATTGTTTATAATTGAATGTTTTGAAGTTATAATAATCTTAGAGGAATGAGTCACAAGTGAGATGTGTCATGATTAATTAAAAAGAAAAGTCTGAGAAGATTTCTGGTTTTTATGGTTTTTTGTATGTAATTAATTTAGGAAAAACATGTAGTCATTGGTTACTGGTACTCTTAAAAGACAAGTCATCATGATGCTGCTTAAATCATCTTTCACAGATTTACATCTGTGGCCTGTCAGAGACCTATTGTAATTATTATTTAAAGAAATTGCTAAAAAAATTAAAAAAAAATGCTTTGCTGCTGCTTGCTTTAGGACTAGAAATGTAGGTGGCCCTATGAGAAAAAGTATCAATTTCTATATTTTTTTGAATGGGTCTGAACAGGAGGCCAGCATTAGTCTTGGCCTTATCCGAGACTAATGCCTGCCTCCTGTTTAGATTACACTAAATAATTCCAGTTTCTTACAATCAACAAATCGTTGCCCTTTTTATCACAAAGACAGTCTGTAACTTCTTACAACCATCATCGGTGGTCGTCAACATTCGACTCAACGTTGTTAATATTGTCAAATAAAGGCAGGAAAGAACTTGAGTTCTTCCTTCCGGATTAAACATTGAGGAAAGCTTTCCTCAAGTAATGTGTTATCACTATGAGACCCTTGCAGGCTTTTCAAGAGCGGTCCATGAGCTTATTCTCTGTTCTGATCTTCCTGGGAGATAGCTTCGGATGGCTCCAGGAGCACCCGGGGAAGAGATCGCCACGGAGTTTTTGCATCGGGGGGTCTTATGTAGAGGAACTCCTTACACTAAGCATCTGTTTTGCCTCCAGGTGACGTCAATAACATGCCTAGACACAGGCGTGCGTCCGACACCGTCCAGCCCGGCCTACACGGCAGAGCGAGACGCCTGCCTCAACTACTTTACAAGATGGAACGAGACGGACCAGGTAATAACAACACCAGCGTATATATAAGCAGCTTAACACTTTGACTGCGGTTTTTTTTCGACGACCGCGACCTTTTTTTTTACCTAAAAAATTCGTGCTGCCGCTCTACACAGCGGTTGTGTTGCGCCGCACATGCGTTTCGTTCGAAAAATATTACAGCTCTGCTGATCTGTATTTTCTCAGCCGCTGCGCTAGTGTGGATTTACGCATGTTAGTCACTTGTAGAAAACTCATACCGTGCGTTTTCAGCACTCCAAGTGTTAAGACAGTCTTATATGATCTCACTAAATCAATTTTACTGTACACCTTTACGACGACGATTTCACAGATTTTTTGTAGGGGTTAGAATTAAAAAAGATATACATGACATGGATGAGACTCGCTCGACATTAAGGCTGGTTTTATTGTTACGCGTTTCGGCAGCGCCGCCGCCGATGGAGTGCGCGCGTTCGGAGATGTATGGGGGTAGTAGTTGCGTTTCAAAGTCGCGCCACTCAGTAAACGTTAACAGCGCGCTGCCCAGCGGCGTGACTATAAAACCAGCCTAAAGCTATATTATCGATATATATATAGATCGCCACTGATTGGTTCCCGGATTGACGACGGCCACGTGGAAGGTCTAGGCGGAGATGGCGGAATGAGCTCGACCTGTTCAATAAAGAAGGGGCCCTCCTTGCTGAGGACCGAGATGAGTGGAAGGAGGGGAGGGAGGCCTTTGCCCTGCAGTGGGACACTCCGGATTGATATAAAAATAATATATAGATACAACTAAAATGAAGATTGCGTTGATAGTGAAATATGGGGGTGGTAAATTAACACCCAAAATGGCGATGTTAAAACATGATATAATAATATGTTTCAGGTGGAGTTCGTAGAGCAGCTATTAGCCCGCATGTGCCACTATCAGCACGGCCACATCAATGCGTATCTCAAGCCGATGCTGCAGCGGGACTTTATCAGCATGCTGCCCAGTAAGTTAGCCCAGCCCACTGCCAAGCTAGTTAGACCAATGTCCAGTTAGTTAGCCCACTGCCAAGTTAGTTAGCTCAATGTCAAGTTAGTTAGCCTGCTGTCAAGTTAGTTAGCCCACTGTCCAGTAAGTTAGCCCAATGTCAAGTTAGTTAGCCCGCTGCCCTGTAAGTTAGGCCGTTGCCCAAAGTAGTAAGCCTAACCCCACAAAAGGATAAAGAGTGTAAGGGAAATTACCAGTTTTTGTGTAATATAAATAAGTGTAAAAAAAGTAGCTCAGTTAGTGATACCATTGCCTTATTTGTTAGCTCAATGCCAAAGTTAGCTACTGCTCAGGCAATTAGCCAACTACCTAAGTTTCTACCAAAGAGTGAAGTGACTTTTAGTTCCGAATATAAACCCCCTTAGAAAAAGAACTAATAGTGTGACGTGGTATCCAAATCACGACATATGTTTTATATCTAATACATATGTCGTGATTTGTAGATAAAGAATGGGAATCAAAATGTCCCTTAAATCCGATTTTCCAAAAGTTATAATGATTGAAAATATGACATTTCAATCACAATATTTATGTGATTCTATTGGTGGATTTCACACATTTCCGCTCCCCTATTGGTGGTATCCGGCGCTCATACATAAAGAAAGGTTATATCAATCGTTTCAGATTGTAGAGTTTCATAAACAAAATGATAGATATTCAAATTTCGCTCCCATTCTGTCGTATTTGACTTGCAAAGACGTATGTATAATTTGCAACTGTACATTGAAATAAATAAACGTTTAACACAGGTCAACTGGAAGACTTAGAAGCTGTTTTATAAGACTTATTTCGAAATAGAAATCTAAACGGAACAAAAACCTCGATATTCTCTGTATACAAAGGGATTAACCCAAGGAATATTGGTGGAAAATATATAACGACATTGGTATCATCGGAGCAATGCACAGAGGCTCGAAACAATTTTAGGTTTTGAAAGATTTCATTCATCATTTAATTGATCTCTCATTCGTTTTCGAGTTAAAATTTGAACATATATCGCTGCACATGATGAATTATGTGTTTTACTTTTCAGTGAAAACCGCGCCGCGGCGTTACCTTGTGTTTTCTGTTATTGTTAAGTTACATTCATAAATGTCTTTGTTGACATAAAATATCTTGGATTCTACATCGGAGTATTGCATTTAGGTAAATTACTGAAACCTGGCGCGATCCTCTTTTGTTTTTCGTACCTATACCTGGAGGCCTACTTTCATTACGAAATTATTTCACTTTATTCTATATTCAGTCAGGCAGCCTAACAGCTTGTTTCAGCTAGTTTAGATTTATCATTTAAAAAATTGTCAACGTAGTAATAACATGTTAACAAGTTATAATATATTATTATTATATTAGCCCGGGGTGTCCCACTGCAGGGCAAAGGCCTCCCTTCCCTTCTTCCACTCATCTCGGTCCTCAGCAAGGAGAACCCACTCCTTATTGTATAGGTCGAGCTCATCCCGCCATCTCCGCCTAGGCCTTCCACGTGGTCGTCGTCCGTCCGGGACCCAGTCAGTGGCGATCTTCGCCCACTCCTGGTTAGACATATGCCACACATGTCCAGCCCAGTCCCACTTGAGTTTGGCGGCTTTTTGGGCAGCATCGGCTATTTGCGTTTTGGAGCGCAGTAACGTGTTTCTGACGCGGTCTGTAAGTCTGACTCCCAGGATACTGCGCTCCATAGCCCTGGCACACCCCGAGGCTGAACTTTTGGCTCTTATATAATACAAACAAATTTCTTTCACTTCACAGAAAAAGGCCTGGACCACGTAGCAGAGAATATTCTCTCATATCTAGACGCTGGCTCGCTGTGCGCAGCGGAGCTGGTCTGCAGGGAGTGGCAGCGCGTTATATCCGAGGGGATGTTATGGAAGAAGCTGGTGGAACGGAAGGTCCGGACTGACTCTCTATGGAGAGGACTTGCTGAGAGGAGAGGATGGTAAGAGACGTTATATATGTATTTATTAACATACGTTTTTTTTTGTAACGAATACATCCGATAGAGAACCAAAGTTATCGACATAGCTCTAAGAATTAGCAAGCTGAAGTGGCAGTGGGCGGGCCATATCTTACGAAGAACCGACAACCGCTGGGGTAAACGTGTTCTTGATGTATTTTCTTTCTTCGTCTTTCTTTCTATATGTATGATAAAAAATATCGATTTATGTAATGTATTGTATTAAGTATATCAGTCATCTAGTACCCATAACACAAGCTCTGCTTAGCTTGGGGCTAGATGATGCTTTGTGGATTATCCAGCATTATTTATTATTATATTATTTTGAATGCTGGAGGGCTCTCAGAGAGAATGGTAAGAGAAATTTATATCAATTCACCATTATTCATAAAAATAATCTTTCTTATGTTCCAGGATTCAATACCTTTTCAAGCCGAAACCGGGCTGCCAGCATCCATCTCACTCCTTCTACAGACAACTATACCCTAAGATAATAAAGGACATACAATCTATAGAAGATAACTGGCGAATGGGCAAGCATAATTTACAGGTACGACATTTATTTAGAACTAGTTTCTGCCCGTGGTTTTGTAGGTGTTTTTTCCGGGTATAAAAAGTAGCCTAAACGTTATTCCAGTCGTATAGATCCATATGTGTGCAGAATTTCAGCCTGATCAATTCAATAGTTTTGGCGTTTACGACAACGGCGCAACTCACACTTTTCCTTTATAATATTACTAGCTGCGCCTCGCGGCTTCGCCCTCGTGAAAATCTGTGTCAAATCTATATATATAAAAGAAAGTCGTGTTTGTTACAACACTTATAACTCGAGAACGGCTGGACCGATTTAGTTGAAAATTGGTGGAGAGGTAGCTTAGAACCAGGAGTCTAACATAGGATACTTTTTATCATTTAAACAATTTGACACATAGATTTCCACGGGGGCGAAGCCGCGGGGAGCAGCTAGTAGTTTATAAACCTTTCTCTTGAATCCCTCTATCTATATTAAAAAAAAACCGCAACAAAATCCGTTGCGTAGTTTTAAAGATCTAAGCATACATAGGGACAGTGAGACAGCGGGAAGCGACTCTGTTTTATACTATGTAGTGATTATTAATTTCATTTACTTTTTCAGAGAATAAACTGCAGATCGGAGAATTCAAAAGGCGTTTACTGTTTACAATACGATGATAACAAAATAGTTTCTGGACTCAGGGATAACACAATCAAGATATGGGATAGGAAAACGTTGCAATGTGTCAGAGTAAGTACCTAACGCAAATCTATACACTGTATAATACAGGCTAATAATAATAATAACGATCTTCGGCGTAATAGCGAACAGCCTCGATCAACATCTGAAGAGACTCTCGCTAGGAAGTTGGATCAAGGTCCAGATCCAAAAGGCGGTACACCTGTACTCGGCACGTATCGTCAGGAAGTTCCTCGCTCTGCAGCCCTAGTCACCGGCCGCTTGACTCTAGCGAGCGGTCGGTGATTTACCGTTTTGATAATTTTTTTACTATAGAATAGTGTAATGATATTTATTTTTTGTATTTTGTATAGTAAATATTTATTTTATAACGAGCTTTTAAATAAAAGAGGTATAATAATTATTTATATATTATATATATTTATATTTATTTATTTTATTATTATATTTATTTATTTTATATTTTTTTATTTTATTTTATATAATAAATCGTTTGTTACATGATAAACAGTTTTGAAAAACGATGTCATTTGCAGTAGTTTAACACTGTGTCGCAGAATGACAACGCCCTCCTCACATACCCGTACAATCA
Organism: Eupithecia abbreviata; assembly: GCA_943735965.1. Classification (NCBI taxonomy): domain Eukaryota; kingdom Metazoa; phylum Arthropoda; class Insecta; order Lepidoptera; family Geometridae; genus Eupithecia; species Eupithecia abbreviata. Next base: position 4,272,764 of record OX031003.1, on the reverse strand, counting down.
ATCAATAGCACTTTTGAATATATACTTAACACTTTGACTGCGGTTTTTTTCGACGACTGCGATCTTTTTTTTTACCTAAAAAATTCGTGCTGCAACACAGCGGTTGTGTTGCGCCGCACATGCGTTTCGTTCGAAAAATATTACAGCTCTGCTGAGTCACAAAGATCTGTATTTAATTAGCCGCTGCGCTAGTGTGGATTTTCGCAGATTAGTCACTTGTAGAAAACTCATACCGTGCGTTTTCAGCACTCAAAGTGTTAATGTCTAACCTTCATCAATAGCGCTCCCACCCCTAGAGTACTAAACCTCCTAAACGAGTTTGTCGCCGCAACTGACGCCGACGTATTCTTTGATAGATAGCATCGCCAAGTTACACCGTTTGATGCTCTCATTTCTAAATTGTACCTTTTGAACTGTTTGTTTTGTTTTTTTTTATCTGTGACATGCACATAATGTATTTTGAATTTTATTTTTGATATAATTAGTATAAAATTTATTACATATATGTATATTTAGAATTTATTAATCAGATTGTTATTATTTTGTGTTTATGTCTTGAATTTCAATGTTTAATGTTAAAAATTGACTTACATTAGTTTATAAAATATAATGTTTGACGTTTTAGTAAGTCAAATGTAAATAAATAAATAAATAGCCTATGTTAGTCCATTGCTGGACATTGACCTCCGATGAGCGCCATAGCGCCCTGTCTTCAGCTTAACGCATCCAGCATCTACTTGCAGAGAAAGTCTAACCTAATCTAATAAAACGTCAAATCTAATAATACGTCAAATAATAATAAATGTCTATTAAAATTATTCTAAAGCCATTCATGGTGAGAAACGAATTAAGAGAGGGTGTGAGTTATGAGTATAAGAGTGTGTGAGGGTGTGTTTGCGAGTGTGTGTTTTGCAAAAACTTGTTTGTTTATTATAACATTTACATTTCAGGAACTACAAGGTCACACGGGCTCAGTTCTCTGCCTACAATACGACGAACGAGCCATAATCTCAGGCTCGTCAGATAGCACGGTCCGCGTTTGGGACGTCGCTACTGGCGAGATGCTAAACACTCTAATACACCACTGCGAGGCAGTCTTACATCTGCGCTTCTGCAATGGAATGATGGTCACTTGCAGTAAGGTAACTACCATAAACTACTAAAACCTACCATAATGCCTACAATACGACGAACGAGCCATAATCTCAGGCTCGTCAGATAGCACGGTCCGCGTTTGGGACGTCGCTACCGGCGAGATGCTAAACACTCTAATACACCACTGTGAGGCAGTCTTACATCTGCGCTTCTGCAATGGAATGATGGTCACTTGCAGTAAGGTAACTACCATAAACTACCATAACCTACCACTCAGACAGCTCGGTCCGCGTTTAGGACGTCGCTACCGGCGAGTAACTCCACTCAAACGGTAGACAGTATTTCTCGTCCACTTTTACTAGCGACATCTAGTTGAATCGTTGCTGGACGCTGATGCCACCTTACCTTAATCATCTTTCGAAGATATCAATAGGTTATCAGGAGGTGTAAGTACAATATAGCCCTTACAAAGTAGTCAAAGATGTGGTCCAAACTATGATATTCTCCTAGCAGTATGTAGACCACTGCGGACACTAGCCATGTCCGCAAGACTTTAGACTGGTTTTATAGTCACGCCGCTGGACGCGCCGCTGGGCAGCGCGCTGTTAACGTTTACTGAACTTTGAAACGCAACTATTACCCCCTACTAACATACATCTCCGAACGCGCGCACTCCAACAGCGCTGCCGAAACGCGTAACAAACAATAACACCAGCCTTGTAGTGCGCTAGTGAGGGGCACACTAATCTCATCCGATGGGAAGGCAGCCCAACAAGACTGTCTTTATATGCATGTACATTAAGTTAAAAGATGTTTGACACTGAAAGTGTTCGCCGCGTCGCTGCCATTCTGCTGTGAAATGAGCATTACGACGGACCCCAAAGATCGTTACTGAGGAGCCCCAGCCCCAGCAAGGCTATTTGTTGCGTAAATAACGCATTTTCACGCGTTATTCACGTTATAATGCGCCTTAACACATGTTATTCACGTACAAACGCGCTTGAACACACGTTATTCACGTTAAAATGCGCCTTATCACACATAATGTACGTTAAAATGCACCTTAACACGCGTTATTCGCCCAAAAAATACAAAAATTAACGTAATAACGAGCGTTACGTGCTAAATAGCGTGGTAGTATTGCAGCAGCCCGGACTGCTAATGTGAATTTAACTTTCTCCAAACTATAACTAATTTGTAACTCTATTGCCTTAAGAACAAAGCTGTAATTTCTATCAGGACCGATCAATCGCAGTATGGGATATGACGTCAACGACAGAAATAATGCTGAGGAGAGTGTTGGTCGGCCATCGAGCGGCCGTCAACGTCGTCGACTTCGACGAAAAATATATCGTGTCGGCGAGTGGGGACCGCACTATAAAGGTACTGTAGAGCAAGCAAATATGTTTCTTATTACTATTGACATAAGATTACAATGGTAGCTTTCAGCTGTCGACACGTGATGTCGACGACCGAATTTATATTTATATATCCGTTGCAATAAAATAACACAGTTTTCTAACTACCCGCGTTTGAGATTTTTGGGTCTCAGCGCACGTGCTCACTGCTAAGAACCAAGCGACTCGCTTAGTGACTGATTCTCCTACAAGCCGGCGCATCGCTCGTAGTGTGAACTTAGTTTTTAATTATTTTAATAAAGTTACCAAAATCTGATGTATAATTAAACACTTTGGATTTGCCCTTCACTTACTGCGTTGTTCATTAACAGGTGTGGAACACATCATCCTGTGAATTCGTCCGCACGCTAAACGGTCACAAACGTGGCATCGCCTGCCTTCAGTACCGAGACCGACTGGTAGTCTCAGGGTCGTCGGACAACACTATACGTCTGTGGGACATCGAGTGCGGACAGTGCATCCGCGTGTTGGAGGGACACGAGGAGCTGGTGCGGTGCATACGGTACGTAGTCTGTGAGACGAGACCACTAGTGGAAGAAGTGAAAAAGAAACCACTAGTAGAATACATCTACTCTTTATTGCACACCAAATAAAAACAGATACACAAGTCAGGAGAAAAAACAAATACAGAAATGTTGTACATTTAAAAAAAAATAGTACTAGTAATAACTAGTACTATTTTAAACATAAATAGTACTAGTAATAACTAGGACTATTTTAACAAATAGTACTAGTAATAACTAGGACTATTTTTAACAAATAGTACTAGTAATAACTAGGACTATTTTTAACAAATAGTACTATGTAGTGTTAACTAGGACTATTTTTGACAAATAGTACTAGTAATAACTAGGACTATTTTTAACAAATAGTACTAGTAATAACTAGGACTATGTTTAACAAATAGTACTAGTAATAACTAGGACTATTTTTAACGAGTACCGAAAAAACAAAACTGCACTATGCAAGTTACATGCTTTGCGATTCAATATTTGTTGTATATCTTCAGAAATTATGTCTGCATTATAGATTCGACAACAAGCGGATAGTAAGCGGCGCGTACGACGGTAAAATCAAAGTGTGGGACCTACCGGCGGCGTTGGACGTGCGCACGCCGCACGCAGACTTATGTCTTAGGACTTTAGTGGTGAGTTTGTCTATGGATAATATCAAGAAAGTAACGGAACATTGCTAATGGACTAAAAGCCTGAAATGCACGAAATATTACAAGGTGTCGTACAGGGAGTCTGCAGGGACCCCTCCCTGCAGACTCCCTGTACGACACGTACGTATATATCTCTTATATACCCCCTCCCTGTGTAATTATTTTTCTCGCTCGCGGCTTCGCACGTTGTGTTTCTATGAAACGTTTTATCTTTTATGAAAGTTATTTCTATCCCATGAAATTTGATTTATGAGGTAAAATGTCGTAGCACAGTAGCCTATGTGCTATTCCGTATCTGTATGCAAAATTTCAAACCGATCCGTTTTTTTGCGTGAAACATACAAACTCTCGGGTTTATAATATTAGTAAGATGAGCTGATTCCAGCGGCTACGTACGCGTTCCTTGCAAAATTTCACAACGCATGCTTTCAAACATGAAAAACTAGATGGCGCTAGCAAATACAAAAACGCAAAATGCAAAACAATACAAATGGAACGTTGGTCTTAATGTAAATGAAACCCCAATTAGCAATTACTGGTGGTCTACAGTACAGTAAATACAGTATGTGGATTACAATGTTTACCATAAATAATCATGAACTTTGTTGAGGGTTATGGAGTGAAAGAGACAGCTATATATTAGTAGACGTCACTTGCACTACGTAACATTGGCACACGAAAAGCTTGACATTGACAGGTCTACTTTCTTTCAACAGGTCTCTTACACCGAGTACTTTTTAAAAAATAATAATTTCTTCCCAAGGAGCACACCGGTCGAGTATTCCGGTTACAATTCGACGAGTTCCAAATAGTGTCGTCATCCCACGACGACACCATCCTAGTGTGGGACTTCTTGAACTACGGCGTGGGGTCTGCGCCCGCGCCGGCGCCGCGCCCCGCGCCCTCTGCGGACCGCGACTCGCCGCCGCACGATATCTTCGACTAGGTAAATATCCTATTGGTTTATGGTAGCCTGGTACTTGAGGCCAATAATGTGACATAGTAAAATTTACAATTAATAATAAAAGATAAAAGATAAAAAAAGATAAAAATCATTTATTACAGCAAAAACTAATAAGTAAATACACTTCAATCTTATAATTAGCACTTACATACATGGTGAGAAGTTATAAGAGGTTAGATCTAATAGGTTACTAAAGTACCTGTACTTGAAATTTAGTGTAATACATTGTGTTATTGCCGAGATGTACCTATCTACAATGTTATGTAATTTCTGATGGCACCCTCACTAGGCTAGGCCTGTATCGAGGGAGCCTATACAAGTACGACAATTCAAAGATTTATTATTGTTCAGGTTACGGATAATAAATAAATACAATTCTAAAGAAAATAATACATAGAATGTTATACAAAGTAAATCCTTTATTGGCCTTAAGTTTAGTTATTAAGTATGTTAATATTAGTTTTAAAGGCTGTGGATTTTGTTTCTTAAATAAATAAATAAATTCACAGATAATTAAACAAAAAAAACAATGTTTATATAACTCTTCGATCTCTCGATCTTATTTACTAACACAAAAATATTGTATTTTCTCATTTGTTGTGTTAATAGTAGGTACTTTATATTCCATTTAATAATTAAGTCATTGTTTGTTTCGAAAATTTTGTTTAGCCCTTTATTTCATTTAAATCATCACAATTTCGACGATTGTTAACAATAAATTTCTTTTTTCTAATCTAATTGCATAGCGTATATTTAATTTTCATAATGTAATTTAGCCGTGAAGGCTATTTATTAGCTTTTCTGTTGCTAGGTTAATGTTACTTATTTTGTATTATTTAAGCTGTAGGCCTTCCTTAAAATAAATAAATAAATAACTACAATTTATCGGTCATAAATAAATAATGCTGTACAATTCACACAGCATTATCTAGCCCCATGGTAAGCAGAGCTTGTGTTATAGGTACTAGATAACTGATATACATAATACAATACATTACATAGATAGATATTTTTTATGACGACCGATGTGGCGCGGTGGGCGAAAGTCCGCCTGCGACGCAGGAGGTTGCGGGTTCGATTCCCGCCTCGGAACAATTGTGTGTACGATCTGCAGATATTTGTTCCGGGTGTTCTGGTCGTTTTCTATGTATGATAAAAAATATCTATCTATGTAATATATAGTATTATGTATATCAGTTATCTAGTACCCATAACACAAGCTCTGCTTACCATGGGGCTAGATAATGCTGTGTGAATTGTCCAGCATTATTTATTTATATTTATTATTTTTTATTATACATAGAAAACATATATATATATAGTTATAAATGCATTAAAAGAAGTAATAGCATTTTTTTAGTCAATAGTTCAGTCACTTTTCTTCTCATAGAATGGCAGTTTAGCTGAAGACAGGGCGCTATGGCACTCATTAGGGGATGTGTATGTCCAGCAGTGGACTAACATAGGGTGATAGATAGATAGATAGATAGATAATTCTTTATTGCACACTAAAATGACAATCTATAATATAAAAATGAATCGCAAAATGTGTTGGTAAGCGCATAACTCAACAACGCCTGGACCAATTTGGCCAAATCTTTTTTTAAAATGTTCGTTGAAGTTCAAGGATGGTTTTTACGGCGAGAAAAATTAGAATTATTGCTGGATTTTATCATATAAACAATTTGACACATAGATTTCCACGGGGGCGAAGCCGCGGGGAGCAGCTAGTGTAAAATAAAAACTTTAAAAAACTATATACAATTGGCGGTCTTATCGCTCAAGAGCGATCTCTACCAGACAACCATGGATGGATAGGATCGTGGACAGTACCAGGGGATCTGTGTGCTTGTAGGTTATACATACATTATAAAATAAAATATAATACTTATAATGATGTGACTTACAATGTGTGACGTACTTATAATGTTATAATGATGGTGATGATGATGATGCACGGTATGCAGACTACGTCAACATTGTACTAATTTCTTTCTCTAAGAAATGTTTGTTTCTCTTCCCCAGGTAAATAAATAACACCACAATGGGACTATGATCATAAGGCACCCGGTCTGCGCTGGGCGATCGACACTATCTCGCTCACTCTACAGAAGGACTCATCAAGTTAAAGCGAGATGGCCTGATAATCTCACACACGACTGTACAGTACGCGTCAGTAGTTCTATCTCGCTCTCTACGGATAAACTTGTATTAGTTAAAGAGAGACAGCCTGATTATCTCTGTTTCTCATGGATTTGACTGGTCTCTAGGCTCACTTAAGTCTTGTATTAGACTGAAATCGTTAATTTTTTTTAAAGGTAACATATAAAGCGAATTATGGTTGAAATAAGGTATCATATATAGAGAATATGGTTTAAAATGTCACAAAATTAAGAAATAAAAAAAACTTGCCGTTATCCAACAGTACAATTTCTTCTGGAATAATTCATACGCATGTCAAGAATCAAGATAAGATTTGTATATATCTCTGAATCTCAGGGGAACTTTTTTCTAGAAATCGTTATTCATTTTTATTGCCAAAAGCGTAAAAACTAAGTAAATATAGTCAATATAGCAAACATTCTTAACGTTCACTTTCCATCAGGCGAGAATGTAGTTAACACTTTGACTGCTGAAATCTCACGGTATGTGTTTTCTACAAGTGACTAATATGCGTAAATCCACACTAGCGCAGCGGCTGAGAAAATACAGATCTGTGTGACTCAGCACAGCCGTAATATTTTTCGAACGAAACGCATGTGCGGCGCAACACAACCGCATTTTTTAGGGTAAAAAAAAGATCGCAGTCGTCGAAAAAAAACCGCAGTCAAAGTGTTAAACGAAGGTTTAACACTTTGAGTGCTGAAAACGCACGGTATGAGTTTTCTACAAGTGACTAATATGCGTAAATCCACACTAGCGCGGCGGCTGAGAAAATACAGATCTGTGTGACTCAGCACAGCCGTAATGTTTTTCGAACGAAACGCATGTGCGGCGCAACACAACCGCATTTTTTAGGTTAAAAAAAAGATCGCAGTCGTCAAAAAAAAACCGCAGTCAAAGTGTTAAACGAAGGTTTAACACTTTGAGTGCTGAAAACGCACGGTATGAGTTTTCTACAAGTGACTAATATGCGTAAATCCACACTAGCGCGGCGGCTGAGAAAATACAGATCTGTGTGACTCAGCACAGCCGTAATATTTTTCGAACGAAACGCATGTGCGGCGCAACACAACCGCATTTTTAAGGTTAAAAAAAAGATCGCAGTCGTCGAAAAAAAACCGCAGTCAAAGTGTTAAACGAAGGTTTAATAACTATAAAAAAGTCTCTAACACTTTGAGTGCTGAAAACGCACGGTATGAGTTTTCTACAAGTGACTAATATGCGTAAATCCACACTAGCGCAGCGGCTGAGAAAATACAGATCTTTGTGACTCAGCACAGCCGTAATATTTTTCAACGAAACGCATGTGCGGCGCAACACAACCGCTGTGTAGAGCGGCAGCACGAATTTTTTAGGTTAAAAAAAAGACCGCAGTCGTAGAAAAAAAACCGCAGTCAAAGTGTTAATAACTATAAAAAAGTCTCTAAATACAGTCAACTAAGGATATCAATCTTCCAAAAGCTTATTTAGATATTTTATTATAAAAACTATCGTAGTTTATCGAATATGCCATGAAGTACGCAATTTACCTACGAATCTTTTCTTCCGCAATCACTTTGAAGAAGTCCCTATGGGTCGGTACATAATATCTGACGGAAAATGCGTCGCGTACTATCGGTCGTTACGCCAGAACAGGCAAATCCCACTAATATTATAAACGCGAAAGTGAGGATGTTCGTTGCTCTTTCACGCAAAAACTACTGAATGGATTTTGATGAAACTTCACAATAATATAGTTTACATATCAGAATAACACATAGGCTACAATTTACAAAGATATATTGCATATTATCCAAATCTATCACCACGCGAGTGAAACCGTGGGGCGCAGCTAGTATATAATAAACCATTCAATCTTTCACTCTCAACCGATGATGCGACGACCGTACAGCGTCTTTTACGTTTCCGTCAACGCATAGTCGGTCGACGTAACGTGTCGCGATACGTGTATTTTGATTGAGGCGTTCAGACTAGGCGTATCATCGGCGGAGATCGTTTATGTAACGGCCGTTCGAACTGACTAGACGCGTAGTGTGAAAGATCTGATTTGACCGAATAGACGCGACCGATGATACGCTCGACGCATCATCCGTCAGATGTGGATCGACCCCTATATTCCTAGTGAATTCGTATTTAGATGTAGGTGTAAACGAGGCTTGTCTGCATTTGTAATTTTATAATATTCAGCGACTTTAGTCTTTGGCAGTATTTTTTTTTTTTTCGTTTGGGAACTTTGTTTAACCTATAGAACGTTTTGAACTTTTAAAGCAATAAGGTTATTGACAAAAAAAAACACAAATCATAGCAAATTTTCCTTATTAGTGTATTAGTTTTAACTGATTTCATAAAAGGAGGCTCTTATGGTGGCCTGTATGTTTTTTTATGTATGTCCGTCGATTTTTCCGTCAATTATGGACCAATTTTGATAATTTATTTCGCTATTATACAGAAATAGCTTTTTAATAGGACCATCTCGAGATAATTTCTAGAGGTTGGTCGGTCCGAATAAAAAAAATCCGTATTTAAACGAAATAAATTATAATTTTAACTAAAAAAGTCTAAAGTAACGGAAATCGAAGACGGTTTTAAGTTTTTAGGAGACAATCAAATCATAGTATAATAAAAAACTGAAGAACTGATAGACGCAATATGATGACCATACCTAACAAAGTGGTCACGGGACTTGAGTGAGAAAAGCGAGCGAATCGGAGCGCAGACACTAGTGGTTCAAAACTGTTAGATATTGTGAATTTGCTGGGTTATTTATACACGGTTGATAGCTGTTGTTTTGTTACTGAGAGGGATCTATGCAATGGAATCATATTGAAAAGACAAAAATCAATCACTACATAGTATAGTCGCTTCCCGCTGTCTGTCTGTCCCTATGTATGCTTAGATATTTAAAATTACGGAACGGATTTTGATGCGGTTTTTTTAATAGATAGAGTGATTCAAGAGGAAGGTTTATAAACAAGTTGACACATAGATTTGAACGCGGGGTTAGCTAGCAGTTTGATATAAAAACTATCGTAGTTTGTCGAATTCATTACAGATGTAAGTGGGTTAACTACGAACCTTATTTGTATTTAACTACTATTTGACGACCGATGTGGCGCGGTGGGCGAAGGTCCGCCTGCGACGCAGGAGGTCGCGGGTTCGATTCCCGCCTCGGAACAATTGTGTGTACGATCTGCAGATATTTGTTCCGGGTGTTCTGGTCGTTATCTATGTATAATAAAAAATATCTATCTATGTAATGTATTGTATTATTTATATCAGTTATCTAGTACCCATAACACAAGCTCTGCTTACCATGGGGCTAGATAATGCTGTGTGAATTGTCCAGCATTATTTATTTGATTTATTTGAAGAACACCGCTCATCCAGAAGAAGTCTTATATGTTTGACAATTCGTTTGTCGAACATAACTCGATATAGAATGTTTGTAAACAAACTAAGACACAAATAACTGAACTCATTTGCATGTTGTGTTCATTTGCAACTATTAGGTTTAAGAACTTAGTTCTCATACAAACACACATGGTTCACTTATAATGAGATACATAAGAAAAAATAATCTATGTTTTACAATATTTAAAACTAGCCTCTGGTACCTAAAAGTAAATTATACTAAATATTATTTATAACTTTATACTACTACTATTATCATTAGATATACAAATACCAACACTATAGCAGCCAGAAATAAATAAAAAAACCGGCAAGTATTTTATTCGTGTAGGTAGGTACCAACTTATTACCTGCGCCCTTCGACTTCGTCCGCGTGGAAATCTTTGTGTCAAATGGTTTATAAACCTTCCTCTTAAATCACTATCTATTAAAAAACCGCATCAAAATCCGTTGCGTAGTTTTAAAGATCTAAGCATACATAGGGACAGACAGACAGCGGGAAGCGACTTTGTTTTATACTATGCAGTGAAGCAATATTCATTGAATTAAGGATATCAAATCCACGAGTATTGTATATTGCGTATTTATACGATTTTTTCGGTAAATGTCCTTAACATATTCACTGCCTAGCTTTTTCGGTGCGAATTTTTTGGATCTAGCTACCATAAAGGCTGTGGAACCTTCTTATTTTTATTTATTAATTATATTTTGAACCATTATTGTCCCAGTGCTGGGCAAAGGCCTCCCTTTTCTCCTTCCACTACGCGATCCAACGCTGCAATATGCCATTATGGAAGATGTGCCTCGACCTCGTCGCGCCATCTCATCCTGGGCCTTCCACGTCGCTTACCGTTGGGTGGGCTCCAATCTAGAACCTTCTTAGGTTTTAGAAAACCAAACAACAGATTATCAACGTGTATAAAACCTATTAGATATAAAGTTTTAATACACTGCCTCTTAGTATTAATATAGTGAAGCTTTGTTACTGTCAAATCTACGCGACGCTAGTAAGAATTTTTTACTTGCGTAGTTTTTTTTTCGGTTGGATAGGAAATGTTTCTTTAAATTTTTGGGTGTGAAAGTGGAATTTTTGAAGTATATAATCAGTCTTGCCAATGTGGCCCGTAGGTACTTAAAAAATGGTTTCGATAGTTAAAAACGAATTTGACAGCGATAAAGGCGTCAGTGGAACTGCAAATTACTGTAATTATTGAAAAATAAATTAAATGAATACGCGTAAAATTTTACCAACTGACAACAAGAGGTTGCGGATTCGATTCCCCGCCTCGGGAGAAATGTTTGTACGATCTGCAGATATATGTATGTCTGTTTCGGGTGTTTTGGTCGGTTTATAATATCCATCTACATAGATGGATATTTTTTTATTATACATAGAACTAATCTACCTACATAACAATATGATAATAACTGATTTACATAATACAATACATACATACATTTGTATTGTATTATGTATATCGGTTATCTAGTACCCATAACACAAGCTCTGCTTAGCTTTGGGCTAGATGCTGTGTGGATTTTCCAGTAATTTGATAGATATTTTTTATTATACATAAAAAACGACCAGAACACCCAGAACAAATATCTGCAGATCGTACACACAATTGTTCCGAGGAGGGAATCGAACCCGCAACCTCCTGCATCGCAGGCAGACCTTCGCCCACCGCGCCACATCATTATGATATACAACATTTTATATATCCTTTTTGTTTTGATTCTTACCGACATCATTTTAGTGCTGTGAAATTAGTTAAGTATTGGTTGGTTTTAAGTATTGGCGAAATGAGTTCGCTTTTTTGAGACAAGGACGAACGAACGCCGCGCGGGGAAGGCGAGAAAGGGAGGCAAGAGCGGCGGAATCACCGGCCCGCGCGCAATTTCACTGGTTTTTATTTTTAAATTTGTCATTGCTCTAAAATAATACTGTTCCTCAAAAAACTAAAACCATAATTTTCTAAAGTATTTATTAGGGATCACGTAGAAGAAATTTCATTACAATTATATTAAATAACTAGCAAATAAAACTGGTTTTTCCGTAGAGATATCTCTGTAAAAATGAAGATATAGAGGAAACTTTGCCATTTTTTTCTATCGAGTCAAGTTTAGTCAATCGTGTTTCGACTCCCATAACGTACTAACTAATATCCTAAACTTTTGATCCTCATCAAAATATATTCGAAAAATAGGTGTTTTGTTCCCTTGAAATTGATTTTCCGTTTAGTCAAAACGTGCGTTTTGGGACTAATTTCACCTTCACGGATCTTCCAACAGCGTATTTAAATATATCCAAATTTATAATAATTTATAAAGCTATACAGTTCTGCTTTTTTTGTCTATTGTTTACCATTTCACGCGTCGTTACCTTTTCTACTAAGTTTTTCATGAGTATCTGGCCTGATATGAGACCCTAGGAGCTAAGGCTTAAGGTGTCCTAAGCAAAGTCAGTGCACATTCACTAGCTAAAAGACTTAACAGAAAAAATATCGTAGAATAAGCGTGAGGATTAAGTTTTAGCGCATCCACTGCCCAGTCGTAAGGACAGTTGGCTGTGGCATTATTGTTTCATGGCGGACCATGAATCGAAGTGTTTCTATCGTATCATAAAAGGTGTTCATGTCTGTGTAATGTATTGTATTATGTATATCAGTCATCTAGTACCCATAACACAAGCTCTGCTTAGCTTGGTGCTGGATGATGCTGTGTGGATTGTGCAGCATTATTTATTTTATTATGTTGTTAATATATCCATGCATTTTGATACAAATTGTTACTGTAGCAAAATCTAATGGATATAAATATGGAAATATATGGAAAAGATCAGTTATTACATCACAAATACAGATTTTTACAAGTTGTTATAGGTTTCCTAGAAGACATTATCTGCTGTTTAGTAATCTAGTGAAAGTGCACTGATTTGTAGATAAAATATATGAAAACGCACGGTATGAGTTTTCTACAATTGACTAATATGCGTAAATCCACACTAGCGCAGCGGCTGAGAAAATACAGATCTTTGTGACTCAGCAGAGCTGTAATATTTTTCGAACGAAACGCATGTGCGGCGCAACACAACCGCTGTGTAGAGCGGCAGCACGAATTTTTTAGGTAAAAAAAAAGATCGCAGTCGTCGAAAAAAAACCGCAGTCAAAGTGTTAAAGCTTCGGTCAAATCTGCGCCTCAAACAGGCGGCACGCGAGATGAAAAACGGCAGCGTCAGACGCTCGGTGTTCGCTGCAATAGCAATTCAATGACGCCTTGCTCACTTAAAGAATAAAGAATTTATTTATAGCCACACAATAATAATAAACAATTACAAAAAAAAGGAAAACACATAAAAAATACAAAACAACTTAAGTAGTAGGGATTTAAACTTTACATAATGTAGCGTGGTAGTAGAGTCCCAAGTATAAGAATAACTGGTCTTTCCCTATGTGCGCGGCTAATAAGGTCCAATCTCAGCTTGTTGTCATTATCGACCGAGGACGATAGTGACACTGGTTTTCAGTTTTCTGGTTTTCACTTACGCATTGTCATGTAATTAATAATACAAACAAGTAATAGTTAGTGGGCCGGCCATATCCCGCGTAGAACCGACGGCCGCTGGGGCAAACGTGTTCTTGAGTGGAGACCACGACTCGGTAAACGTTGTGTAGGACGCCCTCCGACCAGGTGGGATGACGACCTGCGAAAGACTGCAGGTAGATGCTGGATGCGGCAAGCTGAAGAAAGTGCGCTATGGCGCTCATTGGGGGAGGCCTATGTCTAACAGTGGACTGCTATAGGCTGATGATGATGATGATAGTTTAACCGATAAATGTATAAATGAAATCTATATCTTTTTTAATTTTTGCGACGGTTCTATTTCTAGTGACATCGCTCGTTACTTTTGCTTTACTTATTCCTCTTCTCCTGGCTAGGTAGGTTACTTTAACTTATTATTTATTCTGTGTTCTGTTTATTTCTAATGTGTTAAGGGGCATTCTACACGCTCCCACTTATTAGTTTAACCCTTCTGGTAAATTTGGAAACGTGGTTGTCTATAAACACCGGTTTAACTATTACTTGTTTGTATTATGCCGCGCGGTGGTCGCTGCTATGACGATTCATTGTCGCTTTGCATACGTACGCGACCGAGACGCGGGAACCTTTTAACACTTTGATTGCTGAAATCACACGGTATGTGTTTTCTACAAGTGACTAATATGCGTAAATCCACACTAGCACAGCCGCTGAGAAAATACAGATCTTTGTGACTCAGCACATCCTTAATATTTTTCGAACGAAACGCATGTGCGGCGCAACATAGCCGCTGTGTAGAGCGGCAGCACGAATTTTTTAGGTTAAAAAAAATCGCAGTCAGTGTTAACCGTCTTCAAAGGACGAGTTTCTCAATACGACTGTATTTTATTTTGTTACCTCAGAACTTTTGACTGGGTGAACCGATTTTGATGATTCTATGCTTCCCGTGTGGTACCATTTGGTCCAGTTCTGACAATGTCATCCATGAGAAAACGATATTAGTATTTTTGCATTAAGTATGTGCGCGACAAGTTGACGAATCGAGCTCAATATCAGGCCAACCGATTTCGATGAAATATTTTTTAAAACAGAGTTAGTAAGCCCATTTTCATTATTTAGGAATTTGAAGTCGGTTTATAGGTTTTGAACCACGCCAAATTATTAAGGGACTTTTGCGTAGTTGACGCTGCCGCTTCGTGTATAGCATCCCGCTTGTTAGACGCGTAGGTTTGGAAGATGCTTAATTAATTCTTACCCATCAGCCTTTTTTCAAAATGTGTTAAAATGTATAGTATACCTAATTTAAATTATTTTAATTAATGTTAAGTGAATGAATTTGAATGAAATGATGATGTCTATAAAACTAGAGTTATAAATAACGTAAAGGTTACGTGCTTTTGAGACTTAATTTCGAATCTAAATGAAATAACCTCTTTATAAAATTATATAGCCGAGCTGTAATAATCAAAAGTTACAAATTATCATACACTGGTGTTTAAATTTGATATTTAAATTAATTAAGTTGTTGTCAATGCTGTAAAATCTCTGACAAGAAATATTTCCGTCGGTTTACATATTACACTCGTTAGAAATATCTGTAAATATGTGTGCCTAGAGCGGAGCTGTCGGCCCCCAGATAATATCCGACGGGTTGCATAATATGTAATCCGGAAATATATGCTTGCTCTAGGCAGACAAGTTCGTAGATACTTTTGACGGATAACATTTTTCATATTATGTAATCCGTCGCTAAAATCTGGGGAACTCGAAAGTAGGTATACTTGCTCATGATATTTCCGACGGATAACATTTTATGTGTATGTAGGTAACTGGGACGGGTAATAATTTCTTAACAAGGCCTATCTTCCAAAAATTGCTAGAAGTATACGAAGTTTTTTAAGACTTTACGACTTGGCAATGTTTAGCAGTTTCTGGCCTATCTTCACATCCTTCACTACAGACAAAAACAAACATATATTTTAACAGGTCGAAAACAGTTGGACATGATGTTCATATCAATACTTTTACTTATGTCATTTGAATTTTGTGACGTGTCCTAAAGTCTAAAGGATACAAAGCACTCTGATACTTGATTGCCCATGGTCCCAACGCGAAGTTCTACTCGTAGAATCAGTTTAATGATTCCAGAGCCCGACTAAATTTGCGCAGTCGTATCTTCAGCATTATACAAGCCGCGCTTCCGGGCATGTGCGAGCTACCGTCTTGCCTTCTCCACGCTCCGTCTTACGTGGTTTGTGCAGGCATGCTTGCAAGTAAGATGGACCGTGTGGCCGGGTTATTAGGGAGAGGTTTTTGCAAATTGGCGAAACAGTAACAAAATAATGCTGAACGTAACTCGTACTACGATTTCTGAAGTGACATAGTTCCTTTTACTTAATGTAGAGGTGATCTCTTTCGTTACGGCCGTAATAGTCTTCATTCCTGAAGACTTTCCGAAGAATTAAGTGTGTTAAAAAATCTCATGAATTTACATTTTAAGCGGTTATACAAAAAAGTGCTTACGCAATGTTAAGCAATTTGAAAAATACGAGTATCTTCTGCTAATATAGCATCGCCTTAGGGTTTTATAAAAAACCTGTAATGATGTTATTTTCTCAATAAATAAATCAAAATATTAGGTAGTTTAGGTCCAAATTGTGCGCAAATAAATAACAACAAGAATATCAATTTTAATACATAATTTGACAATTATTTATTAATTTAATACACAAGATATAATATTATTTATTTATTATATAAACCAAAATTGTTTCACTGTTTGAAAAAGGTATCTTTTCTCCTTCCATTTGCGATTAACAATAAAAATTCTACCTATTGATTTGATGTCATTTACAATATAATTCATGTATACTTACATCTTCCAATACAAATTAATAACATGTCGTGTGTTATTGTCTTTACATACTTGGTTGTATATTTTTATTTAAATTAGGTGAAAATTGTGAGAAAAACCTCTTTGTTCATAATAATCTGTTATCAACCGTTGCTAAGCTGTGTTATTTCTCGCTCTGACTTGTTCTATTGACATAAGACAGAGTGAGAGGTAACACAGTTTAGCAACTGTCAAAGTCGACGACAAGATGGCGTCTCGATATTGTCGTCTATCCAGACTCAGGGCCAAGATTTTTATGATATGAATATGGGGGCATAACCCTGCGTACTTAGAATGAGATGAAAATGAAGTTATCTCTCATTCTGTCTCGCTCAGTTGGAAACCGATCTTAGCGTGGCAGAATGGGACGTCGTCAATCCCATTTACGACGCAGGTTACCTATATGTATTCCAATCGGCAACTTACACAATAATTATTCGCGCTAGGGGTACAAACAATCTTGTAATATAATGTGTATAGTGGTTATTCTTTTTATTTAGAGATAAATGCTAGATTAATATTATGTCGAATTTTATTGTGCGAGTGTATTGAGCGTTTTTTTTTTGTATAAAGCAGATAGAATAGGTAAGATGTAATATTGTAGATTTAGTTTTGTACGGATCGGATGCGTTTTTGGCTTTTGTAATATAAATGTGCTTTTTAATTTATTTTGGTTTGTTTTTTTTTATTTCCTTTTCTATTATATATATGTATTTATATCCTTTTAATAATAAATTCTCTCCTCCGTAGACCGAGACACGTTCTTGGTGACCCCGTTGACCCACTCACTGACGCTAACCCGGAGGTGACAGCAACAACTCCTCAGCTTCCGCACACTACACACCCGACCAATAACCGACCCCGCCGGATGCGGGGTCAAAGAATTCCCCGTTTCCACCCTCAGGTGCACTCGTGCACCTAAGGCGTTACCTCCCTACCCTCTTGTAGCATCTGGCAACAGCCCAAGCCGAGGCTCGCACCTAAGTGGTGGCCCTTGTGCGTGTTGCCCCAACCTAATTTTTACCGGCGAGGCGCCCTCTGCTCCCGCCATAAGTCCGGTAACGCTGTCATGGACATCTGAGATCGACAGCAAAATAGTCCATTCGAAAAAAAAAAAAAAACATTGCGTTTGGGCTGGAATAACCGCTCCAAGGCAAGACTTTAAAAACACTGCGAGCCTATTGAACCGAGCGATCGGCGCCAATAGTTCCGCAGATGTGTTGCGACACTTACTATAGAAGTTAGAATTTATAAAACGCCAGTAACTTTACTTTTTATTCCAAGTTATATAAAACCCGTAGTTTTTTGTGTCGGGGGGGTTAAAATATCCTGTACTAGCGGACCTTCCCGGCTTCGCACGGTCTTAGTACGGATCCCTAACTTTTTTGAAAATATAATATAGCCTATGTTCACCGGGGATAGTGTAGCTTCCCAACGGTGAAATAATTTTTCAAATCGGTCCAGTAGTTTCGAAGCCCATTCAATTTTTTACAAACAAAAAATCAAAGCTTTCCTCTTTTTATTTGTATAGATAAAGAGGTCCGCTGCGAGAATAATAATAATAATTAATGCGCCCTATAGTTAATAAGTTTAGCAAGATTGTTTCGTTTTATTTTCTCTCTCTCTCTCTCTCTCTCTCATCTCCCTATCATATTTCTTCTATTTAAAGTCTAGATTTTTACCAACTGAAATATGATAGGGAAGGGATATCATAATATGACGACTGCAGGCAGATGCTGGATGTTGATGCGGCAAGTTGAAGACATGGCGTTCTGGCGCTCATTGGGCCAATGCTGCACTTGCAACATGACTCATTCGGTTAATGTCCAGCAGTGGACTAATATCATGATGATGATTAGTCTAAATAGTTATTTTATGAATCCTTTTCAGGATTTGAGAGTTGGTACAAATAAAATGTAACAAGTGCATAGATTTTTAATTTTTTAAGCGATATCTTGGCTGATTTCAGGTAGGTATATGTTCTTTAAATACTTGTTTCGAGCAGAGTTGCTGGTTCAAATCCCGTCGAAAAACTGGACGAGTATTTGAAGTTAGTTTGCTTTATATATCTATAGTTTTATGTAAAATGATTAATACCAAATTAAAATTAATTCCAAGTACTATTTTAACGGGTATTTGTCGCGTGTATTTACCTATTTTCACGACGTTTCAACAGGTTTACCTACACAATGTGGTCACGGCATGACTTAGAGTACCTACAGGAGTTCAGTTAATAACTCCAGTACTTTAGCCGTTAAAATAGTAACTTGTAATTATGTATTCTTCTAATGTTTGAAGTTTAAAAATATCTTCAGTTTTTTTTTAATTATTCAGTTGGTATTTTTATTACAAAGATATGAACGCATCTGCTTCGTGACTTACAGATGCCTTGCCCAACAAAATTAAGTGAAAATAAAGATCGATTTTTAATAAAACATACGTAGTTTTATTCAATGAACTTTAAACATAATGATCGGTACAAATCTGACGGAAAATGCGTCGGTCGCGTCTATTCGATCAAATCAGACCTGCCGCATTACGCGTCTGATCAGTTCGAACGGCCTATACACAAACGATCTCCGCTGATGTTACGTCTAGTATGAATGCATCAATGAAAATACACGTTGCGTTGACGGAAACGTGACGCTGTACGCTCGACGCACTAACGTATCATCGGTTGAGTGCGAAAGGTTGAATGGTTTATTATACCTAAATAATAAATAATGCTGGACAATTCACACAGCATCATCTAGCCCCAAGCTAAGCAGAGCTTGTGTTATGGGTACTAGATGACTGGTATACATAATACAATACATAACATAGATAGATATTTTTTATTATACATAGAACACCCGGAACAAATCTGCAGATCATACACACAATTGTTCCGAGGCGGGAATCGAACCCGCGACCTCCTGCGTCGCAGGTGGACCTTCGCCCACCGCGCCACATCGGTCGTCCTACATATTGTATTTGCTGTTCTGGCGTTACGCGACGCATTTTCCGTCAGATATGTACCGACCCTAAACCCTAAATCAGGTCGCTTCGGACCCACCATACCCCTGGGGGTAGGGTGGGACCACTTCGGACCCACGACACCACCAGGGGTATCGTGGGTCCGTAGTGGGTAGGACGGAACCATACCCCTATATAGAGATGTAACCTAAGGACTTCCACGTAGGGTATCTTTGAGAGTATTTAATCAATTATCATTTATTTCGTGAATTACTAGAACAACACGTCACAAGGTGGCCTTCATTTCAAATAAAAATAGAGATAAATTTAATTGACCTTTATTTACCAGAATGTAAGTACAAAAATTGTTAATATATTATGTCAATATATAAAACATTATATAATACAATTTACTTAAATGATTATTAAGATTTATTAAGTAGATACAAAGGTGTCTATTCAGACGTCGTTTACAAAACTTAACTAATTTGGGAGTAAAATGTCGCATAGATAGATAGAAAATTATTTATTGCACTCTAAATAGAAAACATTGTATAGGAAAACAAAAAAAATTACAATTGGCGGTCTCGCGAATTGGCGGATCGCTCAAGGGCGATACCTCTACCTCTACCAGACAACCATGGATCGTGGACAGTACCAAGGGATCTGTGTGCTTGTAGGTTATGTATGAGATATTATAAATAAAATACTTATAATACTTACATAGAAATATACTACATATATAGATCTAATTATTTTATTCAGGTAAAATAACCTTTTGCTTTCTTTGCTCTAACTTTTGGAAGATGAAAATATAAATCAATTAACCCACTAGGTAAACTCGTTTCGAGTTCTCAAAGGTAGTATTCAAACTCATAATTGCTAACTACTTTAGACGCTCATATCAATTTGACGCCGACTGTACACACAAACAAAATGTTCATTTTTGTTGCTACATAAATAAATACATTTGTATTTCAAACTGAAATGAATTGAAAAATTTTATGAATTCGTTCATATTTGTAATTTTTTCTTCAATTTCAAGTAGGTCGTCATCCTGCCTGGCCGGATGGCGTCCTACACTACGTTTCCAGAGTCCCGGTCTCCACTCAATAACACGTTTACCCCAGCGGCTGTCGGAATCTTACTCTAAACACCATAATAATTTTACTACTTAAAATTAAACCTTTCCCCCTACGAAGAAATAATAAGTCATTTCTTCGTAGCTTTCCCCTAATTAAATTATAATAATTATAGGTAACTATGAAATGTATTAAATATTGCGTTTGTTAGTTTTTATCTAGGTTAAGATATCACTTCGATTGCTGAAATCACACCGTATGTGTTTTCTACAAGTGACTAATATGCGTAAATCCACACTAGCGCAGCGGCTGAGAAAATACAGATCTGTGTGACTCAGCACAGCCGTAATGTTTTTCGAACGAAACGCATGTGCGGCGCAACACAACCGCTGTGTAGAGCGGCAGCACGAATGGCTTAGATAAAAAAAAAAGATCGCAGTCGTCGAAAAAAGTTCGCAGTCAAAAGTGATATGGTCCAGGTCCAGGTACAAAGGCCAATTATTTCCACCCAAGCAATACTTCGTAATAGGAATACTTAGGGATTAATATTATGAAAACTCGTGACCGTCAGCTGTGACTCCGTGGGTGGGTTGGGAAGTGGCAGCGATGACGACAATCACCTATTTAATTTGGGTATCACGGACAGCTCCCTTTGCAGAGGGTGCATGAATGCAGAGGAGACGGCAGCGCATGTGCTTCTAGATTGCAACATCGTGGCTTCTCAAAGAATGCATCACCTTGAGACACCGAGGACGCCTAGGGAGGCATGCACCGGCATCAGCGAGCTGCTGGCCTTCCTGGAGGATATCGGGTGGTTAGACTAGCAGCCCCCCCACCCGACACGCAAAAAGGGCCCACCTGCGGCCAAGTTGCGCAAACCAGTCCAGAAACAAGTATCAGGTAAGGCAGCGATGACGATATTCATCATCATCATCATCATCAGCCTATATTAGTCCATTGCTGGACATAGGCCTCCCCCAATGAGCGCCATAGCGTCCTGTCTTCAGCTTGACGCATCCAGCATGTACCTGCAGTCTTTCGCAGGTCGTCATCCCACCTGATCGGAGGCTGTCCTACACTACGTTTACCGAGTCGCGGTCTCCACTCAAGAACACGTTTGCCCCAGCGGCCGTCGGTTCTTCGCGAGATATGGCCGGCCCACTGCCACTTCAGCTTGCTAATTCTCAGAGCTATGTCGATAACCTTGGTTCTCTGTCGGATGTATTCGTTACGAATCCTATCCTTCAGAGAAACTCCGAGCATAGCTCTTTCCATATTATTATTTATGAAGACATTATTCCCATGGAATAAGGTTCAAATCAGAATTCTGGAATATGCGAACTTGGTCATGAAAATCTGTCCCTCCCGGACCAATATGTTTTTACAGTTTTACCTATTAAATAATATTAATTAATATTATTTCAAATGAACACAATTACTTTTTTAAATACTTTATCATCCCATCTGATTAAACGCCAAAAATCGCTGAACAAGGACTTTTCTCGAAAGCCTCAATCTATTATTTTGTGCATTCAAAACCAGAAATCGGTTAGAACAATATAAGCTATTTCACCTTAACTTCACCGTTGGGAAACAGAAAATGTAGTAATTATTTACAAAGAAACTAACAATCAAAGAAACATAATCGACCCAGTATTTACAGTTGAGACGATTGTACTATCTGCAGACTGTTGCAAACAATCTATAGGTAGCTCAACTGATTCACAGTCTAGTCCAACTGATTGCCAGTCGCAATGCATATACAAAAATACCTTTAGGTAAAGGTTCATAAACATTAAAAAAATATTGGTAGGAGGTTGCGGGTTCGATTCCCGCCTCGGAACAAATGTGTGTACGTTCTGCAGATATTTGTTTCGGGTGTTCTGGTCGTTTTCTATGTATAATAAAAAATATCTATCTATGTAATGTATTGTATTATGTATATCAGTTATCTAGTACCCATAACACAAGCTCTGCTTACCATGGGGCTAGATAATGCTGTGTGAATTGTCCAGCATTATTATATTATATTATATTATTATTATTGGTCAAAGCTAGTTTAAACTGTACACTGTTTTGGAAAATGTACATTGTTCAGCGATTTGTGGCATCCATTAATACCTTGAAAAAAGCTAGTCAATCAAAACTAGTTTTAACTATACACTAGTTTTAGAAATTGGCCCTGTTTAGCGATTTTTGGTTACCCATTAATACCTTCACAACTTAGCCTTAGAATCTAGCCCCTCCAAACCATGTAACAAAAACTGACTAACGGAACTGCTTATCATTTCTGGCGCAATAACATGTACATCATGGTTGCCTGGTACTCGTTTACATCTATAATTCTTAGCTGGATAGCTATTTTCGTCTAATAAGAAATCAGTGTTGCCATATAGGCCTTTTTTGTAGGATATGTCGGACACTATGCCCAGAGTGGGGGTTGGTGCGTTTGTAAACATTTTTCTGATTTGTTCCAGTGAGTACGCTGGAATGGTTAACAATCTGATACGAAGGTCCGATGTGTAGCTGAAAAGAGATAAAATAAAAATAAATAAATAAATAATGCTGGACAATCCACACAGCAATATCTAGCCCCATGGTAAGCAGAGCTTGTGTTATGGGTACTAGATAACTGATATACATAATACAATACATTACATAGATAGATATTTTTTATTATACATAGAAAACGACCAGAACACCCGGAACAAATATCTGCAGATCGTACACACAATTGTTCCGAGGCGGGAATCGAACCCGCAACCTCCTGCGTCGCAGGCGGACCTTCGCCCACCGCGCCACATCGGTCGTCAAAGATAATTCATTATTTGACATTATTTTTCTCACTCTTATCACAAGCACTTAGGGGTATTTAATCGAATCACATTATACGACGATTTTGACGACCGATGTGGCGCGGTGGGCGAAGGTCCGCTTGCGACGCAGGAGGTTGCGGGTTCGATTCCCGCCTCGGAACAATTGTGTGTACGATCTGCAGATATTTGTTCCGGGTGTTCTGGTCGTTTTCTATGTATAATAAAAAATATCTATCTATGTAATGTATTGTATAATGCTGTGTGAATTGTCCAGCATTATTTATTTATTATATTTAGATTTAAATAGGCAAACAACCATGTATTAGACACATAAGAGACATATAACAACAAGAGTAACAATTTTAATAACTTATGCAAGCAACATGATTTTGATTTATTCTGCACAAGTGTTAGCACGGCCAGGCGGCGACTCAGCAGAGATTTTTTTTTGGCACCAATAATGATAATGTTGGTGATAAGTTTTTTGAGTAAACATTATTGTTAATTTTGTAACCTAAAGATTTTCTAATTTAACTTTATAGATGCTTTATGTACCAATTCACTTTATTTTCACAGTCTCTTCTTATATTATTATGTTATTTATCCGTGAAAACGTTCAATAAGCTTTCTAGTATTTATGAACTTTTTATTGTCTTATATATAAGCTTCTGGTTTTCCTTTAAATAAATATTAATATTAATGTACTAGTGATTTCTTTGCCACTTCTTCCACTAGTGGACCAAAAAATTTAAGTGGACAAAAAATAAAAAAGACTTTATTTAATATTTGATAAAAAAAAATTATTTTGAATTTTTTAAACGTCGCGTTCTCGTCGGCAGGCGGTGTTGTATGCTACATCACCTGACATAATGCATCGACCTCTGTGGCGCGGAAGGCAAAGGTCCGCCTGCGACGCAGGAGGTTGCGTGGTCGATTCCCGCCGCGGGAAAAATGTTTGTATCTGCAGATATTTGTGCAGGATTTTTGGACGTTCATACAATATTTAATGTATTGTATTATGTATATCAGTCATCTAGTACCCATAACACAAGCTCTGCTTAGCTTTGTGCTAGGTGATGCTGTGTGGATTGTCCAGCATTATTTTTTATTATATTGTGATATTTTTTTTTATTTATTTATCCATACATCCATCGAAAAATCCAATCTTTCTCACTAACATTAGCGTGATAATCATATTTAAACCGATTCAAACTCACCGTATAAGGTCCGGTCCAACTGGCTCCGAGAGTCTCTCCAGAGTGGCGGTCGCGGCCTCATCTGACAGGCCGCGGGCCTTTTTTACTGATTCTAATGCCTGAAAGACAGCGGTAAATAATAGTAGATTGTTTGACAAGGGACTAAACCATCCCATTATATACGAGGTTGTTATACTCCCGAGCGTAGCGAGGGAGTATAACATAAGTATAACATATAACATAAGTATATAACATAAGTAGAACGCCCTCCGGCCAGGTGGGATAACGAATTGCGAAAGACTGCAGGCAGAAGCTGGATGCGGTAAGCTGAAGACAGGGCGCTATGGCGCTCATTGGGGGACGCCTATGTCCAGCAGTGGACTAACATCGGCTGATGATGAATATTATAAATGCGAAAGTGTGTTTGTTTGCCCTTCCTTCACGCCTTAACTAAGCTACCAATCGACTTGATTTTCGGCATAGCGACAGTTGAAAGGACGGGAAGTAACATAGGCTCCTTAAGGGCCCGGCAACCCTCGCTTGCAAAAATCGCTCCGAATATCGCTGTCCCTGTTTAACCCTTGCGCCGCGCCTCATGCGTGCGCGATAGCAATATTAGCCGTTCAAAATTTGGTTTGTTCCGTAATACCAAACATTATGACTGAAAACTTTTTGTATTCTTCACAAAGTATTGTTATTCTGTAACTAGACAATTTTGGCTATTGGCTGTGTGGTGTCGGCCTAGAAAGAATAGCACCAACCCAACTCTTCCCGTGGGTGTCGTAGGAGGCGACTAAGGGACATACACCGGGGGGCGGGCAGCAGCGTCCCTTGCAGCACACTCCCTATACTGCGATCCCCAACCCGCATGCCCAGCGTGGGGATTATGGGCATCAACCCCCCCATGGATCGATACGCCAGTAGAATGTGGCCCCCAGTTCCCGGCCGCCTCGCTATTCCTGGCCATGGTAGCGGCCACGGTAACGGCGGGGCAGGGGGTGCTAGGAATCCCCGGGCTACATTAGGCTACCACACCCTACATAAACTGACCCTGGCTACGTTTAACGGACGCACTCTTAGGCTTGACCATCATCTAGCGCAGTTGGAAGTGGAGTTAGAGAACATCAAATGGCATGTTCTGGGGTTATGTGAAGTCCGTAGAGAGGGGGAGGACACCGTAACCCTAGACTCAGGCCATCTTCTCTACTTTCGCGAGGGTGATAAAACATCCCAGGGTGGCGTAGGTTTCCTCGTCAATAAGGCCCTCTCTAACAACGTCCAAGAAATCTCCAGTGTGTCGACCAGGGTAGCGTACCTGATCCTTCGGCTGTCCAAACGGTACAGCATGAAGGTCATCCAGGTCTACGCACCGACCTCGGCACACTCGGATGATGAAGTGGAGGATATGTACGAAGACATATCCAAAGCCTTACACAACACCACTAAGGCCCACTTCAACGTTGTTATGGGGGACTTTAACGGCAAGGTGGGAATCCAGACTGGCAACGAATCCCGAATAGGCCCACATGGTTATGGAGTTAGGAATCACAGGGGGCAAATGCTTGTCAACTTCCTTGAGAAGGAGGGGCTGTTCTTAATGAACTCCTTCTTTAAGAAACAGCCTCAAAGGAAGTGGACATGGCAAAGCCCCGACACTGTGACAAAAAATGAGATCGACTTCATCATGACGGATAGCAAGCACATATTCAGAGATGTCTCAGTGATCAACAGGTTCAATACCGGATCTGATCACCGACTCCTTCGAGGCTCTCTGAATATCAACATTAAGCTTGAAAGAAACCGTCTGATGAAGTCCACGCTCCGACCTGACCTAATCCAAATCATGGCGGGCACCGAGAAGTTTCAGCAGCTTCTCGGGGATCGATTTGTTGCCTTGGAACCAACTGATGACGCTGACGAGACCCTACACAATCTGGTTGAAACGTTGAGGGACGAGGGCATTAAATTCTGTCGAAAGCAGCGTACTGGCAAGAAGTCCAAACTCTCGGATGAGACTCTTGGGCTGATGACAAAAAGACGGGAGACCACCCAATCGACTTTGTCAGAGAGGTCAGACCTGAACAAGCGAATTGCGAAGATGGTACGGCACGATCTCTGGAGCTCCAACACGCGCCTCATTGAAGAGGCGATAGAGCGAAACCGGGGGTCCAAAGTATTCACTCAGCAGCTTGGCAGGAGCCACCTGACAAAGCTTAAAACGCACGACGGAAGGACCGTATTGTCGAAGCCAGAGATCTCAGCCGAGATAGAGGATTTCTATGGCCGTCTATACGCTGCTCATGCCCCTCGTTCCCGACGAGACAACCATGATTCCAGAGCCACCCTGACACGCCACTACACCGACGAACTACCTGACATCAGTCAAGACGAGATCGTGTTAGCTCTAAGGCAGCTTAAAAATGGAAAAGCCCCCGGTGAAGACGGTATAACATCCGAGCTCTTGAAAGCTGGAGGAGCTCCTGTTATACAGGAGCTACAGAACCTCTTCAACGCCGTTCTTAACAGTGGGAGAACTCCAAAGGCGTGGAGCGGGAGTTTGGTGGTGCTCTTTTTTAAGAAGGGCGATAAAACCCTTCTTAAAAACTACAGACCCATTTCACTCTTGAGCCACGTCTATAAGCTGTTCTCACGAGTTGTCACGAACCGTCTCGCTAGGAGACTCGACGAGTTTCAGCCACCAGAACAGGCCGGATTTCGCGGTGGATATGGCACCATAGACCACATACACACAGTGAGGCAGATTATACAGAAGTCCGAAGAGTATAATCAGCCCCTGTGTCTGGCTTTTGTGGACTATGAGAAGGCCTTTGACTCTGTCGAGACCTGGGCTGTTCTGGAATCCTTACAGCGATGCCAAGTGGACTATCGTTATATCGAGGTTCTGAGATGTCTCTACGAAGCCGCCACTATGAGTGTCCAAGTACAGGGCCAGCAGTCTAAACCTATCCAATTGCGCAGAGGAGTGAGACAGGGGGATGTCATATCCCCGAAACTGTTCACAAGCGCGTTGGAAGATTTGTTTAAGACGCTGGACTGGAAAGGTAAGGGCATAAACATAAACGGCAACTACATCTCACACCTACGATTCGCTGATGACATAGTCCTATTGGCGGAGTCGCTAGAGGAGCTGAACCAGATGCTGGACGGCCTAGCTTCAGCCTCCCGATGCATCGGTCTTGGCATGAATTTGGATAAAACCAAAGTCATGATCAATGGACACATTGATCCAAGGCCGGTGGTCGTACATGGTCACCTTCTCAAAATCGTTTCCGAATACACATACCTCGGGCAGATTCTGCAGTTAGGTAAAAACAATTTCGAGAAGGAGGCCAAAAGGAGGATCCAGCTGGGCTGGGCAGCGTTTGGGAAACTACGTCGAGTCTTCTCTTCATCCATACCGCAATGCTTGAAAACGAAAGTTTTCAACCAGTGCGTCCTACCCGTTATGACCTACGGAGCTGAGACGTGGACACTCACGATAGGGCTGGTCCACCAGTTCAAAGTCGCTCAGCGAGCTATGGAAAGAGCTATGCTCGGAGTATCTCTGAAGGATAGGATTCGCAACGAATACATCCGACAGAGAACTAAAGTTATCGACATAGCTCTGAGAATTAGCAAGCTGAAGTGGCAGTGGGCCGGCCATATCTCGCGAAGAACCGACGGCCGCTGGGGCAAACGTGTTCTTGAGTGGAGACCACGACTCGGTAAACGTAGTGTAGGACGCCCTCCGACCAGGTGGGATGACGACCTGCGAAAGACTGCAGGTAGATGCTGGATGCGTCAAGCCGAAGACAGGGCGCTATGGCGCTCATTGGGGGAGGCCTATGTCCAGCAGTGGACTAGTATAGGCTGATGATGATGATGATGATGATGAACTAGACAATATAAGCTATGTTCCTTAATAAATAAAACGTAAGATACTGATGTTTTTAATACGAAACAAATAGCAAGAAAACATGTCCATTTTCGCATAAAAATGTGCAAAATGCGATTGGCTTTCATTTAATTTTAGGTAAATATTTTGAAAAACAAACTATTTAGGAACCTAGATAAATACTATTCAAATACAAATAATACAATATTAAAGTGGAAATATACTTGAATTAGAAATCATTTTGGTATTACGTTTGTATGAAGAATTCGTCCCTCCGGAGGCCTCTTAAGATATTAGATATGTGAAACCGCGGGGAACAGCTCGTATCTAAATAAACAACTCTCTAATTTAATATGGGTTAATGTATACCTTTTTCCATGGTATTTTGGGCAAGCTTCCCTTTGGCATATTGTACTTATTGATGTTCTCGTAATAGCTCGTGAAAAACCGTTGATACCTGATAACAAAATTAAATTTTATTATACAATCAGTAAAAGTAAAGTATTTTTTTAACACTTTGAGTGCTGAAAACGCACGGTATGAGTTTTCTACAAGTGACTAATCTGCGAAAATCCACACTAGCGCAGCGGCTAAGAAAATACAGATCTTTGTGACTCAGCAGAGCTGTAATATTTTTCGAACGAAACGCATGTGCGGCGCAACACAACCGCTGCGTAGAGCGGCAGCACGAATTTTTTAGGTAAAAAAAAAGATCGCAGTCGTCGAAAAAAAACCGCAGTCAAAGTGTTAAAGAATAACGATATACATAATACAATATATATATGTACATTACACAGGTATATCTTTTTTATTATACGTAGCAAAAACACCCAGAACACCCCGAAAATATATTTGCAGATCCAAATATTTGTAAATTTACTCCACTTTAGAACTTATTTATATTGGAACAAATATTTAGATCTGAAAATATTTCTTCCGGGTGTTCTGGTTATTTTCAATGTAGCATCAAAAAAAATTTTTTTTTTTTTTATATAAATTTTTTTTATATAATAAAATAAATAATGCTGGACAATTCACACAGCATTATCTAGCCCCATGGTAAGCAGAGCTTGTGTTATGGGTACTAGATAACTGATATACATAATACAATACATTACATAGATAGATATTTTTATATAGAAAACGACCAGAACACCCGGAACAAATATCTGCAGATCGTACACACAATTGTTCCGAGGCGGGAATCGAACCCGCAACCTCCTGCGTTGCAAGCGGACCTTCGCCCACCGCGCCACATCGGTCGTCAAAAATATCTATCTATGTATTGTATTATGTATATCAGTCATCTAGTACCCATAACACAAGCTCTGCTTCGCTTGGGGCTAGATGATGCTGTGTGGATACCAACATTACTTATTTATTTATCTGTATTTCGACGTTATTTTTATTTCGAAGTTTAGTGTATGGTAACCTTTTAGCCTTTATTTAGCCTGATTCGTCCCACTGCTGGGCAAAGGCCTGCCCCAAATCTTTCTACTCAGTGCGGTCACGCACGATCTCCCACCAATCTCTGAGGAAGGCGTTAGGGTCGTCTCGCCAGCGCTTTCTTTCCCGAGAGATGGGCTAATGCTGCAACGCCCTGGGTCCCGGAAGGAAGCCGCGGACGAGGTCGGCCAAGAATGGTAACTTACCAAACAGAAAACATTTCCGGCGAAACTCCTATCAAATTAATAAGGTCCAATTCTACCAACTTTGAAATCTTCCCCGGGCAAGACACATTGTAGTATTTAGCTGAAATAAAAAAAAACGGTATTACTAAGGTTGTTTTAAATGAGGTGCGGTAAAGTCATTTTTTATAATATCTATTTATGTAATGTATTGTATTATGTATATCAGTCTTCCACTAGTGGACAAAAAAGTGAATAGTAAAATAATTTTATTTGATAATAATTTATATATAAAATATGACTTGTCTAAGTGCTTATTTTGTAAGCCTAAAGAAATAAATGATTTTTTACTTTTTTACTTTACTTTACTTTTAGTTATCTAGTATCCATAACACAAGCTCTGTTTACCATGGGGCTAGATAATGCTGTGTGGATTGTGTGACATTATTTATTTATTTAATTTCATGCTAAAAACGCCATCTACAGCCTGGTCGAAATATTTTTTTAAATTCAGAAAATTCTTTTGTAATGATCTGTGTTGAAGGTGTATCTAGTGTATAAAAAAGTATTTTTGTATTGTATTGTATATGTTCAGATCGCGTAAATCTAAAAAAAATTTATTACTTACCAACAAAAGCTCCCATACTATGGCCGATCAAGGAGAAGCTCTCCCATCTGAAATGGCTGACCACTGCATCGATGGAGTAGACCAGATCATATAGGTTGATCATCAGGCCGGGCGGCAGGCGATCTGAGCGGCCGCAGCCAGGGAACTCCATGCCTGTGGAAATACAAACATAGTTCTGGGTATTTTCTATATTTAATTTAAAAAAAAATCTAAGCATATCATTGACGACCGATGTGGCGCAGTGGGCGAAGGTCCGCTTGCGACGCAGGAGGTTGCGGGTTCGATTCCCGCCTCGGAACAATTGTGTGTACGATCTGCAGATATTTGTTCCGGGTGTTCTGGTCGTTTTCTATATATAATAAAAATATCTATGTATGTAATGTATTGTATTATGTATATCAGTTATCTAGTACCCATAACACAAGCTCTGCTTACCACGGGGCTAGATATTGCTGTGTAAATTGTCCAGCATTATTTATTTATTTATTTATATCAGTCATCTGTACCCATAACACAAGCTCTGCTTAGCTAGGGGCTAGATGATGCTGTGTGGATTGTACAGCATTATTTATATTATTATTTTTGAGTGAGAACTATAAGAAGCAACGGAATGCTGCTAAAATGAGTAGCATTCAATTGTTTAGCGTGAACCTGGGGCCTATGGGCAGGTCTATTTGAGCAGTGACTTTACATGACTTGTCTAAGTGCTTATTTAAGAATAAGAATAAGAATAGTTTTATTTGGCCAAAAAAAAAAAAAAAAAAAAAAAAAAAAAAAAAAAAAAAAAAAAAAAAAAACAGGCTACACAATTAAAGCAATAAACACACATAAAAAAAACACAGTACACAGTATAAAAAAACAAATAAAAAAACCAACAGAAAAACAAAAACTATAATAATACATGGCTACCGTGCTAGCCTGCTGGCCAAAAAGGGTCAAACTCAGCTATGTGCTGAACCACGCGTGGCGCGGAACAACGCTGGTTTTCAGTTTGAACCTTTTTATCAGTCACATCACGGGCAAGGAAGAGAGAAGCTCAAAACAGTCAAAAAAGAATAGTAAATAAAAATAAAAACGTGGCATATATAGTATTTGTATGCCTAAAGAAATAAACATTCATTTCATTATACTAATTATGTGATTTTAATGCATTGTTTAGGAATAGATAGTGATTGAAGAGGAAGGTTTATCACTACATAGTATAAAACAAAATCGCTTCCCGCTGTCTGTCTGTCCCTATGTATGCTTAGATCTTTAAAACTACACAACGGATTTTGATACGGTTATTTTTGAATATATAAGAGTGATTCAAGAGGAACTTTTATAAATAACTAGCTGCTCCCCGCGGCTTCGCCCCCGTGGAAATCTATGTGTCAATGTTTAAATGATAAAAAGTATCCTATGTTAGACTCCTGGTTCTAAGCTACCTCTCCACCAATTTTCAGCTAAATCGGTCCAGCCGTTCTCGAGTTATAAGTGTTGTAACAAACACGACTTTCTTTTATATATATAGATTTGAGAAATTGATTTCCACGCGGGCGAAGTCGCGTGGCGCAACTAGTACGTATATATATCAAAAATCGTGCGAAGCCGGGGCGGGTCGCTAGTGTTATATAAGAGATGTCAGGTACTATACCGATATAAAAAAAGTTCTTCGGCAGCCTCTGGACCAGAGGCCGGAAGCTGACCGCTGAGTCATCACGTCCGTGGCACAATAACACTGGCGGGTCTAAACTGTTGCCCCATGCTATTACTGAAAAACAAAAAGTTACCTACAGTAAGGTTTTATTTATTTTTCTTGTCTATGGCCAGAGTTGTTCCGCGTCACGCGTGGTTCAGCACTAAGCCACAACTAAGCTGAGTTTGACCCTTTTTGAATAGAATAGAAAAACATTAATTTAGACACAGGTACAAAATACCGGCATAGAATAAAAACAAAGGCAAATAAAGTAGTTTACCATGGGGGTAAGTGATACAAATAGGTGATATTAAGAAAATAAGAGTACCTCCATGACCCTGCGCCGAAATAGGGGTTGGCTTAGACCAGCAGGCTAACACAGTACACATTTATTATTATTTCTCTGTACTATTATTTTATTTTATTTTATGTGTACTGTATGAGTGTGTACTATTATAATGTGTTATTGTAGGAAACCTGTTTATGGCCAAATAAATGTATTTTTGTCTTATAAAATGATTTCTAAATGTTTGTAGGTACTTCGTTGACTAATTTTAAAATGATAAATAGGTTTAAAGAACTTTATTCTCATAAAAACATATGGTTCACTTATAATGAGATACATATGAGAAAATTAATCTATGTTTCACAATATTTAAAACTAGCCTCTGGTAGTAAATTTTAACTAAATATTATTTATAATATGTTACTACTATTATCATTACATATACAAATTCTCAAAATCTAAACTACTACAGTCCATCCCAAGGTTGCCTCGAAGAGATCGCTCTCAGTGATTAAGGCCGCCCTTTATACCTTTATTCTAAGTTTTTATCTCTGTATTATTTTCTATTTTGTGGTGTAATAAAGTGTTATCTATCTACTTAGAGCTGTTTGGCTACCTGAATAATAAGTGAAAAATCTACCTACCAAGTTATTTCTGAAATTAATTTGGTTCTTGTGCATGATTTTTTGATTGACATGATTACTATGTTTCTAATTTCTCATCATCTATGCAAATTTCAGTCTGGTCCATTCCGTAGTTTTGAAGTACCTAACAAAACACCATCATGGATCCTAATGTTTATTATTTATAATATTAGTGTGATGAAATAATGGTAGTAAGAGGGTAGTAAAAAATTCAAATATGTCTACAGGAAGTAGGTTTGCCAGGCATTACCAGCAAATTGTGTAAAACTATATAATTGTATTATCAATCTTATCTCTTATCTGCGCTAGCGAGGAGTCTAAAGCGGCAGTAGGCAGAGCAAAGTCCATTCAAGGAAGAGGTCTTCAATTTTTATTATTATTATACGTTTTTAGATTACATAGAAAGTTACTTACCGCATAACCTTCCCCAAGGAACTTTTATAAACCACTCATTTTCTCTCAACGTCATTTCAAAAAGGAATTCGGTAAGTGTTTACAAATAGTTTCAAACAACAACAATGTTTCATTCGTGCAATGATTGTGGCGTTAATACCTTTTGGATGACAATGTATTCAATTAGCTAGTATTTGTAATAAACCTGTTATCGGAACGTAATCAAAATTCTAGGTTTCTATGTGAAAAAGACATTCCAAAGTTCAATTCAAACTTTAACACGAAATTATTCACGAGAATTTTTACTCGCTAAACGCAACGCACGCACACATGGTTAGCCAACAGCTGACTGAATGACAGTGACATTGTAATGTCATGACAGGCAGTAGCAGTGCTGCCAACTTGGTCGTCTGAAAAAACCCAACTCACCAAAAAGAACTTCAGTCAACTAATCAACATGCTAGCAGTACGAAATAAATGTAGAAGTTTATTGGTCTCCAAATATCTCAGAACCTTTACGTATGTATAAATTCAGATTATAGCTTAATTATTTTCAAATTATAGTTTTGTTTTTCTTGTTAAGAAGGACGCGCCGTAGAAAGTAGCTGGCATCATTGTTAACTAATGATAGCTTACTAAATTAATTAATGAATTAATGATACACTACAATCCCGTTTGACAAGATACTGTTTCATTGCAGCGTTAACGATTTGCGCTAGTATCTGTAATCCTATCTCCAATTCGGTACTAACCTGTTCTTTTCTGTATTTTTCGTCTTTATCAACTGTCGTATGAACTTTGACAATTAAACTTTGACTTTCACTATTTCAGAGTAACTACTATGGAAGCCTTACGAAAGACAGAGAAAGAGATACGTATTAACGCGCCTTGGGGTAACATAGCAGGTAATTCCACATAGGTATATACCTCTTTAGATACCTACTTAGGCACCTATTCGTTGTTATTTTCTTTTTACTAAACAATCAAAGTTGTCTTATTTTCTTACTAGCTTTTTCTTTTTATTAAACATTCTAAGTTGTCTTATTCTCTAACTAGATAATTATTTATTTATTATTTTATTTTATTTA
Organism: Eupithecia abbreviata; assembly: GCA_943735965.1. Lineage (NCBI taxonomy): Eukaryota > Metazoa > Arthropoda > Insecta > Lepidoptera > Geometridae > Eupithecia > Eupithecia abbreviata. Next base: position 4,237,826 of record OX031003.1, on the reverse strand, counting down.
TTTTTATTTATGGAAAGAAACAGCTTATAAAACTTAAATAACTAGAAACAATGGTGGTCTAAATGAAGCTTCAAAGTTTTCACTTATATTTTACACATATTTTAAAACTTCTACAGCATTAACCTGGGGAAGTCCATCGAACCCTCCCATTCTTCTCTGCCACGGTAAACAAGACGCTTGCTCCGGGTTTCGGCCGCTAGTCAGTCTGTTGCCGTCGTGTTTCTACTACGTTAGCATAGATTTGCCCGGGAACGGCCGGTCAGATCATTTGCCTCCGGGAGTCAGGTAAAATAATAGTAATAAAACATATAAAGACAATTAAGTCTATTATACTTATAATTATATTATACTACATTACATATATAAGTATTAGTAAACTTAGAGCTAGGGGGTTAGTACTTAATATTAAACAAGGATTTGTTATTTATTTATTTATTTTGGAACACCATCAGCTAGAATAATGTCTATAGAGTTTTAAATTACAAGATTTATAGATTGATAATAGGTACCTACCTATTAAATAAATAATGCTGGATAATTCACACAGCATTATCTAGCCTAGCCCCATGGTAAGCAGAGCTTGTGTTATGGGTACTAGATAACTGATATACATAATATAATACATTACATAGATAGATATTTTTTATTATACATAGAAAACGACCAGAACACCCGGAAAAAATATCTGCAGATCGTACACACAATTGTTCCGAGGCGGGAATCGAACCCGCAACCTCCTGCGTCGCAGGCGGATCTTCGCCCACCGCGCCATCGGTCGTTGATTCGCTGATAGAATCTAAATAAGCTACCTATTTATATGTTATCACTAACATCATTGTGACAAGAAAGAAAGCGTACTTTATTATGAGAAACCATAAATGACTCGTACTTAAACTGATGTATGTATATATACTGATACTGATGTATATATACCCTACCCTACATCGAGAACAAAATCCTTCTCATCATCATCATCAATTTTTTGTTTGTTTGTTTGTCATGAATAGGCTCCGAAACTACTGGACCGATTTCAAATATTCTTTTACCGTTGTAAGCTACACTATCCCCGGTGAACATAGGCTATTATTATATTTTCAAAAAAGTAAGGGATCCGTGCTAAAACCGTGCGAAGCCGGGAAGGTCCGCTAGTTACAAATAAAAATTCATTCATTCATAAATCAACCAACAAAATAGGATAGATCAATCGAACGGCTAATGTACTGAAAAATAACTTAATGGTGTTTCTTTCAGATACTCTGCAGCGGACCTAGTTCCAAGTATTTTGAATACAGTCAAACATTTTAACTGGAACAAGTTTATATACATAGGACATTCTCTGGGCGTACCTGTTGGTAAGGACCCAATTTTTTTAAAGTAACTTAGTAGGTATTTACAATTCAAACAGTTGAACTTACCGCAGACTGTTGCAAACAATCAAGAGGAGATAAACTGTTTCAATTGTAAATTACTATTTAATATAAACTGTTTCAATTGTTAATTACTATTTAATATAAACTGTTTCAATTGTAAATTACTATTTATTATAAACGGTTTCAATTGTAAATTACTATTTAATATAAACTGTTTCAATTGTAAATTACTATTGAATATAAACTGTTTCAATTGTAAATTACTATTTAATATAAACTGTTTCAATTGTAAATTACTATTTAATATAAACTGTTTCAATTGTAAATTACTATTTAATATAAACTGTTCCAATTGTAAATTACTATTTAATATAAACTGTTTCAATTGTAAATTACTATTTACAATTGAAACAGTTTATCTCCTCTCTCTCTCTGCTTGTTTGCTCTGATTTGTTCTTTGTAATTTTCTTTGTTAATTACTTTGTTCTTAGTAGGTACATTTGACGAACTCTGCGTCGCGATGGGCGAAGGTCCACCTGCGACGCAGGAGTTTTAATTTTATGTGTTAAGGTTTAGTTTTTTTATTAATAACGTTTGTATGTCACATGTCATTTTCTAAATTCTAACTAAATCCTAATAAGTAATATTATAAACGCGAAAGTTTGTGAGGATGTTTGTTGCTCTTTCACGCAAAGACTACTTAATGGATTTTGATGCAACTTCACAATAATATAGGTAGCTTACAGAGTACGTAACACATAGGCTACAATTTATAAAGATATCTATCACCACGCGGGTGAAACCGCGGGGCGCAGCTAGTTATCAATAAAGTCTCGTTATATTAATTACTTTGTTCTTACATTTCTTGACGACCGATGTGGCTCGGTGGACGAAGGTCCGCCTGCGACGCAGGAGGTTGCTGGTTCGATTCCCGCCTCGGAACAATTGTGTGTACGATCTGCAGATATTTGTTCCGGGGGCTATGGTATTTTTCTATGTATAATAAAAAATATCTATCTATGTAATGTATTGTATTATGTATATCAGTTATCTAGTACCCATAACACAAGCTCTGCTTACCATGGGGCTAGATAATGCTGTGTGAATTGTCCAGCATTATTTATTTATTTCAGGTAAACTCTTCAATATCGCATATCCCGGCTACATCAGCCGGACGGTAGAGTTGGATCCCATTCCAGCACACCACACGTGGCCCAGCACGCAGCAGGTAACTTCTCTGACATTCCAGCAGCTGCCGTGCTGACAGTAATAATAATAATAATCTTGACTGACTTGTGTATGGCAGACGTCCGCCATTTCCCCTATAGCCCAGTCCATCCATCCGTCACAATAGCCTGGTTTTATTTATTTCTTTATTTTTTCTTTGCAATAGTCTCTACACCTTGCGGAAACCATCTTTGGGTGTATCATATTGTGCATTCGCGGATGATACCCGCTATGTGTAGCCATCGCCTTTAGATTAACTTCTCAAAGGGCCTCTGTGCTGTTCGCTTCGGCCCCACGCAAGCCTTTCAAAGGACCGGGTCACTTTATAGCCCGAGATCATGGTAAATGAGAGACATAATAATCTTATAAGCTATCCAATAAACAAAACTAAACCGGGAGTTACCTAGGTCTTGTATTAACAAAAATATTTCCATATCTCCCTACAGTCACCTATCTTGGCGATCTACTATCCACACCAGCGTTAAAGCATTTGAGGAGAAACGTCTCGAGACAATGGACACAAAACGCCAGATACAAAAACAGAGACCTTAGCACTCCTACACGTGTACATAAATATATATAACTCACCGGGCCAACTCTACTGCCATACGTGCCGTAGGGTACCTATTCAGGACCAAGTTCGGTCTAGCGAGCCATTATTACAGCTCATGATAAAATAATCCGTGATATCGAGTTGCCGTCAGCGAAATCGATGAGGAGGCCTATTATATACAGTTATTTAAAATTCTACAGACTTATTAGCTTATAATTTCTAATAATTCCGTATAAAGGTTCATTATATTGCCTATAATAAACGAGGGCTAAGTTTTTCGGTCTCCACGGAAGACCAGCGCTATGGTACGATCTGCTCTACCATAGCACATGCTGAGTGGAGACCGATTTTTGTCAGTCTCTGTCGTCTGTTAATCTAAGTTTAGTTTATAAGAGTCTCTGTTCGGACAAAATAAAAATCTCTTAACTTTTTCTTTAAATTAAATTCTGCATATACAAAGTTTTTTTTTTGTTTCCCATTTTAAGCAAAGGGATTATAACTGATACGTACCTATTATTAAGCCTCTTTAAACTGATTTTGAGCTTAAGTATTACCTTTGGCAGGGCTTGCAAGATTGGTATCATCGTTACTACGCATACTACGACGACGTGAGCTATGCCAAACACAACGGTGGACAAGAGACCGCGCCTAAATACACATTCGAAAAGGTAGGTAACCTAGGGGTTATCGATAAGGTATCGATAAACAATGCTGGGCAATTCACACAGCATCATCTAGCTCTAACTAAAGCACATCTTGTTTTATTATGAGTAAATAGTTGCGCCCCGCGGCTTCGCTCACGTGGAAATCTTTATGTCAAATGGTTTATAAACCTTCCTGTTGAATCACTCTATCTATTACTTACTTGCATACATAGGGACAGACAGACCGTAGACGAATTCTAACAAACAGCCAGACAGCGGGAAGGGACTATATTTTATACTAGTAGTGATAGACAAGATAGACAACTGTTAAAATACTTAAGAGGCCTCCGGAGGGACGAATTCTTCATACAAACGTAATACCGAAATGATTTCCAATTCAAGCATATTTCCACTATAATATTGTATTATTTGTATTTGAATAGTAACTAGACAATATAAGCTATGTTCCTTAATAAATAACACGTAAGATATTGTTGTTTTTAATACGAAACAAATAGCAAGAAAACTTGTCCATTTTCGCATAAAAATGTGCAAAATGCGATTGGCTTTCATTTAAATTTAGGTAAGTATTTTGAAAAAAAAAACGATTTAGGAACCTAGATAAATACTATTCAAATACAAATAATACAATATTATAGTGGAAATAAGCTTGAATTGGAAATCATTTTGGTATTACGTTTGTATGAAGAATTCGTCCCTCCGGAGGCCTCTTAAGTAATGCAATTTCAGGCATACCTACATTATATAAATATTTTTCTAAGTATGATAAACTTATGTGTAAGTATAAAAATATCTTGGATCGTACAAACGTATGTCGCGAAGCGGGAATCGAACCCGTAAAATTAAAAACTTCTACGTTATGTAGACCATTGTCTACTGCGCATCGTCAAAGGTTTAATATCGTCGGTATCTAAGTAGGTTATCAGGTTATCACACTCATAAGTATCCTATACTTGTATACAGGGTGTCCCATAATGAGTGGATAACCTTAAAGGGGCTTAAAAATGTGTCTTGAAAATTACTGGTCCTAGTTACCAAAATATTTCAAATGGTGTTCAGAAAGGCTGTTTTTCTTTAGTATATTCTATAAACCAAAATTTAAAAATTCTGGGCAAAAATATGAACAACGGTACAATTTATTCCAAATTTACAAAACATTAAATATTTTCCGAACGGGCCAAGTTTTAAATAAAATAAAAAAATGTTTCTGATTGGCCTTGACCTGCCGCATAAGGTACCTTTAAGGTTATCCACTCATTATGGGACCATCTAAAATGTAACCATCTAAAAATTACACAATTGGAATAAAAAGTAGCATATATATATATTAAATCTATTCGACATATTCGCCTAATAGAATATAGGTACTACTAGATGCGACTACTATTTTTCAAACAGTTTATAATCCTTCTTCTTGAATCACTAAAGCCGCATCGAAATCCGTTGCGTAGTTTTAAAGATCTAAGCATACATAGGGACAGACAGACAGCGAGAAGCGACTTTGTTTTATACTGTAATTAGGATATTAAAATTACAATACTGTTTCTAGGCTCAGAAGCTGTTGATGAGATCACGTAATCTGTCCAAGGAAGCCACGGAACATGTGCTCGAGAGATGCTTGGAGTCCGCTGGAGATGGACTTTACAGGTTTTATATTAACTTATTTTTCAACAAACGTACTTCACTTAACACTTACTTAGGTACTCGCGCCTAAAACATACATAAGTAAGTTTCAAGTTTTTCCGGGTAACTCGCGTGGCGTGTTTTCACCCCAATTTTAGAATTAGAAAAAAAATTACCAAATACATACAAAATTAGACTTTTATTTATGATTAAGATTTAAAAATTAGCCTTGTAAATTCGGAACTCCAATAACTAGAGACAATCAAACAGTCGCTGGGGTGTTAAACACCCCACGCGAGTAATTAAGGGTTAAGTCTTAACTTAGAATAAATAATAAATAAATAATGCTGGACAATCCACGCAGCATATATCCCCAAGTCAAGCAGAGCTTGTGTTATGGGTACTAAATGAAATATATAACTTAATACAATACCTACATTACATAGATAGATATTTTTTTATTAACACTTTGAGTGCGGTTTTTTTTCGACGACTGCGATCTTTTTTTTTACCTAAAAAATTCGTGCTGCCGCTCTACACAGCGGTTGTGTTGCGCCGCACATGCGTTTCGTTCGAAAAATATTACAGCTCTGCTTAGTCACAAAGATCTGTATTTTCTCAGCCGCTGCGCTAGTGTGGATTTACGCATATTAGTCACTTGTAGAAAACTCATACCGTGCGTTTTCAGCAGTCGAACGACCAGAACACCCGGAACAAATACCTGCAGATCGTACACACCATTGTCCCGAGGCGGGAATCGAACCCGGAACCTTCTGCGACACAGGCGCACCTTTACGGATCGGATATTTATTATGATTAGATTTTTGCGTTCCAATATTTCGGCACAGTTTCATGCGCCATGACTTTTGTGTTAATAACTAGCTCTGGTCGTTTTCTATGTATAATAAAAAAATATCTAGCTATGTAATGTATTGTATTATGTATATCAGTTATCTAGTACCCATAACACAAGCTCTGCTTACCATGGGCCTAGATAATGCTATGTGAATTGTCCAGCATTATTTAAAAAAAATAAAAAATAAAAATTACTAAAACTACATTGAAGTTGTAACGATTCTGCCACTGTGTACAACACAGTTTGTCGGCAGTAGCTCTCTTAGACAAAATAAAATTGTAATGTACTTGTAGGTACTTAAACGAATTACTTCTTGCATATTCTAGTTATATTTCTATATACACACTTACTTCTAAAGTTTTTCTTTTACTTAGCATATTACGTTTTCGTTAATTGGCGACGTGAACGTTTTTTCTCCAAATTTCACTCAGTTCATTAGGGTTAGGTATTATAACACATACCCTATGCACATACCTACATATATTAATATTTATTGTAGCTTATCTTTAGTACACACCCTGCCCTGTCTTTCTTAAATTCACCTTATTCTTTCACTTGTACTTAAACTAATTACTTCTTGCATATTCTAGCTAATTATATATATTTTTACACTTACTTAGTTTCTATACACACTTACTTCTAAAGTTTTTCTTTACATAATGCCTGGTTTTAATGGTATATTGCAGTCTTGCGTGATTATGCATAAGGGTTACCCTTTAATGCATAACCCTTGTAATTAAAATTTATAATATCTACGTATTTTTTGCAGATTCACATTCGACCAACGCATGAAAGAGGTAACCATCCTGCCATTTTCCTCAGAAACTCTCAAACAAATCTACACATCAACCAACACGCCGACATTTTGTGTCCTATCCAAAAATATATTAGAAGCTGGTCTCTACGACCCAGTGCCGTTTTTGACAGATGAAAGTTCTTGGCCAAATGGGAATTATAAAGTTCAAGTTGTCGATGGCTGGCACGATGTGCATATTGAGAATCCAGCGTGTATGGCTGATGATGTCGCTAAGTTTCTGCTTGAGGACTTGAAGGCTAAGTTATAAAGACTTGAAATAAATAAATAAATAATGCTGGACAATCCCCACAGCATCATCCAGCCCTAAGCTAAGCAGAGCTTGTGTTATAAGTAGATTACTAGATCATAGATGACTGTTATACATAATAAAATACATTTACATAGTATTGAGAATCCAGCGTGTATGGCTGATAATGTAGCTAAGTTGCTGCTTGAGGACTTGAAGGCTAAGTTATAAAGACTTGAAATAAATAAATAAATAGTGCTGGACAATCCCCACAGCATCATCCAACCCCAAGCTAAGCAGAGCTTGTGTTATAGGTAGATTACTAGATGACTGTTATACATAATAAAATACATTTACATAGTATTGAGAATCCAGCGTGTATGGCTGATGATGTCGCTAAGTTTCTGCTTGAGGACTTGAAGGCTAAGTTATAAAGACTTGAAATAAATTAATAAATAATGCTGGACAATCCCCACAGCATCATCCAGCCCTAAGCTAAGCAGAGCTTGTGTTATAGGTAGATTACTAGATTACTGTTATACATAATAAAATACATTTACATAGTATTGAGAATCCAGCGTGTATGGCTGATGATGTAGCTAAGTTGCTGCTTGAGGACTTGAAGGCTAAGTTATATAGAATTGAAATGTTCAAGTTTTTCCGGGACTTTTCTTGAAATAGATCCTTGACTGGTCTCGCTAAAGCAAAGATCTAGGATCTTTGCTTTAGCTTACGTTCCCACTAGAGATTATGATTTCAAAAAGGAGCTGACTTAAAGGCTTTGTTATAAAGACTTGAAAAAGATCCTTGACTGATCTCGCTAGATCAAAAATCCTAGTAGCCTACGGTTCTCATCTAGGAATAAATTTAAGAATAAGTCTGTTTTTATTTCAAAATTTATATGGTAACTATTTTAAATGTTAATTGTATATATTTATAACAATTTAATTGACTTATATTCATATTCATCTAGGAATAAATTTAAGAATAAGTCTGTTTTTATTCCAAACTTTATAAGGTAAGTATTTTTAATGTTAATTATATCCATTTATAACAATTTCATTTACTTATATTAATATATTTTGACGACCGATGTGGCACAGTGGGCGAAGGTCCGCCTGCGATGCAAGAGGTTGCGGGTGCGATTCCCGGCTCGAAACAATTGTGTGTACAATCTGCAGATATTTGTTCCGGGTGTTCTGGTCGTTTTCTATGTAAAATAAAAAAAATATCTATCTATGTAATGTATTGTATTATGAATATTAGTTATCTAGTACCCATAACACAGGCTCTGCTTACCATGGGGCTAGATAATGCTGTGTGAATTGTCTAGCATATTATATATTTATATTATATTATTATATATTCATCTAGGAATAAATTTAAGAATAAGAATGATTTTATTTCAAAATTGATAAGGTCATAACCATAAGTGCCTTAAAGTGAATTATAGCTTTTTATGCCTTTAATTTCATAGTTACCTACTTATTATTTCACCAAAACAAATGAAATCGACTTATTTCGTTTCGTTACATAATTTTCAGCAACTTTATACGTTTTCGTTAATTACTTAGCGTATTACGTTTTCGTAAAACGACGACGTGAACGTTTTTTCTCCAAATTTAATTCAGTTCATTAGGGTTAGGTATTATAATTTATAACACATACCCTACGCACATACCTACATATGTATATATTTATTGTAGCTTATCTTTAGAACACACCCTGCCCTTGTCTTTCTTAAATTCACCTTATTCTTTCCGCCCAAAGGTTGCCTGGGAGAGATCGCTTCTAAGCGTAATACGCCCATTGTAGGTACTTGTCGCAAATAATGTCTTGTTTGTAATATTGTGTTCTTTATTGATGTACAATAAACAATTTTATGTATTAAATTGTTTTGTAATAAGCACTAAGACATGTTATTTATTTCTTTTATATATTTTTTTGCTTTTTTTTATTATTATTATTAAATAATAAATAAGTAAATAATGCTGGACAATTCACAGCATCATCTAGCCCCAAGCTAAGCAGAGTTTGTGTTATGGGTACTAGATGACTGATATACATAATACAATACATTACATAGATATATATTTTGTATTATACATAGAAAACGACCAGAACACCCGGAACAAATATCTGCAGATCGTACACACAATTGTCCCGAGGCGGGAATCGAACCCGCAACCTTCTGCGTCGCAGGCGGACGTTCGCCTCCGCGCCACATCGGTTGTCAAGTTAAATAGAATATAATAAAAAGTCTTGTTTATCTTTCTTAAACCGTCCAAGGTTTTCGTGTAAATTTACGACCACCATAGATAAGCTTATATAAATCAGTCAAATACCTTCCTAATACCAAGTGAATTCTAATTTTTTTCAAATTCAAATATATTTGTTGCGTCATTGCAACACACAAACCCAAACAAACACGATATAAAATGCTCTCCTGTCTCACTATATGAGTATGAGTTATATAAGGTATCTTCTCTAGATTCCTTTATTTGATGTGTCATTATTTTTATGAATGAAAATAGCCATATCATTAGCTAAGTAAGGAACTCAGAGGATCAACAAAGAAAATAAAGGTACTTACCTATGCTTTTGCATTTTTTACATTTGTCTAATAACTAGAATAATAATAGTTTTAGTAGGTTGTTCACAGAATAATTTGCTCTACACCGTTAAAGTCCCATTTTAAAGTTAACCCTTAGTTACTCGCGCATAAAAACATACATAAGTACTCGCGTAGAAAAAACTACCAAATACATACAAAATCAGACTTTTATTTATGATTTACAAACACAATTAGACTTTTATTTATGATTAAGATTTAAAAATAAGCGTTGTAAATTCGAAACTCCAATAACTAGAGACGATCAAACAGTCGCTGGGGTGTTAAACACCCCACGCGAGTAATAAAGGGTTAATTGAAATCGGAATTCTGTAAATTATTTATTACTCCATCAGACTAAACTCTTCCTAGTTATTTAGGATTTCATAATAATATTATACACTACGTACAGTACCTATATCTCAAACACATTACGTAGATAGGTAGGTAGGTATGTGCAATCGATTACTGTTTTGAAGCGATGTTTACGAAGCAAAACTAAACACCGTTATTTTATTTAGTCGCTCGGTCTCCGTCATAGCACACGAAGCGTTTGACTCTACCAACGCGATGGCTGTATTTATTTCATAACTGAATCCAATATATCTTATAAATTTATTCTAACTAAATTATTCGCGTGGGAATCATTTGCGCGGCAAAATGCATCCGCGAATAGCGAGTGTTTGTTTTCTTTTTTTTATTGGTGAAGGCGACTGCGGTAAGTGCATTCTTCCTTTTTATAGATTTTTACGTTCCGTTTCTTTGTTCACGCATCACGTATTGTTGACAGATTTGTTTTTGTGTTTCGAAGTTTGTTATTCTCTGTCGAGACCTGCATGTTTGCGCCTACACGCCGTCTCCGCCAAAGACGAGTAGGCTAGCATTGCTTTAAAAATAATTTAAATTAAATAACACACATAAATACTAATAGTAGGTACTGACCTAGAAATAAAACTATACCTAGCCCTTATTAGAGGTGGCCTATGTCCAGCAGTAGGTACCTATAGGCGAATGATGATAATTATAAAAGTAAATCATAGGTAGGTTACTGGAAAAGTCGCACAGCATCATCTAGCCCTGAACTGAGTAGAGTTTGCATAATTTTAATAAATTAATGTCAATTTAATTGTACTGTAGCAAATAGGTACCTACCTACTACCTACCTAGATAGGTACCATGCCAAGCTATTTTGCTCTCGCCACGACCTAATTTTCATAATAATGATTGTTTATGACAATATTTCGAACCTGAAAAACAGGAAAATGCAATTCAGCAGCTATTTAAATGGTAATACAAGACTAGCATAGTCGAGAAAAGTTACTAAATAATGAGTAACGTTATGTCATAATAATGCTTTATTTAATAAACAGAGAAAACCTTACTGGGGCATTATTCTCTATTGGCTTTCCAAATGTGTTACACGCCTACGACAAGACAGCGGCGTGTAATGATTAATGAATAATCGGATAAAACCGTATTCCCTACTATTAGTCAATCGTAACCGCGTCACGATGACGATGCGATTGGAGCACGATTTGAACTGTCAAAGAAACGATGTGACGTCACACGGATTGGGCAAGGAAATCCTACGTCGCGTCATAGGGAATAACCCTCCTGTTTCAAAGTATACCTAATTTTTTTTTTTTGCATACAAATACAGCTCAGAAAATTTATCTAATGCTGTTTACCCTTAACCATAAGTAGGTAAGATCTTTGCACGAAAAAAATTGGTTGGTAATTTAATTAGTAATAAATAACATATGAATCAGGAAAACAATGAATAATTCTTATTTATTGTATTTTTCCCTGTCCTAATATTGAAGTAGGTATTGTTAATAACAGCACTCAGAAGTTTGTAACTAAAATAATCGAAACATATAAGATGAGCAAAACAAATGGACATTTTACGTAGCGCCATCTAGTCTCGCATTGCGAAACTTATTTTTCGGGAATCAGAATCAAAACTCTCTGAATATCAATCAGAAAAGTCATTGCATTTAAAATTTTGCCTAGGTAGGTAGATATAAAATATGTGCAATTCGGTATGTGAATAATAATTAGGTAAGTCCCTAAATACGATACAGAATCGATTATATAAACCTTCCTGAATTATGTTAACATAAATAAGCCCTCTGTGTTATATTTATATAGGCTTTGAACACACGTGAACAATTGCAAAGCTAATGATAATTATTTATCGTATTTTTCAGGATGCCAACTATCCCTAAAGAATGATTTCAACAAGCCTTCACCGGTTTTCCTACAAAACAACAATTATATGACACCTACTAAAACGGGCGACATCTATGTTGCTCGGACGGAAACTATCTTAGTCAATTGCGGAGAAAACACCAAGATCGTTCTTGGAAATGACACGACGACCTACAATGTTGCGGTAAGAAAACCATCATCATCATTCGTCTATATAGTAGTCCACTGCTGGACATAGTCCAAGGTAAAACAATGATTGGTGACAATTCATGTGTCAACAAACTAGTTTGACAGCACTAAAAATGGAGCCGCGCCGCCGCCGCCGTCTCTTACTTTGATATTTTTATTCGAAATCAATGCAGCCAATGAGTGTCCAAAATATTATGACTATACATTCACGAATACTGTGAATTGACCAGCAGAAGTTACATAATACATTTTATTTGTTTTCAGAAAGCCCACTGCATTGCAAATAAAACTTTTCGCTTAGATAGATGGATCGGAACCTTTGACCAAATAAAATGCCGTGTCAGCCCTAATCTCGAAACGCGGCTAACTTCACTAAAGTGTTTGAATGGAGGGAAAATACATGAGTTAGTATTTTTGACTGAGTTATACAATGGAGCTAGAAAAAGTGTTTTAACTTAGAAAAACTAGAATTGAAGTCAATTTTGCTAAGGTCTTGGTCCCAATTAATCGCAAAGCGATTATAAAACTCTATGGTAAAGGTAGAGTAGCCTCCTTGGTAGAGTACCATCTGTAATTTGTATAAACTAGGTACTCATCAATAGATGGCGCTATTTGTTACGGTAGAAACAAAATTTAGATTATTTTGTAGAATGCCCGGGAAGTGGGAAGACATCTATCCTACTCGACAATAGATAGCGCTAACAATGTTTCGGCATGCTTAAAGCTTACCCCCCAAAAAAAGCCCCTATAAGCATACATATCTACGTCCAATGCTAAACATGCTTCCTCTCAAGGGGGTATTAGCCATAATCGGTACGCTTGGCAGGCGGATAATAATCACTGTCTACAGTAAGTGTTAAAAATACACAGAAGATACTGCCCTTCTTTTGGTAGGTATATAGGTTCCGTTCGTCGTACTAACGACATTCCGGAGCTGTCTTACCTTACGCCAGGATCATTTTATGCGGCAGTATTTAGGTATGCTTAAAATAATAAAATATTTCAGAATCGGCTACAAAATAGAGAGAGCTTTTTACCCGCTATACGAGATTTGCTTCGACGAAGATCGGTTGACGACAAACTACGTCAAGCACGAACTGTTGCCAACCAGCCTGTTTATACAGGCGGGCTCAAGGCCTAGTTTCATTGGTAAGGATTTAGAATAAGACACATCGCTTAATGGACCTAGGCGACGTGGTGTGGCGGCGCTACATCGAGGCGTGAGCTCAAAAAAGGTCGCACTGTATGATCGTGTTCCTTAGACATACTCTTATACTAATAACTCACACCCACGCTTAATTCGTTTCTCACCATGAATGGTGAAATGGTTTTAAAATAATTTTATTTGACTTATGTATAAAAATATATTCAATAGTGATATATATTAATCGTACTGGTATGTGAGGATGGCATTGTCATACTGCGACACAGTGTTAAACTACTGCAGATGATATCGTTTTCAAAACTGTTTCTGTTCCATGTCATGTACCAATAAACGATTTATTTAGTAAAAATAGTCATGAAAAATACGACAGTCGCGTCAAAGGAAGGTGAAGGCATGGGACGGCGGGGTTGATGTGCAGAGAAGGTTATAGAAGCAATTTTTCAGCCGCGCGCGACGCGTACGATACCGACGCTCCGCCGCAGCCTCGACGTCGTCTCCACACGTCTTGCGTCACTTGAGGCGTCTTAGCTAGATGTACCAGCGAGCGACGCAATTAAATTGAGCCATCATCATCATCATCAGCCTATGTTGGTCCACTCCTGGACATAGGCCTCCCCAATGAGCGTCATAGCGCCCTGTCTTCAGCTTGACGCATCCAGCATCAGCCCGCAGTACTTCGCAGATCGTCATCCCACCTGGCCGGAGGGATCAAATTGGGTAGCTAGGTTTTTTACACGTGATATATGTAGATGCTGACAAATTTATTTAGGTAATAAGTAGTTACTTTATTTATTTCATCGTCTGGCATGTCAAATTGGATCACTTTTTCATTTTACAGAAGGCACAATGTTCAAGAAAGTAAAAATGGCAAAGATTTACAAAGTCAGTAATCAAAAATCGCGATTGGACGCTATTCTTGGACCCAAAATGTCAGAAGCATATCTTACGAAGAAGCAGGTAATCTGTAGTCAAAACCTTTTAAGGGTTCCGTACCCAAAGGGTAAAACAAGACCCTAATACTAAGACTCCACTGTCCGTCCGTCTATCTGTCTGTCCATCTGTGTCACCAGGCTATGAACCGTGACAGTTAGACTAGACAGTTGAAATTTCCACAGATGATGTTTTTCTTTTAAAAAAAAACATTAAAATAAAACAAAATATATTGAACTAGGGCTCCCATATTACAGACATGATTTTTTTGCAGTTTTTATAGATAATGGTATGGAACCGACCATGCGCGAGTCCGCCTCGTATTTGACCGATTTTTTAGTTTTTGAGACACATCAACAATCACTCAGGTACAACAACAATCGCTTAGGTACCCCGCTTTGTCGGTGCGCATGCATACTTAAGTACCTACACTACCTACCTACCTACTACCTACATGAAAATTGATATCTCTGCTAATTAATAAATATATTTGAATCTTTGAATTTCCCACAGTTCCTGAATCGCGGCCACCTCGCAGCTCGTGCCGACTACACTCTTCGCGCCGAGCAGCGTGCTACCTTCCACTACGCCAACACAGCGCCGCAGTGGCAGCGTGGCAACGCCGGGGATTGGGCGGCACTAGAAGACGTGAGGACTGACAATTATATCGTACTAGAAACAATGCCATCTAGTGCCGAGTAGCATGAATATCCTATAGAAGCTTCCTTTTGCTTAGCAAAGTAGAAAATACAGCTCGCTTAATTTAAAAAGACATAATTAAAATGAAACTACAAACAATACCTACATTATTTTGAGATATATTTTACTGTCAAAGTCTTAACGTTGACATGATGTGAGAAAGAATTGGTAAAAAGTTGGCTCAGATAGAGAGTCTCTCCTTCGTTTTGCCAACTGTTGGCCATTCTTTTATATTTCTCACCTCACCACAGAATAACTATAAAGGTAATCTCACAACCGAACAAATATCGCTAACAAACTTGTTTGACATAATGTCTTAATTTCTCTTCTAGGCCCTACGTCGCCGTGTGAACTCCCTAGGCCGTCCAGTGACGGTCTACACCGGCACTCACGGCGTATTGTCATTACCAGACAGTAATGGCGTGATGAAGCCGATTTATTTGCACGCAGATGAGAATAACAATGAAATTGTACCAGTGCCGTTGTACTTCTACAAGGTAAATTTCGTTATCTCTAGGTCTCTTCTAGACCCATCTAAAAAAACCTACTTGGCATAGTAAGAGAGCGATAAGAAGAAATAATAACATCAAGACTGAGTCTCTTGAAGTTATTTTTGTTTCTTTAACGGTGCATAGAAAAAAAAATTATGTCAAGTGTAGTCAATGGCAGCTTGATCGCTATCAAACTGCCTTACCCATGTTTGTATGACTGCAGGCTCATAAATGAGACGTTTTTCAAACTACTACCTAATTTTTAAAGTGGTTGGTGGTGTTGGGTTCCTATTCCTATGGACTACATACCTAGCTTTTTGTAGGTCGGTATGTTACTTAAAGGTCAATAAAAACGTCATATTTATGTTTATTGTTTTTCACAGCTCGTCTACGACCCAAAGACTTACAACGCCACCGCCTTCGTCTCGATCAACACATCTTTCTACAACAGCAGTCGAGTGGCAGATCTCACGTTCTGCGATAATCTTTGTACAGAGAGCGAGTTCTCATGGCTAAAGTGGAGACCTGATGACGGAACACACAGTTTTTGCTGCAGTTATGATGAATTTGAGTTTGTGATAGGTCGGATAGATAATTTTTCTATCAAAGGACCTTTTTACTAATCTTGGCAATGTAAGAGAGTATCTAGGTTAATGTTGGCAAAATATAAGAAGGTAGGTATCTAGATACATTTTTCGCCAGATTCTGGCTAGGCAGGATGCTGATAATATTTTACTGTCCATTTCATTTTTCGTTGCATTGCAATAGGCTGCAGATGAATAAAAAACATAAATACTACTTCTCATTCTATGAATGAAATTACTGTAAATAAAATATACCTAAGATTTTATTAATAATTGTTGTAGGTAGTTCCTAATAAATTATTTTTATTTTACTATGTTTCATTTATTGATACATATTGTACCTACAGATACCCGCCTCGCTATACATGCAAATAGGTACAATATACCTACTCAACTAGCAAATATCTAGAAAGAAATAATGTCTGAGAGAGAATGTCTGACTCTAATGTCATCCAGCATGAGGATGATAAATTCTC
The DNA here is from genome assembly GCA_943735965.1 of Eupithecia abbreviata. Taxonomy (NCBI): domain Eukaryota; kingdom Metazoa; phylum Arthropoda; class Insecta; order Lepidoptera; family Geometridae; genus Eupithecia; species Eupithecia abbreviata. Next base: position 4,221,133 of record OX031003.1, on the reverse strand, counting down.
ATGATAATTATTAATATCGAAAAGATATCTTAGGTATAATAATAAATAAACTTTACATTTTAGTATGGTCTTTTCAGTCTTCTCGCTTTCTCCATCTCATCGATAATGAAATGAATGACGCACTCTCGGAGCAATGCCTCTATACAGCTTCTCTCGAGCGATAAAGTAAACTTTAGTTCAGTAGACTTCCTATTATGGAAATGGTGATTTCTTTCGTCCGAGGATGAAAACCATCGATGAAGTAAAAATATGTCAATGTCAATTGTCAAATGAAACCAAAACAATCCGAAAAAAATAATTTGTATTTTTGTTGTGAATTTTCCGATTTTCCTAGGATGTTCAGGTGATTTTCAATTGAAATACCTAATACTTTCTGGAAAAGTTGAAAGTTTAGGTGGTGTTACAAACAAAAAAACTACTGAAGAAATAGTAAGTGCTACCATATACTGACTTGTAAAATTCCTGTGAATTTGATCAGCTGATTGTGCATAACAGCGGTATTTCTTTACTTACGTATAGTTTTGTCCAAATTGATTTATACCCAGCAGTATTGCCTCTCGAAAAAGTCAACAAATAGCTATTTTAAACTACTAACTATTACAAGATTATCTACTTTATATCTATAATCGTTTGAATAATTCATTACAGATGTACAGGTTAACTTATTTGTACTTGAAAAACACCATAGACTTTTTCAAACTATAATTAAACTCCAATAAATTATCAAAAGGCTATAAAATATTTGAATTTGTGCAAACATTTACCTTTCTTTACATATTAACCTTAAAATGAAAGTTAATGTACATAGGTATACTTTCTTTCAGATGGCTCTATATTTGAAACAGGACTTCTCGCCTCCTTTGCTATCCCGAAAATGGATAGCTGTAAAATTCAGACCTAACATGGTGTGTATAACTTTTAAGTAGCTATTTAAATGTCTAAATGCTTGTGTCTTTTAAAAGAAATTTAGTTTTTTCCCTCTCCTGTGAAATTTCTATCAGGAAAATTAGGTGCTACCTGTGCCTTTTTGCATTTAGTCATTCTTTTGATATGAGTACACTACACAGACACCAAAATGACCAACCGGAGCCCGAATGCGGAGAAAGGAGTACCTCCACCTAACCTAATGAGTACACAGGTCGCTCCTTAAACGAATATTGCTCGCTGAAATATAAGACACATAGTAATATGAAATTATGCTCAGTCATCAATCTATGCTTGAGTAATGCTTCTGACATAAAAAATCTTTACTCAAGAATAGATTAATGATTATTTATTTTTATTTAAACTTTATTGCACTACTAAGGGTACAAAGGGTGGGCTTAATGCCTAGGCATTTTCTACCTGCCGACCAGGAAACACATGTTTAAAATAAGAGGGTTGACATGCTAACAATATATGATTGAGCAAGCCTTTATAATACGGGCCTTAGTGTTTTTCTGTATACTTTATATGTTTGTCCTTGTGTTTACTCTAATGTTTGTGTATTGTAATGTTAATCTTAAAAACTGCCATTAAAATTTTCCCAAAGGAGTTAGCTACTTGTTGTACTTAAGAAAATGGCTGCTTAAGCCACAGCAGATCTAAAAGTATATGAATATGCTTGAATTAATAGGGCAAAGTTTAATATTGGACATATCAGGTAGAATTTCGTTTCATTTATTGCTAGAAGTATGGTTTTAAACAAGGTCCTAAACATTGGAGTAGTGTGTAGTGTCACATACTTCACCAAAACACATGCAATGTGTTGGCATGCAAGCAAGAAATGTTGCCAACATATGCAATGTGTTGGCAACATTTCTAAAAGTAGGTTCCTATATAATGTAAATTTACAATGATTTTAATTAAAAAGTTATAAAATATGAATATGTCAATAATGTATATTACCTAATTAATTCTTAAATTTAGGTCCAGTAGTTCTTAAAGCTTTTCCAATGAGCCATAATTTTAACTTTTTTATAAATATTGTTAAAGAATAAAATCCCTAATGACATCAAAGATTTACATCTTTGATGTCATTAGGGATTTTATTTCATTTTATAGAACCACATATAGCAAATTTTAAATCATAATATTGGTTTCCAGCTAATACACAGCAGGAAAATCATAATCTCCATACTAGAAAGCGGTCTACTCTTCCGAGAAGACAGCATAGAGGTGGAACAAGAGGCTCCCTCTCCAGAGATTGTGTGGAGCGCTGCCGGAGGGGGGTACGGAGGATGGCTGACGCGCGGGGAGGGGGCTGCTAGTGCTGTGGCGCTTCTGGGCGCTGTCACTCTATTTCCACCTACCAGGTAATAACTAATATACCATCCAATCTCTGATTATCTTGGGGTTAGATGATGCTGTGTGCATTGTCCAGCATTATTCATATCTCTACAAGGTAATAAGGAGTTTCATTTATGAAAGCAGTTACTATTGTCCTTTTAAGTTACTTTATTGTGCCTCTAAAACACTTTCTCTACAATCTATATGTTCCATTGTTATTGTGTAGTTTACCTAATGCACACTACACAATAACAATGGAAAAAATATAAAAAAAAGAATCTAAGAGTGTATGTACAAATTACAGAATAACAATACAATACAAATTCGCAATAAAGTGTAGTAGTATTAGGAAAAAGAAACAGAAACGAACAAACAAATAAAGATACAGATGCACAATGGGCGGCCTTATAGCTAAGAGCGCTTTCTACAATAATATCTATCATACTCGTTTTTCATATTCATTTCTAATTTTTTTCTAGGATTTAATGCAAAAAAATTGGGGCTTTGCTGATGAAAGAAAGATAAAGATAAAGATTATTTATTTGCATAAACATATTGTGTTATTGAGATGTTACAAACAGGTAGGTATCAAATATGTTTTACCGATTACGGTGTACAAATTGAGAGATATGGCATGCAGTCTCTGTTATTATAATTATTATTTAACTTATAGAACTTATTTAAGTTAAGAAAATCAATCAATAGAAATAATGTCATAAAATATTTAAAAAATCCGTAATTACAACATGCAATAGTTCTATAATATAATATATTTTCATTAAAAAGTTAGAATTTATCATTTAAAAAGTCGTCAATCTTATAATAACATTTCGCAATTAAAAATTTATTAAATTTAGTTTTACATTCACAGATATTAAGGTGCTGGTAACTCTTAGGGATTTTGTTATAGATTTTTGGTGCCATTGATAATATGCTCTTATGTAGTAATGCAGTTTTGCATTGAAATAAACAAAGCCTATCCTCACGTGACATGCGCGGAAACAGGCGGGCGTTATTTCTCACAAATAGAGCTACTTCAATTATATATAAGAAATCCTTTAGATAGGTGCCAAGTTCTGTAGAAGTATCGCATTTTATTTTGTTATGTTCTTAGTTATAATAAATAATGCTGGACAATTCACACAGCATTATCTAGCCCCATGGTAAGCAGAGCTTGTGTTATGGGTACTAGATAACTGGTATACATAATACAATACATTACATAGATAAATATTTTTAATTATACATAGAAAACGACCAGAACACCCGGAACAAACATCTGCAGATCGTACACACAATTGTTCTGAGGCGGCAATCTCCTGCGTCGCAGGCGGACCTTCGCCCATCGCACCACATCGGTCGTCGTTAATTAAGTCTTTTCATATTTGATGTGTGCTAGTTTTAAGGTATTTATTACTATGGACCGTAGAATAAGTTAAATAAGATCTCATACTTTTCTATGGTCTGAAATAAATGATTTTATCATTAATTTAAGTCATGTAACCTCCTTGTCTATACTAATATTATAAAGAGGAAAAGTTAGATTTTTTGTTTGTTTGTTTGTATTGAATAGGCTCCGAAACGAATGGACCGATTTCACAAAATTCTTTCACCGTTGGGAAGCTACACTATACCCGGTGAACATAGGCTATATTATATTATCAAAAAAGTTAGGGATCCGTAGTAAAAGCGTGCGAAGCCGGGCAGGTCCGCTAGTAATTAACACGTCGACTGCGATCTTTTTTTTAACCTAAGCCATTCGTACTGCCGCTCTACACAGCGATCGTGTTGCGCCGCACATGCGTTTCGTTCAAAAAAACATATTACGGCTGTGCTAAGTCACACAGATCTGTATTTTCTCAGCCGCTGCGCTAGTGTGGATTTTACGCATATTACGCATGACATGAGTGTGCGACACATGCGTCACTTGTTGAAAACACATACGGTGTGATTTCAGCAATTAATAAACGATCTATCTCGCTTTGTTACAGTTTCAACCGTTCTACCCTCATCTACCTGTCAGCGTATGCAAGCATACCCATAGCTATCCGTACAACTCACCGGGGCATGACCTGTACAGCACTTTCAGACTTATTGCGGTGTATGAGGGACTATCTTGCCTTGGCACGGCGGGCTGCGGCTTGTTTGAAGGAGTTTGCAGCGTTGCTAACTCAAATGTAAGCAAGAGTTTTTTATTTATTGATCTATACTAATATGCAAGCAGGTAACTGCATCCTGGCTCCAATCACTCTCCTACGCTCAAACAGAGGGCCTACTAACCACTCTTAGCTAAGTTAAATACATCTCATTACACACACTAACAAAGTGGTCGCTCGTGTTGCCCGAACTCTCAAGAGACCGGTGTTCTCAGGAGCACCAACCCCACAAACACACAATCCAAACCACAAACACATCCATCCTGGTAGCTCCTGTTGCCCGGACTCTCAAGAGACCGGTGTTCTCAGGAGCACCAACCCCACAAACACACAATCCAAACCACAAACACATCCATCCTGGTAGCTCCTGTTGCCCGAACTCTCAAGAGACCGGTGTTCTCAGGAGCACCAACCCCACAAACACACAATCCAAACCACAAACACATCCATCCTGGTAGCTCCTGTTGCCCGGACTCTCAAGAGACCGGTGTTCTCAGGAGCACCAACCCCACAAACACACAATCCAAACCACAAACACATCCATCCTGGTAGCTCCTGTTGCCCGGACTCTCAAGAGACCGGTGTTCTCAGGAGCACCAACCCCACAAACACACAATCCAAACCACAAACACATCCATCCTGGTAGCTCCTGTTGCCCGGACTCTCAAGAGACCGGTGTTCTCAGGAGCACCAACCCCACAAACACACAATCCAAACCACAAACACACACACATACAAACACATCCATCCTGGTAGATCCTGTTGCCCGGACTCTCAAGAGACCGGTGTTCTCAGGAGCACCAACCCCACAAACACACACTCCAAACCACAAACACATCCATCCTGGTAGCTCCTGTTGCCCGGACTCTTAAGAGACCGGTGTTCTCAGGAGCACCAACCCCACAAACACACAATCCAAACCACAAACACACACACATACAAACACATCGATCCTGGTAGATCCTGTTGCCCGGACTCTCAAGAGACCGGTGTTCTCAGGAGCACCAACCCCACAAACACACACTCCAAACCACAAACACACACACATGCAAACACATCCATTCTGGTAGCTCCTGTTGCCCGGACTCTTAAGAGACCGGTGTTCTCAGGAGCTCCAAATGCACAGACACCAAACACACGGAGTTACAGTCTTTGTTTTCTTATAAATTTTCCCTAAATCATTCCATAATTTCCTTTTTATTGCACATTTAAAACTTCTCTTTTTTTAATTATATAACTTATGTAACTTTAATATAGAACTTAAACTTAATTTTAACTTGTATGTATGTATATATATATCAATCAATCTGTTATGTATGTACCTTCACTTTGTTGAATTGAAAAACATTACAACATTCCCGGAGGTGAACGTTGCGACCTGCGACACAGTATTTTACTTCTGCAGGTCGCATCGCTTCTTATTTTTATTCTAGCACCTAAGTATGTTTCAAAATAAAGACATTTTACTTTACAAAAAAAAAATATTATAAAGAGGAAAGGTTTTATTTTTTTGTTTGTTTGTATCGAATAGGCTCCGAAACTACTGGACCGATTTGAAAAATTCTTTCACCGTTGGAAAGCTACACTATCCGCGGTGAACATAGGCTATATTAAAATTTAGAAATGTGAAATTTGAATTTAAGGGGCCTCCGGAGGGACGAATTCTTCATACAAACGTAATACCAAAATTATTTCTAATTCAAACATATTTCCACTATAATATTGCATTATTTGTATTAAAATAGTATTTATCTAGGTTCCCAAATACTTTTTTTTTCAAAATACTTACCTTAAATGAAATGAAAGCTAATCTCATTTTGCACATTTTTATGCGAAAATGGACAAGTTTTTTTGCTATTTGTTTCGTATTAAAAACATCAATAACTTCCGTTTTATTTATTAAGGAACATAGCTTATATTGTCTAGTTACAGAATAACAATACTTTGTGAAGAATACAAAAAGTTTTCAGTCATAATTTTTGGTATTACGGAACAAACCAAATTTTGAACGGCTAATATTGCTATCGCGCACGCATGTGGCGCGGCGCAAGGGTTAAACAGGGACAGCGATATTCGGAGCGATTTTTGCAAGCGAGGGTCGCCGGACCCTTAAGGCGTGAAACCGCGGGATATAGCCAGTTTGATTATATATTTACATTATCTTTACAGTTTTGCACGAAAGCGACAAAGAAATAAAAAGTTAAATTTAAAATACAGTATCTCAAAACTAACATTCATAAGATACAACAACACGCTACTAACTACAACTTCATACTATGCCTTAAAATATACCAATTTACATATTTCAAGGTGTTCTATCAAAAAATTTTAAAACCGCATCCCTGAATTTTGGCAAGGACATTGTAGGACAGTTGTATTTTAAGATGGAAAAAAGTTTCTAATCCGGAACCTCCTGGGCCGCAGGCGGACCTTTGCCCCTCGCGCCACATCGGTCGTCAAAATCTAAATCTAACTACCTTATCAAAAATAAAAACACGACAATAGAATGTAAATTATTGAATTCGCGACCGTAACACTTCTTCAATTTAATTTATAATTTCTTTTTTTTTCACAGCGGCTCGCTGAGCTCCGTTATCGAGTCAACTCGCACCCTACTATGTCGACAGCAGAGCGAACTGTCGATAATTATGTCGCGTGCGACATCCGCGCTGCTCGGCAACGCGCCGTGGCTGCGAGACGATGTCGCGTGGCATGCCGTGCCTAGAGATGACTCACACAACTTGATGGTGACTATAACTATCACTCTATAGACTAGCTACACAATATGTTAAGTATCACTCTCTCTATAGAGACGACACACACAACTTGATGCCACTTGATGGTCACTATAACTATCACTCTATAGACTAGCTACACAATATGTTAAGTATCACTCTCTCTATAGAGACGACACACACAACTTGATGCCACTTGATGGTCACTATAACTATCACTCTATAGACTATCTACACAATATGTCGACTATCACTCTATAGAGACGACACAAACAACTTGATGCCACTTGATGGTCACTATAACTATCACTCTATAGACTATCTACACAATATGTCGACTATCACTCTATAGAGACGACACACACAACTTGATGGTGACTATAACTATCACTATAGACTAGCTACACACTATGTCGTAGTATGTAATGTGTGTGATATTTTTAGGTAGTTATAATATAGTCATAGTTAATAAAATGTTTTTTGTTTTCAGAAAATTCACCACGCCTTCCTAGTCGTTCAATCAACGCTGCTCAAAAACATCGCCATGGCGCACATACCGTCCCCGACAATAACCAAACTGTACAAAAACCACAACGAACGGCTCTATTGGTTGCATAACACGCTTATAAAGCACCTACTAGAAGAATTCAAGTCAAACTTCGAGTCTCTAGAACGAATGTACAGGCTCCTTAAAAATGCAGGCAACAAAGACAATAGCGAGACGAAGAAACTTGGCTTCGCAGCGAAAAATAACTGGGCTTATTCTGAAGTACACACAGGTATTGCTCGAGCCTGCTTAGAATTAAAACTGGCTCTTAATAAAAGTAATACTTTAGATATGTTGCTAGATGCATGCGCTATGAACAATCATGATATCGAATTAGATATACTTGGCAATGATATTGACGATTTAATCGATAATATAACTCAATGTCTAACGACAGTCCAAAGCTCGCAGATAAGGCTCAAGAAATTGAAAGGGAAAATGGCTGAGAGTGTACCAACAGGCGATGTGTTGATAGAAGAAAGTGCGCCGGTTTTGAAAATAGAAGACAGAGAACCAGAGACAAAGGATGAAGTTTATTACTTCGTGAAAACGGAAGAGGATGAAGTTCCAGTTCGTTTATCAGATGACGTCACGGCACCGGGAAAGAAAGAGAGGGAGAATACGAAAATTGTGCTCAGTGAGTTGAGACGCAAGTTGGGGAAGCGAGAAGACATGATGCGAGAAAGAGAGAGGCAGGCGTTGGTGAAAACTATGCCGGAGCTTAAAAATATCCCAGAGTTTCCAAGACAAATTGAATTCGATGATTTTGTTGTTAAGAAAGGGTATATTCACAAAATGAAACTTAAAGCTGATAAGAAAAGTCTATTTAGACATTATAAAATCAAATCCAAGACAAAAAATAAAAAAGCTAAGAAATATAAACTAAAATCAGATAAATACGAGGATGAAAGTGATATAATAGGAGAGAAGTACGAAGCAAACGCACTTCTAAATGTAAAAAGCAAAATTATAACTGCAGGAAGTCATAAAAATAATGTATATATTACTAAATGGTGTAAATCTATGTCTGAACTCTGTAGAACTCCAGAACTCGAGTTCAGTACTAGTTTTTCAGACAGCATCAGTGATGTTGCCATAAACAAAAATGTCACGCAAGCTGTAAACAACCAAGAAATAACATTAAAAGTAACAAAAAAAGACTTAGAGCTTGCAACATCATCATCCGAAAGCGATTTCGAGTACTACACCAACCAACGAATGCTTTTGAATGATATAAGAAGGCATAGGGTAGTTCGAAAAAGGAATCATCCGATTCAAAAAAGGAACCCGCCGATGGAGGGACCCAGAGACTATGTAGAGGATAGTCTGAAGCCCATAGAGTATAGTTTCGGCGCGGGATTGGCTATGGCGTCAGTGTTGCAAGGTAATAACGCGAAGTTTTTAAATTTGGCGCAGGAAGAGGTTTTTAACGGCGATGGAGAAGTTTCGAATGACAGTGGGAATGATGAAGATGCTTGATAATGATAAATAAAGCGGGACTCACCAAGATGTCTGTGATCCGAATACCACTAAACTAATCGCTTCACCATAGCAATGGTATCTTCTCTGATTGACACATTTTACAAATGGAGGGTCGCGTGTCAAGGTTAAAATCTTTATATCAAGGTTTCCGTTAAAGGGTCGTTACATATCGGACGGAGAATGCGTCGAGCGACTCATCGGTCGCGTCTATTCGGTCAAATCAGACCTGCCGCATTACGCCTCTAGTCAGTTCGAACTACCTGTACACAAACTATCTCCGCTGATGATACGCCTAGTCTGAATGCATCATACAAAATGCACGTATCGCGACACGGTACGTCGAGCGACTATGCGTTGACGGAAACGTAACGGATGCTGTGTATGCGGATGCTGTGATGTACACTTGACGCACTAACGCCATGGGTTGAGTGTGAAAGGTTGAATGTTTTATTATAAATTTGCCTTTTCTGGCGTAACGCGACCGATCATACGCGACGCATTTTCCGTGGAACTCCGCGGCGCAGCAATGCGCGTGAAATTTGACCGACTCATCAAAAAAAGCCGCGCAGTTCTACTGACGCGTAATGTATTCTATCTCATATCAAGTAATAAATAAATAATGCTGGAAAATTCACACAGCATTATCTAGCCCCATGGTAAGCAGAGCTTGTGTTATGGGTACTAGATAACTGATATAACTAATACATTACATAGATAGATATTTTTTATTATACATAGAAAACGAACAGAATACCCGGAACAAATATCTGCAGATCGTACACATAATTGTTCCGAGGCGGGAATCGAACCCGCAACCTCCTGCGTCGCAGGCGGACCTTCGTCCACCGCGCCACATCGGTCGTAAATATAATTAACCGAGTTGTCGTGCTGCGCAGTTCCATTCAATGCGGTCCTTAATAACACCGTACGCTCTACCTAGTTTCTTTCATAAATGGACAATTCAGCGACAATACCATTGTCATAGTAAAGCGATTCGTTTGCAGAATACGGCCCCTGAAGAGCGTCACAATCGGCCTTGTCATACTAACTCTATACTAACTTACTATATACTTGTTGTATTATACTATATACTACAAGTTAGTACTACTGTATACTACGAGGACATGAGAGTAACAAATATTTTCAAGCATTTGAGAGCTCGACAGTCTAATGTAGTTTATTTTCGGCAACTATACTTCTTCGGCCACTATACAGGGTGCAACAAAAAGTAAGGACCTAAAACTTTCAGGGGTGGTTCAGACTCGTTCATGGAACCTAGAAAATATATTTCAATTCATTTATTCCACCGTAGGTACAAATTCATACACTTGATGTCGTTTAATCTACTTAAAAAACATCTATTTAAAAAGAAACTCATGTTTAAAAACGAAATGACCTCTAGACAAGGCAATGACTGATACATACATAATGCTGATTGCCATTTAACATGAAAATAGCGTACCTGTTTTAATCCTTTCAAACAAAAAACGCCTTCGTTGTGGGTCGTTGAACACGGCGGTCAACATCCCGCGATATCATCGGAGTGAGCGTTGCAACAGATTCGATAAATTTTCGCTCGGTTCTATAGCAATAAGCACTTGTGTCATTGCCTAATCTATTGATCGTGCCGCTTATGTTTTCAAAAAAGTATGTCGGGAATGTACCAAATAACCCCCCCCCCCCCCCCTAAAAGTTTGGCCCTTACTTTTAGTTACATCCTGTACATTTTTAGTCTTAAAGAATTCTCAATATTTTATTTCAATCATACCTAATTAGTAATTCGTTTTTTTTTGTTTGCTTGTAGTAATAACTTTGCTTCTAGTCGATTCATAAAATTATCATACAAAATGCTTTTATCCAATCAAAATGCGCTTGTGTTTTATTTTAATACAATAATAATTAGTACAGTCGTCTTAAAAATCGTAAGACCAAATATATAATAATAATTTCACTAAATTATTCGCTTCACCATAACAATATTATCGTCTCAGAATGACACATTATGGCAATTTACTTTCGATAAAAAAACTACAGATTGTCGCGTGTGTCAAGGTTGAAACCATTTTATCAATCTATTTGCAAATAGCAACGCAAGCATTATCTAGAGTTTCTTTGATCTACGGACGATACTGCGGTGCACAGACTCTCTGTGCAAACAGAGAAGCTTCCTAGGAATAGAGGGCGCGCGTGTGCCAATGTACTACTTTTGTTGCGTTAAAGTTAGTTCACCGATTAAGTAAAAAAAATAAAGATTTTTATTTTGTCAGAACAGAGACTCTTATAAACAAAACTTAGATTAACAGACGACAGAGACTAACAAAAATCGTTCTCCACTCAGCATGTGCTATGGTAGAGCAGATCGTACCATAGCGCTGGTCTTCCGTGGAAGGTGGCCTAATATAGTAAGGATCGTATATACGTACGTATATATACGTTTCGCCACGAGACTTCTCCTTTTGCACAGACTCTAGTAAGGGTGCAACCAATCGAGCGTAATTTTTTGAGTTGTGAGTCGTGTATTTTCGGTTGTATAAATTCTTTCGAAAATCTGTAGGGCTGCCAGACGGGCGCAATTTATTCAGTTGCTTTATTCGTGTGGACTCTTACATAATCTGTACATGACTGACGCATTCCTCGCTCCCCTCACCACACCGCTGCGAACACAATTCGGTTGGAACTATGCGTGTGAGTCAGCAGATAACTCATTTTGCGTCAGGACTTTTCTATGAAACCAAATGTAGGAGAAATTACGCGACTGACAACTAAAAATTTTTCGCTCGTTTGGCCTCAGCCTAGAGCGATTGGTTTACAGAATTTGAAAAGATCATGTTAACCATTACCGTGGCGACTGTACTTAGTGATTTTTGCGAGAAATGTTTATAAATTTCAATGAATATTATAATTGCAATTAATAATAATTAAGTTAGATTATGTATGCTTTTAATTGTATGATAATGAGTACTTAATAAAAATGTTTAATACGATTTGAAACTTCTGTTTTATTTAGATGGTTGATAAACAAAGAACATTTTGTATGCTAATTTCATTGTTTTGAATCCTTTAGTTTTTAACTGTTTTTAAATTTTGCGGGATACATAGTGAATCTGTTCTTGTTCTTGATTGGGGACCACGACTCGGTAAACGTAGTGTAGGACGCCCTCCGATCAGGTGGGATGACGACCTGCGAAAGACTGCAGGTAGATGCTGGATGCGGCAAGCTGAAGACAGGGCGCTATGGCGCTCATTGGGGGAGGCCTATGTCCAGCAGTGGACTGCTATAGGCTGATGATGATGATGACGAATGAATCCTTTGGGAATCAAACGCTGATGTATAGACAGTGACTATTATAGGTTGACGATGATGATGCACAGGTTATCGACATAACGCTAAGAATTAGCAAGCTGAAGTGGCAGTGGGCCGGCTATATCGGCCGGCAAACGTGTTCTTGAGTGGAGACCACGACTCGCTAAACGTAGTGTAGGACGCCCTCCGACCAGGTGGGATGACGACCTGCGAAAGACTGCAGGTAGATGCTGGATGCGGCATGATGATGATGATGACGATCAGGTAGGTAGGTGTTGTGATTATGTACCTAGGCAGGTAGGTATTCAAAAAAAGTAGAAACCTATGTATATAATCACAATAGTAGATTGTTTTACAAGGGACTAAACCATCCCATTATATACGAGGTTGTTATACTCCCGAGCGTAGCGAGGGAGGATGACAAGACCGAGTTATCATGGGTGGTTTTGGCCCGAGTAAAACACTCTACTTTTCACTTCGATTGCGAGAAAATAAAACAATTCAAAATTAGACAATTTTCGTTCGTTTGTGATTTGGAATGAAGAAAATTCTAGAGATTTAGCGCCAATACCATCTTTTTTTTTAAATCTCTATTTAACCCGCAACGAAACAGTTCGCATTCTACCGTGAAGGGAAGAATCAACCTTCATAAAACATCACCAAGACGGTTCTATTTTAAAAAAAAAAGATTGACGGAGCAATTAGAAGTCGAGTTTTTATGTAAGAGAACGAATGCTTTGTACGGGCTGATGATTTTAGACAAAAATAAAAAATAAAAAATACTTTTTAGCCCGAGGTATTAAACTCGAGTTTTAGGCCCGCTAAGCTACACTATTATGATACACTTTTTGAGCAAGAGAAGTGAAAAAACAATTTTATTAATAAACTTCCTTATATCGATGACTTTCTAATGAAACATCACAGCTAACTTACCCAGCTGTGGGGTCAAAGACCAAGGGTCTCAAACAAAACAAAAACTGTAGTTAGGTACCTACATTATCTTAATCGGCCTTACCATTAACTTTGTAAATCAGTCAGAAGTGATATCTTGCCGAGATGGACGCACTGCCCTTGTGAGTATCATGCATATAATGCTGTTTCATAATTACTATATAATTACGTAGAAAAATATTACATACTAGCTGTTCCCCGCGGTTTCACCCGCGTTAAACTCGAATTTCACTTTATTAGGTGATTTTTTTACACCTTGGGTTACATTATTGGAGTTTTAGTAAGGATCCCTAGCTTTTTTGAAAATATAATATAGCCTATGTTCACCGGGTACCTATAGTGTTGCTTCCCAACGGTGAAATAATTTTTCAAATCCGTCCAGTAGTTTTGGAGCCTATTCATTACAAACAAACAAACAAAAAATCAAACAATTCCTCTTTATAATATTAGTATAGATAATCATTTATTGCACTAGTAATTATTGTTTATATTGGTAGCCTATCTATAATGAATGATATACCTAGTCAGGGCGTAGTCAATTCAGAAGGTAGGTAATAAAGTTAGTTTCAATTTCATATTATTAGTCTTATCGTCTAAAAATTCATTATTCGTTTTTGTTATGACATTTTTAACTTGAAGTTATGAAATTATGACATAGGTATCTATATTATACCTATCGATATTATACAAAAATAATAATAATTAACTTAATGATTGACTTGTTTACGGCAGACGTCCGCAATCTCCCCTATAGCCCGATTTTCCAGTCCATCCATCCATTACAATAGCCTGGTTTTATTTCTTTAATTTTTCTTTGCAATAGTCTCTACACCTGGCGGATACCATCTTTGGGTGTATCATATTGTGCACCCGAGGATGATACCCGCTATGTGTAGCCATCGCCTTTAGATTAACTTCTCAAAGGGCCTCTGTGCTGTTGGCTTCGGCCCCACGCAAGCCTTCCAAAGGACCGGGTCACTTTATGGCTCGAGATCATGGTAAATGAGAGACATAATAATTAAATAATGCTGGACAATTCACACAGCATTATCAAGCCTCATGGTAAGCAGAGCTTGTGTTATGGGTACTAGATAACTGATATACATAATACAATATATTACATAGATAGATATTTTTTATTATACGTAGAAAACGACCACAACACCCGGAACAAATATCTGCAGATCGTACACACAGAATGAACCCCTATTACTTCAAACTACTACTTGCAGCTAGTACTTTGGAGTTTTATTACAAGTTTATTATGATTGTCTGTATTCGTATCGTCTATACACTAGCCAAACTTGATGTGGGATGTTTGTAAACAAACCGCCCATACTTTAACCAAGAATTCACTTTATTGCCGCGTCTTTTTATACGCAATTTACATAGCTTGTTGATTTGAGATCCTTCCTTCAGTAAATGTTGCTTCTAATTATATCTTTGACGACCGATGTGGCGCGGTGGGCGAAGGTCCGCCTGCGACGCAGGAGGTTGCGGTTTCGATTCCCGCCTCGGAACAATTGTGTGGACGATCTGCAGATCCGGGTGTTCTAGTCGTTTTCTACATATGTATAATAAAAAATATCTATCTATGTAATGTATTGTATTATGTATATCAGTTATCTAGTACCCATAACACAAGCTCTGCTTACCATGGTGCTAGATAATGCTGTGTGAATTGTCCAGCATTATTTATTTATTAGGTATTTATCTCTGAAACTTGACGCCAAGCAAATGAGTTGTAGTTTTTGTCTTGTTGTTCGTTTACAAATATTTCACATCGAGTTTGGCTGCTGTATAGGTTATGTTTTATTATCCTCTCTCCTAACTCCGGATAATTGGAATACAATATAATTTTAATGCTTTTTTGTTTCAGTTTCATTTTGATTCTCTGTTTCGCTGGTCTATCCATCCAGTTCCCTCAAGCTGATCTCCAAACCATGGATGTAGCTGCTGAATCAAGCAGAAACAATACAAATAATGGTATGTAAATTAAACATCCTACAGTAAAGCGAAATTAAATAAATAATGCTGGACAATCCACATAGCATCATCTAGCACCCAGGCTAAACAGAGCGGACTAAGAAACAATAAATAAATAATGCTGGACAATCCACACAGCATTATCTAGCCCCATGGTAAGCAGAGCTTGTGTTATGGGTACTCGATAACTGATATACATAATACTATATATTTCATAGATAGATATTTTTTATTATACATAGAAAACGACCAGAACACCCGGAACAAATATCTGCAGATCGTACACACATTTGTTCCGAGGCGGGAATCGAACCCGCAATCTCCTGCGTCGCAGGCGGACCTTCGCCCACCGCGCCACATCGGTCGATTATTGTTTCGGGAGTTCTGGTCGATGTACCTATATCAAATCATTTATTTATTTATTTGCTGTAATGTAGGTACAAAAGTTCTCAATTAAAAATGGTATTTCCAATACATTCCTACCTCGTCGAGGCATGCAAGATTAGCGTCGAGGTTATCCATAATTTGAATTTTTTTCTACTTTTTAGTTCGGTTTATTTATAAAAGCATGGTTTTTTAGTTTTTATAAACTATTATCTATTTCTTGTGACGATTTATTGCCGTTTTAATTATAAAGGATACAGCAAGCACGACAGTCGTTATACGATAGAAAAGAGTCTCTACAAATATTAGTCGTTGTTGCGAAGTAGCAATAAGGCGACTGCTATAAACCGTCAAGGAATAACTACACAATATTTATCTATACTAATATTATAAAGAGGAAGGGTTTGATTTTTTGTTTGTATTGAATAGGCTCCGAAACTACTGGACCGATTGGAAAAATTCTTTCACTGTTGGGAAGCTACACTATCCCCGGTCAACATAGGCTATATTATATTATCAAAAAATTAGGGATCCTTACCAAAACTCCAATAATGTAACCTAAGGTGTAAAAAACTACCTTAAAAATTCCAATACCCGTGCGTAGCCGGGACGATCCGCTAGTTTATAATATTATTGTGTCACTACACATTGATGACTGCAAATAAATGAATGTCTAATTGTCTATGTCTACAAACAAGACTAACAGTCGATATAATGAACAGCTAGAGACGAATAGTCGTCCTACGATAATTTACGGTTACCTACACAGTGCAAACGCGCCCTTAGCACTTCGAGTGCTGAAATTATCACACCGTATGTGTTTTCTACAAGTGACTAATATGCGTAAATCCACACTAGCGCAGCGGCTGAGAAAATACAGATCTTTGTGACTCAGCAGAGCTGTAATGTTTTTCGAACGAAAAGCATGTGCGGCGCAACACAACCGCTGTGTAGAGCGGCAGCACGAATGGATTAGGTTAAAAAAAAGATCGCAGTCGTCGAAAAAAGTTCGCAGTCAGTGTTAGGCGACACACTGCAATGCACCACGCTGCATGTTGCTTGTTCTAACGTTGCTTATAAGTAGCCGTTTGTATAGACAACACGCACAGCACACAGAAAATGCATCCATGCGTGTAGCGCGTAGGTGCGTTGTGTCGTCGACACGCAACGTGCAGCGTGGTACGCGGCAGTGTGTTAACACTTTGACTGCGGTTTTTTTTCGATGACTGCGATCTTTTTTTACATAAAAAATTCGTGCTGCCGCTCTACACAGCGGTTGTGTTGCGCCGCACATGCGTTTCGTTCGAAAAATATTACAGCTCTGCTGAGTCACAAAGATCTGTATTTTCTCAGCCGCTGCGCTAGTGTGGATTTACGCATATTAGTCACTTGTAGAAAACTCATACCGTGCGTTTTCAGCACTCAAAGTGTTAACCGCCTTAGAGGGAAAACCAGTAAAATTATATCAATCTAAGCTAGTACTTATATGAATACCTGCCTACCCATGTCCATAATTATTGCTATACCTACCTAATACTGAGTCATTGACCGTAAATCTTACTCGATTTTCCTTCCTTATTCTTTGTACCTACGCTGGCATTTTTTACGACTCACGGTAATAAATTAAAAAGTAAAATAACTGAGCATCCTTAGAGGTGCAGTAGGTATAATTTACCTAAACCTAAGTAATTCTATAGGTAAGTACCTGCCTGGGTTACGTACGAGCGAGCCGCGATTTTTTTAAGACTTAATTATAAGTATTGATA
Source organism: Eupithecia abbreviata (assembly GCA_943735965.1). NCBI lineage: Eukaryota > Metazoa > Arthropoda > Insecta > Lepidoptera > Geometridae > Eupithecia > Eupithecia abbreviata. The sequence goes on along the minus strand of OX031003.1, from coordinate 4,203,554 downwards.
CAACGGGTATTTATCGCGTTTATTTGCCTATTTTCCCGACGTTTCAACAGGTTTACACACAGAGTGTAACTGCTATAAATAATAATAAATAAATAAATAATGCTGGACAAGTCACACAGCATTATCTAGGCCCATGGTAAGCAGAGCTTGTGTCATGGGTACTAGATAACTGATATACATAATACAATAGGTACATGACATAGATATATATTTTTTATTATACCTACATAGTAAACGACCAGAACACCCGAAACAAATATCTGCAGATCGTACACATATTTGTTCCGAGGCGGGAATCGAACCCGCAATCTCTTGCGTCGCAGGCGGACCTTCGCCCACCGCGACACATCGGTCGTCAATACAACTATAAATATCCCATCCATACTAAGCCGATACTAAGACCATGGTTGTCTGGTAGAGATCGATCTTAAGCAATAAGACCGCCAATTGTATATAGTTTTTTTTAACATTGTTCTTGTACCAAAACTAAGGGTGCAATAAAGAATTATCTAAGCCCACTTTGCCGTATGAGTATTTTCATTGCCTTGTCTTCAGCAAACAGCACGACGGCCTGCGAAACAGCCCGAGGCCTGGCCGGGACCTGCTTGGACAGACAGTTCTGCGAGTTCAGCACCTCTGCGATAGACCTGACGTTATACGCGCCGAGGGGGTACAAGACGTAAGTTCATTCACCTGCGATCACAAATACTATCTAGATCTAGGTCCCACAGGCCCCAGCAGAAAACCAGCGCAGGTGTTTTACTAACACCTGTATATGCTGAGTTGGGACCATTTTGTAGTTTAAACTAAATTTAATAATATTATATTTTCGCTATATGTAGTATTTTCTTTAAGTGGTAGGTAACGATTTTTCTGTTTGTATGTTTTCTGTTTTATTTATGTTTAACTACAAATAAACGATTTGATTTGATTTAGATTTCGGGTCACATACAAAATCAAAGCTAAAAGGCGTCTCCGTAAATAAGAGCACACTTGAGGTAGGAATATGTTATATTTTTAGCTTTAAAGTAACAGAACATATTTTAAAGTAATTTAAAACGGGATATTTACCATGATTGAAATCATGATGAATCAAATTATGGTAAACATCTCGTTTTTTCTCTTCATCCATACCGCAATGCTTGAAAACGAAAGTTTTCAACCAGTGCGTCCTACCCGTTATGACCTACGGAGCTGAGACGTCGACACTCACGATAGGGCTGGTCCACCAGTTCAAAGTCGCTCAGCGAGCTATGGAAAGAGCTATGCTCGGAGTATCTCTGAAGGATAGGATTCGCAACGAATACATCCGACAGAGAACTAAAGTTATCGACATAGCTCTGAGAATTAGCAAGCTGAAGTGGCAGTGGGCCGGCCATATCTCGCGAAGAACCGACGGCCGCTGGGGCAAACGTGTTCTTGAGTGGAGACCACGACTCGGTAAACGTAGTGTAGGACGCCCTCCGACCAGGTGGGATGACGACCTGCGAAAGACTGCAGGTAGATGCTGGATGCGTCAAGCCGAAGACAGGGCGCTATGGCGCTCATTGGGGGAGGCCTATGTCCAGCTGTGGACTAATATAGGCTGATGATGATGATGATGATGATCTCGTTTTACATGAATTTAGTGTTAATAACCATGATAGTTATTTTATTTTTGCAACTTTTGAATACATATTGCGGCAAAAGCACGCGTCCTGCTCAGTGTTCAGATGTACACTGAGTTCAAGTGAGTGAGCTCACTCACGCCGCGTGGCGACAAGGACGTGCGGTCTGACCACAGTAGGGGCACATCTAACGACTTAAATCTTTGATTATATCCATATCATCACTTTCACCTTTTTCCTATTAGACATATTATCTGATATACACGGTGTAACATGAGGGGTGGATGGGGGGTGGGGAACCTCAGTACCTTACACCCTGTATATAACTGATAACAAAAGCAATTATATAATATGTAAACAATTATGACCAACAATATTTATTATGTAAATTATGTAAGTACACTTACATCTTATAGTCATAATTTAAACAAATACCTAACTGATGGAAGCAGGTTTACTTCGAACCTTAATTGTGTTGGAAGATCACCAACATCTCTAAATCTAATCCTTAGGACAATTTTGCGATCTCCAATGTCATCTCATGTGTATGAATTTTGCTGTACAGTGTCCCCAGCCTATTGCCACCACTGATGTATACAAAATATTAATGTTTCTTTAACATAATATAAACTCTCCCTCCGACCAAGTGGGGAGGCCTATGTCCAGCAGTGGACTATCATAGGCTGATGATGATGATTATGATGAAACTCTGCCTGTATCACACAGACTCTGACTGGAGTTTTACGGAGGGACCCAAGTACACCTACAACATGTGTAGTATACGTACACGCGGTCCTTTAGCAATGTCATTGTAAAATCTATATAAAGATTTGGCAGAATTGCATCAATCCAGATGCAGAGCCATCTAGCAAGAAGTTGAAGTTACGCCCATATCTGATAGCACATTTTGTGGTGTGTGGTAGTAGTGTTGGATTAATTGTGCAGCTTTAACAGTCATGCTTCCAACTCTTGTTAGTTATTTCCGCCATAGTGAAGCTCTTCTGACAATTAACACAGGTCCAATCAGGCTCATTAGCATGATACACTTTAAAATGCTCTCGCAGCAACGTTAAGAATTCAGCTCCAGTAAACTTTTGTTTACATTCTCCGCATTCAAACTTAAGCCAGGTATGCAGCGCTGGCATGTTAAGCGTATATTCTACGTTAAGAAACTTTCCTATATGCCAGTCTAGTATAGGAATTATCTTCTCTTCAATATACAAGTTGTGTGGAGATATAGTGCCTTTAACTTCAGTGAAAAGTTTTCTTACGTAAGGATATTTGTTCATGTGATGCTTGTATGATCCAGGTATTTCCACAGTTACACTGTCTAAATCTAGATCATTCTTTATGATGTTGCATATTGATTTTATCATGTCAAACTCGATAGAGTTTTCGTAATATGCCATTAATTTGTCCAAAACCTCAGTTATGCAATGAATTATAACTTGATTATGGACTACTCTGCTGTTGTTCATGTAGACACTGAGGTCGAGTTCTTCTTTCAAATCTCTGGGTCCATTCTTGTCATTCACTAGCACATGTTTTAGTCGATGTGTTGTGTAACGAGCATACTGGAAATATGGCAAGTCGATTATAAGTCGTACTCCATACCAATTGAGTAACGATGGAAATGTGTAAATTGGTGCAGAGTGATCTAGTTTAATTGGTTCATATGGCAATAAATTGAAGACAGAATTATTTGCAGCTGGGTTAGGTTGGTTGTAAATAAACGAATTCAGCAATTTCCTTGTGCTGTACACTTCGAGGACGATATTGCTGTTATCTTGAATCGTTTTTCTTTCTGGTCGAAGTTTGGCTTCCTTTACTGCCTTGTTAGCCAGAGGTCTTGCTTCATCGATCATTGATTGCAAGTACTGTTTTAAATGCTGGTATTTTTGCTCTAGAATGTGCTTAATTTCTGCATCAGAACCTTTTTTCTTCATCCTATTCATGGTTCGGTCGAAAATATCCCACTGCGGCCAGTCTTTGAGGAATTTCTTTACAATGTTGATGTAGATGTCTATTTCTAGAGTGTGGCGCAGTGCGGAGGCGTCCATATTAAACTCTTTGACCAGGATTGAGAGGATTTGAGCGTTCGTGAGAATAGTGGTTGATTTTGTGTCATTGGATATAAGGCGCTCGAAGAGCGACATAAGCGGTCGGGCTGAAAACAAAGGATTCTGTTGAATATACAGTTCCAGTACAAAGAGAAACGTTTAGAGCCTACAGTCATCCTCTGTTTTGGAAATGTACAAAGATTTTTTTTCATAAAAACTTCTTACGGTCATCGTCCACTTGTTTCAAATAAACCTCAAATGTATCTGTAGACTGTGTGGAGTCTTCATCTTCTATCAGTACTACATCGTTAGAGTTACCATCTTCCATATTCTTACTTAGGGCCGGCTTTTAGTAGTAAAGTAAAATAATTTTTGTTTCGAAAATTCGGGTGAAATGAAACAAAATGAAAACATTACTTCAACTTCTTCACTTGACTTGACTTCTACTTTGGGATGTGGACGGAAGAAATCTACTATGGATGTTTTTTTCTGATTGATAAAGCCTCAAACACAATATACGAGCAATTTTGAGGTATGGCCTCAACACTATTATTAAATTATATTTTGTGCCTAGAATAAATCGTTATCGTTGAGCTAAATATTACCGTGCCCTAGCAGGGTGCATGGTAGGGTAAAGGGAGGTAATTTCTTGATACAGGTAATGTCGTGATAATTTTCTAAATGATATGTAGAAGAAAATGATGCTGAAGAAACTGTAAATACAAAAAACTATGATGCCATTGCTGGTCCATCTTCGAAAGTTAAAGGTCCTGCTGCTGCTAAAAAGAATAGAAAAAGAAAAGATAAAGAAAATCAAACTAGCGATGACGATTGGGTATGTTCTGTATGTGACACAGCATATTCCACTGACGTTAGATTAAAAAATCGCAAGAAATGGATCCAATGTTCCTACTGTGGTCGCCCTTATCATAATATATGCTTGAAAGTTGCCCTGGATGAGAACGAAGTCTATGTCCAGTGTGATGCATGTGCAGAATTAGAACAATAAAGCTTTTTTTAGTATTATTGTACTGTTTATTCTTTTAAACCCTGTATGTTTTGCCTATCACGATGTAACCTTCCTTATATCACGACATTAACAGTACCTACAACTCACGAACTTCCCTATATGTATATACAATGCAGAATAACATAATTATTTATCGAAGCATATACTAGTATGTAGTATTTCGTTCATAAACACTATTATAAAACGAATGCCCTAAACAAAAAACTATTGTCTGGGTAAATTGACTGATTAATATTAGAGAATTGACATAATATATCAAACGTATCACGAAATTACCTCCCTTTACCCTACATGTATCAAACATTTTATAATATAAAATGTAGGTATCAAATCTTAAATATTATTTAAGATTTTATACACAGACATTTTATATTTGTACAACATGTTCGCAATAAAAATATTAAGTAGGTACCTATCTATTGATTTTAAATTGATGAAATAAAAATACTTGTTTTTTTTACAGGATTTGCGCAGAAAATGAGACCTGTTGTCCCTTCAGTTTCCAGATCAAAGTGGAAACAAACGAAAGTGGAAACAAAAAGAATACCTGGGAAGACGAAGACCAAGATTTAAGCTTCGATGATAAAAAATAAAAGATAAGTTAAAAAAATGTTTTTTTTTTACAAAAAAAAGTACGTATACAAAATAATATGCAACGTCGCAACATTTAGGAGAAATATTACTTTAAAAAACGCCGTGTCAAAAAAATCACTGATCATAAGCGCATGAAACTGTGCCGCAATATTGGAAAACTCAAAAATCAAATCATGGTAAATATTCCGTTTTAAATGACTTTAGGACTTACCTACGGTTGTTAAAACGTTGGGGAAAATAGGTACCTACCTAAATAAACGCAATAAATACCCTTTATTAGTGCTTATAATTAAAAGATGGCAGTTTTCACTTATTCTTGTTTTTTATTGCTCAAAATCGCAGAGGCTACAAGCGGGGCATCGTCTATGCTGTTTCCTGCCTCTGCGGGTTTCTGAGTTAGTTTCCAACTGTTTGTAATATGAACGAGATCGAGATTTCGATCTGGCTTCCGATCTAGGGAGAGAAAAAAAACAATATATTAGTAAATATTTATAATAAAATATCTAGGCTCCATAAAAGTTAAACAATGAAAAAATATATATACAAAGGCGAAGTTATCCCTATACTAACTAAACTTAGAGGCCTCCGGAGGGACGAATTCTTCATACAAACGTAATACCAAAATGATTTCCAATTCAAGCATATTTCCACTATAATATTGTATTATTTGTATTTAAATAGTAATTATCTAGGTTCCTAAATAGTTTTTTTTTTTCAAAATACTTGCCTAAAATTAAATGAAAGCAAATCGCATTTTGCACATTTTTATGCGAAAATGGACAAGTTTTCTTGCTATTTGTTTTGTATTAAAAACATCAATATCTTACGTGTTATTTATTAAGGAACATAGCTTATATTGTCTAGTTACAGAATAACAATACTTTGTGAAGAATACAAAAAGTTTTCAGTCTTAATTTTTGGTATTACGGAACAAACCAAATTTTAAACGGCTAATATTGCTATTGCGCACGCATGGGGCGCGGCGGCGGCGCAAGGGTTAAACAGGGACAGCGATATTCGGAGCGATTTTTGCAAGCGAGGGTCGCCGGGCCCTTAAGTTCGCCTTTGTATACATTTTCTAGAATAGGTACGTTTTGTGCTATGGTTTTCGTGCAAGAAGTATAAATAAATAAATAGGTAAAGATCTTACAAAAGATTTGATTATCCGTAACAAACTTAAAGAATATCGTTGTCGAATTTTTAAATGATAAATCTAAACTATAACTGTTTGGCTGCCTGAATTATTAAGTGACATATAGTACCCTACCTTCCGTGTTATTAATGAAATTAGTTTGATTCTTGTGCACATATAAATTATCCGATTACTACGTTACCTACTATAAATACTAGTTAGGTACTATTGTTCTTATTTATAAACTAGCGGACCTTCCCGGCTTCGCACGGTTTTAGTACGGAACCCTAACTTTTTTGAAAATATAATATAGCCTACATATGTTTACCGGGGATAGTGTAGCTTCCCAACTGTGAAAGAATTTTTCAAATCGGTCCAGTAGTTTCGGAGCCTATTCAGTACAATGTACAAATAAAAAATCAAACCTTTCCTCTTTATAATATTAGTATAGATAAATTGTTGCGCCCCCTTATTAGGTACTAGCGGACCTTCCCGGCTTCGCACGGTTTTAGTACGGATCCTTAACTTTTTTGAAAATATAATATAGCCTATGTTCACCGGGGATAGTGTAGCTTCCCAACGGTGAATTTTTTTTTCAAATCGGTCCAGTAGTTTCGGAGCCTATTCATTACAAAAAATCAAACCTTTCCTCTTTATAATATTAGTATAGAAGTAGGTACCTACCTCTAAGCTTTAAAATCATTAAAATCGGCTTATTCCGTATAAATAAATAATGCTGGAAAATTCACACAGCATTATCTAGCCCCATGGTAAGCAGAGCTTGTGTTATGGGTACGAGATAACTGATATACATAATACAATACATTACATAGATAGATATTTTTTATTATACATAGAAAACGATCAGAACACCCGTAACAAATATCTGCAGATCGTACACACAATTGTTCCGAGGCGGGAATCGAACCCGCAACCTCCTGCGTCGCAGGCGGACCTTCGCCCACCGCGCCATATCGGTCGTCATAATAATATTGAATAGCATTTTGTTTTTATTTCGCCCGATTCGTCCCACTGCTGGGCAAAGGCCTCCCCCAAATCTTTCCACTCAGTGCGGTCACGCGCGACCTCCCACCAATCTCAATATAATTTTAAAATAAATATTAATGTATTTTAAAAAGATTGTGATTCACCTGGATCTAGAACGAGATGGTCTTCCTTGACTGGTTATCTCTCCTTTGGTTATTACATGCCAGTACTGGTAGATGATATACGCCGTTGTCAAGATAACTGCTACCTGCTGACAAAAATAAACATTTCACAACATTGTACACTATTTATTTATTATTATTTATTTTAAGCTGTTATTGTCCTATTTTTAACCTTATTATTGTTTAGAGACCTCTAGTGTCTAGATAGATAGATAGATAGATAATTCTTTATTGCACACTAAGTATAAAATGATATGTATAATAAAACTTAAAAAAACTAGATATGTCTAGATAAACCTATGTTAGGATTTAAGATAGGTACTATAAACAAAATGTAACAAATTTGTATCAATAAGTAAATATATCTATCTATATCTATCTACTGCTGGGCAAAGGCCTCCCTTTTCTCCTTCTACTCCTCGCGATCCAACGCTGCAACAGGCCATGATGGAAGATGTACCTCGAGCTCGTCGCGCCATCTCATCCTGGGTCTTCCACGTCGCCTCTCAGCGTTGGGTGGGCTCTCCACTCTGTGGTGGTCTTTGCCCACTATAATAATAATAATTATGCACTAGTCCTACTAATATTATAAACGCGAAAGTTTGTAAGTATGGATGGAAGGATGGATGTTTGTTACTCTTTTTTTTTTTTTTTTCACGCAAAACCTACTGGATGGATTTTAATGAAACTTCACAATAATATAGCTTACATAACACATAGGCATAAAGATATATAGTATATTATCCAAAATATCTATCATCACGCGGGTGAAACCGCAGGGCGCAGCTGGTAATAATATAATATTGATCTCTACACCTGGCGGATACCATCTTTGGGTGTATCATATTGTGCACCCGAGGATGATACCCGCTATGTGTAGCCATCGCCTTTAGATTAACTCTCTCAAAGGGCCCTGTGCTTTTGGCTTCAGCCCCATGCAAGCCTTCCAAACGACCGGGATCATGATAATGAGATATATAATAATAAGTTGGATCAAGGGCCAGATCCAAAAGGCGGTACTCTTGGAGTCGGCACGTATCGTCAGGAAGTTCCTCGCTCTGCAGCCCTAGTCACCGGTCGCTTGACTCTAGCGAGCGGTCGGTGATCTACCGTTTTGATATATTGTTACTGTAGTTTTTTAATATTATTGTATTTTCTATAGAAAAAAATGTATTTGATACGAGAATTTTAAATAAATGAGTGAATAATAATAAAATAATAATAAAACCACTGTAAAAAAATAAATCAATAAAAATAAATAATGCTGGACAATTCACACAGTATTATCTAGCCCCATGGTAAGCAGAGCTTGTGTTATGGGTACTAGATAACTGATATACATAATACAATACATTACATAGAGTTTTTTTTTTATTATAGGTACATAGAAAACGACCAGAACACCCTGAACAAATATCTGCAGATCGTACACACAATTGTTCCGAGGCGGGAATCGAACCCGCAACCTCCTTCGACGCAACGCGCCACAGAGGTCGTCTACTATAACTATAGATACCTACAGCGATGACATATAACTACTTCCTGGCAAAATGTCATTATGTTCAGCTCAGCCGTTTGGGCGTGAAAGAGTTACAAACAGGCAGATCTACGATCTACTCGTATATAATGATTATAATCATAACATAGTACTAAGTTAGGCATCTTCCTGAAGTCTTTCTCAGATCGGCATCCCAATTGGCCGCAGGGCGTCCTACACTACGTTTGCCGTGTCGTGGTCTCCATTCAAGAACACGTGTCCCCTAGCGATTGTCGGTTCTTAGCGAGATATGGCTCATAGCCACTTCAGAATTTTTTGAGGAATGTAAAGTATTTTTAGAGATGCCTTTGTTCACATAAAATAGATTCTAAAACCAAGAATAATTTATTTATTTATTGAGGAATAACAAACGACTACATTTAACTATACATTTGTGTTAGTAGTTTTGTCTATGTAAAGTTGAGCGGTATTCAAAATGTAGCCCACAACGCTATCCACATATGAGTTAAATTGTTTAGAGTTTCAAATAATGAAAGAACTTTAATTGTGTTGACGATTTTAGAACCTTATAACTTAACGATGTACAAACCTTAGACATTAAGAATGTTGATTTATTTTTTACCTTAAGCATTGTAGTTTGATCTTGTATAGCATTGGATAATGTGTGTTAAAATAAGCCGCAAGTACTTATGTAATGTACTGTATTTGTTAACTATTATGTGCATTTTATGATGTATGTTATTAATTCCTTATAAAGGGTAGCAAATACCTGTTATTATGTGTATTTTCGTTGATTAATTTGTAAACTTTAGCAATTAAGTCAACTCATTGCTGTTACCTTACCATATAATACAAAATTTGAATAAAGGCTTAAGCCCCGCCCACTCAAGGTCATCTCACCTGCAAAATACTATAAATATAGCGCCCTCGCACGCACAAATTAAGTGCAAATTACGACGTCAACAAGTAAACATCGAAGGCAAGTGAGATTTCCTGGGAAGGCGCTGCTCTTCTCTTCGAACAACGAGTGTTTTCATTGAAGAACCCCACCCCCTTTGGCTGCAAGGTGGTCACGAAGCCCAGCATCCTAGGCAGGATAGTATCGGGTCCCTAAGGTAGTTTCTTACACACGGAGGGACCCCACAGGCTGAAGAAAACCCCTACAAATTGCGATTCACCTATTTCGAACATCTAATTCGAATCGAACAATTGTGCCCATTTGGACAATCATTTTGTTAATCACAACAAAAACTGACCATTTGCTGCGGGCGCTGTTCTCACAAAGGATTTGTCGACGACACCACTAATGAAGTGTTTTTGCCCTGATATTATATTTCGTTTACCACAATCTATACTAATAAGAGGAAATGTTGTTTATTTGTTTGTATTGAATAGGCACCCAAACTACTGGACCGATTTAAAAATTCTTCCATCATTGGGAAGCTACACTATCCCCGGTGAATATAGGCTATATTATATTTTCAAAAAAAGTTAGGGATCCGTAGTAAAACTCCAATAATGTAACCCATAGTGTAAAAAAATCACCTAATAAAGTGAAATTCGAGTTTAACGCGGGTGAAACCGCGGGGAACAGCTTGTATTAAATAAAAAAAGAACTTAACAATTTTTTTATTTAACTTGAACGAAAAATCAAGTGGTTTTTTAAGGCGTGAAGGATACAACATACAAACAACACTTTCGCATTTAGGTATAATGTTAGTTAGGGCATAGATGAAGGAAATAGGATATCGCTGACTGTCGATAAATAAAATAATAATGCTGGACAATTCACACAGCGTTATCTAGCCCCATGGTAAGCAGAGCTTGTGTTATGGGTATTAGATAACTGATATACATAATACAAGAAATAATAATAATATAGAATACATTTTATGCTGACGAGCGATGTGGCGCGGTGGGCGAAGGTCCGCCTGCGACGCAGGAGGTTGCGGGTTCGATTCCCGCCTCGGAACAATTGTGTGTACGATCTGCAGATATTTGTTCGCGGTGTTCTGGTCGTTTTCTATGTATAATAAAAAATATCTATATATGTAATGTTTTGTATTATGTATATCAGTTATCTAGTACCCATAACACAAGCTCTGCTAACCATGGGGCTAGATAATGCTGTGTGAATTGTCCAGCATTATTTATTTATTTATTATTATGCTGATTGCGGAGCGCGCCAAGATCCTTTGATTTGTGCACGAGAAACCGACACTAGTCGACTTGCGAACCAACTACCAACATGCGCCAAGTAGGTTTCTACACGTTGGCACAACGCCTTGGCCCAAAGCCTTGGTCCAACGCATTGGCCCAACGTGTACAGTGCAGCGACAGTAAAGTAAAATGACTAAAATGCAAGGTTAATTTCCTTAACACGTTGACTGCGATTTTTTTTCGACGACTGCGATCTTTTTTTTAACCTAAAAAATTCGTTCTGCCGCTCTACACAGCGGTTATGTTGCGCCGCACATGCGTTTCCTTCGAAAAATATTACGGCTGTGCTGAGTCACAAAGATCTGTATTTTCTCAGCCGCTGCGCTAGTGTGGATTTACGCATATTAGTCACTTGTAGAAAACACATACCGTGTGATTTCAGCACTCAAAGTGTTAATTGTCCCGGACAATAGGGCCAAATTAACCTTTGTTCTGTGTTAATGTTGTTTGCTATGATACTATACAAAACAATTACGCTAATGGAAAAATACCTAATTGTATACTCGCGTTCTGTAATTTGTGGACCAACTCGTTATTCTTTTAGCTACAACTCTATGAATGGTTTACGTCCTAATCAGGGAACATTTCTATAAAAAATAGACTTTTAAAATGAATAAATTGTTTTAAAAAAAAGCTTGGAACGAGTTTTGCTCCAACTCAATCTACCAATTTACAGATAAGCAAATCAAATGTACTAGACACATAAGTTATGAACCCACTAGTGGTTTCTTTTTCACTTCTTCCACTGGTGGACAAAAAATTGAAGTGAACATTAAAATAATGTTATTTGATAATAATGAATAGTATAAAATATGACCTGTCTAAATCCTTATTTGTAGTTTTGTTCAAATTTTTACATCTCTTCTAATGTAGGAATTAGGTAACGTTATAAATTTTAAACTACTTAATTTTAAACTAGTGTCTGCCTGCGGCTTCACACGCGTTGTTTGTGTGGAAACTTTCAAAGCTTATTTCTATCCCATGGGAACATGTTTTATGGGAATTAAAAGTAACACATGTTTGATTCCAGGTTTATTATTCCAGGCATATTATATGTATTATATTATATTCCAGCTAAATCTATGCCAAATATCAGCCGAATTCATTCAGAAGCTTTGGTGTGTAGTAACAAACATCCATCCATACATCTAAACTTTAGTTTTTATAATATTAATGTGATAAATTAATTCTACGCACCCAACCAAACGTAGATAGATAATTTGTGGTCTTTAATGGAGGTTCTTCCTGCAATAATCAATACATGTTTATTTAATTTGTCTCTGTACTGTATACTTACCTACAGTATAAATAAATAAATAAATAATGCTGGACAATTCACACAGCATTATCTAGCCCCATGGTAAGCAGAGCTTGTGTTATGTGTACTAGATAACTGATATACGTAATACAATACATTACATAGATATCAATTTTTTATTATACATAGAAAACGACCAGAACACGCCAAACAAATATCTGCAGAATTACATACATTTGTTCCGAGGCGGGAATCGAACCCGCAACCTCCTGCGTCGCAGGCGGATCTTCGCCCACCGCGCCACATCGGTCGTCAAATATGTTTGATTATATTACAAAAAAAACTGCCACCTACTAGCGTGAAATTCACTTAGGGTCTTAGGGTTAAAACTTTTGAAACTATCATGGTTATTAACACTACAGTCATTTAAACCGGGATATTTACCATGATTTGATTTTCATGGTGCATGAAACTGTGCCGAAATATTGGAAAACTCAAAAATCAAATCATGGTAAATACCCCGTTTTAAATGACTTTAGTCTTATAATAGTTAACTACATAAATGTAATGACGCCATGGTAAGTGGTCCACAAATTAAGGAACTTGAGTACTATAGAAACACCCACAGCTTTTATGTGGGTAGGTATAAAAAGTGATTCCTGCTAGGTAGGTCAGCACAATGTTTAGCTAGCAATCAATGGTTTAGTTTCTTTCAGAATATTACGCTTGAGGTGTATGAAACTCTAGTTTTCAGTAAAACATAGCCTAGCTAAAATATATTCTCAATGGCGAAAAAAAGGGAAAAGAAAAAGCGAAAACGCACCGCAATATTGAGCTGCCTGATTTTTACGAAATCCACTATGGAGTCAATAATAGAATCCATTGCTCCAGTCTGGGGTTTTTACTCGGATTTCTGTTCAGAAACAACCCTACACGGCCTCCGGCATACTGTGGAGCTAAAGCTACACTTCTTAGAAAGGTAAATTTATTTATAATTGCAAAATAATTTGCAGGGACACACAGAAATTTTTACGGCATTGATGACAATGTCAGAAATGACAGATGTAGTTATTGTATTCTCTTTGGACAGATGTTTGGTGATTGATGTTCGAATTTTGAAATTTATGAAAGAGGAATAATAGAAACAGGTTGCATGTTTTCTATCCTACTAGTAGAGGAAGGGTGAGAGGAGAGGTCTACTTTGAAATACGAACGAAAATGACGGATGACGTCGTCGGATCGCACAACACGATGGACGGTCCATCTGTTCTTGGGGTTTAAGGGGACTCCCAACATCTTCTCTCCCAAGCCAAGCTAACCAGCACGTGGTACACCTTCCTAGATAACGAAATAGGCTCTGGTGAAAACATCAAACAATCTTCATAATTTTAAAACTCATATAATTTACTAATATTTTCTATTACTTGACACTGCACTGGCAGAAATTGTCCAACCAGACACATAATATTGCCATCATTCATTATGATCACGCTCCGTTCTTACGGCGACCTTACTTCGAAAATATTACTGACAGTTATTTCTTAGAGATCAATTTATAGATCCGATATGAAAGGTGTCTGAAGTTGCAAATAAAGACTTTATCTTTATGTATCTATCTAAAGGTGTCATCTAGTGACGGGCCCGAAGCCAATCTGGTGTAAAATTGTTCGTTCCGTGCGATCGACGTCATCCGTCCAATTCGTTCGTTTTTCAAAGTAGACTACAGCTCTCTTCATTTTCAACACCTTTATTGCGATCACCAATACTACCAAGCGTGGTGCATCCCGCTCGGTGGTCTCCACTGAAGCTAAGCTAAGCGGAGGCAAGATGTCTGAATTACGACGTTCTATTGAAGACATTTCAAACGGGATATTTACCATGATTTGATTTTTGAGTTTTCCAATATTTCGGCACAGTTTCATGCGCCATGGAACTGTGCCGAAATATCTGACTGATTATAGTAAATATCCCTTTTAAATGATTTTAATAACCATGATAGTTTCAAGAGTTTGATGTTTTATTGGTTGTTAACACATAATATCGGGGTCCTATGTTGCCCAGACTCTCATGAGACTGGTGTTCTCATGGGCTCCATGACATCGAAATACATACACTAATATTGCAATATTACACACATACATACATATATATCATAATAAGAAAAGAAAAAGACATTCTTTGTTAAAACTAGATTTAATTAGATTCTAAGCTAGATCGCAATTAGATGTAGAATCTTAATTTTGTTTCTGTATTAAATTAGCAAATAAGTCTGTAATGTATTATGTAATGTCTGTTATAGAAGAGCGAGACCTTCTAACACAAGTACTTATACTTAAATGAAGGTCTCCACTACGGTGTAAAAATTGTTGTAAAACTGTTACAGAAATAAATTTTATTTTATTTATTTTATTTATTTTATTTATTTTATTTATTTTATTTATTTTATTTATTTTATTTATTTTATTTATTTTATTTATTTTATTTATTTTATTTATTTTATTTATTTTATTTATTTTATTTATTTTATTTATTTTATTTATTTTATTTATTTTATTTATTTTATTTATTTTATTTATTTTATTTATTTTATTTATTTTATTTATTTTATTTATTTTATTTATTTTATTTATTTTATTTATTTTATTTATTTTATTTATTTTATTTATTTTATTTATTTTATTTGTTTTATTTATTTTATTTATTTTATTTATTTTAACACATTTCTTCTTCTCTGTGCTTTGAAGGAGTCCCGCTCTAATAAGGTTCTAACTTCTAGATTGCTGTGGATCGTCCTGTCCATCAGCGCGTTCGCCGGTGCAGTGTTCTGCGCTCTCAGTCAGTTCTCGCGCTACAGCCAGGAGCCCGTGGTCGTCTCTCTGCAAAGGTATTAGGGAAAAAATAGGATTTAGGTAAGTAGGTTAGGGTACCTAACCTACTTAAACCCGTTAGGTTTATAGAGAACTAGGTGCGCTCCGCGGATTCGCCCGCGTGGTGATAGATATTTTGGATAATATACAATATATTTTTATGAATTGTAGCCTATGTGTTATTCTGATATGTAAGCTATATTATTGTGAAGTTTCATGAAAATCCATTCAGTAGTTTTTTCCTTTTTTTTCCTATCTGAGTGGCTGTTTCGACGCTTTGTGTCTCTCTGCAAAGGTATTGGGTTTCTTCTCGTTGAGGGCACTTTATGGTTAAGTTTGTAAATAATCTATCAACAAAACTCCTTTGTAAAAATTCTTAAATCGTTTGTAGGCTTAATACAAAATAGTTTAAATTTAATCTTTTGTCTATTTCTTATTTCATTTCGTTTATGCACATGTACCCACTTCTCTCTTCTCTTTGTCTCTCTCTCCCAATAAGGTTTGCTGGAAGAGAACTCTTTTTAGGGTTAAGTTCGCCTTTGTGTAAATTTTCTAGAATAAGTTTTGTGTTATTTTATTTTCGTGCAAGAAGTATAAATAAATAAATAAATAAATAAATATCAGATTATCTAGACGATAAAAGCTTGAGACGAGTTTTGCTCCAACTCAATACTAACTATTTAACAAAGTGAAGGTTTCTTGTTCGCTTCTTTACTTTGCCTCAAAAAGATTGAATTGAACAAAAAATCTAAGTTATCACTTTATTTCTTTAGTTTTAATTATACAATGAAATTTGTGTCAAGAGGTCTAATAAAATAAATAAAATAAAAAAGCCGTTTATTCCATAACCTTAATAGTAAAGTAATCAGTAAAAGTGCAAAATGATTAATATGTAAAAAATAATAATAGCTTCTATACTTAGATTATATTTTTATATTCCTTATTTACATATGTCAAATCATATTAAATTAAAAATGTCATTAGTTAGATTTTCTTAACATGATTTCAAATATTAATGTAATTGCATGCATTAAGTTTCATGTTTAATTGTTAAACATATACGATATATTAAAATTTTAATTTGACATATATCGTATTATTTTTTTCTAAAATTAATTAATTTATTCTAAAATTAAACTTTAAGTAGGTAATCTGAGCCGCACTTAATGTTTAGGTAAGTAAAGAGACACACCGGCGCGTGGCAAAGGTTTCGTTACGACTGTTTTTATGGTAAACTCAATAAAACAAGTAAATCTGCTGTTTGAGCGATATTGGCTTGTACAGTCCAATATCGCTCAAACAGTATACCTGCTTACCTAAATCATTTTTTTTTCTATCTCAGTGGCAGTTCTAGCTCATTGGGGTGTCCGAAAACCCCATAACACACAAGTAATTAATAAATACTTCCGATTCGTAGAGATTGCTACGCAGGCTGCCCCGTAGCGTCTCGTAGCTCCTGCTACGGCGGGAACTTCGTAGTATGCAAGAAACTTCAAATATTTGTAGAGGGTGCTACGCGGGCTGCCCCATAGCGTCTCGTAGCTCCTGCTACGGCGGGAACTTCGTAGTATGCAAGAAACTTCAAATATTTGAAGAGGATGCTACGCGGGCTGCCTCGAAGCGTCTCGTAGCTCCTGCTACGACGGGAACTTCGTAGCATGCAAGAGACTTCAACGCGCATCTTGTCTGATGCTACGCTCCCGTAGCAGCTGCTATGACCAGGGCTTTGAATATCGGTATTTTCAAGTACCGGTACGTCTGACCTTGACGTGGTATCGATACCATCATTGATATCGATATAAATTTTACCGTTATTTTTTAGTAGCGATACTTGTAAGTACTTCATTGGTATCGGTACTAAACTATCGGTATTTTCAATAAGTATCGGTATAATTACCAATATTATGCACGTAAAGTATCGATACCAACAAAGTTGACAAGCACGCGCGAGCCCCTGCCCCGGTACGCTAGCACTGGAGGGCTGGCGACGTCGCGAGAACCGCTTTGAGTACCTCTACTTTTGACAAAGTATCAATACTTGAATTTATCGAAATAAAAATAGCATAATAACCGCTATAGTACCGGTATTACCGGTACCGGTAGCAAAGCCTGGCTATGACAGAAAATTCGTAGTTGCGTAGCATAGAAAAGATTTCAAAGCGCAACTAATTCTTGCTACGTGGGCTGCCGTAGCACCAATTGGCATTCTAGAGATTACGCTGTTTGGCCAGTGTGTATTTAATATTTAACAATTCTGGAAATTAGTAAATAAGTGAAAATATGTTACATGAAACATGTTATCTGTTATCAATTAACTATATAATTCTTTCATGGTTCTCTAAATTCTTCGTTTCAGGGATTACCGCCGCTGGCAGACCACTTTCCCGGCCGTGACCGCTTGCTTCCTCGAGAGAATCAACCCCGAGAAGGCGAAGGAAGCTATTGAAAAGTATGGAATGTGAAATATGCTCTATAAATATATCTAACTTATTATCCTGCGACGCAGGAGGTTGCGGGTTCGATTCCCGCCTCGGAACAAATGTGTGTACGATCTGCAGATAGTTTATTTCGGGTGTTCTGGTCGTTTTCTATGTATAATAAAAAATATCTATCTATGTGATGTATTGTATTATGTATATCAGTTATCTAGTACCCATAACACAAGCTCTGCTTACCATGGGGCTAGATAATGCTGTGTGAATTGTCCAGCATTATTATTATTATTTATTGTTACGCGTTTCGGCAGCGCCGTTGGAGCGCGCGCGTTCGGCGATGTACATTATGTTGCAGTAGTTACGTTTCATATTCGCGCACTTGTGCAGCGCCGTTCCGTAAACGCTTATCAGTAAACGTTAAAAGCGCGTAGTTAAAATTAATTTCTAAGAATAGTTTCATTCATTGTTTAGTAAGTTGCAATGGCTACTGTAAACTTACGATACAAGTTGGACATTCAATCGATGTAAAATAACTAGTTGAGCTAAGTTAGATTCACTCAGCTGGCTCGTTCCAAATGTAAATAAAACAATATTAGTTAGCCCCAACAATGGGCGCGCGCATATTTTCCGAGAGAATACAGAGCATTTGATAAAGCACGTCAATTTCGAATGGCATCTTGCACCCGTGATTTATAAAACCTATTGGGAGTTCTTCATCAACATACATGAAACAGCTCTCCGAATTGGGTGTTCTGCATCGCGAAGTGATGCAGAACACCCTTCTAGCGCGATGCTCAGCGCGTGTCCAGCGGCGTGACTATAAAACCGGCCTCTTTCTTAATTTATTTATTAACTAGCTGACCTTCCCGGCTTCGCACGGTTTTAGTACGGATCCCTAACTTTTTTGAAAATATAATATAGACTATGTTCACCACGGATAGTATAGCTTCCCAACGGTAAAAGAATTTTTCGCATCGGTTCAGTACTTTCAGAGTTTATTCATTACAAACAAACAAACAAAAAATCAAACCGTTTCTCTTTATAATTATAGTATAGATCGTCTTTATCTATAATATATTATATAGTATAGATAAAGACTAGCACGAATATATTAATTAATCCTTAACCACCTAACGACGGACACATTGACTCCAGAGATTTACGACTATGGCCCACCTCTTGACCGAAGCCTTCGACCAAGGATTTTTGCCACAGGTTTTTGAAATAGCTCTTTTCAGGCATTGGAACGTAACCGAAGAATCCGACCCGGACCGATTCCAGTACTACACAGAGTTTCTAGAACTAGTCACCGATGTATCCTTCCGAGAGAACCTGCAGAACTTCTGGAAGTACCAGGATGACGTCACCGTGGGGGGTATAAACCTTCTCCAGCTGGCTTTGAGCGTGCATCCTGTGGAAGAGCTGAGTGTTAGGATGTCGCATACAGATAAAGAGGTACCTATTAAACCTCCTATGTTGAGATATTTTCATGATGAGATGTATTCATTTATTTTTATTTTTTAATATTAAATTTGATATAGGATTTTGTTTGTCTGGATTTTTTTATGAATTATATAATACTAAAAAATAATTAAGAATGAATATTGGTACTTACTATTTATTTATTTATGTATTTAAGTAGTGTATTATTTATTTTGCGATTTGTAATATTTATTATTTGTTTTTTAGTATTCTTATTTAGATTACCTGTGGTACTCCCCTGCCTTTTCTTAAATTCATATCATTCTTTCCATCCAAAGGTTGCCTGGAAGAGATCGCTTCTAAGCGATAAGGCCGCCCTTTGTACCTGTCGCATATAATGTATTTTTGTAATGATTAATTTGATTATGGTGTACAATCAAGAATTTTTGTATTGTATTGTATTGTATTGTAATACTAGCTGCGCCCCCGCGGCTGCACCCGCGTGGAAATCTATGTGTCAAATGGTTTATTAACCTTCCTCTTGAATCAGTATCTATTTAAAAAAACGTATGAAAATCCAAAAAGCTTATTACAAAATATCAGATTACTTAGAAGATAAAAAAGCTTGGAACGAGTTTTGCTCCAACTCAAAATCTACCAACTTACAGATAAGCAAATCAAATGTACTAGACACATAAGTTATGAACATACTATCGGTTTCTTCTCACTTCTTCCACTGGTGGACAAACAATTTAAGTGAACTATAAAACAATTTAATAGTATAAAATATGACCAGTCTAAGTGCGTATTTGTAAGCTTAAAGAAATAAAAACTTTTCATTTTCATTTTTCATTTTCTGATGAGTAGTTTTATATGTATTAAGCATATGTACATTTGCGTAGTTTAGATAAGCGTAATGTGGGAGGTCTGATTTGACCGAATAGACGCGACTGATGATAGGCTCGACGCATTTTCCGTTAGATATGTACCGAAAATGTTTTAATTTTTGAATTTGAACCGTTTGCAGGTGACCTGGCATGCTGTTATGACAGAAATGGGCATGTGCCTCTCCATAAATTCGGAATATGCGGAGTACCAAGATATGAATGATGCGGAGTGGACTCAAGAGGAACTGCTGAGCTGCCACTATCTGAGTGGGCAGTGCTATGTGCGGATCGACTCTATTGATAATGCTGTTAGGGTGAGTTCTGTCTGCTTTCATCATCAGCCTTTGTTAGTCCACTGCCGGACATAGGCCTCCCCCAATGAGCGCCATAGCGCCCTGTCTTCAGCTTGCCGCATCCAGCATCTATCTGCAGTCTTTTTTAAGTCGTCATCCCACGGTCGGAGGGCGTCCTACACTATGTTTACTGAGTCGCGTCTCCACTCAAGAACACGTTTGCCCTTGCGGTTGTCGGTTCTTTGCGAAATGTGGCCGGCCCACTGCCACTTCAGCTTTCTGAAATCCCACGACCAAAGATACATTGAAAAGAAATTGTGAACACTGAATGTTATCTTTTCAGTTCTTCATCCACTCTCCGTTCGAGATAGCGACGGCTGTGTCCAATCCCACCGGTGAGATAGCACCCGGGGAGGAACTTATTATTGACTTCAAGGTAAATTCCAGAAAAACCTAGAAAGAACGGAACATTTGTCATGAAATACAGTTTTTTTTAAGACTTCAAAAAAGATGATACAATAGAAAAAAAGGATGTTCAAGTTCAAGTTCGAGTTCGATGGAATGCTTTGAATAAATAAATAAATAAATGTTTTGTTTGAGCAACGCTACAAAATTTCAAAAAATCTACCAAAGAACAGCCCAAAGTTTTCCAACGATTAGGTTTTTCTAAATGTTTCATTTTGCGACATATACAATTCTTTATAAAAATCTCGTAAAACTAGGTTAGAACAACACTTATTAGCTGAGAAAATTCATTGCCTTTTGTTTTTGCCCCGCACTATCCTAGCAGGTGGAGGGGCATTTCATCCGCCTCCTCGCAGAATCTGCAGGATTATGTGTAGTTAATCGGTAACCGGAAAGTGTTTGATGACAAAGCTTTAGCATGACCTACCAAGACACAGTGAACGGAGATAAAACAGCCAAGATATAGATAAAATAATTGATATACTCTCACTGTTTCTGATCTGACATTAATTTGTGATTGTTTTATTAGATTAAAAACTTATTGTTATCCAAAACATATATTATTTAATTTAACTACTTGTTTCAAAATGATTTTCCTATATTAATTAATTTTATAAATATGATTGTTTAGAATTTAGCTAACATCTAACAAGAAAGAACCCAAAAATTGTTGTGCCCTGACAGGGTTTTTATTCATTGTGTACTACCTACTAAGATACTACCTGTATGCATGAAATCACAATAAATGAATATGTATATGTTTTAATTCCATAGGCAGTAGAGATCCAGGCAGCAACAAGTGTGAGAGCTCTGACCACAGAACAAAGACGGTGCCGGTACCACGACGAGTGGATCAGCCCTTCTATCAAGGTTCAGGAAAACTACGCCGAGTCTTCTATTCAAAGCCTACTGCCAATCGTTCTATACGGGCAGCCTTTGGGCTAGCTTTACTAAAAGATCGCTCAGCGCTCTGCGTGTACAGTATAATAACGCCTTCAGGATGTTGTTGGGATTGCCCCGCTTCTGCAGTGCATCCTCCATGTTTGCTGAAGCCCAGATTGATTGCTTTCACGCCATCATCCGCAAGAAAACAGCCTCGTTGCTGCGCAGAACATGGAGCAGTACCAACTCCATCCTGCAGGTTGTGGGCAGCAAGTTTGCCTCGCCCACCATGCAGACATTCAACAGAGTCCTCACTCACTAGACTCCATGGGTTGGGTGGTCTGTTGAATGACTGCTGCAAATCTAATTTTAATTTAATTTAAATTCTTATGTTTTATTTTTGTAATTTGTATGTTTGTGGACAACCTGTCTGAATAAAGAAACTTTTTATTTATTTAATTTAATTTAATTATATTTTTTATTTATTTTAGTCATCCATACCGACGACCGGCAACCTCTGTGGCGCGGTGGGCGAAGGTCCGCCTGCGACGCAGAATAATCAAAATGAAAATCAAAAAAGTTTATATCTTGAGGCTTACAAATAAGTACTTAGACAAGTCATATTTTATACTACCTATTCATTATTATCGAACAACAATATTTTAATGTTCACTTAAATTTTTTAGCAATAAATTCATTGGTATAAATGTACAAGTCAAAAAATAGTTAAAAGAAATAATTAAACATTATCTAAGAAATTTAGCATAACCGTCTACAGTGTAGACGTCGAGAAGGTCGTCGAGGAGGCGTTCTACAGTGTAGACTCTACACTACACTGTAGAACGCCTTCTCGACGAGCCACGATTTAAGTCTCAGTTTAAATGTAGGGAGACTAGGTGCTGTGACTACCTGATCCGGCAGGTTGTTGCACAACACGCTCCGACTTAGCCAGTCTGTTTGTTTCCGTAGATAGCTTGCCAGCTCCACAGAAGGTCGCGGGTTCAATTCCCGCCTCGGGACAAATGTTTGTACGATCTGCAAGAATTTGCTCCGGGTGTTCATGTCGTTTTCTATGTATAATAAAAAATATATATCTATGTAATGTATTACATTAAATATATCAGTTATTTATTACCCATAACATAAGTTCTGCTTAGCTTGAGGCTAGATAATGCTGTGTGAATTGTCCAGCATTATTTATTCTTTTTTTTTTTTTTTTTTTTTTTTGAATAATGTTAGGAGTATAACATACCTCGTCGTCATTTCCCTTGATGTCGATGATAATGCGCGCGTTGTTAGCCAGCAAGTAATCCAGCGCCTCGCTGAGGCTAGATAATGCTGCGTGGATTACCGTGGTTATCCAGCAATACATATTTATTTATTTGATTTTAGGGCTTATAGTCGCACACCAGAACACCCGGAACAATTATCACAGACAAAGAACAGATTGTACAGACTTTCTCTCATTCTGCGACACAGTTTCAAACACGACAGAGGTCTTATACTACTGTAGATGACATCGTTTTTCAACTGTTTCTGTTCCATGTCATGTACCAAAATACGATTTGTTATTTACATTTGTCTCGAGGCGGGAATCGAAGCCGCAACCTCATGCGTCGTAGGCGGACCTTCACCGACCGCACCACAGAGTTAGTCAATAAGTTTCTTAGTTAGCCCGCATACTCCGTAATGTATTGTATAAATACATAACATGCTACTATACTTGTTAGACCAGTATATACGTTTGTTTTTAGTACAGCTGTTACTGTTTTTATTTTTCAGGCGTATAGTTTCGCACTCTGCCAAATGCACTGCAGAAGTCGGCTGGCTATCATGTTTTGCGGCTGCAGACCCTTCTTCCACGTCAAAGGAGGTGATTTTATAAACCACGACTTGATTTTTTTGGTTTTTAATTAGGTATATTCTACAGGCTGCGCCCCGCAGTTTCGCCCACGTGGAAATCTGTGTCAAATGCTTTATAAACATTCCTATTGAATCACTCTATCTTTAAAAAAACCGCATCAAAATCCGTTCCGTAGTTTTAAAGATCAAAGCATGCATCGGGAAGGGACAGACAGACAGCGGGAAGCGACTTTGTTTTATACCTACTATTAGTGAAGAAATGTTATTATCTTTCAGAGAGAAGAAATTGACTTGCTGGTCTACTTTCATTAAATATTTTAATTAAAATAGGTAGCTGTCACCTTATTTGGCAATTAGTACCTATGGCTACAATATTCCTGAGATTCTCTACGCTACGATAAAACCAGCAAATCTGTGGGCAGAAGTTAGTTATTTTTATAGTCTACAAAACCATCCAAGAATTTATAACTTACTAGCTGCTCCCCGCGGCTTCGCCCCCGTGGAAATCTATGTGTCAAATTGTTTAAATGATAAAAAGTATCCTATGTTAGACTCCTGGTTCTAAGCTACCTCTCCACCAATTTTCAGCTAAATCGGTCCAGCCGTTCTCGAGTTATAAGTGTTGTAACAAACACGACTTTCTTTTATATATATAGATAATATAACTGAACGATTTTGGAGGAACGCCATTTCCGCAGTAGAATTATGATTGGCAAGAGCTTATTGTCATCGGTATAATAATGGTGCTGTTGTGCTGTAGTAGTAAAAGTTTGGATTCTGGATTTTCTAAAAATGACTGTGAGTATTTTATTCTACTCGTCGATAGATGGCGCTAAGCTAGCAACTAACCCGGAAGGAGGTTCGACAGATTTGAACTTACTACGCCATAGTTTTCTAACCTCATTCATGAACAGCCTGAAAAAATATTTGTGATTATGAAAATTGAGAAACGTCATCTCGTGATCATGTCATAAAAAAATCCTAAAATAAAATTAACTAACGTTTCCATGAAATTTTTCTTTCGAAAATTCTGAATTTCGGATTCTCGTTTGGTTTTTGTGATTTCATAAAGAATTCCAGTTATCTGCTACCGTGAAACATAAAGAAATTTCTGTTATTCGTTGCCGAGAAACACAAATAATTTCAGTTTTCTGTTACTGTGTAATAATTTTCAAGATGGCGATGTCTGCGACGCGCATGGTATGGCGTGTATCGGGCGAAACGTTGAGATACTCATCAATATCCCCAAAAACCTCGCCAAATGCGACTGCCTTCCTCAATGCGCCGAAATCAACTATTACTCTCACACAAAAACGGTCGTTTTTCGGTAAGTATGCTCATTTTAATCGTGTTATGGTCATGAGTCCGCGCCACCACTGAAGTCTGATAGACGCGGCGCTACTTTCTTCGCAGAACTAAATGTTGTTGTTGTATGTACCTAATGTTGTTTAGTTCCCGCTTTGCCGTAAGAGTTCAGTGGTGGCGAGCACTATGTACCGTAGTAGGAGCCGCATCAATCATCATCATCAATGGCATAGGTACAGGTACATACTCCCACGATGGATGGGTTCATTTGGCGGCACTTACGTAGATAATTATGCTTTGCCATAAGTTTCAGACTACTATGAACCGTCAGCCGACGTATAAAACCTTTTTTCTCTCAACATGAACCAATCATCCGACTCCGAGGCACCTGGCTCGGCTGTTATGCGAGTTAACATGATGCCGCCCAAACTGCGTCTCCATCGCGACGTCATCTTCACGATTGAAGACCTATTTGGTGTGTTTTAGCAAGGAGTTGGGTGTTTTTAGCAAAGAGTTGGTTGTGTTTTTAGCAAGGAGTTGCTGTGTTTGTAACAACAAGCAAGTTGGTGTGTTAACAAGCAAGTTGGTGTGTTTTTTGTTTAATAGTGGTGAGTTTTTTCTGTGATTTTAAAGCACTGCACCGCCTTTATCTTTTTTAATTTTGCGCTTATAATAGAGCCTAGAAAACATTTCGCTAGGTACTAAGAAATATAGTCAAGTAGCAAGTAACGTAGCGTTTTAGTTACCTACTGGTTGGTTTCGTGATGAATTATGACTTGAAACTCGCATACTAGTGGTTAGTAGGCACCTATTTTTATTTTCTTTGGGTGGCTTGGGTATCACAGCGGCCATGATAGGTCTATTGTGATCACAAAAGTAGGTTGTATACACCTATCATGTGTTT
Source organism: Eupithecia abbreviata (assembly GCA_943735965.1). Classification (NCBI taxonomy): domain Eukaryota; kingdom Metazoa; phylum Arthropoda; class Insecta; order Lepidoptera; family Geometridae; genus Eupithecia; species Eupithecia abbreviata. The sequence goes on along the minus strand of OX031003.1, from coordinate 4,177,663 downwards.
ATTTATATTTAATGTTATATTTTAACGACCTTCAAGCATTTATGAAAGTACTATATTTTTTGCGCAGCATCCCTGGGTGGCACGACAGCGCTCTTCGTGGGTGCCAGCGTGCTAACAGTTGTGGAGACGGCTCTCTTCATTGTGCGTGCTGTGCTCGAAGCTGTGTATCGAAGAGTTTATAGGATACAATACAAGCCATAGGATTAAGTTGTACTGGCTTTAGAATTGCTTATTGTCTACTTACTACCTACCTATTTTATTTGTATATTCCTCTATCATAGTGATAGAGCTAAGCTCTGTTAGTTTACGTTTTAAAGTCGACTTTATTTTATATCCTTAATTTAGACTAGGTACTGTGGGTAGGAGTTATAACTTGGGTATTGTACAATTGAATGTGATTGTTCTGGAATAAAATGAAAATGGAATTGCCTACCTATTTTAATTTTTCCGTAATATTTTGTAGAATGTTGAACGCAATGATTCCTTGCGCGCTGGCAACACTAATTATTTTGGCTTTGTATCTTGAAAAAATGACATTGCACTTAGTGGTGTTCTCTTACAAGTTCTCAGTGCTAATTTGAGATAATTTTATTTTATATAGTATTGACGACGTAGCCATATACCTACCATGTTTTGGAGATAAGTATTTTTTCTCATTGCCGACTGAACATGAAGAAAGACGCGGTAGAGTACTCTATAAATAAATCTAAATATGCACGTGGTTTCATTCATACTGCTGGCTGATATTGTAATTACTAAACAAAACGCACAACTCAACAACATCACACATTTTTAGCACGACAACAACGCTGCTGGTAGAAACGCGAACATACCAAACGCAAAAGGCAAACAAACATTACCTCATCAGCTGTCAATGTCATAAACTAAAACTACGCCCCGCCCGCCTTATCATTACATTCATTACAAAATCGATGTTATTATTTTCTAGAAATCATGTTTTAGTACAATTTATAACATAAAACACTATCGAACGAACGACAAAATGTTACTAACGATACTAAAGATATTCCTAAACAGCGGGTACTACTCATTTTCATTCACATACAATTTATTTTCGTTGTTACACACAGTTTTACCTTTCGGACTCGATGTGGGTATGGTTGGTGTTGCGACCTATTTTCTGACGAGACTGAAGAAGCCTGATCAGCAAAATGTTGTCCATATCTTCGGGCCTGAGTCTGGGAGCAAGGAAAGTGAGCTACACCCAGAGAGAATCGTGCGTTGCATAGCCCATAGGGGCGCAGCACTTGATGCCCCTGAAAACACTATTGCGGCCTTCAAATATGTGAGTAAAACCTTTTTATAATTATATAAAGCATTGTAGATTACACTACAAAGGCGACAGGCTTTTAGGTCAACTGATCAGCAAGTTCTATAAATAATACCTACTCTATTAAATACCTAAACTTAGACAAGAACTAAGAGGAAAAAGCTGCTGCTTTGCTTATTGTATTCTTTTTACAGTTCAGTACTTAGTTAGTTGCTTAGTCTGTCTGTCTGTCAGTCAGTAGGCTGCAATGTCTAAGGTAGACAGTTGAAATTTTCACACATTTATTTCTTTCCATAGCTCATTTCTTTCTATGACAACATATAATAGAAATTTAATAAATATTATACCTAAAAGACATCCCATACAAAATACATATTTTTTTTTGGACTATTTTTGCTCTCTTTTTATATACATAACAGCATGCATAAATTTTTTTTTTAGTTAGGTAATATGAATGCATCAGTCAGGTGGGATAGTCATCAAAGTGGTGATATATGCACATTGCTTTCATGTATAGCCGTTTTATAAAATTAAAAACAGCAATTACAGAGGTATTGATTGATCTGTAAAGGAATAAGGGCTTTATAAACCTCATTTCTAAATATTTGTTCCTATGCTAAAGTCATTTAAAACGGGATATTTACCATGATTTGATTTTTGGGTTATCCAAAAATAGAATAATTCGATTTTTTTATTAGATTTTTGAGTTATTTTGAGTTTGATTTGATTTTTGTTAATGAATAAACAACCTTTTTTTTATTTAAATGACTTTAGTGTTGATAACCATGATAATTTCAAAAGTTTTATTTGTTCCTATGTCCTATGTTGTTTAAATGTCATCAATTTAGCCGTCACCTTGTCACCAAAACTAAAGTAATTTAAATAAAACAAAGGTTGTTTATTCATTAATTGTCCAGAAATTACACACTACAGTCTTTTACAATTTGACACCACTAAGAATGTTGCCATCCTATTAATATGAAAGGGATGGCCACATTTTGGTGCTGACAAATTAAGTTACGGTTTTAGCAACTTCTAAATTGACACTATAGTCAGGTCAAATTAGACCAAAAAATAACCCGAGGTCACTCCGCGAAGCCTGTGAAGATCCCAGGAGTATTCTGCGCTTCTGGACAGAGTTAGGCTGGTTAAACTAGCAAACACCCCACGCACAAAGGACCAATCGGAGTCTAAGTTCGGAAACAGGAGTACAACTACCAACTACCTAGACCAAATAATAGGAGTGAAGGTTCCAAAAATTCGCACCCACCTCAAAGTTAATAGAATTGTTCAAAAGACCATCATAAATGAAATCAGAAGCGGTGGCTCTTAGGAAAAAAGTATTTAGTCATTTTTTACAGATTGGTCTACAATTTTTGTCTGAACAAATTTTATGATTAAAACTTACCGTTTTGCTGAAAACCTGTGGTAAGTTTTTTTCAGGTATGAGGACTTTTTAGATTTTATTTATGTATATTATGAACTTTGAGCTGGGTGCGAATTACCTCGCACCCAGCCCAGTAGCCAGTGTACCCTCGGATGTCTAAATTGACCAGACTACTAGTATGGCACAAACTTATGGTCCGGGAGCCAGTGACAGATTTTAATGACCAAGTTCCTCCCAAAAAAACTTTGTAATATGCATTAGTGATTAATATTATGAATACTCGTGACCGTCAGCTGCGGCTCCGTGGGTGGGTTGGGCAGTGGCAGCGATGTCGACATTATTCCCATGGAATAAGGTTCAAATCAGATTTCTGTAATATGCGAAATTTAATTTCTGATTTTTCATGGGAATTATGTCATCATTCGCTGCCACTGCCTAACCCACTCACGGAATCGCAGCTGACGGTCACGAGTATTCATAATAATTATTAATCCCTAATGCATTTTACGAATTTCGCTCAGGAGGAAATAATTGACCTAGGTTGCCTGGGAGAAATCGCTGTCAGCGATAAGGCCGCCTATTGTACTTTTTATGTGTTATATTTAGATATAAGGTGTTATTTTATAGTTTTAAGTGCAATAAAGTGTTAATTCATTCATTCATTCATTGACCAAATTAGTAGCTGGCTCCCGGACCATTAAAATGTTGACTAATTACAGTGCGTGGAGCGTAACTGCAACTTTGTGGAACTAGATGTGCGAACCTCTAAAGACGGGAAGCTGGTGCTCATCCATGACTCGGGGCTGGAACGGCTCACGGGCACCTCGCTGAAGGATGTTCACGCAATGGACTGGGACTCTATCAAGAAAGTGGATATTGGGGCTAAGCATCCTAATAGGTAAAAATATTAAACTCTAGCTGCGACCCACGGCTTCATCTACATCAGCCTATATTAGTCCATTGCTGGACATAGGCCTCCCCCAAAGAGCGCCATAGCGCCCTGTCTTCAGCTTGACGCATCCAGCATCTACCTGCAATCTTTCGCAGGTCGTCATCCGTCGTCCTACACTACGTTTACGGAGTCGTGGTCTCTACTCAAGAACACGTTTGCCCCAGCGGCCGTCGGTTCTTCGCGAGATATGGCCGGCCCACTGCCACTTGAGCTTTCTAATTCTCAGAGCTATGTCAATAACTTTGGTTCCGATACAATGATCAATAATTTATATATCTCTGTTTATTTCCAGGCACCAGTTCAAGCAAGTATACCCTTGCTTGTTAGACGAGGCGCTGGATTACTTGCTGGCTAACAAAGCGCGGATTATCATCGACATCAAGGGAAATGACGACGAGGTATGTTATACTCCTATTATTAATTGAAATGTATAATTTTGCATATTTTAATCTATTAGTTAATTGAATAATATATGGTATCATTCAATTAACTAATAGATTAGAATATGCAAAATTATATATTTCAATTAAATTGTACAATAAATTCATACTTAATTTAACGACGTGGAATGAAACAAAAATGAATCAGTAAATAAGTAGGTTCTACCTCCCAAAATGAAACCCTACAGTTGTTTCATATCCAGGATAAGGCAGTTGTCTCACCGGGAACGATGAACGAGTAGCGAGCAGAGCGAGTGTAGTAACGAGTCGGCGTGAAGCGGGGAGCGAGTACGTAGTTCCGATAGATGTGTAGCTCGGCTATAAGCGAGTGTGCGAGTGAGACGAGCGATTACTCGCATCACTCGCTCGCGGCGGCCAAACTACTGTCCGCATTGTAGAGAAATGACCGTTGGTTGCTCTCTCGGCGTGAGTTTCCTGATCGCTGAGCGACTTTTATTTTTCTGGCTCTTGTCGCCCAGCGACAAACTAGTGAAGCGAGTCCTCGCCGGCAGTGTGAACAGTCAGCGATCAACTATTTGTATATGCATCTCTTTTGTTTACACGGAATGTATATCTAACTGTACGTTTCATGGGCGAGAAAATAGCATATAGTTAGTCGATTTCTCGCCGGCGGCGGTGAGACAACTGCCTAAGACAATGTTATTTTGTAATTCCAGGTTGTTGAGGGTATACTGAAGACGTTTGCGTCACGACCCAATTTGTACCAGAACGCCGCTGTTACATGCTTCAATCCTTACCGGCTGTACCAGGTAAGAAACACAGCGCCATCTATCTAATATATATTTATTTACTAACTAGCGGACCGTCCCGGCATCGCACGGGTATTAGAACCTTTGGCTACATTATTGGAGTTTTAGTAAGGATCCCTAATTTTTTTTGGAAATATAATATAGCCTATGTTCACCGGGGATAGTGTAGCTTTCCAACGGTGAAATAATTTTTCAAATCGGTCCAGTAGTTTCGGAGCCTATTCAATACAAACAAAAAAATCAAACCTTTCCTCTTTATAATATTAGTATAGACATACCTCTATTTTGACATAAAAATAATAAATAATGCTGGACAATTCACACAGCATTATGTAGCCCCATGGTAAGCAGAGCTTGTGTATGGGTACTAGATAACTGATATACATAATACAATACATTACATAGTTTTTTTTTTTATTATACATAGATAACGACCAGAACACCCGGAAATATCTGCAGATCGTACACACAATTGTTAATCGAACCCGCTACCTGCGTCGCAGGCGGACCTTCGCCCAACGCGCTACAAAATCGTCAAAATATGCTATAAAATAATATATACATATATTAATATATAATCTTCAGCCGAATACGGAGTGAAATGTTTGCAAAAACAACCGAACCGCCCATACTTAAACTAAAGATAATGCTACTTCAAAAAAGAGGAGGTTCTTAATTCGACTTGTTTTTTTTATGTTTGTTACCCCATAAATTTTGACTAGGTGAACCGATTTTGATGTTTATTTTTTTTATGCAAAAGCTGGTGCTTCCCGTGTGGTCCCAAATCAATTTGGTCCAGTTCTGACAATGGCATCCATGAGAAAACCATATAAGTCTAAAATTTGTATTCATTATGTCCCCTCAGTCGACTGGACACGCCGGAGGTTGCGGGTTCGATTCCCGCCTCGGAACAATTATTGTGTGTACGATCTGCATATAATTGTACCGGGTGTTCTGGTCGTTTTCTATGTATAATAAAAATATCTATCTATGTAATGCATTGTATTATGTATATCAGTTATCTAGTACCCATAACACAAGCTCTGCTTACCATGGGGCTAGATAATGCTGTTTGAATTGTCCAGCATTATTATTATTATTATTTTTTATCTATTTCATTCATTGCGTTGAAATCTCTGCGTTGCGTCGTCGCAGCATAGCGGCAGCGCCCGTGTGGCATCTCTCGTACAGGGTTCATGTACCTACCTCTAAGCTAAATGACACCTAAGCTAATATTATATGTCAATGTATGTGTATGCAATAAATAAATATGAATACATACTCAATACTCAATATATTTATTGTTGTCATTAGAGATGGGCCGAATATTCGTTTTATATTCGGTATTCGGCATATTCGGCAGCTTTACCGAATATTCATATTCGGCCGAATATTCGGCTGAATCACCTAATGTTCGGGAAAGTTTTTACTGTTAAGAGTTGATACTATCTGAAATCGGTTATTTTCAACGATCATATCTTCCACAATTCTGAAGCATTTACTTTGAGATTTTAATATGTTATAGTTCAGGATTGATGCTAGACCACTACTGTTTCGAAAACACGATTACATGAAATTTTCTCGATAGAAAAAAAATCCAAAGTTCACTCTAAACTGTACTTTAAACCGTCGCTATTCAATAGATACGTTAAAATAAGCCTTGATACTTTATACAGTAAACAATCAGAGTATAAAGCAGACGATGTGTGTTTTAGATTTTCAAAATTACTATTATTTTTACCGTAAAAAAATAATACCTAAACATTCACGCGCTATCTTCCGTCCGGGCCATAATTCAGTCTAGCTTCGGCCTTCGGACGGGGAGCCTGTGTCGCTGCTCCGCGCTTCGTGTCATCGGACTTTGTATATTTGTAAATATGGGAAATCTTTATAATAAGTGTAGAAAGCGACGACGGAATCATAAAAAAGATGGAAAACACATGAACGACGTTATAAAGTAAGTACCTACCTACCCTACACGTTGAGGTGAGGTGAGGTGAGGATGTGGATTGTGATTTGTGAGTAAGTAAATGTCGCAGCCAAACTAATTATTTTTTATTTTATTTTAGAAAACGTCGATTAGAAAGTACAGCTCCTATTGTAAGCGATGATGGCGACAATGATAAAGAAAATAATGTCCCGGTAAATCCGTGTGTACCAAACACCTACCTACCTACCAGTAAGGTAGTAGACCTTACTTGTTTATGGGACTGGATGGCGCTAAGTATGTGAAAATCGTATTTTTTATACTTATAGGTAAATACCTATACCTAGGTGTAAATACAAGGTATACCCACCTCAATTTGTATCTCCATGTGATAGAAGTAGTATTTTCACAACACATCATTATCTAGGTAGAAATATATATTAGGGTTCCGTTTGACTATCAATACTATAAAATATTTACACCTAGGTATACCCACCTAATTTGTATCTCCATAATATATGAATCGTTACTGATACATGATGGAAGTAACATCGAATGATCTGGACATTTTGGATATCAGAAAAGATCCGTACGAGATTTTTTTTTACCAATTACAAAACATTGAATTGTAAGTAGTAGGTTAGGTACCTACTATAGTTACTAACTATAGTACCTACTGTCTACACCTATAATGTATTTAACTTTCCTAACATTTTTACGAGTTTGTAAATTTTAGGGTTCTGCAATAATTAATTTAGTCATGGTTCCAACCTTACGAACACAAGCGTGCCGGCCGGCCATATCTCGCGACAAGCTTTTCTACTTTTAGTTCATGAAAGTGAAGATATATCACATGGTTCAAAATATAAATGGGTAATAATGGACTTATACGGTTTATACCTTGAACGAGAGTCCTTATTAATTATTCATTATAATTCATTCATATTACTAGAGTGGGCATATTATATTTACATGTTAGGTACCTATTTTCTTGACATGTATGACTGTTACAGGATGGAAGTAACGTCGTATGATTCGACAAATGGCATAAATCCGGACAAGACAAATCTTTATCAATTACAGAACATAGAATTGTAAGTAAATACTTACATATCTACTGAAATATAAATATATATATATATAGTTTGTAAATTTTAGGGTTCTGCAATAATTTAACCTAGAACTATTCGTACCTAACGAACACAAGCTTTTCTACTTTTAGTTCATGAAAGTGAAAATATATCACATGGTTCAAATTTATAAATTGGGTAATAATGGACTTTTTACGGTTGATAGCTTGAACGAGAGTCCTTATTAATTCTTCATTACGATTCATTCATATTACTAGAGTGGGCACATATATTTACATGTTAGGTACCTTACCTACCTACTTTCTTGGCATGTGTAACTGTTACAGGATGGAAGTAACGTCGAATGATTTGACAAATGCCATAAATTCGGATAAGACAAATCTTTATCAATTACAGAACGTAGAATTGTAAGTAAATACTTACATATCTACTGAAATATGATTTGGTATCTAGATTGTAATAAGATTGTGTTTTATTTTTCCTTTTTCAGACAAACACACTCCTCTCCAGAGTCAAAGTCACTACCCCACCCTACCCAAACCTACCCTACCCTACGCTAACCTACCCTGCGGGATAAAAAGTATCCTATATCCTTCTGCTGGTTCTAAGCTACCTCTCCACCAATTTTCAGCCAAATCGGTTCAGCCGTTCTTGAGTTATAAATAGTGTAACTAACACGACTTTCTTTTATATATATAATATACACAATAGATATAGATTAGTGTGATAAAATATCATTTCATTTCAGATGAAAGTTGAGATCATCGAAAGGGATGACGAATTTTGGGAACAACTAATGGAACCAAAATTTTTAATTTTTAATTTAACATATATTTTGTCCGAGTTATGCGATCCCTGGCATGTTCGCAATATGAAAATACGAGATATAAGTGAATTGAAATAAATTTAATATAAAGTAATATATATTGTTAATAAAGTTATACATATTATGTATGTGCAAATATAATCTAGACTATATTTTAATTTATTACAATATTTACCTGCACACTACTTGTCATACACATCCTATTTCCACACAATGTTTTTTTGGCAAAATTCAATTTTACTTAAAAAACTAATATGCGGAACCCTCACTCAATATACTTAGACATAAACTTGTATTCTATTTCATTGCTTATATAGGTTTTGTTGTGTTAGTTTTACCTTATATAGGTAGTAGTACCAATCTTCGTTTATATTAAATCTGTAAACAAGGTGTTATAATAAAAAATCCTATTTACTAGTACCAAAGAATAAATAATAGTACTACGTACCTATTTTTAGGTTGGTAGTAGGCATAAGTATAATTTACATTTCGCAGAACACTATCTTACTACAGAAAAGAATGTTCGGAACCCTTCAGCGCTATAGCGACTCGCACCTGTCTAGTGTTTGGGTAGAAAATAACGTCTCGGGCGCGGTGGTCTAGTAGCAGTAGTAGGTATGTTGGCAATTACATTGAAAAACAATAAAATAAAATAATGTTTTGTAATTGTAAGTAGGTAGGTAGGTACCTACCAATATCCAACTATCATAATATTAGGTAGGTATAGGTACATACTAAGGTATAAAGTTACTAAAAAGCATTACCTACGTATTTGATAATTTCATTTCTTAGTAGGTACCGTATATATAATTAATTACCTACCTTTTAGACAATAATATTGCACCTACCTAACTTCAATAAGATTGTTTTGAACTAGCGTGAACCCAACCCAATATAATTTTGCGCGCGAAGTAATTGCGCGGCGAGTAGGTACGTTGCCACCGGCCGTCCGCCCCGTGGCGCCGCCCGTGCGCCGCGGCGCGGCGGCGTAACAAGCTGAGGCGAAATTTGATTTTCTGCTGAGGTAATGTAGGCCCTTAAGACCCGTGTATTATCATGATTTGAGTGTACAGTGTAATGAAGTAAGTGTTTTAGAGTGTAGCTTTCTGATTTTGTCGTCACTGAAGCTTTATTTTCAATTAAAGTAGGTTGGTAAAAAGATAATAACTTCAATCAATATCTTCACGCCGGATCCCTTGCAGGGTAGGCAAGGAATCCATAATAACTTAATGCAAAATATAGGTAGGCGCTTGGCGTAAACAAGTTTAGACTTGCATTTGTGCGACGGAACGGAATCAAATGTACCGAATATTCGGTTCGGTAAAAGTTTTGCCGAATATTCGGCCGAATGTTCGTATTCGGTGAAACCCATGTTCGGCCCATCTCTAGTTGTCATCACATTGGCTTAATTAGTCAAAGAAGCGTATTAGCTAGACTAGTATCGCAATGTGAACCCTATTGGGCGTGAACAACAAGTGGAAGGCAGACCGAGGTTGTTTTTGGTAAATATAAATATGTAGGTACTAAGGTAAGTAGTATCTACTTGTCTAGTAATTTTAGTAATGATTATATTTTATTTGCCTTATCATAATGTCAGTTTTATTTATTTATTCTTATCGTAATGTCAATTTGTCATTTAAAAGTTCATTTATATCATAATAGCATTTGTCAATTAATAATTTCTTTAGTATTTTTATGAATAAGGTATCAGATTCTATGTCTTTTATTGCGTTTGGTAGTTTGTTATACATTTTAATGGTCATTTTATATGGGCCGGTACTGTGCATACACAGGTTTGATGATGGTTGTATGATTGGATTTCTCCCTGGTCTAAGTGGATATTTTCTGGGAAGTTCGTCTAGTGTTGTGTACAGGGTTGGAAAAAAAACAGTTTTTTTTTATCTTCTATAATATAAAAATGAATCGCAAAATGTGTTGGTAAGCGCATAACTCAACAACGCCTGGACCAATTTGGCCAAATCTTTTTTTAAAATGTTCGTTGAAGTTCAAGGATGGTTTTTACGGCGAGACATAGAATACTTTTTATCATTTAAACAATTTGACACATAGATTTCCACGGGCGCGAAGCCGCGGGGCGCAGCTAGTATTTTATAAAACAAACAGTTCAAAATGTTTAAAACAAGTGTTTTTTTTGTTTTTTTCGTTTTTTTTACTTATCAATTTCAAATCAATTATAGCGAATAATAAAATAATCCATTTCTAAACTATTTTCTAATTCACATTAGTAAAAATTAACAAAAAGATAAATATTTACTTTTGTTGCATATCTCAGTACCTCTAATCTAATTATTAAAAATTATAATTATTATTAATCAATACAAAACACTTTACATACACCTTGTATGTAGTGTTGTAGGTAGGTAGAGGTACCCACTAATCCAGTGAATTACTTTCTTTCGTAGGCCGACATAGGGACTTTCCCTGCGGGACTTTACTGGCGGGGAGTTACCTATGCAGTGTGCAGTGTATAAAACGGCCTACATAGGGACTTTCCCTGCGGGACTTTACTGGCGGGGAGTTACCTATGCAGTGTGCAGTGTATAAAACGGCCTACATAGGGACTTTCCCTGCGGGACTTTACTGGCGGGGAGTTACCTATGCAGTGTGCAGTGTATAAAACGGCCTACATAGGGACTTTCCCTGCGGGACTTTACTGGCGGGGAGTTACCTATGCAGTGTGCAGTGTATAAAACGGCCTACATAGGGACTTTCCCTGCGGGACTTTACTGGCGGGGAGTTACCTTTGCAGTGTATAAATACCACTATAGGTACCGTACCACACAACCTGTCTGTGGTATTTATACACATTCATTTGCAATCAAAGGTAGTTTTAAACCCTGTTTTTTTCTTAATATAAAACATAGTTTTATTTCAAACTGTTTTAAACACTGTTTTAAACACGTGTTTTAAAACAACTTGTTTTAATCATGCCAACCCTGGTTGTGTATAAGTTAGGGTATTTTCGAACAAACTTACAAAGTTCTAATACGTAGACAGATGGCAAGGTTAGAATTTTAAACTTCTTGAATAAAGGTTGCAGCTGTCTGTTCTTTATATATTTGCTAGGATACGCACACATTTCTTCTGCATAATGAACAAATCTTGTACATCTGTGCTATACATTGCCCCGCTGTGTGGCAATACTGATGCGCTGCGCAACAACATTAACAACTTTGTTTGTACTTCCAGATCCGCAAGAAAGACCCAAAGATTGTGGGTGCTATCAGCTACCGCCCTTACTGCTTCAGCGCGCTAGACTATGACGCAGAGTCGGGGCCGACCAATCCTAGGTAATTATCCTCTATACTAATATTATAAAGAAGAAAGGTTAGATTTTTTGTTTGTTTGTAATGAATAGGTTACGAAACTACTGGACCGGTTTGAAAAATTATTTCTGAGAAGAAGAGAGATTATTTCTGGAAGCTTCCCAACGGTGATATAATTAATTATCCTCTATACTAATATTATAAAGAGGAAAGGTTCTATTTGTTTGTTTGTAATGAATAGGCTCCGAAACTACTGGACCGATTAGAAAAATTATTTCACCGTTGGAAAGCTTCCCAACGGTGATATAATTAATTATCCTCTATACTAATATTATAAAGAGGAAAGGTTCTATTTGTTTGTTTGTAATGAATAGGCTCCGAAACTACTGGACCGATTTGAAAAATTATTTCACCGTTGGAAAGCTTCCCAACGGTGATATAATTAATTATCCTCTATACTAATATTATAAAGAGGAAAGGTTCTATTTGTTTGTTTGTAATGAATAGGCTTCGAAACTACTGGACCGATTTGAAAATTTTTTTCACCATTGGGAAGCTTCCCAGCGGTGAAAGAAAACGGGGAGAGAATTGCACATGATTTATCCCGCTTTGAATTTAGTGCAATATTGCCGTATATCGTCTCTGCTCTGACGTATAGGTGTATCTCTTTTCCCTCGCTGTTCTCAAATTCTGTTGTTCAGCTTCGTTATCTGACATTTTGACATTTATTACTGAGATCTAGCCGAAATATAACTTGGCGTGTACATGCAAATTTCCTCAGCAATTCAGTTGCAAAAACTTGCTGAACTACACTCGGCAATTAATTGCACTATGAAATTGCAGCAAGGGTATATAGTTGCGAATATACAGCGCTATGTAAAACATATTCTTTGTAAAAAAGCTTATTACAAAATATCAGATTACTTAGAAGATAAAAAAGCTTGGAAAGAGTTTTGCTCCAACTCAAAATCTACCAACTTACAGATAAGCAAATCAAATGTACTAGACACATAAGTTATGAACATACTAGTGGTTTCTTCTCACTTCTTCCACTGGTGGACAAAAAATTTAAGTGAACTATAAAATAATTTAATAGTATAAAATATGACCTGTCTAAGTGCTTATTTGTAAGCTTAAAGAAATAAAAACTTTTCATTTTATATATAGATCAACAAAATTGCCGGCAAGGTGCAACTTGTCTAGCCCGTTTAAAGGCACCTTTAGGGTTAGAAATAGAATAGAAAAACATTTATTTGGACACAGGTAAAAAATACAGGCGTAGAATAACAAACGGCAAATAAAGTAGTTTATCATGGGGGTAAGTGGCACAAATAGGTGATATTAACACTTTGACTGCGGTTTTTTTCGACGACTGCGATCTTTTTTTTCACCTAAAAAATTCGTGCTGCCGGCTCTACACAGCGGTTGTGTTGCGCCGCACATGCGTTTCGTTCGAAAAATATTACGGCTGTGCTGAGTCACAAAGATCTGTATTTTCTCAGCCGCTGCGCTAGTGTGGATTTACGCATATTAGTCACTTGTAGAAAACTTATACCGTGCGTTTTCAGCAATCAAAGTGTTAAGAAAATAAAACTCCACGACCCTGCGCCGAAATAGGGGTTGGCTCAGCGTGTGCTGAACATTATTATATTCAGCGCTGTTTTTCAGCCAAAGACCTTAACACTTTGAGTGCTGAAAACGCACGGTATGAGTTTTCTACAAGTGACTAATGTCCGTAAATCCACACTAGCGCAGCGGCTGAGAAAATACAGATCTTTTTGACTCAGCAGAGCTGTAATATTTTTCGAACGAAACGCATGTGCGGCGCAACACAACCGCTGTGTAGAGCGGCAGCACGAATTTTTTAGGTAAAAAAAAAGATCGCAGTCGTCGAAAAAAAAACCGCAGTCAAAGTGTTAAATGCTAATTGAAGTCACAGACGACAGTTCGGTGACAACAAAGTGAAAAATATATGGAGTTTTGTATTATTTCAGATTCGGCGACAATGTATTGTACGACATAGGCCTGCGCGCTGTGGACGCGCTGCACTCGCTCGCGTGGCGGTGGAGCGCGCGCTGGTGCTGTGCGAGCGCTGTGCTGCTGCACAAGGATATTGTTAGTCCGTGAGTACCTTTGTAAATAAATAAACAAATAATGCTGGACAACTCACACAGCATTATCTAGCCCCATGGTAAGCAGAGCTTGTGTTATGGGTACTAGATAACTGATATACATAATAACAATACATTACATAGATATATATTTTTTATTATACATAGAAAACGACCAGAGCACCCGGAACAAATATCTGCAGATCGTACACACAATTGTTCCGAGGCGGGAATCGAACCCGCAATCTTCAGCGTCGCAGGCGGACCTTCGTCCACCGCGCCACATCGGTCGTCAAATATTATAATATATATAAATATATATAGCTGGATTACCACTCACTCACTGATTCACTGACTGATTGACATAATTGTTCTCCTTGATGGTGGATGGAAAGGTATGTTTTTTTTTACAGAATCGTTTAAAGGAGCTAAAAGTCTCCTAGGGAAAATTCCGACTTTTTGACATTTGCCCCCCCAAGACCCCCCCCTCAGGGGGGGCTCCTACGTAGAGCCATATTGCTCAATTTTTTTATGGGGGTTGTATAGAGGGGGACGAGTGATTTTGATTGCATAGAATATTTTGCCCCCCCCCTGCCCCCAGGACCCCCCTTTTGAGTGTGCTACCAGATGCCGTCGCGAAAGAGGGGTTCTGATTGCGGGGTCGTATAGAGGGTTACTCTTCGTTTTGGAAGAAAAAAAAATTGGACCCCCCCTTTAACCCCCTTTTTTGCCCCCCCTTTCCATCTCCAAAACGGATAGACTTGGAAGAATTTTTTTTTCACAGTCTTGTAGAGGAGGACAAATGGTTTTGAATGACAAAAAATTGCCCCCTTTTGCCCCCCAGACCCCCTTTTTTTAGGAAAAACCGAAAATTGGCCTATTTTTGACCTTTTTTTTCGGGTGGATCGCGGCGAGCGAAGCGAGCCGTGCTGTGACCCCCCAAGACCCCCCAAGACCCCCTCAACTATAACCCGGGGGAGCATTGCGGCGAGCGAAGCGAGCCGCAATGCGACCAAGGGGAACGGCACGGTGAGCGAAGCGAGCCGTGCCGTGACCCCCCACGTCCCCAGCCCCCCTGTACCCCCTCCCCCAACCAAAAAATCTGATATGGGTATCGTTTTTGACTAACCTGGGGGTGAGGATTTCGAATTCGATACGACCAAGGGGAACAGCACGGCGAGCGAAGCGAGCCGTGCTGTGACCCCCCAATGACCCCCCAAGTCCCCCTCAACTATAACCCGGGGGAGCATTGCGGCGAGCGAAGCGAGCCGCAATGCGACCAAGGGGAACGGCACGTGACCCTCCACGCCCCCAGCCCCCCTGTACCCCCTCCCCCAACCAAAAAATCTGATATGGGTATCGTTTTTGACTAACTTGGGGTCGAGGATTTCGAATCCGATGCGACCAAGGGGAACAGCACGGCGAGCGAAGCGAGCCGTGCTGTGACCCCCCAATGACCCCCCAAGACCCCCTCAACTATAACCCGGGGAGCATTGCGGCGAGCGAAGCGAGCCGCAATGCGACCAAGGGGAACGGCACGGTGAGCGAAGCGAGCCGTGCCGTGACCCCCCACGCCCCCAGCCCCCCTGTACCCCCTCCCCCAACCAAAAAATCTGATATGGGTATCGTTTTTGACTAACTTGGGGCTGAGGATTTCGAATCCGATGCGACCAAGGGGAACAGCACGGCGAGCGAAGCGAGCCGTGCTGTGACCCCCCAATGACTCCCCAAGACCCCCTCAACTATAACCCGGGGGAGCATTGCGGCGAGCGAAGCGAGCCGCAATGCGACCAAGGGGAACGGCACGGTGAGCGAAGCGAGCCGTGCCGTGACCCCCCACGCCCCCAGCCCCCTGTACCCCCTACCCCAACCAAAAAATCTGATATGGGTATCGTTTTTGACTAACCTGGGGGTGAGGATTTCGAATTCGATACGACCAAGGGGAACAGCACGGCGAGCGAAGCGAGCCGTGCTGTGACCCCCCAATGACCCCCCGAGACCCCCTCAACTATAACCCAGGGGAGCATTGCGGCGAGCGAAGCGAGCCGCAATGCGACCAAAGGGAACGGCACGGTGAGCGAAGCGAGCCGTGCCGTGACCTCCCACGCCCCCAGCCCCCCTGTACCCCCTCCCCCAACCAAAAAATCTGATATGGGTATCGTTTTTGACTAACTTGGGGGTGAGGATTTCGAATCCGATGCGACCAAGGGGAACAGCACGGCGAGCGAAGCGAGCCGTGCTGTGACCCCCCAATGACCCCCCAAGATCCCCTCAACTATAACCCGGGGGAGCATTGCGGCGAGCGAAGCGAGCCGCAATGCGACCTAGGGGAACGGCATGGTGAGCGAAGCGAGCCGTGCCGTGACCCCCCACGCCCCCAACCCCCCTGTACCCCCTCCCCCAACCAAAAAATCTGATATGGGTATCGTTTTTGACTAACTTGGGGGTGAGGATTTCGAATCCGATGCGACCAAGGGGAACAGCACGGCGAGCGAAGCGAGCCGTGCTGTGACCCCCCAAGACCCCCTCACCCTTAACCCAGGGTAGCATTGTGGCGAGCGAAGCGAGCCACAATGCGATCGAATTGCGACCATCGTCACACAGCAAGGCGAGCGAAGCGAGCCGCGCTTCCTGACCTGATGCGACAGCTGCTGCTGATGCGACAGCAGATGCGTCGCACAGCAAGGCGAGCGAAGCGAGCCTTGCTGTGTGGCAGCTGGAGCAGAGTCGTGCGTCAATGCGACCACCGCCATACAGCAAGGCGAGCGAAGCGAGCCGCGCTGTGTGAAGGCACACCCACTAATATAGATATCGTTTTCGATCAACTCGCATACGTCGACTACGAAAAAAATTTCCATTTCCAAAATCAAGATGGCTGACATCTCTATATTGCAGTTTATACTCGCCTTGAGACGAGCACCCACATAATATGGGTATCATTTTCGAAAACTCAAACTCGTAGATTACGAAAAAGATGTCCATTTCCAAATCCAAGATGGCTGACATTTTTTCATCGCAAAATTTTCTCATGGCTATCGATTTCAAACAAAATAATACAAGGTGTAGGTTACGACAAGGGGAATACAATGAAAAAAAAAACACAATACCTATACACAACCCTCGCGAGCTGCTTGCAGCTCGCGCACACCTAACAACTAGTTATTATAATATATAAAGCTAAATTACCACTCACTGATTCACTGATTCACTGATTCACTGATTCACTGATTCACTGACTGATTGACATAATTGTTCGCCTTGATGGTGGATGGAAAGGTATGTTTTTTTTTACGGTATCGTATAGGGGAGGTAAAAGTCTCCTAGGGAAAATTCCGACTTTTTGAGATTTGCCCCCCCAAGACCCCCCCCTCAGGGGGGGCTCCTACGTGGAGCCATATTGCTTAATTTTTTTATGGGGGTTGTATAGAGGGGGACAAGTGATTTCGATTGCATAGAAAATTTTGCCCCCCCCTCTGCCCCCAGGACCCCCCTTTTGAGAGTGCTACCAGATGCCGTCGCGATAGAGGGGTTCTGATTGCGGGGTCGTATAGAGAGTTTCTCGTAGTTTTAGAAGGAAAAAAAATTGAACCCCCCCTTTGACCCCCTTTTTTGCCCCCCCTTTCCATCTCCAAAACGGATAGGCTTGGAAGAATTTTTTTTTCACAGTCATGTAGAAGAGGACAAATGGTTTTGAATGAGAAAAAAATTTTGCCCCCTTTTGCCCCCTAGACCCCCTTTTTTTAGGAAAAACCAAAAATTGGCCTATTTTTGACCTTTTTTTTCGGGTGGAGCATCGCGGCGAGCGAAGCGAGCCGCGATGCGACCACGGGGAATAGCACGGCGAGCGAAGCGAGCCGTGCTGTGACCCCCCCAATGACCCCTCAACGCCCCCAGCCCCCCTGTACCCCCTCCCCCAACCAAAAAATCTGATATGGGTATCGTTTTTGACTAACTTGGGGGAGAGGATTTCGAATTCGATGTGACCAAGGGGAACCCCCACGCCCCCAGCCCCCCTGTACCCCCTCCCCCAACCAAAAAATCTGATGTGGGTATCGTTTTTGACTAACTTGGGGGTGAGAATTTCGAATCCGATGCGACCAAGGGGAACAGCACGGCGAGCGAAGCGAGCCGTGCTGTGACCCCCCAATGACCCCCCGAGACCCTCTCAACTATAACCCGGGGAAGCATTGCGGCGAGCGAAGCGAGCCGCGATGCGACCAAGGGGAACAGCACGGTGAGCGAAGCGAGCCGTGCCGTGACTCTCCCATACCCCACCCCCCCCTGTACCCCCTCCCCCAACCAAAAAATCTGATATGGGTATCGTTTTTGACTAACTTGGGGGTGAGGATTTCTAATCCGATGCGACCAAGGGGAACAGCACGGCGAGCGAAGCGAGCCGTGCTGTGACCCCCCAATGACCCCCCAAGACCCCCTCAACTACAACCCGGGGGAGCATTGCGGTGAGCGAAGCGAGCCGCAATGCGACCAAGGGGAACGGCACGGTGAGCGAAGCGAGCCGTGCCGTGACCCCCCACGTCCCCAGCCCCCCTGTACCCCCTCCTCCAACCAAAAAATCTGATATGGGTATCGTTTTTGACTAACTTGGGGGTGAGGATTTCGAATTCGAAGCGACCAAGTGGAACAGCACGGCGAGCGAAGCGAGCCGTGCTGTGACCCCCCCAATGACTCCCCAAGACCCCCTTAACTATAACCAGGGGGATCATTGCGGCGAGCGAAGCGAGCCGCTATGCGACCAAGGGGAACGGCACGGTGAGCGAAGCGAGCCGTGCCGTGACCCCCCAAGCCCCCAGCCCCCCTGTACCCCCCAACCAAAAAATCTGATATGGGTATCATTTTTGACTAACTTGGGGGTGAGGATTTCGAATTCGAAGCGAGCAAGGGGAACAGCACGGCGAGCGAAGCGAGCCGTGCTGTGACCTCCCGACGACCCCCCAAGACCCCCTCACCCTTAACCCAGGTTAGCATTGTGGCGAGCGAAGCGAGCGGCAATGCGATCGAATTGCGACCATCGTCACACAGCAAGGCGAGCGAAGCGAGCCGCGCTTCCTGACCTGATGCGACAGCTGTCGCACAGCAAGGCGAGCGAAGCGAGCCTTGCTGTGTGGCAGCAGGAGCAGAGTTGTGCGTCAATGTGACCACCGCCATACAGCAAGGCGAGCGAAGCGAGCCGCGCTTCCTGACCTGATTGCTCAGTCGTGCGTCAATGCGACCATCGCCATATAGCAAGGCGAGCGAAGCGAGCCGCGCTGTGTGATGGCACACCCACTAATATAGATATCGTTTTCGATCAACTCGCATACGTAGACTATGAAAAAAAAATCCATTTCCAAATTCAAGATGGCTGACATCTCTATATCGCAGTTTATACTCGCTTTGAGACGGGCACCCACATAATATGGGTATCGTTTTCGAAAACTCGCATACGTAGATTACGAAAACGATCTCCATTTCCAAATCCAAGATGGCTGACATTTTTTCATCGCAAAATTTTCTCATGGCTATCGATTTCAAACAAAATAATCAAAGGTACGAAAAGGAAGTCTTCATAAAAAATAACTGTTACACATAACCGCCGCGAGCTGCTTGCAGCTCGCGCACATCCAACAACTAGTTATAAGTTATTATAATATATAAAGCTAGATTACCACTCACTGACTGACTGACTGACTGACTGATTGACTGACTTATTGACATAATTGTTCTCCTTGATGGTGGATGGGAAGGTATGTTTTTTTTTACGGTATCGTATAGGGGAGGTAAAAGTCTCCTAGGGAAAATTCCGACTTTTTGAGATTTGCCCCCCCAAGACCCCCCCCTCAGGGGGGGCTCCTACGTAGAGCCATATTGCTAAATTTTTTTATGGGGTTTGTATAGAGGGGGACAAGTGATTTTGATTGCAAAGAAAATTTTGCCCCCCCCCTGCCCCCAGGACCCCCCTTTTGAGTGTGCTATCAGATGCCGTCGCGATAGAGGGGTTCTGATTGCGGGGTCGTATAGAGGGTTTTTCTTCGTTTTGGAACAAAAAAAAATTGGACCCCCCCTTTAACCCCCTTTTTTGCCCCCCCTTTCCATCTCCAAAACGGATAGACTTGGAAGAGTTTTTTTTTCACAGTCTCGTAGAGGAGGACAAGTGGTTTTGAATGAGAAAAAAAAATTGCCCCTTTTTGCCCCCCAGACCCCCTTTTTTTAGGAAAAACCGAAAATTGGCCTATTTTTGACCTTTTTTTTCGGGTGGAGCATCGCGGCGAGCGAAGCGAGCCGCGATGCGACCGAGGGGAACAGCACGGCGAGCGAAGCGAGCCGTGCTGTGACCCCCCCCAATGACCCCCCGAGACCCCCTCAACTATAACCCGGGGGAGCATTGCGGCGAGCGAAGCGAGCCGCGATTCGACCAAGGGGATCGGCACGGTGAGCGAAGCGAGCCGTCCCGTGACTCCCCCATACCCCACCCCCCCCCTGTACCCCCTCCCCCAACCAAAAAATCTGATATGGGTATCGTTTTTGACTAACTTGGGGGTGAGGATTTCGAATTCGATGCGACCAAGGGGAACAGCACGGCGAGCGAAGCGAGCCGTGCTGTGACCCCCCCAAGACCCCCTCAACTATAACCCGGGGGAGCATTGCGGCGAGCGAAGCGAGCCGCAATGCGACCAAGGGGAACGGCACGGTGAGCGAAGCGAGCCGTGCCGTGACCCCCCATGCCCCCAGCCCCCCTGTAACCCCACCCCCAACCAAAAAATCTGATATGGGTATCGTTTTTGACTAACTTGGGGGTGAGGATTTCGAATCCGATGCGACCAAGGGGAACAGCACGGCGAGCGAAGCGAGCCGTGCTTTGACCCCCCCAAGACCCCCTCAACTATAACCCGGGGGAGCATTGCGGCGAGCGAAGCGAGCCGCAATGCGACCAAGGGGAACGGCACGGTGAGCGAAGCGAGCCGTGCCGTGACCCCCCACGCCCCCAGCCCCCCTGTACCCCCTCCCCCAACCAAAAAATTGATATGGGTATCGTTTTTGACTAACCTGGGGATGAGGATTTCGAATTCGAAGCGACCAAGGGGAACAGCACGGCGAGCGAAGCGAGCCGTGCTGTGACCCCCCCCAATGACCCCCCGAGACCCCCTCAACTATAACCCGGGGGAGCATTGCGGCGAGCGAAGCGAGCCGCGATTCGACCAAGGGGAACGGCACGGTGAGCGAAGCGAGCCGTGCCGTGACTCCCCCATACCCCACCCCCCCCTGTACCCCCTCCCCCAACCAAAAAATCTGATATGGGTATCGTTTTTGACTAACTTGGGGGTGAGGATTTCGAATTCGATGCGACCAAGGGGAACAGCACGGCGAGCGAAGCGAGCCGTGCTGTGATCCCCCAAGACCCCCTCAACAATAACCCGGGGGAGCATTGCGGCGAGCGAAGCGAGCCGCAATGCGACCAAGGGGAATGGCACGGTGAGCGAAGCGAGCCGTGCCGTGACCCCCCACGCCCCCAGCCCCCCTGTCCCCCCCCCCCCCAACCAAAAAATCTGATATGGGTATCGTTTTTGACTAACTTGGGGTTGAGGATTTCGAATCCGATGCGACCAAGGGGGACAGCACGGCGAGCGAAGCGAGCCGTGCTGTTCCCCTTGGTCGCATCGGATCGCATCGGATCGTTCCCCGCGAGCTGCTTGCAGCTCGCGCACACCTAACAACTAGTAATATATAAAGCTAAATTACCACTCACTGATTCACTGATTCACTGATTCACTGACTGATTGACATAATTGTTCGCCTTGATGGTGGATGGAAAGGTATGTTTTTTTTTACGGTATCGTATAGGGGAGGTAAAAGTCTCCTAGGGAAAATTCCGACTTTTTGAGATTTGCCCCCCCAAGACCCCCCCCTCAGGGGGGGCTCCTACGTGGAGCCATATTGCTTAATTTTTTTATGGGGGTTGTATAGAGGGGGACAAGTGATTTCGATTGCATAGAAAATTTTGCCCCCCCCTCTGCCCCCAGGACCCCCCTTTTGAGTGTGCTACCAGATGCCGTCGCGATAGAGGGGTTCTGATTGCGGGGTCGTATAGAGAGTTTCTCGTAGTTTTAGAAGGAAAAAAATTGAACCCCCCCTTTGACCCCCTTTTTTGCCCCCCCTTTCCATCTCCAAAACGGATAGGCTTGGAAGAATTTTTTTTTCACAGTCATGTAGAGGAGGACAAATGGTTTTGAATGAGAAAAAAATTTAGCCCCCTTTTGCCCCCTAGACCCCCTTTTTTTAGGAAAAACCAAAAATTGGCCTATTTTTGACCTTTTTTTTCGGGTGGACCCCCCAACGCCCCCAGCCCCCCTGTACCCCCTCCCCCAACCAAAAAATCTGATATGGGTATCGTTTTTGACTAACTTGGGGGAGAGGATTTCGAATTCGATGTGACCAAGGGGAACCCCTACGCCCCCAGCCCCCCTGTACCCCCTCCCCCAACAAAAAAATCTGATGTGGGTATCGTTTTTGACTAACTTGGGGGTGAGAATTTCGAATCCGATGCGACCAAGGGGAACAGCACGGCGAGCGAAGCGAGCCGTGCTGTGACCCCCCAATGACCCCCCGAGACCCTCTCAACTATAACCCGGGGAAGCATTGCGGCGAGCGAAGCGAGCCGCGATGCGACCAAGGGGAACGGCACGGTGAGCGAAGCGAGCCGTGCCGTGACTCTCCCATACCCCACCCCCCCCTGTACCCCCTCCCCCAACCATAAAATCTGATATGGGTATCGTTTTTGACTAACTTGGGGGTGAGGATTTCGAATCCGATGCGACCAAGACCCCAATGACCCCCCAAGATCCCCTCAACTATAACCTGGGGGAGCATTGCGGCGAGCGAAGCGAGCCGCAATGCGACCAAGGGGAACGGCACGGTGAGCGAAGCGAGCCGTGCCGTGACCCTCCACGCCCCCAGCCCCCCTGTACCACCTCCCCCAACCAAAAATCTGATATGGGTATCGTTTTTGACTAACTTGGGGGTGAGGATTTCTAATCCGATGCGACCAAGGGGAACAGCACGGCGAGCGAAGCGAGCCGTGCTGTGACCCCCCAATGACCCCCCAAGACCCCCTCAACTACGACCCGGGGGAGCATTGCGGTGAGCGAAGCGAGCCGCAATGCGACCAAGGGGAACGGCACGGTGAGCGAAGCGAGCCGTGCCGTGACCCCCCACGTCCCCAGCCCCCCTGCACCCCCTCCCCCAACCAAAAAATCTGATATGGGTATCGTTTTTGACTAACTTGGGGGTGAGGATTTCGAATTCGAAGCGACCAAAAGGAACAGCACGGCGAGCGAAGCGAGCCGTGCTGTGACCCCCCCAATGACCCCCCAAGACCCCCTTAACTATAACCAGGGGGATCATTGCGGCGAGCGAAGCGAGCCGCTATGCGACCAAGGGGAACGGCACGGTGAGCGAAGCGAGCCGTGCCGTGACCCCCCAAGCCCCCAGCCCCCCTGTACCCCCCAACCAAAAAATCTGATATGGGTATCATTTTTGACTAACTTGGGGGTGAGGATTTCGAATTCGAAGCGAGCAAGGGGAACAGCACGGCGAGCGAAGCGAGCCGTGCTGTGACCTCCCGACGACCCCCCAAGACCCCCTCACCCTTAACCCAGGTTAGCATTGTGGCGAGCGAAGCGAGCGGCAATGCGATCGAATTGCGACCATCGTCACACAGCAAGGCGAGCGAAGCGAGCCGCGCTTCCTGACCTGATGCGACAGCTGTCGCACAGCAAGGCGAGCGAAGCGAGCCTTGCTGTGTGGCAGCAGGAGCAGAGTTGTGCGTCAATGTGACCACCGCCATACAGCAAGGCGAGCGAAGCGAGCCGCGCTTCCTGACCTGATTGCTCAGTCGTGCGTCAATGCGACCATCGCCATATAGCAAGGCGAGCGAAGCGAGCCGCGCTGTGTGATGGCACACCCACTAATATAGATATCGTTTTCGATCAACTCGCATACGTAGACTATGAAAAAAAATTCCATTTCCAAATTCAAGATGGCTGACATCTCTATATCGCAGTTTATACTCGCTTTGAGACGGGCACCCACATAATATGGGTATCGTTTTCGAAAACTCGCATACGTAGATTACGAAAACGATCTCCATTTCCAAATCCAAGATGGCTGACATTTTTTCATCGCAAAATTTTCTCATGGCTATCGATTTCAAACAAAATAATCAAAGGTACGAAAAGGAAGTCTTCATAAAAAATAACTGTTACACATAACCGCCGCGAGCTGCTTGCAGCTCGCGCACATCCAACAACTAGTTCTACTATAGTATAAAGCTAAATTACCACTCACTGATTCATTGACTGATTGACATAATTGTTCGCCTTGATGGTGGATGGGAAGGTATGTTTTTTTTTACGGAATCGTATAGGGGAGGTAAAAGTCTCCTAGGGAAAATTCCGACTTTTTGACATTTGCCCCCCCAAGACCCCCCCCAGTGGGGGGGCTCCTACGTAGAGCCATATTGCTCAATTTTTTTATGGGGGTTGTATAGAGGGAGACAAGTGATTTTGATTGCATAGAAAATTTTGCCCCCCCCCTGCCCCCAGGACCCCCCTTTTGAGTGTGCTACCAGATGCCGTCGCCATAGAGAGGTTCTGATTGCGGGGTCGTATAGAGGGTTTCTCTTCGTTTTGGAAGAAAAAAAATTGGAACCCCCCCTTTGACCCCCTTTTTTGCCCCCCCTTTCCATCTCCAAAACGGATAGGTTTGGAAGAATTTTTTTTTCACAGTCTCGTAGAGGAGGAAAAATGGTTTCGAACGACAAAAAAAAATTGCCCCCTTTTGCCCCCCAGACCCCCTTTTTTTAGGAAAAACCGAATATTGGCCTATATTTGACCTTTTTTTTCGGGTGGAGCATCGCGGCGAGCGAAGCGAGCCGCGATGCGACCGCGGGGAACAGCACGGCGAGCGAAGCGAGCCGTGCTGTGACCCCCCAATGACCCCCCAAGACCCCCCAAGACCCCCTCAACTATAACCCGGGGGAGCATTGCGGCGAGCGAAGCGAGCCGCGATGCGACCAAGGGGAACGGCACGGTGAGCGAAGCGAGCCGTGCCGTGACTCCCCCATACCCCACCCCCCCCTGTACCCCCTCCCCCAACCAAAAAATCTGATATGGGTATCGTTTTTGACTAACTTGGGGGTGAGGATTTCGAATTCGATGCGACCAAGGGGAACGGCACGGTGAGCGAAGCGAGCCGTGCCGTGACCCCCCACGCCCCCAAGACCCCCTGTACCCCCTCCCCCAACCAAAAAATCTGATATGGGTATCGTTTTTGACTAACTTGGGGGTGAGGATTTCGAATTCGATACGACCAAGGGGAACAGCACGGCGAGCGAAGCGAGCCGTGCTGTGACCCCCCAATGACCCCCCAAGACCCCCTCAACTATAACCCGGGGGAGCATTGCGGCGAGCGAAGCGAGCCGCAATGCGACCAAGGGGAACGGCACGGTGAGCGAAGCGAGCCGTGCCGTGACCCCCCACGTCCCCAGCCCCCCTGTACCCCCTCCCACAACCAAAAAATCTGATATGGGTATCGTTTTTGACTAACTTGGGGGTGAGGATTTCGAATTCGATGCGACCAAGGGGAACAGCACGGCGAGCGAAGCGAGCCGTGCTGTGACCCCCAATGACCCCCCAAGACCCCCTCAACTTTAACCCGGGGGAGCATTGCGGCGAGCGAAGCGAGCCGCAATGCGACCAAGGGGAACGGCACGGTGAGCGAAGCGAGCCGTGCCGTGACCCCCCACGCCTCCAGCCCCCCTGTACCCCCTCCCCCAACCAAAAAATCTGATATGGGTATCGTTTTTGACTAACTTGGGAGTGAAGATTTCGAATCCGATGCGACCAAGGGGAACAGCACGGCGAGCGAAGCGAGCCGTGCTGTGACCCCCCAATGACCCCCCAAGACCCCCTCAACTATAACCCGGGGGAGCATTGCGGCGAGCGAAGCGAGCCGCGATATGACCGCGGGTAACCCCCCCAAGACCCCCTCACCCTTAACCCATTGTAGCATTGTGTCAGGCGATCGAATTGCGACCATCGTCACACAGCAAGGCGAGCGAAGCGAGCCGCGCTTCCTGACCTGATGCGACAGCTGTCGCACAGCAAGGCGAGCGAAGCGAGCCTTGCTGTGTGGCAGCAGGAGCAGAGTCGTGCGTCAATGCGACCACCGCCATACAGCAAGGCGAGCGAAGCGAGCCGCGCTGTGTGATGGCACACCCACTAATATAGATATCGTTTTCGATCAACTCGCATACGTCGACTACGAAAAAAAATTCCATTTCCAAATTCAAGATGGCTGACATCTCTATATCGCAGTTTATACTCGCCTTAAGACGAGCACCCACATAATATGGGTATCGTTTTCGAATAACTCGCATACGTAGATTACGAAAAAGATGTCCATTTCCAAATCAAAGATGGCTAACATTTTTTCATCGCAAAATTTTCTCATGGCTATCGATTTCAAACAAAATAATCAAAGGTAAGAAAAGGAAGTCTTAATAAAAAATTACTGTTACACATAACCGCCGCGAGCTGCTTGCAGCTCGCGCACACCTAACAACTAGTTATAATATATAAAGCTAGATTACCACTCACTGACTGACTGACTGACTGACTGATTGACTGACTTATTGACATAATTGTTCGCCTTGATGGTGGATGGGAAGGTATGTTTTTTTTTACGGTATCGTATAGGGGAGGTAAAAGTCTCCTAGGGAAAATTCCGACTTTTTGAGATTTGCCCCCCCAAGACCCCCCCCTCAGGGGGGGCTCCTACGTGGAGCCATATTGCTTAATTTTTTTATGGGGTTTGTATAGAGGGGGACAAGTGATTTTGATTGCATAGAAAATTTTGCCCCCCCCCCTGCCCCCAGGACCCCCCTTTTGAGTGTGCTACCAGATGCCGTCGCGATAGAGGGGTTCTGATTGCGGGGTCGTATAGAGGGTTTCTCTTCGTTTTGGAAGAAAAAAAATTGGAACCCCCCCTTTGACCCCCTTTCCATCTCCAAAACGGATAGACTTGGAAGAGTTTTTTTTTCACAGTCTCGTAGAGGAGGACAAGTGGTTTTGAATGAGAAAAAAAAATTGCCCCTTTTTGCCCCCCAGACCCCCTTTTTTTAGGAAAAACCGAAAATTGGCCTATTTTTGACCTTTTTTTTCGGGTGGAGTATCGCGGCGAGCGAAGCGAGCCGCGATGCGACCGAGGGGAACAGCACGGCGAGCGAAGCGAGCCGTGCTGTGACCCCCCCCAATGACCCCCCGAGACCCCCTCAACTATAACCCGGGGGAGCATTGCGGCGAGCGAAGCGAGCCGCGATGCGACCAAGGGGAACGGCACGGTGAGCGAAGCGAGCCGTGCCGTGACTCCCCCATACCCCACCCCCCCCCTGTACCCCCTCCCCCAACCAAAAAATCTGATATGGGTATCGTTTTTGACTAACTTGGGGGTGAGGATTTCGAATTCGATGCGACCAAGGGGAACAGCACGGCGAGCGAAGCGAGCCGTGCTGTGACCCCCCAATGACCCCCCAAGACCCCCTCAACTATAACCCGGGGGAGCATTGCGGCGAGCGAAGCGAGCCGCAATGAGACCAAGGGGAATGGCACGGTGAGCGAAGCGAGCCGTGCCGTGACCCCCCACGCCCCCACCCCCTTTTTTGCCCCCCCTTTCCATCTCCAAAACGGATAGACTTGGAAGAGTTTTTTTTTCACAGTCTCGTAGAGGAGGACAAGTGGTTTTGAATGAGAAAAAAAAATTGCCCCTTTTTGCCCCCCAGACCCCCTTTTTTTAGGAAAAACCGAAAATTGGCCTATTTTTGACCTTTTTTTTCGGGTGGAGTATCGCGGCGAGCGAAGCGAGCCGCGATGCGACCGAGGGGAACAGCACGGCGAGCGAAGCGAGCCGTGCTGTGACCCCCCCCAATGACCCCCCGAGACCCCCTCAACTATAACCCGGGGGAGCATTGCGGCGAGCGAAGCGAGCCGCGATGCGACCAAGGGGAACGGCACGGTGAGCGAAGCGAGCCGTGCCGTGACTCCCCC
This sequence comes from Eupithecia abbreviata, assembly GCA_943735965.1. Classification (NCBI taxonomy): domain Eukaryota; kingdom Metazoa; phylum Arthropoda; class Insecta; order Lepidoptera; family Geometridae; genus Eupithecia; species Eupithecia abbreviata. The sequence goes on along the minus strand of OX031003.1, from coordinate 4,149,482 downwards.
ATACCCCACCCCCCCCTGTACCCCCTCCCCCAACCAAAAAATCTGATATGGGTATCGTTTTTGACTAACTTGGGGGTGAGGATTTCGAATTCGATGCGACCAAGGGGAACAGCACGGCGAGCGAAGCGAGCCGTGCTGTGACCCCCCCCAATGACCCCCCGAGACCCCCTCAACTATAACCCGGGGGAGCATTGCGGCGAGCGAAGCGAGATGCAATGCGACCAAGGGGAACGGCACGGTGAGCGAAGCGAGCCGTGCCGTGACCCCCCACGCCCCCAGCCCCCCTGTACCCCCTCCCCCAACCAAAAAATCTGATATGGGTATCGTTTTTGACTAACCTGGGGGTGAGGATTTCGAATCCGATGCGACCAAGGGGAACAGCACGGCGAGCGAAGCGAGCCGTGCTGTGACCCCCCAATGACCCCCCAAGACCCCCTCAACTATAACCCGGGGGAGCATTGCGGCGAGCGAAGCGAGCCGCAATGAGACCAAGGGGAACGGCACGGTGAGCGAAGCGAGCCGTGCCGTGACCCCCCACGTCTCCAGCCCCCCTGTACCCCCTCCCCCAACCAAAAAATCTGATATGGGTATCGTTTTTGACTAACTTGGGGGTGAGGATTTCGAATTCGATGCGACCAAGGGGAACAGCACGGCGAGCGAAGCGAGCTGTGCTGTGACCCCCCCAAGACCCCCTCAACCCTTAACCCAGGGTAGCATTGTGGCGAGCGAAGCGAGCCACAATGCGATCGAATTGCGACCATCGTCACACAGCAAGGCGAGCGAAGCGAGCCGCGCTTCCTGACCTGATGCGACAGCTGTCGCACAGCAAGGCGAGCGAAGCGAGCCTTGCTGTGTGGCAGTAGGAGCAGAGTCGTGCGTCAATGCGACCGTCGCCATACAGCAAGGCGAGCGAAGCGAGCCGCGCTGTGTGATGGCACACCCACTAATATAGATATCGTTTTCGATCAACTCGCATACGTCGACTACGAAAAAAAATTCCATTTCCAAATTCAAGATGGCTGACATCTCTATATCGCAGTTTATACTCGCCTTGAGACGAGCACCCACATAATATGGGTATCGTTTTCGAATAACTCGCATACGTAGATTACGAAAAAGATGTCCATTTCCAAATCAAAGATGGCTAACATTTTTTCATCGCAAATTTTGTCATGGCTATCGATTTCAAACAAAATAATCAAAGGTACGAAAAGGAAGACTTAATAAAAAAATACTGTTACACATAACCGCCGCGAGCTGCTTGCAGCTCGCGCACATCCAACAACTAGTATATGTATACATATAAAAAATACCTCATAAATAAAAGCTATTACGAGTTTTTAATGAGAAATGATTAAAATTAGAAGAAAATAAAAATAAATATTGACATGTATTATTATATTGTACTTATTTTATTTAGTAAAAATGCATTTTTTTATTATTATTATATTAGCCCGGGGTGTCCCACTGCAGAGCAAAGGCCTCCTTCCCCTTCTTCCACTCATCTCGGTCCTCAGCAAGGAGAACCCACTCTTTATTGTATAGGTCGAGCTCATCCCGCCATCGCGCTTAGGCCTTCCACGTGGCCGTCGTCCGTCCGGGAAAAAAATGTGTTTGAATTATAATTTTCTGCTCTCATCTAATAAACAGATTTTTTCTGAAACCCGGCTCACTTCCACCCCCAGTACCTATTGCCACACCCTGCATGGGTACCCTTGTGTCTCGTATACATTACCTAGATACTAAGGGCCCGGCGACCCTCGCTTGCAAAAATCGCTCCGAATATAGCTGTCCCTGTTTAACCCTTGCGCCGCGCCCCATGCGTGCGCGATAACAATAATTTGGTTTGTTCCGTAATACCAAAAATTATGACTGAAAACTTTTTAAATTCTTCACAAAGTATTGTTATTCTGTAACTAGACAATATAAGCTATGTTCCTTAATAAATAACACGTAAGATATTGATGTTTTTAATACGAAACAAATAGCAAGAAAACTTGTCCATTTTCGCATAAAAATGTGCAAAATGCGATTGGCTTTCATTTCATTTTAGGTAAGTATTTTGAAAAAAAATCTATTTAGAAACCTAGATAAATACTATTCTCATACAAATAATACAATATTATAGTGGAAATATGCTTGAATTGGAAATCATTTTGGTATTACGTTTGTATGAAGAATTCGTCCCTCCGGAGGCCCCTTAAGACCAACAAATGTATATGAATATCAGAAACAATTCTACCGTGATCCAGAAGAGAGTTGTCACTGACCCCAATCACCGCTGTGCGCTGCCATGGTTGAAAATCCATTTAGAGGAACTGGTTGAGTAATTCCCTGCCTGCAACACCCTGTCGTCAACACCACGACCACGACTCGGTGAATGTAGTGTAGGACGCACTCCGACCAGGTGGGATGACGACCTGCGAAAGACTGCTGGATGCGGCAAGCTGAAGACAGGGCGCTATTGCGCTCATTGGGGGAGGCCTATGTCCAGCAGTGGACTGCTAAATTCAATTCAATTTATTTAATTCAGCTTCACAAAATACATGTTACAGCCATAGAGAGTTAAGAGTAAAGCAAGACATATGTAATTACAAAAGTAAAAATAAAACATTTTATTGGAAGGGACACATCCTGCGTTTACAGACGCATGACATTATGAACATGCGTCCAGTGCTTCATAAAAGCGCAGTCCGTGTCCAGCCTTCCAGCTATAACGTTCAGATAGCTACCGGTGCCGCCCCTCACCCGGTGCATCAGGGATGCTGTTCTGTTGCGGATGATTGCGTAAAAGTCATCAACGCGGGACTCTGCAAACATCCCGGACGCGCTACAGAAGCGGGGCAGTCCCAGTAGCACTCTAAAGGCTGATGATGATGAATGATGTGATATTTGTTGTTCAGGAGCGAGGTGCAGTTCTGGAAGCGTCTTGGAATCCGCTGCATCGGCTGGTCTGTGAACCGGCCGCTGGAGAAGCTGTACTGGCGCGGCGTGCTGCGGTCGCCCTACCTAGCCAACACTCTGGTAGGAGAGCCTGACGTAAGTCCTCTACAGAATAGAATAGAATACACGAACGATCTCCGCCGATTTTACGCCTAGTCTAAATTATTATTATTATATTAGCCCGGGGTGTCCCACTGCAGGGCAAAGGCCTCCCTCCCCTTCTTCCACTCATCTCGGTCCTCAGCAAGGAGAACCCACTCCTTATTGTATAGATCGAGCTCATCCCGCCATCTCCGCCTAGGCCTTCCTCGTGGCCGTTGTCCGTCCGGGACCCAGTCAGTGGCGATCTTCGCCCACTGCTGGTCTGACATACGCCACACATGTCCAGCCCAGTCCCACTTGAGTTTGGCGGCTTTTTGGGCAAGTCTAAATGCATCATTTAAAATACACCTGGCAAATACGTTATGACGACCGAAAATGCGTTGACGGGAACGGACGCTTTTCGGTCGCGCACTAACGTAGCATCGGTCGTGGTCTCCACCCAAGAACACGTTTGGTCCAGATGTTGTCGGTTCTTCGTGAGATATGGCCGACCCACTGCCACTTCAGCTTTCTTAGAGCTATGTCAATAACTAGTTATTAATATGTTGACAAGTATGATCTTTAATTTCAGGCGGAGAAGAAGGAAGACTCATCACAAACACAGGAAAGGGATGCCACTATCGATGTGAAGGATGCAATGCGGATTTAAACCGTAACTCAATACCATTAGAAACTATTGTCGCATATCACCAAACCCATAGGCTTATTTACACGAGTCCATTTTAAGGTCTATTTTACCGTCGAGTACCAAATTCCTTACAGACACGCGAAAAATTATGTTCGAATGTTAAATCGACTCTTATGTAAATATTAGAAACTATTTTCGCACACCGCCAAACCCAGATAGCCTTATACGAGTCGATGCTATAGGCCTATTTTACCACCTGGTTCAGGGCCGTTACAGACACGCGAAAAATTATGTTCGAATTTTAAATCGACTCTTATGTAAATATTAGAAACTATTTTCGCACACCGCCAAACCCAGATAGCCTTATTTATACGAGTCGATGCTATAGGCCTATTTTACCATCTGGTTCAGGGCCGTTACAGACACGCGAAAAATTATGTTCGAATGTTAAATCGACTCTTGACAATTAGTCTTTAGCAAAATAACAAGTATATATACTTCACACTGGCTTTGGCTTATACACACGTACCTAATATTAACTTATATAAAAAAAACTATTTTTTATAGAGCATAATTTAAAAATACCCTGTAAACAGAAATTGACACATAGTCAAAAGATTCTTAAATTCTCTTCGATTGTTTTGAAACTTTATAATGCTGGACAATTCACACGGCATCATCTAGCCCCATGGTAAGCAGAGCTTGTGTTAAGGGTACTAGATAACTGATATACATAATACAATACATTACATAGATAGATATTTTTTATTATACATAGAAAACGACCAGAACACCCGGAACAAATATCTGCAGATCGTACACACAATTGTTCCGAGGCGGGAATCGAAACCGCAACCTTCAGCGTCGCAGGCGGACCTTCGCCCACCGCGCCACATCGGTCGTCAAACTGTCATTTCCATGGTAATGTCATTAAATACAGAAATATAATAACATGTTATTATATATCTGTATCTAATTAATTATTCTTTAATACCCACTGTCCTAAAATTACATTAACACAAAAATAAAATTTTAATTTAATAAGCGTGCAGTAATAATAATTCCTCGGAGATTGGTGGGAGACCGCACTGAGTGGGAAGATTTGGGGGAGGCCTTTGCCCAGCAGTGGGACGAAACAGGCTAAATAAAAAATTAAAAAAGCGTGCAATATGAAACTTTAGACTTGTATTTTCATGGTTAAAATGTGTGAAATTATATCAAGAGATATCAGCTGCCATAGAATAAGCTCCGACATCTATTAGGGCTTGATTTTTCAATGTAGTATTTTTACCAGGGGTATATTTTGCGATTAAAAAGCTATTATGCAACAGCCCTTTATGATCTTCAGTTGTATGTCGACCAACCCCAATTGGGGATCTAAATCAATATAATTGGGCGGTGTTCATGAAGATGGGCAGTTGGATAAAAAAAATGCATTATTTGACAAATACACGAATTTGTGTACAAACAAAATGTCAATATATCAGAAATTTGATTTGTTTGTTTATGAACACAGCCCTATCAATAAAATAAATTATGTTGTACATGTACCTATACCTACTAAACCGAAAACCTTACTTTATAGATTAAAAATTATTGATTTATTATTTTATTTCTGTTATTTTCTGTTAAATATATTCTGATTTAATAATGTTATTATTTAATGTTTTATCCAGTTAGTCACTCAGAATGTTTATTTATAATTTATACAACGAAAGTATTATTTACCAAAAACTTAGTTTTAGGTTATTTCTTAATGCACAAACTGTTCAAGTACATAACAGTACATATTTTAATGATTCCAAATGATGCTATGATCAAATTAATGATATTGTAGAATAGAAAATATATTTTAAATGTTGAGCATATTTTGCTAGTAAATGTGAGTGGATTCTGTCATAATTTGTATTGTAAAGAGTATAATAAGATGAGTACTATGTATGTGGATGTTTTTAAATAAATTTTGATAAGTATTTTCTTGTTTTATTTATAAAAATGAAATGATTGACTGCTGAAATCACACCAAATGTGTTTTTTACGAGTGAATGTACGGGCGGACACTCATGCGTGTTTGCCATGCGTAATATGTGTAAATCCAACACTTGCGTAGCGGCTGAGAAAACATCTGTGTGACCCCGTTCAGCCGTAAAATGGATTTTCGAACGAAACGCCGCGCCGCGCGCCTGTGCGACGAAACAGCCGCTGCGCTGTGTAGAGACGAGTATATGAATAAACGAACAAGGGATATGGCTTAAGTTAAAGTTCGCGTAAAGTCGACTACCTACCTACCACTATTAATGGAAATTAATTTTCTGATAACCTGAGCTTGAGCCATCTAGAGAAGAAAATGTCGCTGTTTTTTTTATCTATTACTGACTTTGCATCATCATTGTTACCGAGCAAGTTATGTTCTACATAAAAGTATATCACGAAAGCTCAGTGCCTGCAGAACGAAAGGTGGCCATCCCAAACTTCTTTGCAAAAATGTAATCTTCTTGTATCACTGTCATGTCATATGTCTGTCAATGTCAGTCACTCCCTTCGCCAACTCGATTTTTGACGAAAGGAAAGTTCGAAACGAAAGGCGAGTCTTCCGATCGAAGTAAATGTAGGTCTTTGGGCCTTCACCATCTAAAATATAACAACAAAGCAGCACCGTTAAATAAAGTGAAGTATCAGTTCTAATTACCAAACGCTCAAATACACGAGCTATGTTTTAATTAACGCTTGATTTACAACTAAAAGTAGTAAATAACACCTGTGCTTGTGCCTCGCTAGACACTGTCATGAGATCTTTTCTTATGTAACAACTTTTGTCCGTGAATCTCCTAATCGTTCCTCGTGAGCGGTTGTTTACCTACGCTGAAAGGTAAGGGTGTGGTAGTTTATCTATTGTGGTGTAGAAGTAGGTTACATGGTGCAACTAACCTTGAAAATCGTTCTGCGACAATTTCGGCAAAGACCGGCAAATTGAGTCATTTTTTTCCAATTTAGCGTGATAATCTCATTAGTATTCATTTGTTTAATATTATCTTTGTTTTTTTTTTCTTAGAGACACTTGAAGCCTTCTCATGCCAGTACTAAGAAGTTTGTCTAAGTAGGTTAGGTATTCCAAATTTGAAAGATGGTTTCTTCAGGTTTCATCCTGTTTTAATTACACCATAATTTGGTCTTCTTTATTGCATGAATGTATATTAATCAAATAATATGTTTAAGTTTAATAGGTCAGCAAAATTATATTTGCTGCAAAATTATATCTTTAAGAGCTGTGCTCTGATCTAAAAGTACCTAGAATAATTATTATGTACATGACATGTTTTTTTGTAAACAATTCTGTTAGATAAACACTCACTGATAACAGTATCATTTTGCTTTGCTGTGCTAAATGCCTGATTATAATTTTTGAAAGCAAACAATTTTTTTATTAATATTTCTTCACTTAATAGTTAATAAAAAAACATGTACCTAAATGTAATACCCCTGCCTGCTGCATATTATTCAATAACTAAACACTTACAATCATATTCTTTTATGTTGGTAACACAAATAAATTTAAAATAATAAATATGTACTGAGCTAAAAGATTAATAAATAAATAATAAATAAATAATGCTGGACAAGACAATTCACACAGCATTATCTAGCACAGTGGTAAGCAGAGCTTGTGTCATGGGTACTAGATAACTGATATACATAATACAATACATTACATAGATAGATATTTTTTATATATATATATAGAAAACGACCAGAACACCCGGAACAAATATATGCAGATCGTACACACAATTGAATCGAACCCGCAACCTCCTGCGTCGCAAGCGGACCTTCGCACACCACGCCACATTGGTCGTCAAGTCAACAATTAATCTTGATGATTAATCTTTCAGCTCAGTACATATCTTATAAATTATAGCACAATTGTTTGAATAAAATTTATGAGGCCATAATAGGAGTGTGAAAGAGAAGCATCTTGCTTGATCAAAGTTTCAATCAAATATCATTAATAATATTTATTCCTAAGGTTTCCCACAGCTGGGACTGCAGCTGTAATGTGGGAAACCTTAACCCACATACATCCTAATGAAGTTGTCAAACTATGATATTTGTTATACTCGTAGTAAAAAACCTCACTCCATTAAATCATAAGCTGAAAACCTGTTTATCACTCATGTTGATTCCAAATAACACAAGTGGATTGCCCAGCATGGTTCGGTTATTTCCACACTAATAATACTTTCCCTCTTTCCAGGGTAAATTGTATCTCCACTAAAAACACAATATGTTGCGGCGCTGCTCGAAGCACATACAGACTTTATACCGGAGACAGGGGCAGAGTCTCCGGTTCAAGTCCACCGAAGTGCCCAAAGTCTTCGGAGCGATCTCCCAGGCCGCTGCCAGGCAAACCAGGGTCATAGTCGCAGCTAACAACCAGATCGCCAGCATCCACTTCACCAATCCACTCTTCGAAGTCCAAGATGTGATGACCCCAGGCTTCCCCGATTCAGTATCAGAGGGCGACGTGAAAATCGGCAAGAAAGTCGGCGATGCCGTCGCTGCCGATGAGGTCGTTTGCGAGATTGAGACTGATAAGACCGCAATACCTGTTATGTCTCCCGGACATGGAATCATAAAGGAGTTCTACGTTAAGGATGGCGATACAGTGAAGGCTGGTCAGAAGCTGTTTAAGATTGAGATTACCGGGGAAGCGCCGAAGGCTGCTGCGGCGGCCGCGGCTCCTGAGCCTCCTAAGGCCGCTGCGCCCCCACCGCCGCCGACACCAGCGGCCGCTGCTGCACCCCCGCCACCACCACCAAAGGCGCCCGTTACCCCCCAACCCCGCGCCCCAGCACCACCATCAGCCGCCCCTATCTCCTCCATCCCAGTCGCAGCCATCCGCCATGCGCAAGCAATCGAAACGGCGACCGTCAAAGTCCCTCCAGCTGACTACAGCAAGGAGATAGCCGGGACGCGCACGGAACAGCGCGTCAAAATGAACCGCATGCGTCTCCGCATCGCGCAGCGGCTCAAGGACGCGCAGAACACCAACGCTATGCTGACAACGTTCAACGAAATCGACATGTCGCATATCATGGCGTTCCGTAAGAAGCATTTAGATAAATTCACCAAGAAGCATGGTGTGAAGCTCGGCCTTATGTCGCCGTTTGTGAAAGCAGCTGCGTGCGCGCTTTTAGACCAGCCTGTCTGCAATGGGGTCATTGATGGAAACGACATCCTGTACCGCGATTACGTAGACATCTCAGTAGCGGTTGCTACACCTAAAGGCTTGGTTGTACCTGTCATCAGGAACGTACAGACCATGACCTACGCTGACATCGAGCTGACTGTAGCCGGGCTCGCTGAGAAAGCCAGGCAAGGCAAGCTGACCATCGAGGAAATGGATGGTGGTACCTTCACAATCAGCAACGGAGGAGTGTTCGGGTCTTTGTTGGGAACACCAATCATCAACCCGCCTCAGTCAGCTATCCTTGGTATGCATGGTATATTTGAACGTCCCATCGCTTTGAACGGCCAAGTGGTGATCAGACCTATGATGTACATCGCCTTGACCTACGACCACAGACTGATCGATGGTCGTGAAGCTGTGCTTTTCCTTAAGAAGATTAAGGAAGGTGTTGAGGATCCGGCTACTATCATCGCTGGATTGTAAATAGCATATTCTTGTGTGCCGAATTCCATAATTTTTTGTGCTCATCTAGTTTGCTATAAAAACACTGCCTTCTTTGCTTGAATTATAAAACATGTAGTAAATTGGTTATTACAGTCCATGCTCTGTTAAAATAGAGCTTGGATATCCAATTTCAAATGCTCAGAACAGTGTTTCCAGCGCTTTCTGAAAATCGGAAAAGATGGCGGATTTTTATAGCAAAAATTACATTGAGTATACTCAGTACAAATATTTTGAAATTCGAAAGGGTACCGAGGTCAGCTGTATCCGAGTTACCATTACCTTCGCCATACAATCAGGCGAAAATGTAACTAAAGTATTCAATATTAGAGCACTAGTTCGCTTATGCACTGTGTAAGCTGGTTTATTTATTGATGATCGTGTATTTATTGTATTATTTTATCGTAAGTGATATTATTGAGAAGTACATTTCCTCTGTCTGATGACCGCAATTTGAAGTTTTATTTATATACTTTTTAATTTTCGAGTAATATTAACAAGTCCTCTATTATAACCTATATGGTGTACGAATTTAAATGAATAAAGCGTAGATATAATATTTCATTGACGTTTTACTTTGCAGAAATATTTTTTTAATACATTTTAAATCATAGATATTATAATAACGCGTTAAAGACGCGATGCTCTGTGTGTTTCCCATGATTAAAAAAGCCTCCATCTATGACCTCTTATATATAAGAATAAATAAATCCATTATGAATAGGGCAAATGGATATTTGGCTGTTGAGACAGCCTATATTGGTCCACTGCTGGACGCAAGCCTCCCCCTGATAAGCGCCTTATCGGGTCGGGGATATGCCAATATGTATTTAACAAAAAAAAAATTCAGATTTATTACGTAGTAGCCGTTCTTATAGCATAGAATCTACCATAGAATAGACTAGTTATTGTATTCTCTTTGTAGAATTGTGCTCGCTGATAGAATCACTCAGTGGATTACGAAATCGAATTTGATTTTATGACTTGTTTTTAAAAATAGGTCACAGCCTATTTCAAAGGAGAGTTATTTAAAGCCAATCAATTTTAAATCCAATGACGTAGTTATAAAAGCTGAAATCGAGCGACAACTCATGTTTGTAGTTCTTGTTACCATGGAAACGCCCAATGTGTACAGCTAATGTCACGCACAAAGTGACAACAGTCACGAATACTCACAGAGGACCATTGTTTGCTATTTTATACAAATTTTAATAGTTTTTCAGTTAAATCTAGCTTACCTATAAGTAAACAGTTTTATAATATGTGAATAGGTTGAACTCAAGTCGGTATATTTTAGTGAAAAGTGTTACTAATCGGCCTAAATTCATAACTGTGTCAAGGCAAGTCAAGAATAATTATTTCGCTTTTATTATTCATAAAATTCACTTAGGTAAGTGACTCCAAGTCTACGAATTAATGTTTTGTTTTGCAGTCAGTGAAGATCGATAGAAATGCAGGCTAAACCAAGGAAAACCAGCGACCGTAAACTTAGTAAAGAAAAAGAAGATTCTAAAAAGGCACAAGACGAAAATGTTAAAAAAGGCGTTTATACGGTTTCGACTCCCCGAGAATACAGTAAGGCCAAATCCAGCACTAGTGATATTTATGCTCAAAAAAATAACGTAGCAACAAAGGCACCCAGAAAATATCCTGGCATGTCTTCTACGAGAAATATGTCCCCCATGGCAGGAATGCTAAAATCTTCGTCATCATCAATCAGCCTACTAAGCAGAACCTCTGAAAGCTCGTATAAAACGCCTTTAAAAAACAAACCAACTAGAAATCAGTTTTCTACCAAAACTGACGCAAAGTCTTTGCATTCTACCACAAGAAACGAAACTCCGAGGAAAGAACTCTTTACTAACGTAACCGTCAACTCTCCGCCGTCTGTAAAAAGAAGGTTGAATTTGAATTCTGCACGTTCCACGAAAGAGGTTACGAAAAAAGTTTCGAAATCCAAGGAGATTGGTGCTGGAGAGCCAAAAACCAATGATATGAAAGATTTAGATGAGTCTAAGTTAAAATCGGAGGAAATTAGCACGGTGAGGCAGCGTACGAACACGAGAACCTTGGAGGAATGTGAAGTTAAAGTTTTGACGCCAGAACAAGTTCATAATAATGCCCAAATGTTAAATTTATCTAGTAAATTATTAGCTAAGCCGAAAGCATTTTACGTGGATTTGGATGGAGAAAAATTTAAAACTGTAAGCGCATCTTTCTCAATACCTATGTGTACTCAATACATATATTCTAATATTTTTAAGCATTCTATTCGAAATTCTATTTTTTTAATTATCCGTATCATTTGAATATTTTTTCCAGGCGAATAATGAACCATCTGACGAGGAAGAAGTAAGTTACGAAGACGATTTTGAGAGTTACGAATCGGACTTCGATTCCTACCACAGTGATGAGAGTGATGAGAGCGAAGCGAGCGCGGATGTAAGCCAAGCGAGTAGCAAAGGAGATACTAGCGAGCGGAGCGAGAAACATGTTGATGGGAGCTTGAAGGAAAATGACGAACGTGAGCTTGATTCAGGTTAGTAATGGGAAGGCACATTAGGTACCTGTCGATTTATTTTAGTTTATTAAATACACAAAACAATTGAAAAGCCATAATAGATTAAATATGATCTGCCTTGAAACATTAACAATGTGCACAGAACAAAATAATAGAGTCATGTTAAGTACTACTCTATGTTAACTGTATGTGTGTGTTATTAGTACCAAATAAACGTTTCATCTATCTATCTACTACTTATCATCATCATCATCATCAGACTATAGCAGTCCACTGCTGGACACAGGCCTCCCCAATGAGCGCCATAGCGCCCTGTCTACTTATCTATAATATAAAAATGAATCGCTGAATGTGTTGCTAAGCGCAAATCTCGAGAACAGCTGAACCGATTTCGCTAATTCTTTTTTTAAGAATATTCTTTGAAGTACGAGGATGGTTCTTACGGAGAGAAAAAAGAGATTTTTTTTTTAAATTGTCTGAAACAAATGACCACCCGGGCGAAGCCGGGACGGGCCGCTAGTACGTAATAAAATTGGAAAACAACCTTAGTTTAATTCAACTTTTGAAGAACTATGATTGAGACAAAAAATTACAAATATACTAAAATACATAATTATAACAGAGAATTAAACAACAACCCGTGTGTAGGTTGTTGTTTATTTTTTTTAATAAACAACGATTTGAGAAGCTTCAATAAATATTGCTAACTTACAGTTCTACTTATGTAAACGGGCATAGAGATGTTTCCTTGACGATGGTTTGCTGCGAAAAAGAGACCTGCCTTATACACAGTACACTTGCGCACCACGAGGGGTTTTCTTTCCTACACTTTGACTGCGGTATTTTTTCGACGACAGCGATCTTTTTTTTTACCTAAAAAATTCGTGCTGCCGCTCTACACAGCGGTTGTGTTGCGCCGCACATGCGTTTCGTTCGAAAAATATTACAGCTCTGCTGAGTCACAAAGATCTGTATTTTCTCAGCCGCTGCGCTAGTGTGGATTTACGCATATTAGTCACTTGTAGAAAACTCATACCGTGCGTTTTCAGCACTCAAAGTGTTAATAATATAATCATTCCCTAGGAAACTTCGAACTCCGCGACGCGCGCTCCGGTAAATCCAAGCCGGCCGTAATGGACAACATCATGGAAGACGCAGAGACGCTTCCAGAACATTCTACATCCATGGAAGAGAACCGGCGGTCGCTGGACGAGGGCTTCCAGGATATGAGCAGTTCTTCTACTGTGCGGACTGGGGAGGCTGAAAGGTAAGTTATGTACAAAAATATGAAATACAAAATGTTTAGTGCTCTGTGGCGCGGTGGGCGAATGAAGCAGAGCTTGCGTTATGGGTACCAGATAACTGATATACAATACAATTCATTACATAGATAGATAGTATTATTATACATAGGAAACGACTAGAACACCCGAAACAATTATCCCGACCTTCTGCGTCGCAGGCGGACCTTCGTCCACCGCGCCACAAAGGTCGTCAAATGTCTATGGCGCGGCGCGGCGGCGCGGCGTAGCAACTAGCAATAAGGAAGCTACGGTGTAGCAATTAGAATGCTACGGCGTAGCATTGACGATGCTACGACGTAGTAACGAGAATGCTACGACGTAGCAATGAGAAAGCTACGGCGCGGCGTACCAATAAGGATGCTACGGCGTAGCAATGAGAAATCTACGGCGTAGCAATGAGGATGCTACGGCGTAGCAATGATGATGCTACGGCGTAGCAATGCTGATGCTACGGGATAGATATATAGATAGAAAATAATGTATTGCACTTTAAATAGGAAACTATGTACAGTAAAAAGTTAAAAATTAGTTATTGTAGTAAAGAGCGTAGGTACTATAATGACTCATAAGACCGACGGATGTTTTTATTTTTATTTTGTTGGATGTGATTTTTACTATGATTTGTTTTCCTGTATCTACTTCGGCACAGGATCTAAGTCAATAGCATTTATTTCTCTAGGCTTAGAAAATAAACACTTAGACAAGTCAAATTTTATACTATTCATTATTATCAAATAACATTATTTTAATTTTAACTTCAATTTTTTGTCCTCTAGTGCAAGAAGTAAAAAAGTGTTCATTCGCTATGACCACGCAACGCGAAAACTAAAAGGTGTAGTGATTGCATTGTAGTGAGGTGTAGCGATTAGCTATTCCATAAAACATGTGCTGGTGTTTTCTAATGTAATATCTACAATAATTGATAATTTGTTACAGGCCCCATTTCTTAGACTTCACAAAATCAAAACGCAACAAAATGAAAAGAAAAATAAACGAGCAGCTCACACAGAGGGCCAAAGATCTATTCAACTTTATATCTCTACACGAGATGACATTTTCTCTGTTCGAAATGCAGCCGATTTCTTACGATCTCTACATGGCAACATTTGGCAGGAGTAACTACACGCAGAGTGGAGTTCAAACGTTCGATGATGGTATCACTCAGGAGATTCAAACTGACGAAGTGACGATTACACAAAAATGGACGCAATATCCCGTAAAATTCTCAAAACATGGTATTACCCAAAATAAAAAGGTAGCGAGGAAATATAGCGTAAATAGCGAGGATTACTTTGCGAATTTCACGTTTTCGACTTCAATAAAACTGGACGATGATGCTGAGAAGCGGATAGTAACACATGAAAATTATGAAGGAAATCCGCTGCGTATACTCTTTGAGCAAAAAGATGGCGTCGGCTCCGACAAAATGTTGCCATACGAAAATTACAAGGCGAAATTAAAAAACAGAGATTACTCTACACCACGGCTGAGCAAGTTCTTAAAAAAGGTCGAGAGCAAAGTCTGTCATATTTTGAGTAAAAATACTGGCAGTAAAGATGTTACTGATTTGGAGAAGTACGGACAACTACCGTTTAGTAGCGGATACGTGACCATAACGCGCGAAACTATACAGGATCCTAAGTTTAGCTTTCTAAGATACTCCAAAATTAGCGGAATATTTTATTCTGAGACAAAATGTAACCTTTTATTGACCTTGCATAAAAACGACGGGAAAAAATGTTTGCTCTGTCTATGGGACTTGAGTGTTGCCAGAGAGCCGATGAAAATTTTGCAGGCTATTGACAATATTTTAATCGGAAAATTCAGGGGAAATACGGACGGGACTTTCGTGGCTGCATTGGAAGATGGGTAAAGTAACTTTTCAAAAAAAAACTTATTTGTATTTTAAGATTTGTTATATTTAATAACAATTTATTTCAGTTCAATACACCTCTGGGATCTATCTGAAGAGCCAACATGGCGTAGTAATGCTGCCAGCACCGAGAAATCTACCGAATTATTAGAATTTGAAAGCCAGCAGTTAACGCAAGTGGAAAAAGATCGGGAGTGGAATATGAAGACTGGCCAAGCGAGTATCTTGCAGGTAAATGTATTGACTTTAATTGATAATACTTGCATTGTTTTTTTGCTTAAACAAAAGTATATTAATACGAGTAACTATAATGTTTCCAGCTTGCGATTGTGTACAGTACTGAGGGTGCAAAGATCTGTTACCAGTCTGAAAAAGGCGACCAAAAGAAATGTTTCAAAGATAGTCCCATAATATATGTTAGTGCGTACAATCATTTTCTTTAGAGTCTTTATAGCCCGCGCCGCCGTCCTCATTGTCAGTTGGTTTTCAAACTTTTACTAATTGAACTTATTTTGCACTAACTGGTACTTATTTTGCATTTTACCATATTGCAAAATAAGTACTTATGTATTCTCGAATTTTTTCCTGCGTTTGTCGCAGACTTAGGCCGATTTTTCGACATTGAACTTTTGTGCAGTAATGAGAGTACAAGCTATAATCAAGATTTAGTTAATTGTGTTTCTGTTGTACATAGTAGGCTACTCTACCTACTATTTTGTATTCATCTATGTTGTTAACAAATTCATATTCATCATTATTTATTTCGGTCAACTACACTATGTTAACTACTATACTATGTTTAAGGGGTTCAAAGAAGTTGTCAAGTATTTACGATTTTTTGTAAAACAAGCTTCTTAACATACTTCCAGCCCTCCATTCCCTGCGCGCTACAGTCCTGCGCTTACACCAGTAGTGCTGCAAATATAAGCTCAGCAGACAGCTCCGAATGTATAGTCGGACTCGAGTTTATGGCAACACAGGTGAGTAGGTACTACAGTCAACAACGAAACGAGGCCACTGTACTTGTCGAATGTGTTTCATGTAATGATCTTTATCTGGTGTACAATTAGGAATTCTCGTATTTTATCGAATTGGTCATTAATGTAAACAAACCAACAAAAACTTGTGTATAATAAGTATTGACGCGTAACAATTATTTTACCAATAAATGAACTTGAACTTGAGCCCTATATCCAACTGTGGTCTATATAATATATGTAGGTTGTGGTTGGTGATTTTATCGAAACGAAAACTGTTGTAGGATTTTTGTAAAGCGTTTTTGTTAAAAACCATTGGTACGTAACCTTGATTCTTTAATTTTGAGTTTTCTATTATAACCTTTACTAAGGTAATCATTTACTTTTTAATTTATCTTATTAGCTAGAGTTCCCAATGATGCACTTTATTTCTTCTTCGATAATAATTAATATTTTAAAATTAAACTTGTCCATGATCTTGTTTGGTAGACCTAACTAGACTAAAGAAATAAACGTTATTGATTTATGATTTCATTTTTTATAAAGCTTAGATATTTTCATAACAATTATTGATTATTTATAACTTTTGTTTGATTTCTAGGTGGTATCACTTCAAAGGATTGGCATTATAACGATATGGTCAATCATTCAAGAAAAGAAAGCAAGCACTGACATAGGCAAAGCCTTCTGGTCAAAAATAAGACTGGATAAACTTCAAACAATAAATATATCCGAACACATTGATATAACAATCCAAGAAAATACGAATTTCAACCTAAACTCTGCAAAAAGACGATTATCCCAAAGAAAAAACGAAAAACCCGCCAAAAGGGAAAGCTCCCGCCCCAAAACAGCTTCGAAGTTCGACTTTGACACTGACAGGCCGTTCAGTGCTGCCAGCTTGAGGAAAAAAGTGTTGTCAGTCGAGATAAATATGCCGAAAAGTTGGGAGAATGGAATCGTTTGTAACGACTTGAGAATAGTAAATATGAACAATGTGAATCTATTTCTGGTGGCGAAAAACAACGGTGAAGTATTGTGCTGTAAGCGGTGCCTTGGCGTTCTCAGGATAGAGAGGTTCAGTGTTGCTAGTAAGTTATTTTCAAAATTCATTTATTAAATAATAAATAAATAATGCTAGACAATCCACACAACATTATCTAGCCCCATGGTAAGCAAAGCTTGTGTTATGGGTACTAGATAACTGATATACATAATACAATACATTACATAGATAGATATTTTTATTATACATAGAAAACGACCAGAACGGAACAAATATCTGCAGATCGTACACACAATTGTTCCGAGGCGGGAATCGAACCCGCAACCTCCTGCGTCGCAGGCGGACCTTCGCCCACCGCGCCACATCGGTCGTCAACATATTCTCAACAAGACAAATTATATAAGTCACTTACATGAGAACAGGGTTCTTAGGTTAAGTATTGATAAATACATAGGTCGTGGTCGTTCAATAGCTGACACATTTAATGTGTTCGCTTTATAAGAAATGAATGATCATTTATGATATTTATTTTTATAAAAGTTAGAATATAGTAATTGAAGTTAAAATGTATTATACAAGACTTCTCTTATGTTACATCTGAACAAAAAAACATAGCACTCCATTTTTAACACTTTGACTACGATTTTTTTTTGGACGACTGCGTTCTTTTTTTTAACCTAAGCCATTCGTGCTGCCGCTCTACACAGCGGTTGTGTTGCGCCGCACATGCGTTTCGTTCGAAAAATATTACAGCTGTGCTGAGTCACACAGATCTGTATTTTCTCAGCCGCTGCGCTAGTGTGGATTTACGCATATTAGTCACTTGTAGAAAACAAATACCGTGTGATTTCAGCAGTCAAAGTGTTAACAATAAAAAACTTTGGTAGCTTATTCTAATTATTCTAGAAACAAAATATAATTTAATAATAGCGTTAAGGCTTTATCTACGAGTATCAGCTTGATATTTTTCTCTATCTTTATCTATATTGAGACCTGGTTTACTAACAACGTACCTAATAAAAAGGTACCTACAGAAATAGTAATATGATAAATCCTAGGATTTCTACGTTTCATTTTCCAAAAATTAGCCATTAATTCTAAAGTCATTTAAAACGGGATATTTACCATGATTTGATTTTTGAGTTATCCAATATTTCGGCACGGTTGCATGCCATGGTCACGGAGTAACTGAAAGCACTGCGAGAAAAGAAGAAACCGGTGGTAGTGGCAACGTTCGTAGCAAAAGACAAAAAATGAGGGTAGATCGGTATATCTGCCCATAAAAACTCGCAGTGCTTTCAGTTACTCCGTGATCATGGCGCATGCAACTGTGCCGAAATATTGGATAACTCAAAAATCAAATCATGGTAAATATCCCGTTTTAAATGACTTTAGTATTAATAACCATGATAGTTTCAAAAGTTTTATAGCCATTAATTGTTTTATTATGGTCCTAAATGTTTGTAAAATTATAATTTTCAGGTGATACGTCCTCAATAACATGTCTAGACGTATCTTCAGAAGGTATACCATATTTCCTAGCGGCCACCGACACGGGAACCGTCAGTCTTTGCTCGCTGCTCGAGAACAGGGTTCTTCTTACACTGGACTGCAGGTAATAAGTTCTTGAAAAAAGTTCTTTGCTACTAGGTAAACTTAATAAATAATAAATAAATAAATAAATCGATATCGATAGAGTCTGGTTGATAAGAGAAGATGTGATAAGTTAATTCTCGATTAACCTATAATAAATAAATAAATAAATATGCTGGACAATTCACACAACATTATCTAGCCCCATGGTAAGCAGAGCTTGTGTTATGGGTACTAGATAACTGATATACATAATACAATATAATACATAGATAGATATTTTTTATTATACATAGAAAACGACCAGAACACCCGGAACAAATATCTGCAGATCGTACAGACAATTGTTCCGTGGCGGGAATCGAACCCGCAACCTCCTGCGTCGCAGGCGGACCTTCGCCCACCGCGCCACATCGGTCGTCACTAATGTGGAATGTTTGTAAACAAACCGCGGCACAAAAACGAAAACATACTTGCTTGGCCCTGATTTTCAGATATAATTTGTTGCACTGCAGAATCAAGGCAGTCCCAACTCCCAACATCATCCTAAATATATTTTATTTTATAATAATAATAATCCGAATTGAACCCAGCATTCTTCAAGCCACCGTCTGCCACTATTCTTAACATTATGATTGACTTGTTTATGGCAGACGTCCGCAATCTCCCCTATAGCCCGATTACCCAGTCCATCCATCCATCACAATAGCCTGGTTTTATTTCTTTCATTTTTCTTTGCAATAGTCTCTACACCTGGCGGATACCATCCTGGTGTATCATATTGTGCACCCGAGGATGATACCCGCTATGTGTAGCCATCGCCTTTAGATTAACTTCTCAAAGGGCCTCTGTGCTGTTGGCTTCGGCCCCACGCAAGCCTTCCAAAGGACCGGGTCACTTTATGGCCCGAGATCATGGTAAATGAGAGACATAATAATAATAATGAAGTGCACTTGGCTTAGGCCCGTGCGCTTTGGATTTTACCGGCTTAACCGAGAAGATTAGATCTTAACCCATAATAATAAGTATGAGGTGGTCTAACTGAAGCTTAACAGTTTTCACTTATAGTAAAAACTGTCAGTAAAAACCCAAAAAATATTGTGATACTGTAGGGACCCTGTACTGATGAAAGTAACTTGCCTGTTGTTTCAGAAATGTACCAGCAGCCATAGACAAGTGCCAATCGGACCACAAAGGACGGTTTGTGAGCAGCGCCACCGCTAGATCTAATAGCACTGACCAGTTGTTGAGACAGGTAACTAATAAATAAATAATGCTGGACAATTCACACAGCATTATCTAGCCCCATGGTAAGAAGACCTTGTGTTATGGATACTAGATAACTGATATACATAATACTACATAGATAGATATTTTTTATTATACATAGAAAACGACCAGAACACCCGTAACAAATATCTGCAGATCGTACACACAATTCTTCCGAGGCGGGAATCGAACCCGCAACCTCCTGCGTCGCAGGCGGACCTTCGCCCACCGCGCCACATCGGTCGTCGAAATATGGATCTAACTTAATCAATCTATTAAATCTTTCTCCCTCATTCTCTCCATTTTTTGAGTTTGATGATAAGCAAATATATCTTAGTGATTACTCTATTACCTGGTTTTACTTACCTGTGGAATTTGAATATATATATATATATATATAACGTGTCCAAGAGTTCCGTAAGGGTCGGTACATATCTGACGGAAAATGCGTCGCGTATTATCGGTCGCGTTACGCCAGAACAGGCAAATATATAATAAGACATTCAACCTTTCACACCTAACCGATGATGAAAATGAAAAAAAAAAAGAAAAGTTTTTATTTCTTTAACACTTTCACTGCGATTTTTTTTCGACGACTGCGATCTTTTTTTTAACCTAAAAAATTCGTGCTGCCGCTCTACACAGCGGTTGTGTTGCGCCGCACATGCGTTTCGTTCGAAAAATATTACAGCTCTGCTGAGTCACACAGATCTGTATTTTCTCAGCCGCTGCGCTAGTGTGGATTTACGCATATTAGTCACTTGTAGAAAACACATACCGTGAGATTTCAGCAGTCAAAGTGTTAAGCTTACAAATAAGCACTTAGACAGGTCATATTTTATACTATTCAATTATTTTATAGTTCACTTAAATTTTTTGTCCACCAGTGGAAGAAGTGAGAAGAAACCACTAGTATGTTCATAACTTATGTGTCTAGTACATTTGATTTGCTTATCTGTAAGTTGGTAGATTTTGAGTTGGAGCAAAACTCGTTCCAAGCTTTTTTATCTTCTAAGTAATCTGATATTTTGTAATAAGCGCGTCGAGCGATGTGTTAGTGCGTCGAGCGTATAGCGTCAGTTACGATTCCGTCAAGGCATAGTCGGTCGACGTAACGTGTCGTGACACGTGTATTGTGTATGATGGATTAAGACTAGGCGTAACATCAGCGGATATCATTTGAGTGTAAACCGTTCGAACTGATTAGACGCGTAATGTGGCAGATCTGATTTGACCGAATAGACACGCACGACCGATGATACGCTCGACGCATTTTCCGTCAGATATGTATGAAATGAACCGACCCTAAAGGCAGATTTAGACAGGGTCAGTGTAAGCTATATCTATTATTGTGAAGTTTCATAAAAATCCATTCAGTAGTTTTTGCGTGAAAGAGTAACAAACATCCATCCATACTTAAAAACTTTCGCGTTTATAATATTAGTAGGATAAGACAGATTTAGACAGGGTCAGTGACTGACCCTGTCTAATCTAACCCGTAAAAACCCAATGAAAATTGACTTGAAGTCAGCGAGTGTCCGAGTCAGCACTGACTGGGTTTTTTCGGGTCAGCGCTGACTTGTCTCGAATTCGAAGTCAGTCACTGACCCTGTCTAAATCTGCCTTATCCTACTAATATTATAAACGCGAAAGTTTGTAAGTATGGATGGATGTTTGTTACTCTTTCACGCAAAAACTATCGAATGGATTTTAATGAAACTTCACAATAATATAGCTTTCATATCAGAATAACACAGGCTACAATTCATAAAGATATATAGTATATTATCCAAAATATCTATCACCACGCGGGTGAAACCGCGGGGCGCAGCTAGTAAAATATAAAATAACTTAGTTTTACCTATCGGCAGTCCACAAAGACTGCCATGCATGTTTTTTTTAATTCAACACGCTTCAAAAACAAAATAACTAATTTCTTAACACCCGACGTGGACTCTCGAATTCCTGACGTTATGTTCTTTCTCCTTTTATTAATTCGTCATTAAATAGACCACCAACGATAAGTTTAATTTGAATTTCGAAATAATATTAATAACCGAGGGGCGCAGCTAGTAGGAAATAAAGCAATTTGATATTTTATATTGATACTCTTTATTTTTGGTTCCCCTTTCAGCTGTCAGTAAGGTCGGTGGTGTGGTCGCCAGTAAACCACTGCTGCATATTCGCTCTGCTTCACGACCGCACTCTTCTGGTCTTCGATCTAACGCATAGTGATATGGCGGCGCGCGCGGCTTTACCCGACTCGGCTGAGGTCACGGCGTATTCACAGCATACATTGGTAAGTCGGACCAAAGTTATCAAATTAAATTATTTATTTAAACTGAAAAACATTATTACAGGTCTCTATATAGCACAGGGTTGGCATGATTAAAACACGTTGTTTTAAAACACGTGTTTAAAACAGTGTTTAAAACAGTTTGAAATAAAACTATGTTTTATATTAAGAAAAAAACAGGGTTTAAAACTACCTTTAATTGCAAATGAATGTGTATAAATACCAGACAGGCTGTGGTATTTACACACTACATAGGTAACTCCCCGCCAGTAAAGTCCCGCAGGGAAAGTTCCTATGTCGGCCGTCGAAAGAAAGTAATTCACTGGATTAGTGGGTACGGTACCTATTCCCCGCTCTCTCTCTAGTTCTCTACCTACCTACAACACTATATATTTACATACAAGGTGTATGTAAAGTGTTTTGTATTGATTAATAATAATAATAATAATTTTTAATAATTAGATTAGAGGTACTGAGATATGCAACAAAAGTAAATATTAATCGTTTTGTTAATTTTTACTAATGTGAATTAGGGAATAGTTTAGAAATGGATTATTTTATTATTCGCTATAATTGATTTGAAATTGATATGTAAAACAAACAAATAAAACAAAAAAAACACTTGTTTTAAACATTTTGAACTGTTTGTTTTATAAAATATAAAAAAAAACTGTTTTTTTTCCAACCCTGATATAGCAGCTCTTATAACTAGAGTGGTGTCAAATGTATTCAACCCGCAAGCAGATGTGCAAATATTAAATCGCAGTGATTCAAGGTGGTTAAATTAATCAATAATTAAAATAATCAAGGATAATAGGCACAATCTAAAATAAATTGTAAACTTTAATATTCACAATCATTGTCAAAACATATAATAAATTCATCGACTTAAGATTAATATTCAAAAAAATTTATATTACTTTATTTACAATCGACATAGTTCAAAGAATAAGAAAACTGAAGTGGCAGTGGGCATATATCTCGCGAAGAACCGACAACCGCTGGGGTAAACATGTTACACATAGAGTGGAGACCGCGACTCCGTAAACGTGTAGGACGCCCACCGGTCACGTGGGATGACGATCTGCGAATGACTACAGGCAGATGCTGGATGCGGCAAGTTGAAGACAGGGCGTTATGGCGTTCAATACGGGAGGCCTATGTTCAGCAGTGAACGATGGCTGATGATGATGAAAGAGCACTTCCTATCATCATAAAATTATCTATCTAGAGATATTTATATATATTTAATTAGCTATATATATTATTATTTTTATTATATTGAACTAAATGTATTTATTAGGTTTATTGAACTATTATTTTTTAATTTATGTATGTATATTATAATCTCATTCCGTATATAGTCTAATTTGTCTCTTGTACACTTCCTCTATCTATTCCATCGCCACTCCTGTAAACCGGAAGGTTTGCTGGAAGAAAATTCTAACTCAGGGTTAAGCTCGCCTATGTACATATCTTTTTATATAAGTTATTTTTAAGTTTTGTATGTGTACAATAAAGAATTAAAGAATGAATAATAACAGCCAATGTTTACGCCTGACGTAATTAAAGAGCAATGCTATCTGTGTCATTAGATTTTTCGCAGGAAACTTTATGGTATTTTTAACACGCTTTTATTAGCTTCATACGTATGTATGTATGTAGTTAGTATTAGTGAAAATAGCCATGCTTAATCGAGACAATACTTATTGATGAAAGGATCTCAAATCGTCAAGGCAGAATCAGAATCGAATGCTTGATATCTTTAGGCTTACAAAATAAGCGTATAGACAAAGTTTTTTCAACGTTTAAGGGCTTTACACACAGGACTTACATATAATGTATATTAATGGGGCCGTTCAAGTAATACGTAAGCACTATGGGGGATGGGGGGGTCTTTGTTTTGCTTATTTTGGATGACATGGGGAGTCTAGATGATGATTACGTCATCGGTAGTTATTTACTTTTTTACACGAATGGCAACCCTCACATTGTCTATGCTTGAAAACGAAACGCATTTTCGGGGACTCCCGCAAACAATGTATACGTTAGGCACTCGCTTTAGAACCGATTAGGGGAATTACCGCGCGCTATTCACTTGTCTAAATTTCCTCTGTCAGTGTATTGTTTCGTTTGGATACTATAGCGAGTAGACGTATGTTGATTACTGTATCAGTAAAATCTAATCTCAATACTAAATCTATTTTCTTCTTTTTAAAATTATAATTATAACATTAAAATTATAATATAAAAAAAATACATTTATAATTGAAAAATGTTTACGTAAGCATGGGGGGAGGGGGTAAGAGCTTTGCTTACTTTTGCTGACAAGAAGGATGGGGGGGGGGGGGGGGGGGGGTAAATAATTGTAATAAATCTGCTTACGTAATATTTGAACGGCCCCAATGTACTGCGGGTTTGTCTATCTTTTAAAGCCACCTCACACAGAAACCGTGGAAACAACCTGCACGCCTTCGCCTCCTCCGGGCCCGGCCACGGTTTCAGTGTGTGGCATGGCTTATATAAATAAATATATAATAAATAATGCTGGACAACTCACACATCATTGTCTAGCCCCATGGTAAGCAGAGCTTGTGTTATGGGTACTAGATAACTGATATACATAATACAATATATTACATAGATAGATATTTTTTATTATACATAGAAAACGACCAGAACACCCGGAACAAATATCTGCAGATCGTACACACAATTGTTCCGAGGCGGGAATCAAACCCGTCGCAGGCGGACCTTCGCCCTCCGCGCCACATCGGTCGTCAAATCGTTTAAATTTAAATATTTCTTCCTGGCTGTTTTATTGGATATATCCATACATCCATCATCATCAGCCTATATAAGTCCAAAAAAAGTTGATGAAATATGTTTCTTCCAGGCTCTGCTGACACCTAAAGGGGACGTCCAGATACACAGGCTGAGCAACGAGGAAATGAACAAGGAGTACTTGCAATTATTTAACAAATATGTCGCCTTGTTATAATGAAGTTAAATTCATTAAATTTATTTAGAATGAAAAGTTTTTATTTTTTATCCTGGTTGATTCTCCTTTACTAAAGTACCACCGTATATTTTGTTCCGTCATGTCCAGTCCATCCAAAGGTTGCTTGGAAGAGATCGCTCTCAGCGATAAGGCCGCCCTTTATATTTCATTTATTCTATCTATTGTTTATTCCTGTATTGTTTTCTGTTTTGTGTTTTACCTATAATAGTGTTTTCTATCTTTCCCCATAGACGTTTAAGTTATTGGGTTGGACCACGGGTCCGATGGAACCAGTGACCAACTGAGGGCCCATTAACAATACAGTAAACGAATTCGTGGACTCTTCGTCTACGAATTCGTGTAGTGTATTTAGATCCATAGTAATATTACATTTTAGCAGTAAAATATACCACTGTTTTGTATTTTCCTGCGCTATCCATGTTGTTATTATTTGGAAGATAAATAAATAATGCTGGACCCTTCACACAGCATCATCTAGCCCCAAGCTAAGCAGAGCTCAAAGTCAATACGATTTATTTCTTTAGGCTCACAAAATAAGCTCTTTGACAAGTCAAATTTTATACTATTCATTATTATCAAATAACATTATTTTAATTTTAATGTTCACTTAAATTTTTTGTCCACTAGTGGAAGAAGTGAAAAAGAAACCACTAGTATGTTCATATAACTACATATATGTGTCTAAGCTAATGTTATGGGTACTAGATAACTGATACACATAATACGGTACATTCATCATCATCATCATCATCAGCCTATAGCAGTCCACTGCTGGACATAGGCCTCCCCCAATGAGCGCCATAGCGCCCTGTCTTCAGCTTGCCGCATCCAGCATCTACCTGCAGTCTTTCGCAGGTCGTCATCCCACCTGGTCGGAGGGCGTCCTACACTACGTTTACCGAGTCGTGGTCTCCACTCAAGAACACGTTTGCCCCATCGGCCGTCGGTTCTTCGCGACATATGGCCGGCCCACTGCCACTTCAGCTTGCTAATTCTTTGAGCTATGTCGATAACCTTGGTTCTCTGTCGGATGTATTCGTTACGAATCCTATTCTTCAGAGAAACTCCGAGCATAGCTCTTTCCATAGCTCGCTGAGCGACTTTGAACTGGTGGACCAGCCCTATCGTGAGTGTCCACGTCTCAGCTCCGTAGGTCATAACGGGTAGGACGCACTGATTGAAAACTTTCGTTTTCAAGCATTGCGGTATGGATGACGTGAAGACTTGACGTAGTTTCCCAAATGCTGCCCAGCCCAGCTGGATCCTCCTTTTGGCCTCCTTCTCGAAACTGTTTTTACCCAACTGCAGAATCTGTCCAAGGTAAGTCTACTCGGAAACAGTTTCGAGAAGGTGACCATGTACGACCACCGGCCTTGGATCAATGTGACCATTGATCATGACTTTGGTTTTATCCAAATTCATGCCAAGACCGATACATCGGGAGGCTGAAGCTAGGCCGTCCAGCATCTGGTTCAGTTCCTCAAGCGACTCCGCCATTAAGACTATGTCATCAGCGAATCGCAGGTGTGAGATGTACTCGCCGTTTATATTAATGCCCTTTCCTTTCCAGTCCAGCAACCTAAACATATCTTCCAATGCGCACGTGAACAGTTTCGGGGATATGACATCCCCCTGCCTCACTCCTCTGCGCAATTGGATGGGTTTAGACTGCTGACCCTGTACTTGGACACTCATGGTGGCGGCCTCGTAGAGACAACTCAGCACCTGGATATAACGATAGTCTACTTGGCATCGCTGTAAGGAATCCAGAACAGCCCAGGTTTCGACGGAGTCAAATGCCTTCTCATAGTCCACAAAAGCCAGACACAGGGGCTGATTATACTCTTCGGACTTCTGTATAATCTGCCTCACTGTGTGTATGTGGTCTATGGTGCCATATCCTCCGCGGAACCCAGCCTGTTCCGGTGGCTGGAACTCGTCGAGTCTCCTGGCGAGACGGTTCGTGACCACTCGTGAGAACAGCTTATAGACGTGGCTCAAGAGTGAGATGGGTCTGTAATTCTTAAGAAGGGTTTTATCTCCCTTCTTAAAAAAGAGCACCACCAAACTCCCGCTCCACGCCTTTGGAGTTCTCCCACTGTCAAGGACGGTATTAAAGAGGTTCCGTAGCTCCTGTAGTACAGGGGCTCCTCCGGCTTTAAGAAGCTCTGAAGTAATACCGTCCTCGCCGGGGGCTTTTCCATTTTTAAGCTGCCTTAGAGCTAACACGATCTCGTCTTGACTGATTTCAGGCAGTTCGTCGGTATAGTGGCGTGTCAGGGTGGCTCTGGAATCTTGGTCATCTCGTCGGTAACGAGGGGCATGTGCAGCGTATAATCGGCCATAGAAATCCTCTATCTCGGCGGATATCTCCGGCTTTGACAATACGGTCCTCCCGTCGTGCGTTTTAAGCTTTGTCAGGTGGCTCCTGCCAAGCTGCTGAGTGAATACTTTGGACCCTCGGTTTCGCTCTATCGCCTCTTGAATGAGGCGCGTGTTGAAGCTTCGAAGGTCGTGCCGTACCATCTTCGCAATCCGCTTGTTCAGGTCTGACCTCTCTGACAAAGTCGCTTGGGTGGTCTCCCGTCTTTTTGTCATCAGCTTAAGAGTCTCATCCGAGAGTTTGGACTTCTTGCCAGTACGCTGCTTTCGACAGAATTTGATGCCCTCATCCCTCAACGTTTCAACCAGATTGTGTAGGGTCTCGTCAGCGTCATCAGTGGGTTCCAAGGCAACAAATCTATTCCCGAGAAGCTGCTGAAACTTCTCGGTGCCCGCCATGATTTGGATTGGGTCAGGTCGGAGCGTGGACTTCATCAGACGGTTTCTTTCAAGCTTCAAGTTGATATTCAGAGAGCCTCGGAGGAGTCGGTGATCAGATCCGGTATTGAACCTGTTGATCACTGAGACATCTCTGAATATGTGCTTGCTATCCGTCATGATGAAGTCGATCTCATTTTTAGTCACAGTGTCGGGGCTTTGCCATGTCCACTTCCTTTGAGGCTGTTTCTTAAAGAAAGAGTTCATCAAGAACAGCCCCTCCTTCTCAAGGAAGTTGACAAGCATTTGCCCCCTGTGATTCCTGACCCCATAACCATGCGGGCCTATTCGGGATTCGTTGCCAGTCTGGGTTCCCACCTTGCCGTTAAAGTCCCCCATAACAACGTTGAAGTGGGCCTTAGTGGTGTTATGTAAGGCTTTGGATATGTCTTCATACATATCCTCCACTTCATCATCCAAGTGTGCCGAGGTCGGTGCATAGACCTGGATGACCTTCATGCTGTACCGCTTGGACAGCCGAAGGATCAGGTACGCTACCCTGGTCGACACACTGGAGATTTCTTGGACGTTGCTAGAGAGGGCCTTATTGACGAGGAAGCCTACGCCACCCTGGGATGTTTTATCACCCTCGCGAAAGTAGAGAAGATGGCCCGAGTCTAGGGTTACGGTGTCCTCCCCCTCTCTACGGACTTCACATAACCCCAGAACATGCCATTTGATGTTCTCTAACTCCACTTCCAACTGCGCTAGATGATGGTCAAGCCTCAGAGTGCGTCCGTTAAACGTAGCCAGGGTCAGTTTAGGTAGAGTTTGGTAGCCTGATGTAGCCCGGGGATTCCTAGCACCCCCTGCCCCGCCGTTACCGTGGCCGCTACCATGGCCAGGAATAGCGAGGCGGCCGGGAACTGGGGGCCACATTCTTTTGGCGTGTCTATTCATGGGGGGGTTGATGCCCATAATCCCCACGCTGGGCATGCGGGTTGGGGATCGCAGTATAGGGAGTGTGCTGCAAGGGACGCTGCTGCCCGCCCCCCGGTGTATGTCCTATACGGTACATTACATGGATATATATATTTTAATACATACCTAGAAAACGACCAGAACACCCGGAACAAATATTTTTTCACAAGGCAGGAATCGAACCCTCCTGCGTCGCAGGCGGACCTTCGCCCGCCGCGCCTCATCTGTCGTCAGATACAATATTATCTAGAACTTTACTTCGATTCTCTAGTCGAAAACTCAGAACAATCGAGACACGTCCGGCGAGTCAGGCTGTTTAAAAAAACGCGGAGATTTATCAATAAAACGGACAAAAAAGTGCGTGGGACATTCCGAGGTCATTTTGGGTGTCTCATAGATTAGTACCTTGTTGCTAACTTCACTTCACGCCGCGCTTTGAGGCTGACTTCATTCAGTTGATTTGTTTATCCTTCCTCTCCTCGACGTAAAATATTTATTATTACCAGTAGTACAAGATTCGGTGTCAATCATAGACGTCTAAATAAATAGTGAAGTGGTTAACTTAGAGTTTATTTCGGTAAGTGATTATTAATCGCAGTCGAGATGTTCTTTTAGTGTTTATTTTTTTTTATCTAGGCAAGTAGGTTACATTACTTACCAATGTAACAAAAAGTTTCCTGCCTTTTATTCAGGTTACGTTTTTACCAACTTATAAGGTTTTCTGAGCCTGGGTTTTAAGGAAAACAATATAAAATAACCTATTTTAGTTACTATATTTTAAAGGCGTATATTATTCATCATCACTAGTTGTCGCCAATGGCTTCGCACGCCGTTTTCTAGGATACCTAGGTAACAAAAGACAGATTCTAGAATAAATCTCAGCAAAATTTCAGCGATATCTATTCTTAACTAACAAGTTATAGCGCACCTAACAAAATAAATTAGATATAACCTACATATCGCTAAAATACCAAAGCAATATTTAAAAGCTATTATTTCTAATACTAATTTGTCCTACTCGAACAAAGAAAGAACAGGTTCTTACTTCTTACCCAAATATGTGTGGCGTTTGTTAAAAAACGCCTATTTTTTGCTTATGATGATTTTCGTTGAGTTTGTGTATGGTATGGTATGGCCTCAAACTTTTCAAGGTGAAACTAATCAGCCGGCCGGCGGCGGAGCGAGTATCAAAATATTTAGTGTGTGTTATTTGTAGTCTCTGTATCTTAGAAAATTTTATTTAAAAAAAAAAAAAAAAAAATTAAAAAATCAAACATCTAACGTAGAAGCAGCTATTAAACAAATTATTTACGTATGTATAGAATAGCTTTATGGACAAAGAAAATTAAAATTAACAAATGAGAATTATTAATATTTTCTTACTACTTATTATTTACGATTGAATCAGTTGAGCTAACTGCAGACTGTTGCAAACAATTTAGAGGTAGCTCAAATGACAATATCAATACCAATGGGAAGCAACTCCAATCTCCAAGTTTTCAAAGAATTCACTTAGTTATTTTAATGTTCTAAAATATCAGAATAATTTTTTACCTGTCATAATTTTATGAATGAATGAATAATAATTATTATGGTAAATTGTGACAAAAAAAAAATGAATTGCATGTAACACAAGAAATTAAAATTTAATTGATATTTAATAAGTTTCTATGTTAATAGATCTATAATTTTATGCGTAATAAAACATTTCCAAAGAATTGTACTCGTATGAACCCAAAATAGTTGTGCCCAAATATTACAGAATATCGTAATCTGTGGTTGTGCCCTATTTCGATTTCGTGAAGGACACAATGTCGACGACCTGTATTGCTATCTGGCATTAGTCAGGCACTAGACTGACGTGCCAGATAGCATGGCAATACAGGTTTAGGTAAAGCTTCGGTTTCTAAGCCATAGGGTAGGTATTCAAAAAAGTTAACACTTTGACTGCGGTTTTTTTTCGACGACTGCGATCTTTTTTTATCCTAAAAAATTCGTGCTGCCGCTCTACACAGCGGTTGTGTTGCGCCGCACATGCGTTTCGTTCGAAAAATGCGGCTGTGCTGAGTCACACAGATCTGTATTGCTCAGCCGCTGCGCTAGTGTGGATTTACGCATATTAGTCACTTGTAGAAAACACATACCGTGAGATTTCAGCACTCAAAGTAAAGTTGCGCAATAGTTCCATACATTGCAGACGCTATTGATAAATAAAGACGACGGACTCGTGGTCACAACGATTTGTTACAACATATGTAATGATAAAATGCTATGCTGGACAATCCACACAGCATCACCTAGCCCCAAGCTAAGCAGAACTTGTGTTATGGGTACTAGGTACCTACTAGATGACATAATTATACATAATGCAATATATTACATAGATCGATATTTTTTATGAAGGACCAGAACATCCGGAACAAATTTCTGCAGATTGTACAAATATTTGTCCTGAGGCGGGAATCGAACCCGCAGCCTCCTGCTTCGCAGGCGGACCTTCGTCCACTGCACCACAGAGTTCGTCTATAAGATACCACGAGTTACGCAATAGTTGATTGCATAGCAGACCCTTACTACCTACTAAAACGTACCTAGGTTAGGTAGGTACTTGGTTTGGGAAACTACGTCGAGTCTTCTCGTCATCCATACCGCAATGCTTAAAAACGAAAGTTTCAATCAATGCGGAGGACGTATTGATTGAACGTTCATTTTTATAACCTATGGAGCTGAGACGTGGACACTCACGGTAGGGCTGGTCCACCAGTTCAAAGTCGCTATGGAAAGGAGTTTCTCTGAAGGATAGGATTCGTAACGAATACATTCTATTCTACAGAGAACCAAAGCTATCGACATAGCTCTAAGAATTAGCAAGCTGAAGTGGCAGTGGGACGGCCATATCTCGCGAAGCGACTTGGTAAAAGTAGTGAATGCGGCAAGTTGAAAACAGGACACTATGGCGCTCATTATGGAAGGCCTAATAATGATGATACTTATCATCATCATCAGCCTATATCAGTCCACTGCTGGACATAGGCCTCCCCCAATGAGCGCTATAGCGCCCTGTCTTCAGCTTGCCGCATCCAGCATCTACCTGCAGTCTTTCGCAAGTCGTCATCCCACCTGGTCGGAGGGCGTCCTACACTACGTTTACCGAGTCGCGGTCTCCACTCAAGAACACGTTTGCCCCAGCGGCCGTCGGTTCTTCGCGAAATATGGCCGGCCCACTGCCACTTCAGCTTGCTAATTCTTTGAGCTATGTCGATAAACTTGGTTCTCTGTCGGATGTATTAGTTACGAATCCTATCCTTCAGAGAAACTCCGAGCATAGCTCTTTCCATAGCTCGCTGAGGGACTTTGAACTGGTGGACCAGCCCTATCGTGAGTGTCCATGTCTCAGCTCCGTAGGTCATAACGGGTAGGACGCACTGGTTGAAAACTTTCGTTTTCAAGCATTGCGGTATGGATGACGAGAAGACTCGACGTAGTTTCCCAAATGCTGCCCAGCCCAGCTGGATCCTCCTTTTGGCCTCCTTCTCGAAACTGTTTTTACCCAATTGCAGAATCTGCACGAGGTAAGTGTACTCGGAAACAGTTACTACTATACTTATTGATATAGATAATTCGCTAATTAAATGTACAATATAGGTACATGTGTAGTAGCACGTATGAGTACTTACATAGTATAGCACTGAAGTTACTACAATTATTCTGAGACTTCAGTAGATATCATTATCTATCAACAGTCAGGGCCGCTCTACACTAAAGCAGAGGAAATATTATGTTAAACAAACACATTAATTCATAAATATTATTTTAGTAATAAGTTAACTTGGTAAATAAATTTAAAAAAATGCTGCAATTTTGGCTAAATTATGTGCGAGTATTATCATCATCGTCGTCATCATCAGCCTATATTAGTCCACTGCTGGACATAGGCCTGTGCGAGTATACTTACAATATATTCTATGTACCTATTCTATATCACTACATAGTATAAAACTAGTCGCTTCCCGCTGTCTGTCGGTCCCTATGTATGTAGATCTTTAAAACTACGCATCGGATTTTGATGCGGTTTTATAAATAAATAGAGTGATTCAAGAGAAAGGTTTACATGTATATAATACATGCTTCTGCACCCGTGCGAAGCCGGGGCGGACGGGTTGTCCATCCAAAGGTTGCCTGGCAGAGATCGCTCATAGCGATACGGCCGCTCATTGTACAACACATTCTGTATCTGTTTTTATTTGGTATGCAATAAAGAGTAATTGTAATATATAATATATATGCGAAAGACTGCAGGTAGATGCTGGATGCGGCAAGCTGAAGACAGGGCGCTATGGCGCTCATTGGGGGAGGCCTATGTCCAGCAGTGGACTGCTATAGGCTGATGATGATGAAATGTATTGTAACAATTTTTGACTTGACACGGGTTTTGAACCCGGGACTTCGTTATCAGCGGTTGAAAACGCGACCGCCACACCAACCGCTCCACTTTAGTGAATCCTGGCCCTCATAGTGTAATTATTCTGTCGAGTACTTAGAGTCACCTTGTATTGTGGTTCGTGGTTTGATTACATTGATTTATTAGTACTAAGATTAGAATCTACAACACCTTTGCATTGTCAGTTAACTTGACCCATTTATGGGTGCTGGATTATTGATCAAATTTTATTTTTTTCTTAATTATCCAGTATAATTTTTTTTGTATATGGAGACAAAAAATTGAATATGATTAACAAAGTTTATTTCACATCATTTAACATCATCTTCAATTTGATATGCATTTCGTTCGAGTCTCCGGTATGAAATTATATATATATAATAATATATAAATAATGCTGGATAATTCACACAGCATTATCTAGCCCCATGGTAAGCAGAGCTTGTGTCATAGGTACTAGATAACTGATATACATACTACAATACATTACATAGATAGATATTTTTTATTATACATAGAAAACTACCAGAACACGTTCTCTTGGGATGCCGTTCCGCAAGCGGAGACGAGAACCAGGAACTTCCCCGGGAGTACTCTGTACCCGTGGTGTCGCTACTCACCAACAGCTCGCCACAAGCTGCCCTGCGGGTTTATTATTATTATATATAGGCTATACAAATCGATAGTACTCTAGTTAAGTGGTCTGTATAACAAAAGATAAATAAACCTACCTAATGTTTTACTTATCTTTGTTGTGACTGTGTTCATTGTAGTATGTAGGTAAGATAGGTGATATGATAACATATTAATGTTCACTGTGATTGCTCAATTTTTATTTATAAACCAGATGCGCCCCGCAGCTTCGCCCGCGTGGAAATATATCGTCAAATGGTTTATAAACCTTTATCTTGAATCGCTCTATCTATTTAAAAAGACCGCATCAAAATCCGTTGCGTAGTTTTAAAGATACATAGGGAGGGACAGACAGCGGGAAGCGACTTCGTTTTATACTTTAGGTATAGTTATAGTGATTTCTCAAAATTATCACATTCGTTTTAGGTAAATTTATTTTAAGGTTCATTGAAACTCACCATGATTCGTTATTATTGCACAAATAACTGCTGTAATTGTTGTGAAACGTCATTCTTTATTATTATATTACATAATTGTTATATTACATTTTAATTCTCTCGTTTATTATTATTATGTCTCTCATTTCCTTGATCTCGGGCCATAAAGTGACCCGGTCCTTTGGAAGGCTTGCGTGGGGCCGAAGCCAACAGCACAGAGGCCCTTTGAGAAGTTAATCTAAAGGCGATGGCTACACATAGCGGGTATCATCCTCGGGTGCACAATATGATCATTCCAAAGATGGTATCCACCAGGTGTAGAGACTATTGCAAAGAAAAATTAAAGAAATAAAACCAGGTTATTGTGATGGATGGATGGACTGGGTAATCGGGCTATAGGGGAGATTGCGGACGTCTGCCATAAACAAGTCAATCATAATGTTAAGAAGAGTGGCAGACGGTGGCTTGCCGAATATTATTATTATTATTATTTTATATCATCTGTTTACTAGACATATACATATTATACTCTCCTATTATTCTACTTTTGTTTATTTGTATCAAATATTTTTCTCTTTGTTGTCAGCGAATTGTCGTCCGTGACTTCAACTAGTAATTAAGGTCTTTGGCTGAAAAACAGCGCTGAATATAATAATGTTCAGCACACGCTGAGCCAACCCCTATTTCGGCGCAGGGTCATGGAGGTAGTCTTATTTTAGACTTAATATCACCTATTAGTGTCGTTTACCCCCATGATAAACTTCTTTGTTTGTTTATTCTATGCCTGTATTTTGTACCTGTGTCTAAATAAATGTTTTTTCTATTCTATTGTATTCTAAATTTGCGTTATTCATAATCCTACCTACTTAGGTATGAAAGTACCTTATTATCTTCTGAAGTAACATTGTGATTGTGGTAGCAACAAATACTAATAGGAAGGATCAAAATCAAAATCAAAATTCGTTTATTGCGTGAAATACATGTTATAAAGTTCTTATAATGTAATGGGTCACAATGTATTCTGCCCAATTGGGCGTGCAATGTTATAAAATTTACAATAATTAGCTACTATAAATTCTTAAAAAAAATAATACAAAAAATTCACAGACAAATAATAATAAAAAAAAAAACAATTAAAAAAATACAGAAAAATAAATGTCATATGTACAATTTATCGGACATAAATTCATTAAAAGAGTAATAGCATTTTGTGTCAATAGTTTGGTCTTGTCTCCGAAACAACGCACAAGGTAATTTGATATAGATAGGTTTTACCTCCTTAGTCATAACTAGTATAGTATTCGTAAATATATTAGACGGTAAAAGAAGTTACATGGCTTTCCATTTCTGAGATAACATAAAACAAAATCTTATCAAGCTAACGGCTTGTATAGTATATATAATATTATTAATTCATTAATTTATAATTTAGTATAATCTTTTTCAGGTAAAATAAAGAAGCGAACAATAAACCTTTACCTCGTCAGATTGCTAGATTTCGAGTATGAGCAAAACTCGTCACAAGCTTTTTTATCAATAATAGTTTTTGCTGCCTGATTTTTAGATTTCTTTGTTAAAATCTCTTTTTATAAAAAAAATATTGAGTATTAAAGTAAAGTAAAAGTAAAAAGTAAAAGTAAAAAGTAAAAGTAAAAAGTAAAAGTAAAAAGTAAAAGTAAAAAGTAAAAGTAAAAAGATTTTTATTTTGTCAGAACAGAACAGAGACTCTTATAAACTAAACTTAGATTTATTATTACTTAGATTAACAGACGACAGAGACAGACAAAACTCGGTCTCCACTCAGCATGTGCTATGGTAGAGCAAATCGTACCATAGCGCTGGTCTTCCGTGGAGACCGATATTGAATCTGAATCCATTATAATCTGTGGTCATAGGTACATTTTATATAAAGTACTCGTATCAACAAGTATTATACATAGTCATCGTTGGGGATCGTCATCAAAATGATGAAATAGGCTTGAAACATACATATGTACGCAGGTAGTTTAGGAAAGGTGGCGTTTGATAAGTCTGTTATTTATTTCATCATGATGCTATCATGATGAAATAAGTAATCCACTGGCCATACGTGCCGTAGGGTATTAAAGATCAAGTTCAGTAGCCATATTAGAGCTCATGATAGAAAAATCCGTGATATCTAGGAGAGGAGGCCTAAACAATGTGTCTGGTCACCGGTGTCGGAGACTTTGGGGGGGGTGAAATACGGTAAATTTTATCGACAATCAATGGAAATGGAAACAATGTTATCATTGCTTTATTGACCACATTATTGGCTATCAAATGAGTCCTCTATCGTCTTCCTAGGACCTCATCATGGGTAGCTATAGCTTAATCAGTACAAGCACCCGTGCTTCGAGGCAAAAGAAAACAAAATAGCTACCATTTTGTCATGGAGGTAGAAAAAAAAATAGGGATAGTGATTTGTCGATAAAATTTACCGTATTTCACCCCCCCCCCCCCCCCAAAGTCTCCGACACCGGTGACCAGACACATTGTATATCATGATGAAATGGTATTATGTATGTATAATAAAGTCGACTTAGGTAATGAAGGAGAAATAAAAAGTTCAGTCTATGGTCAAATTGACCGCTATTCGTTGCAGTCGTTTGGGGGTAGTTAATTCATATTAGATTCGAATTCGCCACAAATATTATTGTGTACCTAAACCTATGCATGTTCCCCACGTTACCTTGTACCATCTGCTTTATTTGGTAGGTACCTACTGACATCAGGCAAACCAGAGTAAATTTGTCTTATAGTTTTGAATTTGTTTTTTATAAATAGTTACTAACTACTTCTTTTCTTTCCTATGCACGCTCTACCTATTTATAACGAATTGTATTTCTTATTGTTTACTACTCAGTTACTTCAGTTATCTTTACAAACTATGAGTGGAAACTGTATGTGCATCTATTGTTACCTCATTAAAAGCTTTTTGTTTCCCAAATCAATAAACCAAATAAAATAATTCCAGAATATAGAATGCAGCTGCAGTTCTGCGCGTTGCTCTGCGCCCTGCTGGCGGCGCAGTCAGCTACTGGCTACCACATCCTGGCGATATTCTCCGTGCCCTCGCGCAGCCACAACCACCTCGGGAAGGGCTTCGTTAATGCGCTGCTGAAGGCAGGACATGAGGTACGAGTCAAAGATTCTATCATCATCATCATCATCAACCTATGTTAGTCCCTGGACATACCTAGATCTCCCCCAATGAGCGCCACAGCAGCCTGTCTTCAGCTTGATGCATCCAGCATTTGCCTGCATTCTTTAGCAGGTCGTAATCTGCCTACTCATATTATAAACGTCAAAGTTTGTAAGTAAGTATGGATGGATGTTTGTTACTCTTTCACGTAAAAACTACTGAATGGATTATAATATAACTTCACAATAATATAGCTTACATATCAGAATAACACATAGGCTACAATTCATAAAGATATATAGTATATTATCAAAAATATCTATCACCACGCGGGTGAAACCGCGGGGCGCAGCTAGTATTACATACATAGACGTTCACCGCCGTTTTATTTGCTTTTGATCATTATCTAGCTACCTTAATGTGTTGTGTGTATGACATCAGTTTTAATACTCAAGTAAATTAGATAAAATGTTTTTAGACTAAGTAGGTACATAATCATACAACGAAAGAACTTTAGTCACTATTCAAGGTACTTATTAATTTTGCTCGTCAATTAAAGAAAAATAAATAATGATATTCATATTTTATAAAGGCGAGGCACACTAGCGCCACCACCTATTTAATTTTATTACAAGCGGACCCGACAGACGTTGTCCTGTCTTAACCATGAATGAATATTGATTTCGAATTGGTTACATCCTCTTTGACGATATTTGCAGCACGCATTCTGTCAATGTTATGTTAAACGCCATAAGGTTACCCACAAAAAAGTTTTAATTGTAAAAGCGCTATGGTTGCATTAGAAGTAATTTAACACTTTGACTGCTGAAATCACACGGTATGTGTTTTCTACAAGTGACTAATATGCGTAAATCCACACTAGCGCAGCGGCTGAGAAAATACAGATCTGTGTGACTCAGCACAGCCGTAATATTTTTCGAACGAAACGCATGTGCGGTGCAACACAACCGCTGTGTAGAGCGGCAGCACGAATGGCTTAGGTTAAAAAAAAGATCGCAGTCGTCGAAAAAAAACCGCAGTCAAGGTGTTAATATATGGTAGTTAAGTATTCTTAAATTTTTCGATTTTCCGCGCAATTTTCTTAATTTTTTCATTCATAAGAACTTTCTCCTGACAATAACAAACACAACAAAAAAGAATTAGCGAAATCGGTCCAGCCGTTCACGCGTGATGCCGTGACCAAGGGAAATATGGATTCATTTTTATATACATACCTATATAGGTATATAGATTACGTTGAATAAAGGAAATTTCAAAATGTTCATTAATAATAAAAATAATAATAATGCTGGATAATTCACACAGCATTATCTAGCCCCATGGTAAGCAGAGCTTGTGTTGTGGGTACTAGATAACTGATATACATAATACAATATATTACACAGATTGATATTTTTTATTATAAATAGAAAACGACCAGAACACCCGGAGCAAATATCTGCAGATCGTACACACAATTGTTCCGAGGCGGAAATCGAACCCGCAACCTCCTGCGTCGCAGGCGGACCTTCGCCCATCGCGCCACATCGGACGTCGAAATTGGACAGTGTGATAGGTAAACGAAGCGGTTACGAAGTTGCCCTTGGTGGCCACCAAAATCTATTGC
This sequence comes from Eupithecia abbreviata, assembly GCA_943735965.1. Classification (NCBI taxonomy): domain Eukaryota; kingdom Metazoa; phylum Arthropoda; class Insecta; order Lepidoptera; family Geometridae; genus Eupithecia; species Eupithecia abbreviata. The sequence goes on along the minus strand of OX031003.1, from coordinate 4,110,217 downwards.
CGCCTCTCTGCCTAAACTTGAAAAAAAAAACTATTACAGAGACATTAAAAAAAAGCTCATAATAGGTATCACAAACTGCCCAAGGAATTTTATGAAATTTTGTTCAACGTATTAATCATTATCATGATCCTTCTATATCAGTCCACTGCTGGACATAGGCCTCCCCCAATAACGCATTAATAAGATAGTTTTATGGTTTTAGGTAACATGGGTGACACCCTTCCCTCCCGAGAAGACCACCAAAGGTCTTCATATCATCGACGCAAGTGCCACCAGACCTTTAGCTGAAGGTATGTAAAACAATAACGATTATATTTATCGACCTATGTAGAGAGCTATGCTCGGAGTTTCTCTGAAGCATAGGATTCGTAACGAATACATCCGACAGAGAACCAAACTGATCGACATAGCTCAAAGAGTTAGCAAGTTGAAGTGACAGTGGGCCGGCCATACCTCGCGAAGAACCGACACTCGCTGTGGTAAACAGGTTCTTGAGTAGAGAACACGACTCGGTAAACGTAGGACGTCATCCGGCCAGGTGGGATGACGTCCTGCGAAAAACTACAGGCAGATACTGGATGCGGCAAGCTGAAGACTGGGCGCTATGGCGCTCCTTGGGGGAAGCCTATGTCCAGCAGCGGTAGATTATTTTAAGCAGATGAAAAAGACTTATTTTTAAAGTAGCGACACACCTGCCCCGGCTTCGCACGGGTGCAAATATGTGTTATTATATACATATAAACATTCCTCTTGAATCACTTTAGCTATAATACAATATAACATTCATATCTATGAAATTGAGAGGATTCAGAACAAACTACTTAAGCATTGTAAGTATCGGTTTCCCTTTTATGAAACTGATAGCATGACCAGCCTGCAAACCCGCAGAATTGGCAGAGACCAAGTCTTTCTATATAAGATTATAACTGGAGAAATAGACTCACCATTTTTGCTTGAAAACATTTATTTTCAATGCCCCCGACGATCTGCTCGTAATAAAAAGACCTTTTTCTTGCCTAATGTTAACACAAATTATAGGAAAAATATGTTTCTTAGTAGAGTTTGTGAATTACATAATAAAAAACTGTCGGATATAGATATATTTAACTTACCATTGCCGAAGTTCCGTAAAGAAGTTCATCTATGCGTTGCCAAGGACTCATTATAATTAAGTATCAAGTTGTATTAACACAGGTATTATTATTTATTTATGTATACGTATTCTCAACATGTTTAGGTTTTTTTTCTATTGCTCTGTTCATTTAGCTTTATATGTGTTACATAATAGAGGAAATTATTTTGGTTTTTGTATATCTTAAGTTTCGTAGTATTAAGTTTTATGTACTGTTTATTTCCCAAATAAAATAAAAAATTAAATAAAACCGCATCAAAATCTGTTGCGTAGTTTTAAAGATCCAAGTATACGTAGGGACAGACAGACAGCGGGAAGCGACTTTGTTTTATAATACCGTCCGTTTTTCTTTCAGCGATCGACATGACAAGCCCAGACAAGCGAAACATGAACTTCAATTTGATCCGAAGTTTCTCCAACAATATAACTGAAACGACTGCGAAACTGCCGGCGCTCAGAGAGGCGATGTCAAAAGCTAAATACGATGCCGTGGTCACTGAGCTGTTCTTCAGCGAAGTTGATGGAGGGTAGGTGACTTGACGATGATACCATCGATTATATTCAATTCATTTATTCCACCGTAAGTTAAGTTATCGACATAGATGCTGGATGCGGCAAGCTGAAGACAGGACGCTATGGCGCTCATTGGTTGGGGGAGGCCTATTATTATTATACACTAATTTATTTAAATTCTCGTATTAAGGGTCCGGCGACCCTCGCTTGCAAAAATCGCTTCGAATATCGCTGTCCCTGTTTAACCCTTGCGCCGCGCCACATGCGTGCGCGATAGCAATATTAGCCGTTCAAAATTTGGTTTGTTCCGTAATACCAAAAATTATGACTGAAAACTTTTTGTATTCTTCACAAAGTATTGTTATTCTGTAACTAGACAATATAAGCTATGTTCCTTAATAAATAAAACGTAAGATATTGATGTTTTTAATACGAAACAAATAGCAAGAAAACTTGTCCATTTTCGCATAAAAATGTGCAAAATGAGATTGGCTTTCATTTCATTTTAGGTAAGAATTTTGAAAAAAAAATCTATTTGGGAACCTAGATAAATACTATTTTAATACAAATAATGCAATATTATAGTGGAAATATGCTTGAATTAGAAATAATTTTGGTATTACGTTTGTATGAAGAATTCGTCCCTCCGGAGGCCCCTTAAATACATTTTTTACTTTACAAAATACAATAAAATATTATAAAACTTTTCTACAGTAAAAAATATATCAAAACGGTAGATCACCGACCGCGAAGCTAGGCTCACGCGGCCGGTGACTAGGGCTGCAGAGAGAGGAACTTCCTGAGGATACGTGCCGAGTCCAAGAGTAAGTACCGCCTTTTGGATCTGGCCGTTGATCCATCTCCCTAGCGAGAGTCTCTTCAGATGTTGATCGAGGCTGTTCGCTATTGCGCCGTTAACCGAAACTTATTATCCGCAGCTATGCCGCCGTCCTGAAAGTCCCCTGGATCCTCCTCAGCGGCATCGTCCTCCAGCCCAACACAGAGGCTCTGATCGACGAGGTCCGCTCGGTGCCCATAATTCCGCTCCTCTTCAACGACGCCAATATGCCCATGAGCTTCCTAGAGAGACTGAAGAACGTGGCGCTGTATAATCTCATGAGTTTTGACAGCTGGTAAGTAATGTAAACAAGATATAATGCACACTTTATCCTTAATAAAGGTCCTTAAAAATACATATAACGAATAACGGTTTTCTTCGCAGTATTATTAATATGTAATAAAGGTATGTGAAATATAGCAAATAGTGGGTTGCTTCATTCGCTGCGCTAAGTAAATCTACTTGTTTCTGTACGCGGCTTCGCACGCATTGTTTCTATGGAAACGTTGTATCAGTTCAGTTCAGTTCTTATTGATATGAATATTCTTATATGTCAAGCGTAAATAATACATAAATAACAAAGAAATATATCATATGGGAGCTAATTTATGGGATAAAAATTAGCCTATGTTTTATTCCGAGCCGTGAACTAGGTAGGTACATGTATGCAAATTTCAGCCCGATCCGTTTAGTAGCTTTTGCGTGAAAGAATAACAAACATTTATACGTACAAATTTCGCGTTTCTAATAACAGTAGGATATTATTTGATTGTAATTTTGTCAGCTAATAAATGTTCTTACCACCTAGTATAAAAAAATTATATGTCGCTAAATGAGCGGCCCACGAGTCGTGAGTCGGTCACGACTCAGACGGAACTTGCACCAGCAACCTTTCACTCTGTACGGGAATGCATAGCAATAATACGTAGAAAATTATAAAACTTTATTTGTTGCCAATTCCGCCACTAAGAACCTAAAACACCTGATGATTGATACATTTTGGGCCGTTGTAAATTTAGATTTTCGTAACGTTGCTAAAACTAAACATTTATGCTAAATCCAGCCATTCATTTCTACCCGCAGGTGGCACAAATCCGAATCCGAGGCGCGCTACCAAGCCCTCTTCGCCCCGCTCGCCGCCGCCCGCAACAACCCCCTACCCCCCCTAGAGGCGGCTGCCAACAACGTGTCCGTGCTGTTCGTGAACTCTCATCCATCGCTCAGCATTGCGCAGAGCATGCCACCCAACGCTGTGGAGATCGGCGGGTACCATATTGACGAGACTGTTGTACCGTTGCCTAAGGTAACCAAAAACCAAACATGTGTTTGTAGCTAAGAATATGGCGGGAGAATGCGTCCGCCATTTGCTATTTTCACTCAGCCGCCATGACACTTTTTGCGCCAGTACATGCCAAAAGACATAAACGTATTGAAACCAAAAATCAAGCATGTTGTAACTAAGAAAATGGTGGGAGAATACGTCCACCATTTTCTTTTTTGCTCAGTCGCCATGACACTTTTTGCGCCAGCAGGCCAAAGAATGGAAATGTCATAATAGTGACACCATTAGTGTACTCTTAGAGGAAGTCCTAACCTTTTGATTGTAGGTAACTACTGATGCTTATGGTAAGCAGTGGCGTAGCTAGGTGGACAAGGGCCTCGGTGCATAGAGAATGAAATCGGGCGCTCACCGCTCAAAAGTTGACGGGTGGAATAGTCGAATTGATCTCACGACCGTCAAGGGCGTCAAGCACGTGAGCTTATCGCTGATACAATGTGGTACACTACAGACATACTCAACCAAACTTCGAAATATCAATAACAAAAAAATTAAGAATTCTGTGATTGTTGATGTTCATTTAAAATCATTAAAAAAACACTTGTGAGCAGGCTTGAAGCCTAGCTTCGGAAGCTGGCTGACCCTATCTTTTCAAAGCTTAGATTAGTAGAGGGCCCCCGGAGCTCCAGGGCCCTGGTGCACTGCACCGCCCAGCCCTACGATAGCTACGCCACTGATGGTAAGATCCTAGTTCGTTCACCTAAAGTTGTAGCTCGCTTCACAAAATAGGTAATCACGTTTAATAACTAGGTGCACAATTGATATTCTCATTTATCCGTATTTTATGAAATTCAATGCCAAAGTTAATCTGGTTTTATGTGACTTACAAACGAAATGTAAAGTTATTCAAACAGATTTTACCTGACATAAATGAACCTTCCAGGATCTAGAAGCTATTCTCGACGCCTCCACCCAAGGTGTGATCTACTTCAGCATGGGATCAGTGCTCAAGTCTGCCAGCCTGCCTGCAGCTACCAAGGCAGCCTTGCTGAAGATGTTCAGCGAACTGCCTTACACCGTGATATGGAAGGTCGAGGAGGAGATGACTGGCCTGCCTAAGAACGTGCATACCAGGCAGTGGATGCCACAGGCGGCTATTCTTGGTAAGTTAACTAATTTTTAGGATTCCGCACCCAAAAGGGTAAAACGGGACCCTATTACTAAAACTCCGCTGTCAGTCTATCCGTCGGTCTGTTGTATCTCATGAATCGTGATAGTTAAGACTGTTGAAATTTTCACAGATGATGTTTTTCTGTTGCCGCTATAGAGGTATAACAACATGTACCTACAAAAAAAATAAAAATGTTTTATACATTTTGAATATCGCTCAACTTTGCTTTGTAAAGTACTAACACAAATGTATAGTAAGTTAAATGTAGTCGTTTGTTATTCCTCAATAAATAAATAACTTTGATGTAGAGTATTGAAATAATATCAATTACATGTTTAGCTGTCGACGATTGTAGACTGACGTTTAGCCTAAGGCTGGTGTTCACCAAAAGATCGGACAATGAGCAGTCGACGGTTAACTTTAAAGTTAAACTAAAACGTGATTATTTTGCTTGGTTTTGCTCGATATACATAACGACAACAGGTAGAGATTATCTTCAATAATTACGCCACCACCGTTACCACCGTTACCACCAGCTTTAATACGTACCGATCCTATCCATTCAAAGTTTACCTGGAAGAAATCGCTGTTAGCGATAAGGCCGCCGATTTTGCCACTAGATTTAGTTAGTATGAAGATCTTTTATTATTATTTTTTGTATTGATGGTGCAATAAGTATTGTATTGTAGACGTTAGAGTTATTCGATATTCTTCTAACTGACAGATGGTTGGTTGACAGATGGCTCTTACTAACTCTCATTTGATTTCAGCCCACAAGAACACCCGCGTCTTCATAACCCACGGCGGCCTCCTCAGCAACCTCGAGACCATCCGCTACGGCATCCCCACCATCGCGCTGCCAGTCTTCGGCGACCAGCCAATCAACGCGGCGCGTGCTGTGCGCGCGGGGTACGCGCTGGTGGTGCCCTTCGAGACTGATACTATGGTCGAGGGACTGAGGGACGCACTGAAGGAGTCTCTGGGGACTGACAAGTAAGTCTTGCTATCTGTCACGGCGGTCTCAGCTACCTCGAATCCATCCGCTGCGGCGCGGCGTCTCTACCATCGCGCTGCTGCCAGTCTTCGGCGACCAGCCAATAAACGCGGCGCGTGCTGTGCGTGCGGGGTACGCGCTGATGGTGCCCTTCGAGACTGAGACTATGGTCGAGAGACTGAGGGACGCGCTGAAGGAGTCTCTGGGGACTGACAAGTAAGTCTTGCTATCTGTCACTGTCAAATGTCACCCATACGATGATACGAAGCAACAAATAGGGATTGTTTGTTTACACAGAACGATATCCGTTTGTTTCGCTTGTTGGGATTCACTATTAATTATACCTACTTAGATTCCGCGCGGTCCGCGCTAATGCCTCAAGTATAATGACAGTAGGAGTGCCGCATACCCTCGGATTTTTCTGTCAGTCTGAATAGCATATTTTGCAAAATGGACGCATTTGAGCTGATCTGATGATGGGAGCCTTTTTTGCGTGATAAAGATATTGATACCTAAATGTGACTTGTCCGGCATTATTTATATTTAAAAGAATATTATTCGGCGAACCAAACAGGTTTGGTATGTCAAACTAAGCCTAGATCTTATCTATATTTCTTCGACGGGGATCCTGTGCGTAGATACCTAACGCACAGGATCCCCGTCGAAGAAAACTCGCGTCTTATGAAATGGACTACAAAAATACGATAAAAAGAGTCATAAAAGTGCACAGAACCCAGCGAAACTCCTCTATTGATATAACTTATGCTTTGGTTCGATGGTTATTGCTAATTATTTGGTTTCTCTAACCCAGCTGTCTTGTTATAGAATTTTATTAGATGTTTACTCTTACGCCTTTCCAAAGAGGTACCTATCAGGGTTGGAAAAAAAACAGTTTTTTTTTATATTTTATAAAACAAACAGTTCAAAATGTTTAAAACAAGTGTTTTTTTTGTTTTTTTTTACTTATCAATTTCAAAATGTTTAAAACAAGTGTTTTTTTTTCATCAATTTTAGCGAATAATAAAATAATCCATTTCTAAACTATTTCCTAATTCACTTTAGTAAAAATTAACAAAACGATAAATATTTACCTTTTGTTGCATATCTCAGTAGGTACCTCTAATCTAATTATTAAAAATTATTATTATAATTAATCATTACAAAACACTTTACATACACCTTGTATGTAGTGTAGGTAGGTAGAGAACTAGAGAGAGCGGGGAATAGGTACCCCACTAATCCAGTGAATTACTTTCTTTCGACGGCCGACATAGAGAATTTCCCTGCGGGACTTTCCCTGCGGGACTTTCCCTGAGGGACTTTCCCTGCGGGACTTTACTGGCGGGGAGTTACCTATGCAGTGTATAAATACCACAGCCTGTCTGGTATTTATACACATTCATTTGCAATTAAGGTAGTTTTAAGCCCTGTTTTTTTCATAATATAAAACATAGTTTTATTTCAAACTGTTTTAAACACGTGTTTTAAAACAACTTGTTTTAATCATGCAACCCTGGTACCTATATTATTTCGAACGCAAAATCCTATTGCAATTCTATTGGCGCAAATGGCTTTAACATGCCGTCTTTAACTTTTATCTCTTTCCTTCGCAGATACTACAAGCGCGCCAAGTATTTGTCATCTCTGTTCAACAACCGACCCGTGAAGCCGGAGAAACTGATCGCGCACTACGTGGAAATAGCCATTGAGAGCAAAGGTATTTATATATTTGACACACAAAACAGAATACAATCAAATATTATACAAATAGAAGCACACAATACCCTATATAATAAATATGTGTACACAGCATTCACAGCATGTTCAAAGCAGTTCTATATGAAGCAAATACCTACTACGAATTGAATTTAAAAGTAACTAATTATAAAATATGTCAGCATGCATTATTTTTTAGATTACCTACAAGAATAAAAAAAAACCAATAAGTTTATAAATATATTTAAGAAAATCAATAATATCAGCCTATCTAGTCCATTGCTGGACAAAGGCTTCCAATTACTGCCACAGCGCCACGCCCGGCCTACAGCTAAATTAATATCTACAAACAAAACAAATAATAGGTACCTACTACTCACAAAATAAATAGGTAATACAACTTTTTCGTCGTGAAAGTATTAAATATGATGCAAAAAATTAATGAAATGAAACCTTAGAATAACTTCAGACCACCAAGGCGGTTGCAAGACTCTTTGCATTCTACATTAAAAAACATTAGTTACATCTACCGTGTTAATTTCGTCTTATCGATATATTTTCGGATCAATACCTAATTTTATTGGCCAAATATAACTTATTCTGTTTTCTTCACAGGAGCTTACCATCTACGTTCGAAGGCGTCTCTCTACAAATGGTACCAGAGGTGGATGCTGGACATACTTGGATTATTATTAGTAGCCTTGTTTGTGGTCTATACTATTGTGAAAGTAATTATTAAAACTATTCTGAGCAAACTATTTGGTAGCAGTAGCAGTAGCAAGCCTATAAAGAAGAATAAAGTGAAGAAGAATTAGATTTTTTATTAGAAAATTATAAAATTTGATTTATCTGTTTTATTTTCTCACTGGAAAACCACATTATATAAAACTCACAAGTAGCTTAAATGCTATTCGGCAATAGATGGCGCTGTTCTCGCAACCTAGCTAGAAAGTATTGCTACTCGATAATAGATGGCGCCACAAGTGCACCAAAGTTACGTACCGTATTTGAAAATAGCGGCATGAAGAGACAGAAAAATATATTCACTCTATGTTGTATCAACCCAAAAGAGGCCATAAATGAGATACGGACGGACAATAAAATAATCGTACCTAATCATTTATTTATTTGACAGACGTTGTCCTGTCTTAACTATGAATATTGAGCATTCTGTCAATTTTATGTCAAACGCCATAAGGTTACATCAAAAAAGTTTGAATTGTAAAAGCGCTATGGTTACATTAGAAATAATTTAATATGGTAGTTAAGTATTCTTAAATTTTCTAATTTTCCGCGCAATTTTCTTAACTTTTTCATAAGAACCTTCTATAATAACAAACACAACAAAAAAAGAATTAGCGAAATCGGTCCAGCCGTTCACGCGTGATATCGTGACCAAGGGAAATAGGGATTCATTTTTATATAAATATATACATAGATTATTGACCGACGGATCGGATATGGCCAAAGGGTTCCTGTTTGACTACGGAAACCTAAAACTGAACTCGACTAATTAAAAAGAGTAAAAAAAAGTAAAAGATTTTTATTTTGTCAGAACAGAACAGATACTCTTATAAACTAAACTTAGATTAACAGACGACAGAGACTGACAAAACTCGGTCTCCACTCAGCATGTGCTATGGTAGAGCAAATCGTACCATAGCGCTGGTCTTCCGCTAAATTCAAATTTAATTCAAAATTATCTATTATTGTTGTTCACCATAATTATCAGTACATCATAAAGATACTATGCTAGTAACCATAAATCAGATTTCAATTATTCATGTACCATAAATTTCAGATTACATTCAATTCAAATACATATATTCCTTTTGCAAAATTAAATTAAATTAAATTCATATTTATTACATATTTTATTGCATCATTGTTTACATTTGTAGGTCTTAGTATCTAGGTAATGTGTATATGATGTAAGTATATAGTATATATAAGGTAATGTATGATACCTATGAGAGACAGGGATCTAGATCCCCATGATTATAAACACAATGGTATCCAAGCAGGGCATGGCAATATGTACTAAGAGTGGAAAGGAGCAGGGTTTCTAGAAAATTCTATTAATTAGATTTCAGCAGAAAAATATAATTCATCATGTAAATAAAATTAATGAACCTCGTAGATAACAAAAACTCACACTTGGCAGAAACTCTAAAATAGCATGGAACTCAGACATCTGTCCATCAACAGCTGTTTTGGAAGAACGAAAGATGGCCTACATTTTGTACCTAATAGTTAAGTGTAGGTAGGTAACTCGAACAAAGAACGTGTTAACTAAATATTTGGCGCTTTATCGTGCCCTTTGTTGGACTACAGAAGGGTTAATCAAACAGATGGCTGATTTCGCAAAAACATCCAAAATCAAACTAGCACCTTTCATGGTAGTGTATTCGTGCCATATAAGCCGTCTGTCTAAATACGTATGCAGCGAATACAGTTTTTCACAGATTACGCAACTATAAAACATAGACATAGACATTCATTTATTTGCTGCTGAAGTACAAAGCATAAACAAAGTAGGTATGACATTTTGAATAAAAATAACTTAACACTTTGACTGCGGTTTTTTTTCGACGACAGCGATCTTTTTTTTTACCTAAAAAATTCGTGCTGCCGCTCTACACAGCGGTTGTGTTGCGCCGCACATGCGTTTCGTTCGAAAAATATTACGGCTGAGCTGAGTCACACAGATCTGTATTTTCTCAGCCGCTGCGCTAGTGTGGATTTACGCATATTAGTCACTTGTAGAAAACTCATACCGTGCGTTTTCAGCACTCAAAGTGTTAATAAACTTATAACGAGAAAAAAAAGCAATTGCAAAAACAAAATAACAAAAAACAAAAGAGACAGATGTGTGTTACAGGGGCAAAAAGGTCTCGACTCAGCATAGATGCCTTACTACTCAGGAGTAGATAGGCGCTGATATTCTGCCGAAACCACTATGATCACAGGACCCTGTGAGGGAAGGAGGAAAACTTGTGTGATCGGTGTTTAGTATCATATAAACAACTTATAAATATGAATAGATTAAGTTTTGATTAATAAAAAATACAATACAATAGGTAAGTAACAGTTACGTACTCGGCAGAGTTTAAAGTAAAGTAAAGTAAAGTAAAGTAAAGTAACGTAAAGTAAAGTAAAGTAAAGTAAAGTAAAGTAAAGTAAAGTAAAGTAAAGTAAAGTAAAGTAAAGTAAAGTAAAGTAAAGTAAAGTAAAGTAAAGTAAAGTAAAGTAAAGTAAAGTAAAGTAAAGTAAAGTAAAGTAAAGTAAAGTAAAGTAAAGTAAAGTAAAGTAGAGTAAAGTAAAGTAGAGTAAAGTAAAGTAGAGTAAAGTAAAGTAGAGTAAAGTAAAGTAAAGTAAAGTAAAGTAAAGTAAAGTAAAGTAAAGTAAAGTAAAGTAAAGTAAAGTAAAGTAAAGTAAAGTAAAGTAAAGTAAAGTAAAGTAAAGTAAAGTAAAGTAAAGTAAAGTAAAGTAAAGTAAAGTAAAGTAAAGTAAAGTAAAGTAAAGTAAAGTAAAGTAAAGTAAAGTAAAGTAAAGTAAAGTAAAGTAAAGTAAAGTAAAGTAAAGTAAAGTAAAGTAAAGTAAAGTAAAGTAAAGTAAAGTAAAGTAAAGTAAAGTAAAGTAAAGTAAAGTAAAAAATCATTTAAGTATTTCTTTTTGACGACCGATGTGGCGCGGTGGGCGAAGGTCCGCCTGCGACGCAGGAGGTTGCGGGTTCGATTCCCGCCTCGGAACAAATGTGTGTACGATCTGCAGATATTTGTTTCGGGTGTTCTGGTCGTTTTCTATGTATAATATAAAATATCTATCTATGTAATGTATTGTATTATGTATATCAGTTATCTAGTACCCATAACACAAGCTCTTCTTACCATGGGGCTAGATAATACTGTGTGAATTGTCCAGCATTATTTATTTATTTATTTAGGCTTACAAAATAAGCACTTAGACAAGTCATATTTTACATATAAATTATTATCAAATAAAATTATTTTACTGTTCACTTAAATTTTTTGTCCACTAGTGGAAGAAGTGAAAAGAAACCACTAGCATGTTCATCTCTTATATGTCTTATACATGGTTATTTGCCTATTTAAGACTAAATATAATATGATTCGATGCATGTCAATATTTAAGTAAAGCTATGCACAACAACAAATTACTTACATACTATATTGTCGATGGTTTCAAGCGCCATGATCACAATACAATACAATACAAATACGCTTTATTGCACACCAAACACAAAAAAAAAAACAGTAAAGAACAAACAAACAAAGATACAGATGCACAATGGGCGGTCTTATCGCTAAGAGCGATTTCTTCCAGGCAACCTTTGACCCTTTAACCCTTTTTTTATGGAAATTTTAATGATGGTTTATGATCTTGTACGTGATCATAAAAATATTGGAATACCTACTCAAAAATCATATCATGGTAAATATCCTGTTCTCAATGACATTTGTGTTAAGCTGAGGCTGGACCTAATTAGCGCGCACTGAGGACAGGCTACGTTATTTTTATTTTTACCTATTTTCATTTGTTTATCTTTTAGTTTAGTGTTATATCTTTTTAGCTTTAGCTTAATGTGTGTTTTTTTTAATGTATATCTGTCTTTTTTGTGTGTGCTAATAAAAGTGTTCTATTATATTCTTCTTAAAAAAAAATTCGTTTTCCCTTCTGCGGCAGTCCCCAAAGACTGCCCCGCATGTAACGTATATTTTTTAGTGACAGTGCTATTAATAAAAATTTTGAAACTATCATAGTTATTAACACTTTGACTGCGGTTTTTTTTCGACGACTGCGATCTTTTCTTTTACCTAAAAAATTCGTGCTGCCGCTCTACACAGCGGTTGTGTTGCGCCGCACATGCGTTTCGTTCGAAAAATATTACGGCTGTGCTGAGTCACAAAGATCTGTATTTTCTCAGCCGCTGCGCTAGTGTGGATTTACGCATAATAGTCACTTGTAGAAAACTCATACCGTGCGTTTCAGCACTCAAAGTGTTAATGTCGCTACCGCCCGAGGACTGTAACGACGCTGGTGTTCAGGCTGAACCTATGGATGACGTCACATTACAGGTCTGTGGTTAACAACAGACAGACATTGACAGTCCTAGCACTGATTTTTCTTAGTATCCTGTTTTTAGTTTGTGGTACATTTTGTTGATTCACAGTTAATGTTTTTATTTATTGGAAATATTATTTCTATATTTTTAACACTATATAAGAGAGTAACCTTTAAAGAAAGCTTGCGATGCTATCATGAGAAGGACACTGGTAGAATTGCGTCAATCCAGACGCAGAGCCATTTAGGAAGAAGTTGACGTTGACAGTCCGTCCGAACATGGTCCATCTACTTTACTGTCTAGTGTCTATGGTTCAATTCAAATTATCTGGCTCTATCCTATACTATTTTCGAATGGACGTAGATGCTGTTGACCTCAGATGGCCATGACAGCGTTACCGGACTTTAGGCGGGCGCAGAGGGCGCCTCGCCGGTAAAAATTAGGTTGAGGCAACACGCACAAGGGCCACCACTTAGGTGCGAGCCTCGGCTTGGGCTGTTGCCAGATGCTACAAGAGGGTAGGGAGGTAACGCCTTAGGTGCACGAGTGCAACTGAGGGCGGAAACGGGGAATTCTTCGACTCCGCATCCGGCGGGGTCGGTTATTGGTCGGGTGAGTAGTGTACGGAAGCTGAGTTGTTGCCGTCACTTCCGGGTTAGCGTCAGTGAGTGGGTCAACGGGGTCACCAAGAACGTGTCTCGGTCTATGGAGGAGAGAGTGAAAACGAAGTAATTTTATATTATTATTTATACTGGGAAGCTCACTTCAAAAACAAATAAATAAATAAATAATAAATAATGCTGGACAATTCACACAGCATTATCTAGCCTCATGGTAAGCAGAGCTTGTGTTATGGGTACTAGATAACTGATATACATAATACAATACATTGCATAGATAGATATTTTTTTATTATATATAGAAAACGACCAGAACACCCGGAACAATAATATCTGCAGATCGTACACATAATTGTTCCGAGGCGGAAATCGAACCCGCAACCTCCTGCGTCGCAAGCGCACCTTCGCCCACCGCGCCACATCGGTCGTCAGTAAACAGTATTTGACGATAGCAAAAGTACGTCTTCGTGACGTCACTAGGTTTTAGTACAGCAGCGCCTCTATCGTGAAGACAGGGAACTAAGCAAATCCCATACAAATAAGAGACTTTACTAAGTTGGTTGTGCTTAATTAATTTATTATTTAAATACATTCTGTGAGCATGTATCCACCTTTATTGTTTTTAAATTGTTTGATTAGCTGGAATCGTGTGACCTATATTTTCATAATTCTAACTAATCGACCGTGTTGTTCGAATCAAAAAACAAATTTAATTCATTCCCGCTTAGTATGGATATACATCAGTTGTAGATTGTTTGCAATAGTCTGCAATTAGCTCAATTGTTTCAATCGTAAATACTAGTTCTAATTTATGTCTATTATTTACCCCCTGCCTTTCTTAAATTCACATAATTATTTCCATCCAAAAGTTGCCTGGAAATAATCCTTTCTAAGCGATAAGGCCGCCTATTGTACTTGTCGCATGTAATGTATTTTTATAATGATCGGAACGTACCGTCGAAGTAGAGACCTGTCGAGCTAGAAACCCTTGAGGTACTGATCTTTCGAGGTAACGACCCATCGACGAAACGTAGGTACCGTCGAGGTAGAAACATCGAGGTAATGAACACCGAGCTAACGTCATTCGAATTAATAGAGTACGAGACCCATATGAGTTTGTTTTTCCTCGGTCCCTTAGGCCCTAGCAGAAAACCAGCGCAGGTGTTTTACTAACACTTGCATAAGCTGAGTTGGGACCATTTTGTAGTTAAAACGAGGCTTAATAATATAGAAAGAAAGAAAATAATTTTATTTGGCCAAAAAACAGGTTATAAAAACAACACATTAAAACAGTAAAACACAGCAAACGTAAAATTAAATTAAATAAACCTACAGGGAAACAATAATAATAATACACGTAACCTGCTGACCAAAAATGGTCAAACTCAGCTATGTGCTGAACCACGCATGGTGCGGAACAACGCTGATTTTCAGTTTGTACCTTTTTTATTTAGTCACATCACGGACAAGGAAAGAGATATGCTCTCAACAAACAAAAAAAAATTTATAGTAAAATATAAATAATAACGTGCGGAACAGCATACTACGCTCCAAAACACGCATCGTTGACGTTGGTCAAACAGCCGGAAGCCTGAAGTGGAACTGGGCCTGACACGTCTGCCGTATGTCCAGCGACTTGTGGGCAAAGACCACTACAGAGTGGAGCCCACCCAACGCTAAGAGGCGACGTGGAAGGCCCAGGATGAGATGGCGCGACGAGCTCGAGGTACATCTTCCATCATGGCCTGTTGCAGCGTTGGATCGCGAGGAGTGGAAGAAGAAAAGGGAGGCCTTTGCCCAGCAGTGGGACAGTAATGGCTTAAAATAAAATAAATAAATAATAAATAAATAATAAACAGTAAGAAGAATGTAAGTAAATTAATAATGTGCTAAACATGAACGAAAAAATTAGTCTATGGTGCTAAACTTTAGGACTCTTTTCACGTATAATACTTTCGTATGTCGTATTTTCTGTACGTAGTAACGGTTTTTTCTGATTGTATAATTATGTAAACGCTTTGATTTGATTTGATATTCGATGCTGACTTTACCATTATCCTACGACATAGATACTGTATGATGTTGTATGATCTGCAGATATTTGTTCCGGGTGTTCTGGTCGTTTTCTATGTATAATAAAAAAATATCTATCTATGTAATGTATTGTGTATTATGTATATCAGTTATCTAGTACCCAAAACACAAGTTACTACATAATGCTGTGTGAATTGTCCAGCATTATTTAATTATAATTACTATATTGTCTACATTATTGGCTATCAAATAAGCCTCTATCGACTTCCTAGGACCCCTATATGGATAGCTATAGCTTAATCAGTACAAGGAGCCGTGCTTCGAGGCAAAAGAAAACAAAATGGCTGCCATTTTATCATAGAGAGAGAGAAAAAAATAGGGATAGTGATTTGTCGATAAAATTTACCGTATTTCACCACTGATCTGCAGATATTTGTTCCGGGTGTTCTGGTCGTTTTCTATGTATAATAAAAAATATCTATCTACGTAATGTATTGTATATATATCAATAATCTAGTAGGTACCCATAACACAAGCTCTACTTACCATGGCGCTAGATAATGCTGTGTGAATTGTCCGGCATATTTATTTATTTGTTTATTTATTTTTGAATCGAGAATGGACTTATCGCATCTTCTCTTATCTACCAGACTCCAACGGAAACATCACAAGTTATAGGTATTGCGTCGCAGATAAAAATAAATTATCAATTATAATTAAGTTGTAAAAGAGACATTGTACTAATCCAACTAAGTATAATTATATCACTACGTATAAAACAAATTCGCTTCCCGCTGTCTGTCTGTCCCTATACATATTTTATTTTATTTATTTATTTGCTGGACAATTCACACATCATTATCTAGGCCCATGGTAAGCAGAGCTTGTGTTATGGGTACTAGATAACCGATATACATAATACACAATACATTACATAGATAGATATTTTTTATTGTACATAGAAAACGACCAGAACACCCGGAACCAATATCTGCATATCGTACACACAATTGTTCCGAAGCGGGAATCGAACCCGCAACCTCCTGCTTCGCAGGTGGACCTTCGCCCACCGCGCCACATCGGTCGTCGTCAATATTGTTGCAATTTCTGTTTTATAATAGAGGAAAAGAGCATTTATTATCAAAAAGATAGATTTCCAGGCGGGCGAAGCCGTGGGGCGCAGCTAGTTACTTATATAATATATTAGGTACTAAGTATAATGCATATAAGGAGTTATTGTACCTATGCTTTGCGAGAAACGACAGATACGGCGCGTGCGCGGGCATTAGGGCATGACGGACGCTTAGAAGACGCTTTTATGACCATAGCAGTTAAAATTTAAAAAATATACCTTCTTCCTTTGTATATTATAATAAATAATGCTGGACAATTCACACAGCATTCAGCAGCAGTTAAAATTTAAAAAATATTCCATCTTCCTTTGTATATGATAATAAATAATAATAAATAATGCTGGACAATTCACACAGCATTATCTAGCCCCATGGTAAGCAGAACTTGTGTTATGGGTACTAGATAACTGATATACATAATACAATATATTACATAGATAGATATTTTTTTATTATACATAGAAAACGACCAGAACACTGAACAAATATCTGCAGATCGTACACATAATTGTTCCCGAGGTATAAATTTTGATAATTGTGTGTAATCAAGTGTAATGAGACTGAACATTTAAGCGAAAATGAATTTATTTCTGCCGCTCTCACGCAATGCATGGTTTTTTATGAACACAGCAGTTGACTAGATAGCAGGGTTGGCATGATTAAAACAAGTTGTTTTAAAACAGTGTTTAAAACAGTTTGAAATAAAACTATGTTTTATATTAAGAAAAAAACAGGGTTTAAAACTACCTTTAATTGCAAATGAATGTGTATAAATACCACACTCGCAGACAGGCTGTGGTAATTATACACTGCATAGGTAACTCCCCGCCAGTAAAGTCCCGCAGGGAAAGTCCCTATGTCGGCCGTCGAAAGATAGTAATTCACTGGATTAGTGGGTACCTCTACCTACCTACAACACTACATACAAAGTGTATGTAAAGTGTTTTGTATTGATTAATAATAATAATAACTGAGATATGCAACAAAAGTATATATTTATCGTTTTGTTAATTTTTACTAATGTGAATTAGGAAATAGTTTAGAAAAAAAAAAAAAAAACACTTGTTTTAAACATTTTGAACTGTTTGTTTTATAAAATATAAAAAAAACTGTTTTTTTTCCAACCCTGCTAGATAGTACCTGATGGTGATGATGTCATAAGGTGTACTGACCAGTTTTATTTAATGACGGTGCGGGAAATGCTATTTACGTACTTACATTACAAAGACACATGGATAAGTATAGTTTATATAGTTTTATTATAAATATAAAATAACCAGAACACCCGGAAAAAATATCTGCAGATCGCACAGATGAGATGGGAATCGATCACCCGCAGCGCCACAGAGGTTGTTAATTCGTAAATTCATTGATACTGTGGAATATGGCTTTAAAAGAAATGTTTGAACTAAAAAAATATTTCAAGTGAAATTATAAAATAAATAAATAAATAATGCTGGACAATTCACACAGCATTATCTAGCCCCGCAGAGCTTGTGTTATGGGTACTAGATAACTGATATACATAATACAATACATGACATAGATAGACATTTTTTATTATATATAGAAAATGACCAGAACACCCGAAACAAATATCTGCAGATCGTACACACAATTGTTCCGAGGCGGGAATCGAACCCGCAACCTCCCGCGTCGCAGGCGGACCTTCGCCCACCGCGCCACATCGGTCGTCGATATTATGTAATTTGTACTTTTTTAATACGTGAAACACCCTACCTTAACATAGAGTTGATCATTATTATTGTGTATTTAATTTTCGATAAATATTTTCATTTCATATTATCATGCACTCAAATAAAATAACTAATATCTGCGAATATAAATAAATAAATAAATAATGCTGGACAATTCACACAGCATTATCTAGCCCCATGGTAAGCAGAGCTTGTGTTATGGGTACTAGATAACTGATATACATAATACAATACATTACATAGATAGATATTTTTTATTATACATAGAAAACGACCAGAACACCCGGAACAAATATCTGCAGATCGTACACACAATTGTTCCGAGGCGGGAATCGAACCCGCAACCTCCCGCGTCGCAGGCGGACCTTCGCCCACGGCGCCACATCGGTCGTCGATATTATGTAATTTGTACTTTTTTAATACGTGAAACACCCTACCTTAACATAGAGTTCATCATTGTTATTGTGTATTTAATTTTCGATAAATATGTTCATTTCATATTATCATGCACTCAAATAAAAGAACTAATATCTGCGAATATAGAGAGCAATTTATAGATATATTTTAGCCGGATCTTTTTTTGTGTTGTTCTATTGTTGCTTGTCATGTGTTTTGTGTACCTAACAAAATAAATAACTTTGCGAATATTTAGAGATGACCGTTCTGCTCCAGTGTGCTCGCACCTTCCTAACCTAGCAGCTGAAGATACAAATTGGACAAGTCCAAAATTATTTGAATCAATCAGCTGTTGTTATGCAGTTTTTATATATGGCGTCAATGAATTGACAATCAGTCAATCAATATAAGTTTAGATTTAGGTACCACCATCAATCCGACCCGCGACCCGTGCACCCACTGGCTTCACCCACCGGTGGGTGTAGGGGTAATTCCTGTTTACCCGTGTACCCACTGCGATATGGTTGGAATTCATTATCGATGAAAAAAATGCTTTGGGAAACTACGTCAAGTCTTCACGTCATCCATACCGCAATGCTTGAAAACGAAAGTTTTCAATCAGTGCGTCCTACCCGTTATGACCTACGGAGCTGAGACGTGGACACTCACGATAGGGCTGGTTCACCAGTTCAAAGTCGCTCAGCGAGCTATGGAAAGAGCTATGCTCGGAGTTTCTCTGAAGGATAGGATTCGTAACGGATGCATCCGACAGAGAACCAAGGTTATCGACATAGCTCAAAGAATTAGCAAGTTGAAGTGGCAGTGGGCCGGCCATATCTCGCGAAGAACCGACGGCCGATGGGGCAAACGTGTTCTTGAGTGGAGACCACGACTCGGTAAACGTAGTGTAGGACGCCCTCCGACCAGGTGGGATGACGACCTGCGAAAGACTGCAGGTAGATGCTGGATGCGGCAAGCTGAAGACAGGGCGCTATGGCGCTCATTGGGGGAGGCCTATGTCCAGCTGTGGACTGCTATAGGCTGATGATGAAAAAAATGCAACTATTAACAAATGAGATAAGC
Organism: Eupithecia abbreviata; assembly: GCA_943735965.1. Lineage (NCBI taxonomy): Eukaryota > Metazoa > Arthropoda > Insecta > Lepidoptera > Geometridae > Eupithecia > Eupithecia abbreviata. Next base: position 4,090,504 of record OX031003.1, on the reverse strand, counting down.
GTTGGTAATTATATAGACCAATTACGTTAATTATTATATATTAGTTTGTTCCTGTTAAATGTAATCCAGTCTCCTTTAGTTTGTTAGTTTTAATAAACAAATTGACTTATCGTATTATTATTTTATTTTTTTCATCGATAATTAATTCCAACCATATCGCAGTGGGTACACGGGTAAACAGGAATTACCCCTACACCCACCGGTGGGTGAAGCCAGTGGGTGCACGGGTCGCGAGTCATCAATCCTACTAATATTATGTGACGACCGATGTGGCGCGGTGGGCGAAGGTCCGCCTGCGACGCAGGAGGTTGCGGGTTCGATTCCCGCCTCGGAACAATTGAGTGTACGATCTGCAGATATTTGTTCAGGGTGTTCTGGGCGTTTTCTATGTATAATAAAAAAAATCTATCTATTTAATATATAGTATTATGTATATAAATTATCTAGTACCTATAACACAAGCTCTGCTTACCATGGGGCTAGATAATGCTGTGTGAATATTCCAGCATTATTTATTTATTTATTATAAACGCGAAAGTTTGTTAGTATGGATGGATGTTTGTTACTCTTTCACGTAAAAACTACTGAATGGATTTTAATGAAACTTTACAATAATATAGCTTATACATCAGAATAACACATAGGCTACAATTTATAAAGATATATTGTATATTATCCAAAACATCTATCACCACGCGGGTGAAACCGCGGGGCGCAGCTAGTAGAAAAATTTATATCTCGCTAAATTTCGAACATTTGTCTATTTGTGTAATACAAACTAACAAACTAGACTGTCGTAATCACAAATACGTATTTGTTGGATAGAATATACTTTATAGCACAAAAGTTGTACATAGGCGAGCATAATGCTAGATAGCATTCTCTACCTGCTAACATTTGGGTAGTGTGGACAACAGTTTAGTAGGTAGTGCTTAGATTACAGAGCTTACTTTCACTTATAAAATACTAAATACAATACAATACACAATACAATATAATATCTTTATTGCACCATCAAAAGCTAAAAGAATTAGCAAGCTGAAGTGGCAGTGGGCCGGCCATATCTCGCGAAGAACCGACGGCCGATGGGGCAAACGTGTTCTTGAGTGGAGACCACGACTCGGTAAACGTAGTGTAGGACGCCCTCCGACCAGGTGGGATGACGACCTGCGAAAGACTGCAGGTAGATGCTGGATGCGTCAAGCTGAAGACAGGGCGCTATGGCGCTCATTGGGGGAGGCCTATGTCCAGCAGTGGACTAATATAGGCTGATGATGATGATGATGATGATGATTGCACCATCAATACAAAAAATAATAATAAAGGACCTTAATACTAACTAAATCTAGTGGCACAATCGGCGGCCTTATCGCTAACAGCTAACTACTATGATCATATTTTAAAGGATTTTTTCAAAACAATTTATTTCCTAACTAGCTACGCCCCGCGGTATCGCCCGCGTGGATTTTTTTTATAGAAAATATAATGTCTGACACCGTTTAAACCTTCCCTGGACTAACGCAAACATTTCGAAACCAAAATCAGTTAGATCGGCCCAGCCGTTCTCGAGTTTTAGCGAGACTAACGAACAGCATTAGATTTTTATATATAAAGATAACTCTAAGAAGTTAGAATGTCATTTAAATGTCTTTAGTTTAAATGTAAAGTGTTTGAAGAGGTCAGCCCCTTAGGGCTCCGGGCTACTTGGGCAAACACTACCTGGGCGGCGGCCCATGATGCACAGGGTGCTCGAAGTTACAGTAATAAAAAATAAATAATATTATAGGTATTAAGTATCGTCGTATGTCGTATTATTTTTATTAAGTAACGGTTTTTACATATTTATGTTTCACTACAAATAAACGCATTTCATTTGATTTAAGAATACATCCGACAGAGAACCAAAGTTATCGACATAGCTCTGAGAATTAGCAAGCTGAAGTGGCAGTGGGCCGGCCATATCTCGCGAAGAACCGACGGCTGCTGGGGCAAACGTGTTCTTGAGTGGAGACCGCGACTCGGCAAACATAGTGAAGAACGCCCTCCAACCAGGTGGGATGACGACCTGCGAAAGAGCAGGTAGATGCTAGTGGTTTCTTTTCACTTCTTCCACTAGTGGACAAAAAATTGAAGTGAACAGTAAAATAATTTTATTTGATAATAATTTATTTTTAAAATATGACTTGTCTAAGTGCTTATTTTGTAAGCCTAAAGAAAGAAATAAATGATTTTTTACTTTACTTTTACTAGATGCTGGATGCGTCAAGCTGAAGACAGGGCGCTGTGGCGCTTATGAGGGTAGGCCTATGTCCAGCCGTGGACAACCATAGGCTGATGATGATGACTGAGTGCGAGGCCTTACGCATTATAATAACAAAAACCTTTTAACAAGATTTTTTTAACCAAAAGTGGGTTAACTGGCATCATCTATAGTAGGTATAATAACTTCTGTTAATATACTATCGTTCGTAACGTTTCAGTTATTCTTACAAGCTACGAGTGGAAACTGTAGTTAGCTTCATTTACCCTAAGCCTACGTTCTATTTATAACTAAATATAAATAAAATAAATAATGCTGGACAATTCACACAGCATTATCTAGCACCATGGTAAGCAGAGCTTGTGTTATGGGTACTAGATAACTGATATACATAATACAATACATTACATAGATAGATATTTTTATTATACATAGAAAACGACCAGAACACCCGGTACAAATATCTGCAGATCGTACACACAATTGTTCCGAGGCGGGAATCCGCAACCTCCTGCGTCGCAGGCGGACCTTCGCCCACCGCGCCACATCATCGGTCGTCAATTAAACGTTTTGTTTTCCAAATAAAGGCCGCCGATTGTGCCACTAGTTATAGTTAGTATTAAGATCCTTTAGTATTTTTTTTTGTATTGATGGTGCAATAAAGTTATATTGTATTGTATTGTATTGTATAAAATAAACCCAAATCACCCTGTATAAAAGCTAATCGCCGCACCACCCTACAAAGGTGCTCAATGGAACCGAAGTGTCGATTTCATAGTCAAGGCTAGTATTATATTATCTGTGTCAAAGGTAGGAATCATGTATGCGCATGCGACGGTACTTGAAGGTAGCATGGCAAGGGTGAGTCTGTAGAGGTGGGTAGGGTTCCTTAGCTTTTTGTTTTGTTGGTAGAGTCTCACTAATATAATAATAATATAAATAAATAAAATCATTTATCTGCAGTCAATTGGTATGTTAATTCTAAAACGTCTCATGCGATGACTTACCAGCTAAAACAGTTTTGGCGTACAAAATGGTAAAAATAGCAAATATACACATCGAAAGTGTATTAAATAATGTCAAACTATAAGTACTACAATAACATTGCGTACTTACTATAGTTTGACCGAAACCGCTGTACCACTCCTTAGGAAAGTGCGGCGAGCTGGGGGGCGAGGAAAAAAGAGCAAGAGTACGCGTTGACGGCAGACTGATGGATCGGAGCGGCCGATATTTCCCCCCCGTCTCGCCGCTCGCATACCTCAGGAGCGGTACAGCGGTTTCGGTCAAACTATAGTATCTGCCCGCGGCAGCAATTTGTTTCTATGGAAGCGTGCAAAGGTTATTTCTATACCATGGGACCTGATTTATGGGATAAAAGTAGCCGTTACTATTTAATTTAATTCCAAGGTACTTTAGTATATTCTATAACATAATATACTGGTATTAAAAATATATCATTATATAAGTTGCATTCAAGATGGTTCTAAATTGGTATTTTTACCCGACTGCGTTTACTGTAGAATTAGGAATAGTACCTACTGAATATTTTGTATAGTATCGGTGAAACTTAGAAAATATTTAATACTTTCACGACCTATGATGGACATGTCCATATGCAGATCCTACCGGCGCGGCGGCGTCTCGCTGCCGAGGATGAACAGTGAAGGTGTTAATCCTACTAATATTATAAACGCCAAAGTTTGTAAGTATGGATGGATGGATGTTTGTTACTCTTTCACGTAAAAATTACTGAAAGGATTTTAATGAAACTTTACTATAATATAGCTTTATACATCAGAATAACACATAGGCTATTATTTATAAAGGTATACTATCCAAAATATCTATCACCACGGGTGAAACCGCGGGGCGCAGCTAGTATAATACAACAACGTATACACGTGTAAACTATGGGTAACGTTTTCCTAACCAGGTAAAAAGGAACGAGCAAACATTAACTACATTTCCAGACGCAGAAATTATTTACACGAATAAATTCCTTCCCACCAAAAGCATTCCAACACAATCGAAAATCAGTTCCGTTCCTTTTATTCGAACGGTACCCTAAAAATACACCGTCTCGGACCGCGCAAAAAGAAAAAAATGGCCGCTGTCACAGAATAAACAACTACGCAGAGCAGTCGAGTGGAACCCATTGATGCTTTCTTGAAAAAGATAAAATGCAATGAAGATATTGTTGTGTTTAATTGTTAAACGTTATTGTTCGTTGCCGACCTTTTGTTGGAATTTAAAGTTATATTTATTACTGCTAGCTGCGCCCTGCGGCTTCGCCCGCGTGGAAATCTATGTGTCAAAGGGTTTACTAGCATTCCTCTTGAATCACTCTATATAATATTTAAAAAAAACCGCATCATAATCCGTTGCGTTGTTTTAAAGATCTACGCATACATAGGGACGGACAGACAGCGGGAAGCGACTTTGTTTTATACTATGTAGTGATTGTTCATCATCATCATCACAACCTAATATTAGTCCACTGGACATAGGCCTCCCCCAATGAGCGCCACAGCGCCCTGTCTTCAGCTTGACGCATCCAGCATCTGCCTGCAGTCCTTCGCAGGTCGTCATCCCACCTGGCCGGAGGGCGTCCTGCAATACGTTTGTGGTCTCCACTCAAGAACACGTTTACCTCATCGGTTGTCGGTTCTGCGTGATATATGGCCGCCAAATTTCTAAATTGGTGTTAAAAATCAACTACAAGAAAGTTAACTCTCTTATATCTTGAGATATGCGTCTATAGAGGTTGTCTCTAACCATTGACTGATAAAAGAATGTTGCCAACCCAATCAGCCAACCAGACGCTACTTTTTTTGCAATACAGAGATAATAATAGTACCCATTGTAAGGAATAGCGGTTACTAAATAGTTTGCATACCATGCAATATTACTCTGTGGTTGGTATAAGTAGGAACAAAACACGCGATTTCTTCATAGAATCTCTTTAGTAGATTTTCTTGATTAAAACTACAAATATTTTAACAATCGACAAATCCTTCTCCATCCAGGCCATAAGGTTGTGGAATGCACTACCAGAGTCCATTAGAAAAACTATATCCTTACCGGTTTTTAAAGCTTGTGTCAAGAAGTTTTTCCTGCCAAAATAGTGAATATTGGTACTTAGTACTATTTACTTATTTATGTATTTAAGTAGTATATTATTTAGTTTGGTATTTGTAACATGTATTTAGTATTTGTTTTTAAGTATTCATGTTATGTTCATTTTAGATTACCATTGGTACACCTCCTGCCTTTCTTAAATTCACATAATTCCATCCAAAGGTTGCCTGGAAGAGATCGCTTCTAAGCGATAAGGCCGCCCATTGTACTTGTCGCATGTAATGACTTTTGTAATTATCTGTATCTGGTGTAGGTACAATAAAGTATTTTTGTATTGTATTGTATATTTTCGATTTTTTTTTATTAAAAAATAGTAATCATTCAAGTATAATTGTTTCGTTTGGAAATTGTTCAGTTTTAAACTAAAATGTGTGCAATTAAAGTATTTTCTATCTATCTATCTATCTTTACGGTAATTTGTAGAGATATTAACAGTCAAAGACAATATCATTATTAAAATTTTAAAAAAAGTGGGCTTTTTTTTTCAAAATTAAACTTCAGTCGTTTTTGCGCTAAGGTAAAAAGCATAACACTGAAAAATAGAGCTGTTTATAATTAAAAATATATTTTTTTAATTATAAACAGCTCTCGAAAACGACGAGCATAAGTCCGATTACACCCTTTCGGCTAGTCACACATATTCGGTGACACCTTGTAGTAGTGAAAACAAATTATTTTACGCTATCGTGCAATTTTGCAAGATTGATAATGAATCAAAGCCGCGGGCCAAACCTCGTTAAACTGAAAAAAAAACAAAACATCACAGTCGTATTCGCGTAGTGTTAAAATCATAAAACTAAAAATACAGCTGTTTATAATTTAAAATAATACGCAACAGTAATGTCGTAAACCATGGTAGAGCATAAATCCGATTACACCCTTTCATCTAGTTACATATATTCGGTGACACCTTGTAGTTGTGAAAACAAATTATTTTACCTTATCGTGCAATTGTGCAAGATTTATAAACCGAACCCACGGGCCAAAGCTCGTTAAACTGAAAAAAAAAAAAACATCACAGTCCTATTCGCGTAGGGTTAAAATCATAAAAAAGGAAATACAGCTGTTTATAATTTAATTTTTACTTAATTTTTTTATCATTACACCCTTTTATCTAGTTACATAATTATATTCGGTGACACCTTATAGTTTTGAAAACAAATTATATTACGTTATCGTGCAATTGTACAAGATTTATAAAGCGAACCCGCGGGCCAAAGCTCGTTAGTGTCGTGTAAAATAATAAGAGGCAGCTTTCTTTAATTTCACCTGCATATCTTCACGGGACGTTTCCCGATCACCTGATCAACGTATGATTGGACCAGTTTGTTGGTCAGCGGTGTTGCCAGCTTAACGGTTTTGGATTGATGTGGCGAGATTTTGTGTTCGTTGGAGATTCTTGGAACAAGGTTTGTAGCGATACTTTTTTGTGGTAGCTGGATATTTTGGGTGGAGATTTGTAGAGGTGCTTGGATGTTATATTCGGATGTTTCTATACTTATTTAAAATAGTATTTTTTACTTAATAAATAGGATTTATTCTGAATAGGTAAATTTTCTATATCTTCTATCATAAATAAATAATTCTTGAAAATACACACGGCACCCGTAATAATTAAATCGTTGTACCTACTTTATTTTGATGCGTAAATTATATCAAAACCAAAAGAATAATAGAAGAAATGTATAAAAAAAATGAATAAAACAACAAACAACTCTAGATTCCTACTATAAAATATAAAATAATAACTCCAATTACCATTGGTAGGTACTGTGGTACATTCATAGTCAGGGCGGTACCTACCTAACTGAATCAATCATTATAAAGCCGTAAAAATCCCGTTACATCAATCATACGTACTTACCTACCACCAAAGCACTTAGAATCATACTATACGTAAAGGTATTTGAACTTTTCTCGCGAAACTAATCACTTTTTTCACCGCGCGCTGGCAACGATCATTATTGGCCAGCTATACTTCTTCAGTCTGTAACTATCCCCCGGTCGGATACCTCGCGTTGTTTGAAAAAAGAACTTTGCGCGCGGCAACATTGAGAAACGAATATTGTGTTTCGAATTTTGAAAAGTGATTTGTGTTGTTTGTGGTTTTGCGGGATTTTGGCGGATGGAGTAAAATTTTTAGGTAATTTTTTATTTCAGTTACTTACATGATTTTTTTTCTCTCTGAGCTCTTATATAGAATGTTAATTTTAATTAGGTTTAGAGAGCGGTCGTTTATAATTTAAATACTATGAATGAGTTTTTTTATTTAAATAATGTACCTTTATTGTATGTATTTAAATTTGGAGACCCATTTGGTCTTCGTTATTTGGTTGGTATAAAATGTCATTACGTAACTCAAATTCAAAATATTTTTTTTTCTTTAGGCTTTTAAATAAACACTTAGACAAATACATAAATTATTATCAAATAAGATTATTTTACAGTTCACTTAAATGTTTTGTCCACTAGTGGATGAAATGAAAAAGAAACCACTAGTATGTTCATCTCTTATATGTCTAATACATGGTTATTTGCCTATGTAAGTCTAAATATAATATGATTCGATACATGTCAATATTTAAGTAAAGCTATGCACAAAAACAAATTACTTACCTACACTACTATTGTCGGTACGAAACTGAGCGACATCTGGCCAAGCATTAACATCATTGAGATAATCATTTATGGAGTAGAAAGAATATAGAGTTCTTGATGAGATTTTCATTCAGTTTCAAATAAACATTTAAGTTTTATTCCTGTTTGAATGTAACTTGATTAGCTACATTTTTACACTTGGCAATACAAATTTTAATGAATATTCATTAAAATTTGTATATGCGAAATATGCGAATAATGCGAAAACTAATAATGAAAACGTTTTACTTTTTTCTACATTTAGCTACATTTTTACACTTGGCAATACAACTTTTAATGAATATTCATTAAAATTTGTATTACCCACTTTTAATTAAAATTAATTAAAATTTATATTGCCAATTTTAATGAATATTCATTAAAAGTTGTATTGCCAAGTGTAAAAATGTAGCTAAATGTAGAAAAAAGTAAAACGTTTTCATTATTATTTTCGCATTTAAATATTTTATAAATAAAGTCATAATTTATGTAAACTAGGTATTTATGTATGTACCTACAAATAAATAAATAAATATGTAAAGTGCATTTTATTATTCACTATCCAATTATCATTATGATATTATAATCATTATTCTAAATACATACATAATAAACAACAACACTCATTAAAACTTGGTTAATGAGGTTGAAACCTATTTGAATTTTATTTAAAAGAACTGCATGACAATTTAAATAAATTATATACATTTAAGTCACTTATATAAAAAAATATATACCATTAAAATTAGGTATTTCCTTAAGGTTACTTAATTATATTTTTTTTTGTGTGTATCTCGCGAAGAACCGACTGCCGCTAGGACAAACGTGTTCTTAAATGGAGATCACGACTCGGTAAACGTAGTGTACGACGCCTTCCGACCAGGTGGGATGACGACCTGCGAAAGACTGCAGATAGATGCTGGATGCGGCAAGCTGAAGACAGGGCGCTATGGCGCTCTTTGGGGGAGGCCTATGTCCTGAAGTGGACTGCTATAGGCTGATTATGGTGATGGTGATGGGTGACAGGGAAATACCTAATTTAAAATTAGGAATATTCCCTAAACAAAATAGGCTACGTGGAAATTCCCAATTTTAGTTAATTTTAAGGATATACAGAAAGTATATATTATCTAAAAGCATACCTACTTATCTAAAAGCTGATATCATATATCTCAGCGTTATTATTTTTTACCAACTTTAAAAGAGGAGGGGGTTCTTTGTTTGGCTGTATGTATTTTTATATACCTAAACTAAATTTAAGCAACAAGAAGAAACATAGGAATGAACACTATAATACTAAATACATAAACATCTAATATATAATTATACCTATATACTTAGGTACTATACCGCCTGCTGGCCCCGGAGGTATATTTATTTTTAAGATTTATTGTATATCATTATAAGTGTACAATTTGTTTTATGATAAACTAGCGGACCTTCCTAGCTTCGCACGGTTTTAGTACGGATCACTAACTTTTTTGAAAATATAATATAGCCTATATTCACCGCGGATAGTGTAGCTTCCCAGCGGTGAAAGAATTTTTTCTCTGTTTTTTTTCAAATCCAGTAGTTTCGGAACCTATTCATTACAAAGAAACAAACAATAAATCAAACCTTTCCTCTTTATAATATTAGTATAGAAAACGTTTTTAAACCGAATACATATTATTTTCCCAGAGAAAACATAGTCAATCGAAACAAATTATAATACTACCTGGAATTTCTTTAAATACGCCATGACATTGACATTTGGACAATCGCCGGGACACTCGATTTAAATTGGGTGCTGTTATTCAACATGGACGCTAATTATCGGGATGGGTGTTGGTGACATGAGTCTGTTAAATATAGCTTCTGCCTACGACTTTGCACGTTTTTTTTCCAGGCTACTTATTGATCTATGACATGTTAAAAAAAAACTTTTGTAACAATCATAGTTATTAACACTAAAGTCATTTAAAACGGGATATTTACCATGATTTGATAGATAGACTGCTCGTAGATGCTGGATGCGTCAAGCTGAAGACATGGCGCTATGGCGCTCATTGGGGGAAGCCTATGTCCAGCAGTGGACTGATATAGGCTGATGATGATGATATATAGATAATTCTTTTATTACACACTTAAAACATAAAACAAACAAGATAAAAATACAAAATAAGTGACAATTTGGCGGTCTTATCGCTCAAGAGAGATCTCTACCAGACAACCGTGGATGGATTAGGATCGTTGGATTGTGTGACATGGGGATTTGATTATTGAGTTATCCAATATTTCGGCACAGTTTCAGTTATTCCGTGATCATGGCGCATGAAACTGTGCCGAAATATTGGATAACTCAAAAATCTAATCATGGTAAATATCTCGTTTTAAATGACTTTATGTTAAATGTAGAAAAAACGTTTTTCTTAATAACTAGCTGCGCCCTTCGGCTTCGATTTGTGGAAATCGTCAAATGGTTTATAAACCTTCCTCTTGAAAAACTCTATCCATTAAAAAACCGCATCAAAATCCGATGCGCAGTTTTAAAGATCTAAGCATACAGTTACAGAAAGACAGCGGAAAGCGACTTTGTTTTTTACTATGTGGAGTTTTTTACTATGTGGAGAAGAAAATTACAACTCAGAAACTACGCTCAGAAACAAATTAGGTAGAAACGTTTGTTTATATAGTGCATTATTTACATTTGAAACCAGTTGAGCAAACTGCAGACTGTTGCAAAAAACAACAAAATGGGTTAATAAACATGACAGTTTTAAAGGTTATAACAATAAATTGATCTATATAGAATATTGAAGACCGATGTGGCGCGGTGGGCGAAGGTCCGCCTGCGACGCAGGAGGTTGCGGGTTCGATTCCCGCCTCGGAACAATTGTGTGTACGATCTGCAGATATTTGTTCCGGGTGTTCCGGTTGTTTTCTATGTATAATAAAAAATATCTATCTATGTAATGTATTGTATTATGTATATCAGTTATCTAGTACCCTTAACACAAGCTCTGCTAACCATGGTGCTAGATAACGCTGTGTAAATTGTCCAGCATTATTTATTTATATTTTAAATATAATTTAGAATTTCTTTCCTTAAGAGTTATAGTACGTATTTGCCTATTTAGACTTAAATAGGCAAATAACCATGTATTAGACATTATAAAAGATGAACATACTAGTGTTTTTTTTTCACTTCATTCACTAGTGGACAAAAAATTGAAGTGAACAGTAAAATAATTTTATTTGATAATAATATTATATCATATAATTATAATATTTTTATCGTCTATTATAGTTATTTCTATTTATTTTAATTCAATATACCTATATGTAAGTTATAAGACTAAGCTATTATTCATTTTAAGCTATTCTTCATTTTCATTTATCCTCTCCGAGCAAGCAATCCCTTAGCTACTACATGCAAGGACACATAAATGTTTATAAGTTTTTATATAAGTTATATGTTAAGTGTGTAAAACTGTTTGTCTTCCGAATAAAGAAAAATAAAATAAAATAATTTATGGTATAAAGTATGACTTGTCTAAGAGCTTATTTTGTAAGCCTAAAGAATAAATGACTTTATACATTTTTAGGGTAAATACGTACCAACTACTTAGGTACTACTACTTACGTAGTACCTAGGTACGTGTGATTTTCCGTATAACCATTACTCATTATTTTAAATAAGTAATTTCCCCGTAGCTTATTTCGCTATGGATATACATATTCCTTATATTAGGTACTAGCTATTAGGTGATTTTTTACACCTTGGGTTACATTATTGGAGTTTAAGTACGGATTCCTAACTTTTTTGAAAATATTGTTTGTATTGAATAGGCTCCGAAACTACTGGACTAATTTGAAAAATTCTTTCACCGTTGGGAGGCTACACTATCCCCGATGAACATAGGCTATATTTTATTTTCGGAAAGTTAGGGATCCTTATTAAAACTCCAATAATGTAACCCAAGGTGTAAAAAAATCACCTTATAAAGAGAAATTCTAACGCCGGGAACTGCTAGTATAATATGCATTGAATCCTGACAAAGTAACGATCAAAAATGTGTCAATGAAGTACGCAGTGTCAAGTCATAGTGTATTCTATACGCTACGCTCTTATTACTCTGATAATAAGGTTTATTTTGAACTGAAAAACATTATAATCAATTGCAACATGACACATTTAAAATAAATTAAGTAAATTTTTATTGGCTCCTCTGTTCAAATCAAATCCAAGGGTTTTTTGTTATTTTAGCGACCTGTACATTATTCAAATAAATTTAATTCAACTTAATATCCTATTTCAAGCATGAACAGGGTTTATAGGTTACCACAGGCTAGAGGTCAGTCTTTTTGGCGCCAAAATAGTTTGTTTCATTGTTTTCATAAACTTAACCTTTCATTGTTTATATTTTAAAAACGAAGGGCTATATTATAGACTAGTTTCTGCCAGCGGCTTCACACGTGTTAATTCTATGGAAACACATCACACATCATCAGCCTTAAATAGTCCTGCTAGACATAGGCCTCCCCCAATGAGCGCCATAGCGCCCTGTCTTCAGCTTGCCGCATCCAGCATCTACCTGCAGTCTTTCGCAGGTCGTCATCCCACTTGACACTACGTTTACCGAGTCGTGGTCTCCACTCAAGAACACGTTTGATACGCTGATAACTATGATAGATATGATTAATTATTTTATATATTACTCGTATATAATTATCCTAAATAATTACGCCACCGTCAGCTTTAAAACGTACCGATCCTATCCATCCAAAGGTTGCCTGGAAGAGATCGCTTTTAGCGATAAGGCCGCCGATTGTGCCACTAGATTTAGTTAGTATTAAGATCCTATTTTTATTATTTTCTTTATATTTGATGGTGCAATAAAGGTATATTGTATTGTATTGTATTGTATGATAGGTAATAATGCGTGCGTGTAATCGAGTTTGAACTTGGGATAATCGTCTGTAGCTAGACTCAAAATAGAGCTGCTAGTTGGCAAGGCAGCGGCTAGGAAACAATCGTATAGATCGAGAGATCGCCGCACGTAGCTCTACCTTATTTACGGTTATACAAGGAGCTTATCTTTCTATACAAACGTGGAATAGTAACTACTACGATGATAAACCTCTAAAACTTAGGATAATAGAAATTTATCGCATTATCTATGTTTGTATGCAAACCGTAAAAAAGTAATTATTTGACATCTAAACTTTCGTATTTACACTGATTTTAGCCCAAATTTGGGCGAAAATAAATAATATACGGAGGAAGAAAACTATAAAATAAAGCCCGTTCCGATATAGTAAAGTTATTCAAACGTTAAAATAAATGTATTTTGACAAGATACACTTAAAAGTTGTGCTAAACATCTGTTTACATTTTTTACGTTTTGTGAATGAATCATTGTACATTATTTATTAATATTATCATCCTAGCGCGCTCTTTCGCGCACTATGTCATATAGTATAGTGCACTATGTCATATGTATAGTATAGTGTCACTGTGTGAGATAGCACACATTCATGCCTCGCCTACCGACGAGTTCGCACCATTGTTTTTTTACTCTTTATACCTATTTTGATTCAGCTAAACTCAAAATATAGAACTGCTCTACAAAATATATATATCGAGGAAAGGATCTCTAATCAACAAATATTTTATTATTAACACTGCGCACATTTACTCTCAGATTCACAATCCATAATAATTATGGATTGTGAATCTGAGAATAAATGAGCACATACAAATTAAAAATGTCAAAAAGAAAATCACACAATAAAATAAAATAAAACTAGAATGTGTTTTTTATTATTTATTTTTAATTTTAGCTTAACTTTAGCTTGTGTTTGAAAATCAACAAGCAAAATTAATTATAGATCAAGTACGGCGGCAATGTTTATCTTTTTTGCAGATACTAAAAATCTAGTACCTATATAGTATCAAATCAAATGGGGGTTTAAAAAAAAAAATTGATGCATTTATTTCAGCTTAATTCGATACGGAGATACATATTTCAGCCATAGAATAATTAAATAATTAATGAGATACACAATCTTCACAAGCGCATGGCACTATGTGCGCGCTGATATGAGAAATAATTATTGTTTTGGTCTCCTGATCTATACGTTTAGTTTTTTTAAATTATTATGATGTCCGATTTCTGCCAATGTGATGCAGAAAGTTTTTATTTAGTCATAGTTCTTTAGAGTTATTCTGTGATTTAGTTTTGTAAAAAATAAAGCAGGTACATATACCTACCTACTGCATACGTAATCAGTGACTCATATTTTTGCAGTTTTTGTGCTCTTGATTTGTTTAATTTTTTGTATCACCTACATATAAAATGGATTAGTTTTATTTTCTTATTTTTTTTTGTTTGTTTGCCCGGTATCAGTATGAGTTTCTTTAAATCTGTATCGTTAACGTTGCCTATGTACTCAGGCCAGTGGCGTAGCTATCGTAGGGCTGGGCGGTGCAGTGCACCAGGGCCCTGGAGCTCAAGGGGCCCTCTACTTTAGATAGATAGATAGATAGATAACACTTATTACACCACACAAAACAGAAAATAATACAGAGATAAAAACTTAGAATAAAGGTATAAAGGGCGGCCTTATTGCTGAGAGCGATCTCTTCCAGGCAACCTTGGGATGGAATGGACATGAACGAACAATATAGACGGTGGCACTTTAATAAATAATTGATTACAAATACACTAAATACCTACATTACAAATATTATAATAAACTTACATAGACATAAGGCTATCAATATTTTATATGGATAAATAATGCTGATGCAGCAGTTTTTTGAAGATAGGGAGTGATTTTGCACATCTGATGTCCAGAGGGAGAGCATTCCATAGACGGGTAGCTTGTACAGTGAATGATTTGTCTTAGAAAGAGGTAGAGTGAGCAGGGACTTTCAGGATGAGGCTCTAATCTAAGCTTTGAAAAGATAGGGTCAGCCAGCTTCCAAAGCTAGGCTTGAAGCCTGCTCACAAGTGTTTTTTTAATGATTTTAAATGCAACAACAATCACAGAATTCTCTATTTTTTTGTTATTGTTATTCGGTAGTTTGGTTGAGTACGTCCGTAGCACATTTTATGTCGACTGTCGTGAGATCAATTCGACTATTCCACCCAAATTTTTAGTTAATTTTTCATTCGCTCTTATTTTGCATCTATTTTAATGTACATACATATGATGTTCATCGCTACGTGGAAACTGTAAAAAGGGGCGGTGAGGGCCTGATTCCTTCTCTATGCACCGGGGCCCTTGTCCACCTAGCTACGCAACTGACACAGGCTTCCCGCGACACAGGCTTGCCTCGTGCGGGGGCCGCCAGAAATTTGTACATATAAGTGAAATGGAAAATAAATAATTTTGTATTTTTTTTGTACTGACCTGTCAGAAGGAATTTCTTAAGTGGAGTCGCATTAAAGAGAAATTGAAACTATTAATGAAACTTTGAGTAGAGCCAACACCAGAGTTAGAAAATTTTGGTGAAAATGTTGTAATTTTGTGCTACGATTTCACAGCGGAACTCGCGTTATGGTTCCACTGCGATATCAAAGATTTACTATGGAACTAAAGTCTAGAATGATAATCATCATCAGCCTATAGCAGTCCACTGCTGGACATAGGCCTCCCCTAATGAGCGCCATAGCGCCCTGTCTTCGGCTTGCCGCATCCAGCATCTACCTGCAGTCTTTCGCAGGTCGTCATCCCACCTGTTCGGAGGGCGTCCTACAACTACGTTTATCGATTCGTGGTATTGTTTGCCCCAGCGGCCGTCGGTCCTTCGCGAGATATGGCCGGCCCACTGCCACTTCAGCTTGCTAATTCTCAGAGCTATGTCGATAACGTTGGTTCTCTGTCGGATGCATTCGTTACGAATCCTATCCTTCAGAGAAACTCCGAGCATAGCTCTTTCCATAGCTCGCTGAGCGACTTTGAACTGGTGGAGCAGCGCTATCGTGAGTACGTCTCAGCTCCGAATGATAGTTAAATAATTAAAATAATAACTGATGCCGCCATCAAAATTAAATGTCACGTGATTTCATAAGTAGGTACTAGACTAGAGCGTGGCGCCTGATTGAAATCTAGACGATCTAATCTGGATCGGCTAGTTTATATAATTGGAGACCAACTGTCCGTCTATGGTAGGGTTGCCATTCGTCCCGATACGTCGGGACATGTCACCGTTATTAACAGTGGTGTCCCGACGTCCCGACAAGCTCTAAGTGCTTATTTTGTAAGACTAAAGAAATAAATGATTTTTTACTTTTACTTTTACTAAAATGTCCCGAGATAATCGACATAATCGAGCGCAAAAAATAGTCTTTCATTTTCAGGGCTCCCTCCGCTCCTTTTTTATACATTTTTTCGTACTCTTCTTAACTAGTTTGAGAAAAGTAACAAAAATTTGCGAAATGCTGCGGTTATCTCCGTTGTAACACAAAATTCTACCGAAAACCATAAAAATTTGCGGCTCGCTCCGCTCGCCAGTAATGTCTTCTCTTTCTTGTAGTCAAGTGCTCATATTAAGATAATTTTGCGAAACACGAAAACTTGAAAAAATACTGTTTCATTTTCAGGGCTCGCTCCGCTCCTTTTTATTTATTTTTTCATACTCTTAACTAGTTTGAGAAAAGTAACAAAAATTTCGGGGGCTCGCTCCGCTCGTCGTTATATATTTCTTTTCTATCGCTTAAAAATCTCAAAATTGCTGCGGTTATCTCCATCGTCGTCCTCAAATTGTAAATGTCCCGACGGGGCCTTGGGGATTTATGGCAACCCTAGTCTATGGCAGTTATATGAGTCTTATTAACACTTGGTAGATTATTAATAAAGATATATAAATGTTTGTATGTTAGTTTGTTTATAATATTTAAATAAATAAGTTGACCTTGTGGCGCGGTGGCCGAAGGTCTGCCTGCGACGCAGAAGGCGGGTTCGAATCCCGCCTTGGGACAAATATGTGTACGATCTACAGATTTTTGTTTCGGTTGTTCTCGTCGTTTTCTATGCATGATAAAAAATATATTCTTATGTATCTATGTAATGTATATGTATATCAGTCATCTAGTACCCATAATACAAGGATGCTGTGTGGATGGTCCAGCATTATTTATTGTTATTTATATTCATCTAATTTTGGGTATAATAGACATAGTAGTAGTTCGATCTATATAATCTTTCGCCATTGCAACTGTTCTTCGTGAGTTATAATTACATTAACACGTTTCCTCTTCATCATGCATGATGAAAAGGAAACGAAAAGAAGGGGAAGAAGAGGAAACGTGTTAATGCTATGATAGTCCACAGCTGGACATAGACCGGGACGTTTCCTCTTAGTTTAAGTTTATTATGTTCTGTCTCGTCTAAGTCTTATATCAAATAAATTCATTCTTTGTTCGTCGTCTTTTTCCCTATCTACAAAAGTGAGCAAAGCTGAAGGCAAACGCTTAGCCTATAGCCTAACTCTAATTACATCTAGCTTTGAGAATTCTGCAATACGAAACGGATATCTGAGATTAGACGCACAAAATGCAAACTTCAAAAAAGTTGCAACGTAAGTGTTATAAAAACATCGCTTGGGAGGCGAAATGGTGATCGCAGTTGGGAAGAGAAAAAGAGAAAAATAATTTATTGATAGCCACACACAAACGAAACGGCCATATCTCGCGAAGAACCGACGGCCGCTGGGGCAAACGTGTTCTTGAGTGGAGACCACGACTCGGTAAGCGTAGTGTAGGACGCCCTCCGACCAGGTGGGATGACGACCTGCGAAAGACTGCAGGTAGATGCTGGATGCGGCAAGCTGAAGACAAGGCGCTATGACGCTCATTGGGGAAGGCCTATGTCCAGCAGTGGACTGCTTTAGGCTGATAATGATAATGAAATACTACTACCTAAAGTTTTCGTGTGCTAATTTTGATTATCTTGTTTCAGATACAAAATGGAGCTCAAGCCGCCAAAAGCGAAGAAAAAATCCAACATAGCAAAACTAATATCTTGGGGGAAGATGTTCAAAACTCCGCTTCTGATCCTCCTTCTCCTCGGCACTACCAACTGCCAAAATGATAGTGACATTGACAGTGAGGTTTCCGAAGCGCCAAAAGAAACGAGGCACCGACACAATCACATTCTGCCAAACGTTAGTGTAGTGAATAAACTCAGTGAGATTCGATATTTGAGAAGGAGTTTGAATAAGGAGGTTTTAAACTTTGTGATGACGGACTTTTTGGTGGATGGAGAGGTTGAGAACAGAGTGCACTACAACGGGGTAACTGCTAAAGAGACTTATGTGGGGGAAAATGGGTAAGTTGATAGCTAGAGTATTTTATCCTAAGAATTAATATTTTATCCTTAAATTTTTATTAAAAACAATTCCGAGAAGGACGCCAAAAGGAGGATCGAGCTAGGCTGGGCAGGGTTTGGGAAACTACGTCGAGTCTTCTCGTCATTCATACCGCACTGGTTGAAAACGCGTTTTCAACCAGTAGTCCTACCCGTGATGACCTACGGGGCTGAGACGTGGATACTCACGATAGGGCTGGTCCACCAGTTCAAAGTCGCTCAGCGAGCTATGGAAAGAGTTTCTATGAGCTCGGAGTTTCTCTTAAGGATAGGATTCGTAACGAATACATCCGACAGAGAACCAAAGTTATCGACATAGCTCTAAGAATTAGCAAGCTGAAGTGGCAGTGGGCCGGCCATATCTCGCGAAGAACCAACAACCGTTGTGGTAAAGGTGTTCTTGAGTGGAGACCGCGACTCGGCAAACGTAGTGTAGGACGCCCTCCGACCAGGTGGGATGACGACCTGCGAAAGACTGCAGGCGCTTATTGGGGCAGGCCTATGTCCACATAGGTACCTAACTAAAACTATAACTTAGGTGTCGATAGACATATATATAATAAATAGGTAACTATCCTATGTAACTAACATAGGATGATAATGATTAATTTTTTTCCTATAAATAAATAATAAAATACTCGTATTATAATTAAACAGGATATTGAGAGGATAATTGGTTTTTTCTCGGGAAGACCAAACCTGGGGAAAAACCAAACCTAGATAGGTATGTTTAGGAACGCGATATTATCAACAGGAAAATATGGTAGGTATTACATACATATAATTATTGGAAGTAAATAGGTAGTAAGGTATATAAAAAGTTATTGCAAAATACATATGTATTAATAATAAAAAAAAAAACAAATATTGCTGATACTAAAGTCAAAACGGGATGTTTACCATGATTTTATTTTTGAGTTATCCAAAAATATACTTATATAAAAAGTTTTTATTTATTTATTTATTATTTAGTTGGATCGTTTTAAATGACTTTAGTGTTAATAACCATGATAGTTTCAAATGTTTTAAATAATGCTGATGCAGCATTTATCTAGTTATCTGTAGGTATGTAATCGGTTCGGAACTCTTTTCCAACCGCATCGACACGCACTTGCCCATTTACTCACCTATATCTTATAAACCTACGGAACCCTGAAGTTGAAACAGTGTTGTTTATGACTAGACGCGCGATAACAGACGCGTTCCGTGCGCTGCAATAAACAGCCGGGAATAGAACCCGCTACACTAGCTTATTGTGGTGGGACTATGTCGTGTCGGCCTTTTTGAAGAGATGAACGAATGAATGAACGTTCTTGCAGATGAGTGAATGGAGGTTAGTTTTTTCTATTATCTCAAAAACGAATATCATCACTATCACTGTCATAGTATAAAACAAAGTCGCTTCTCGCTGTCTGTCTGTCCCTATGTATGCTTAGATCTTTAAAACTACGGAACGAATTTTGTTGCGTTTTTTTTAATAGAGTGATTCAAAAGGAAGATTAATATGGATCAGTTGAGCTACCTGTAGATTGTTTGCCAGTCTACAAGTAGGCTCAATTGTTCCATTTGTAAAAACTAGTCTAATTTGTTTCTATTATTTGATTGTAGCTTTCTTTCGACCTCGACGACCTCTATGGCGCGGTGGGCGAAGGGCGCTTTGGAGCTTGCGGGTTCGATTCCAGCCTCGGGATAAATGTTTGTACGATCAGCAAATATTCGTTTCGGGTGGTCTGGTCGTTTTCTATGTATGATTAATACAATACAATACAATATAGCTTTATTGCACCATCAAATATAAAGAAAATAATAAAAATAAAGGATCTTAATACTAACTAAATCTAGTGGCACAATCGGCGGCCTTATCGCTAAAAGCGATTTCTTCCAGGCAACCTTTGGATGGATAGGATCGGTACGTATTAAAGCTGACGGTGGCGTAATTATTTAGGATAGGTATATATAATATAATTAATATTTATATTAAGAAAGTACATAGATAAAAATAGAGCACAAATACACAAAAAACAGGAACAATTAACATAATAACATAGAAAATAAAAACAAAAATAAAAATCAAGAAAACTTATCAAGAGTGGTCAGATAGTGTTGATGAACCATACTTTTGAAGATAGGAAGGGATTTCGCTTGACGGATATAAACGGGAAGGGCGTTCCAGAGTCTGGCGCCCTGCAACGTGAAGGAATCACCATAGAATTGGGAAGTGTGTGATGGGATTTTTAAGAGAAGGGTATCAGACGAGCGAAGGGATCGTGGGTGGGACATATGGAGAAACTCAAAACGGTATTTTAGATAAGACGGTGATGATGGAAGGAAAAGGACAGAATAGAGGAGATTGAGAACATGAGCATTCCGACGAAGACGAATGGGTAACCACTTGAGCCTGTTACGGTACACAGAGATGTGATCAAATTTACGCAGGCCAAATATAAATCGAATGGAGTAGTTCTGAAGACGCTCAAGCTTGTTGAGTTGGTCTTCAGTTAGGTCAGGATAGCTGGCGTCTGCATAGTCTAAGAGGGGGAGTAGTAAGGATTGTGCAAGCGCAGTTTTGGTACAAGTAGGAAGGAATTTACGTAACCGCTTTAGAGAAGCACCTGTACCAAAGGTCTTCCTTGATACCGCTGCAAGTTGTGGACCCCACGATAACTGTCGGTCAACAAGTAACACCAGCTTTTTAACTGTGTCGCTGATCTCAATAGCAACCCCATCGAAAGTGACCTTTGGCAAGTCAGGCCAGTCGATACGAGCGATCATCCTAGAGCTACCTATGACAATCACTTGGGTTTTACTAGTATTAACCTTAAGCCCAAACGATTTGCTCCATTTGTTGACATTTTCGAGCTCTTTATTGACCTCTGCAATGGATTCACCTAGCCATTCAATAGGGGCCTGCGTGTAGATTTGCAAATCATCTGCATAGAGGTGGTAGGGAGAAGATAGATGATTGGAGATAGAATTGATGAAGATTGCAAAGAGAAGAGGAGATAGAACGCGGCCCTGAGGTACACCGGCACCATGTTGAAAAGGAATCGTCAACGCGAATGCGTTGCCGGCGTCCATTCAGGTAATTACGAAACCAGCCAATTACCGACGGTGATATGTTAAAAGAGCGAAGTAGAGCTTGAAGAATATCAAAGTCAACGTTGTTGAAAGCGATGCTGAAGTCTAGAAGTGAAAGAATAGTAACAAGTCCGTCGTCCATGCCATGTCTAATATCATCAGTGATTTTGACAAGAGTAGAGACAGTACTATGGCCTGGACGAAAACCGGACTGAAAAGGATTCAAGAGATTATTGGAAGTAAGAAAAACGCTAAGCTGTTGGTGCACAAGGCGCTCTAAGACTTTTGAGAGGAAAGGGAGAATAGAGATGGGACGGAACTCAGAAAAGGAAGCAGGATTGGGCTTTTTAGGAAAAGGGGTGACCTGAGCCTCCTCCATACCCTTGGGAAGGTTTCAGTGTCAATAAAGTAATTAAAAAGGTAGGTAATTACGGGAAGGATTTCATCAAGAATCGGGATAATCATCTTGTTACTTATGCAGTCGCTACCAACAGCATTAGACGTGATGGACAAGATATTCTTTTTAACCTCGCTATCAGTAAATTGGATTAAAATATACATCTATGGTTATGTATTGTATTATGTATATCAGTTATCTGGTACTCACAACACAAACTCTGCTTAGCTTGGGGCTAAATGACGCTGTGTGAAGAATTGTCCAGCATTACTTATTTATTTATTAGTTATATATACAGTTTATTTATATAACTTATTAGTTACACAGAATTATATGAGTTGGATAGCATTACATAACATAATTATGTTAAATAATTAATAAATTATCTGCAATAATATTTCTGCGTAAATTATCAATTATCACATAGACGTAAACAGAAGAAAGTAAACAGCAATAAAATAGGTAATAGGTCAATACCGTAATGTATTTAAGGTCATCTAATCTTCATGACCTCTATACCTACTTTCATCATCATCATCAGCCTATGTTAGTCGACTGCTGGACATAGGCCTCCCCCAAATGTCAAAGTTAATATCATTTATTCTTTCGGCTTACAATATAAGCACTTAGACAAGTCATATTTTATACAAAATAAAATTATTTTACTGTTCACTTAAATTTTTTGTCCACTAGTGGAAGTGAAAAAGAAACCACTAGTGAGTTCATCTCTTATAATATATTATGTCTAATACATGGTTATTTGCCTATGTAAGTTTAAATATAATATGATTCGATACATGTCAATATTTAAGTAAAGCTATGCACAACAACAAATTACTTACATACTATTGTCGGTGCGAAACTGAGCGACATCTGGCCAAGCATTAACATCATTGAGATAATCATTTATGGAGTAGAAAGCCTTCTTGATGAGATTTAGTTTTATGTAATGTTTAAATTTACGAATAGGGAGCTCAGTTGCTTCAGATGGAAGTTTATTATAGAAGCGCACGCTATTGCCCATAAATGATTTGAAGACGCACATATTTCCACGGGGGCGAAGCCGCGGGGCAGCATCTTGTCTAATAATATATAGTCATGATCTGACGTCATACAAGATTGTTTATAAACTCCCTAATCGTAACCGGATACGGCTAAACTACGGGAATAAATCCCGCTATAACGCACGTGCGAAAAACACATAATTCCCGAAATGTATGCAAAACATTCCAGTTTCTAGGAATTATGACTTATGTATGAGTTATACCAAAGTTATCGATATAGCTCTTAGAATTGAATGACGACCTCTGTAGAGCGGTGGCTCAGCCTTCGAAGAAAGAGGTTGCGGGTTCTATTCCCGCTTTCGGTACAGTTGTGTGTACGATCTGCTCGTGTTCTGGTCGTTATCTATGTATAATAAAAAATATCTATCTATGTAATGTATTGTATTATGTATATCAGTTATCTAGTACCCATAACACAAGCTTTGCTTACCATGGGGCTAGATAATGCTGTGTGGATTGTCCAGTATTATTTATTATTTATTTATTTATAGCTCTAAGAATTGAGTGCTGTGTGGATTGTCCAGGATTATTTATTTATTAGCAAGCTGAAATGGCAGTGGGCCATATCTCACGAAGAACCGACAACCGCTGGGGTAAACGTGTTCTTGAGTGGAGACCACGACTCGGTAAACGTAGTGTAGGACGCCCTCCGACCAGGTGGGATGACGACCTGCGAAAGACTGCAAGTAGATGCTGGATGCGGCAAGCTGAAGACAGGGCGCTATCATTGGGGGAGGCCTATGTCTAACAGTGGATTACTATAGACAGGGACCAGTTATATAAATATTTATATAACTGGTTATTTATATAACTAGTTATTTATATAACTGGTCCCTGCTATAGATAGACTGATGATGATGTTGAGTTATTCCTAGAAGCAAAGGAGGTAAAATAGTGGGACAATCAAATTTATGGCGGTCAAAACAATATCTGAAGTTCAAGTATTATTTACCTTATTAGACAAAAACCAATAAAAATTATACTTAACACTTTGACTGCGGTTTTTTTTCGACGACAGCGATCTTTTTTTTTACCTAAAAAATTCGTGCTGCCGCTCTACACAGCGGTTGTGTTGCGCCGCACATGTGTTTCGTTCGAAAAATATTACAGCTCTGCTGAGTCACAAAGATCTGTATTTTCTCAGCCGCTGCGCTAGTGTGGATTTACGCATATTAGTCACTTGTAGAAAACTCATACCGTGCGTTTTCAGCACTCAAAGTGTTAAGTATAGGAAGATGTAGGAACGAAGATACTTTGTCACGTACGAATAAGATGATGTTAGGCGACGCATTATCGTATGTAGTTTGAACGGAATAACTGCAGTTATTCCGTGATCATGGCGCATGAAACTGTGCCGAATAATTGGATAACTCAAAAATTAAATCATGGTAAATATCCCGTTTTAAATGACTTTAGTATTTTGCTGCTGGTATGTGTTTTCTACAAGTGACTAATATGCGTAAATCCACACTAGCGCAGCGGCTGAGAAAATACAGATCTGTGTGACTCAGCACAGCCGTAATATTTTTCGAACGAAACGCATGTGCGGCGCAACACAACCGCTGTGTAGAGTGGCAGCACGAATTTTTTACGTTAAAAAAAAGATCGCAGTCGTCGAAAAAAAACCGCAGTCAAAGTGTTAATAATAAGAAAGAAAGAAAGAAAATATTTTTATTTACCTTAAAAACACAAATACACAACAAACTTAAAACTACGCAAATTAATACTATATATCTTGCAAATTATTGTGCGTAGCAGAGTTCATGGCAAATATGGCCTTCACTCAGCATTGTGCTGGATGCACACTAATGTGTCCACCAGCGCTGATTGTCAGTGAAGACCCGAGGGATCGTGTCACGTCACGGTCGTCAGGTGCGTGATTTATACATAAAAATAGTAAACAAAATTGCAATACATTATTAGTTATACATTATATAATACTTATTTATAAATTCTATCCTTATTAATTCTAACTAAAATATAAGACCGGTGGCTGTGGCTTGCTTAGTCAGGCCAAACATAATCATGATAGTAGTTTCAAAAGTTTTAGTCATATTGCAGTTAAATCTTTGCAGTTTTGTGAAAAACACTCCTAGACGGCATCAACCATAGCAGGAACTATGTGGCCTTGAATCCTCTATTTTTAACATTACCCAGCTGTGTAGTTCTTCTTTACAACGTATTTTTGCTTAACCTATTATAAAATGTTTTTAAATTCTAGACAAACTATAGGTACTGACGACCTGCAATAGAATTCCATGTTTGCTTGCTATTGCAAGCGATACAAGAGACTGTGATTATGAGAATGCGACAACTTGTCACAATTGTAAGTTTCATAGATACGACCACGATACAACTGAGACTGAGAAAGATTGTGCTTGTAGGATACCAATAGGTGTCAATAGTGGCGATTTAGACGCGATACTACTGTCATTGTGAGGAGCCCTTTGTCGTGGTGGGCAAAGGTCCGCAGGAGGTTGGGGTTTCGATACCCGCCTCGGGGCAATTGTTTCTAAGATCTGCAGTTATTTGTTCCGGGTGTACTGGTCGTTTTCTATGTATAGTTTAAATAAATTTAAATTTAAATAATAAATAATGCTGGACAATTCACACAGCATTATCTAGCCCCATGGTAAGCAGAGCTTGTGTTATAGGTTACTGATATACATAATACAATATATTACATAGATAGATATTTTTTATTATACATAGAAAACGACCAGAACACCGGAACAAATATCCGCAGATCGTACACACATTTGTTCCAAGGCGGGAATCGAACCTGCAACCTCATGCGTCGCAGGCGGACCTTCGCCCTCCGCGCCACATCGGTCGTCAAGTTAAAGTATCTATCTAGATATGTAATGTATTAATGCTAAGCAGAGCTTGTGTTATGACTTATATGATATACTTAATACAATATATTTATATATATTATAACAGATTTTTTTTATTATACATAGAAAACGACCAGAGTACCCAGAACAAATATCAGCAAATTGTACAAACATTTCTCCCGAGGCGGGAATCGAAACTTTTGCGTTACAGGCGGACGTTCGCCCGCCGAGCCATAGAGGTCGTCAAAATGTTATGACATCAATTTCAATTTATTTATTAAGAATCAACAAAGACATAATATAACTAAAATACAAATTTCTCTCATGGATAGGATTCGCAACGATTAAATCCGACAGAGAACCAAAGTTATCGACATAGCCCTAAGAATTAGCAAGCTGAAGTGGCAGTGGGCCGGCCATATCACGCGAAGAACTGACGAGGGCCGCTGGGGCAAACGTGCTCTTGTGTAGGACACCCTCCAACCAGGTGGGATGACGACCTGCGAAAGACTGCAGGTAGATGCTGGATGCGGCAAGCTGAAGACAGGGCGCTATGGCGCTCATTGGGAGAGGCCTATGTCCAGCAGTGGACTAACATAGGTTGATGATGATGAGTTAAAAACTGTGTCGCACCTCCAAGCGCCCAAACGCAGGATATTTTCTTCGGGGGTTTACTTTTTGCAAATGTTTCCGTAGCGATAAAATTTGATCTGATATCGTCTAAGACAGCCTCAGCTACAGAATGCCAGAGAGCTGTATGACCTCGCGTTCCTAACTGACCGCCTTGTCGCAGCATCTTTTGTTACAGGCAGACAAGTATGGATAAGCCACTGATAAAAAAAAAATTATTTTATTTATCACTAGCGGCTCGTCCCGGCTTTCGCACGGGTGGTCATTTGCTTCAGGCAATTTTTAAAATTTTTCTCTTTTTTCTTTCCGTAAGAACCATCCTCGTACTTCAAGGAATATTCTAAAAACAGAATTAGCGAAATCGGTTCAGCTGCTTTCGAGATTTGCGCTTAGCAACACATTCAGCGATTCATTTTTATATTATTTATTTAGTTTATTTTCGATATTTTGGGAAAATTTACAGCTAGGTCTTAAAAATAGTTATTTAATTCGTACATGCCGTATTATAGATTAGATAGTAGGGTGTTATAATTTTGACGTGTCTGTGTGTCTGTCTGTGGCATCGTAGCTCCCGAACGGATGAACTGATTTTGATTTCGTTTTTTCTTTTGTTTGAAAGGTGAATTATTCGGGCGTGTTCTTAGCTATGTTTCATGCTATGATGAAATCGGTCCAAGATGGCCGCCGCCAAAAATGGCAAGTCTGAGCATTGCATACACGTACCTAGTTCTAGGCCTGGAATAAAAGATAGGCTACGTTTTATCCCATACATCAGTTTCCATGAGATAGAAAAAAAAACGTTAATATACGAAGCTGCGGGCAGAAACTATTAAAGATATAAAGTTATTTACTATTGACATAGAGATTTGACGACCGATGTGGCGCGGTGGGCGAAGGTCCGCCTGCGACGCAGGAGGTTGTGGGTTCGATTCCCGCCTCGGAACAATTGTGTGTACGATCTGCAGATATTTGTTCTGGGTGTTCTGTTCGTTTCCTATTATTTATTTTATTTTAAGCCATTACTGTCCCACTGCTGGGCAAAGGCCTCCCTTTTCTTCTTCCACTCCTCGCGATCCAACGCTGCAACAGGCCATGATGGAAGATGTACCACGAGCTCGTCGCGCCATCTCATCCTGGGCCTTCCACGTCGCCTCTCAGCGTTGGGTGGGCTCCACTCTGTGGTGGTCTTTGCCCACAAGTCGCTGGACATATGGCAGACGTGTCCGGCCCAGTTCCACTTCAGGCTTCCGGCTGTCTGACCAACGTCAACGATGCGTGTTTTGGAGCGTAGTATGCTGTTCCGCACGCGGTCTGACAGCTTGACTCCTAAGATGCTACGCTCCATGGATCGTTGGCAGACCCCAAGGGCGGACTTTTGACGATCTGTTAGAGACCAAGTTTGAGTGCCATAGGTGAGGATGGGAAGAATGCGTACGTCCATGAGTTTCTTTTTAAGGGATAGAGGTAGTTTCTATTTATAATAAAAAATATCTATCTATGTAATGTATTGTATAATGTATATCAGTTATCTAGTACCCATAACACAAGCTCTGCTTACCATGGGGCTAGATAATGCTGTGTGAATTGTCCAGCATTATTTATTTTATTTATTTATTTATTGTTAAAAAATAATATTAATATATATAATATATTAATAATATTGGTTCATGGGTGTTCTGGTCGTTATATATCGTGTATATCAGTTATCTAGTACCCATAACAAAAGCTCCGCTTAACTTGGGGCTAGATAATGCTGTGTGAATTGTCCAGCATTATTTATTTTATTTATTTATTTATTGTTAAAAAATAATATTAATATATATAATATATTAATAATATTGGTTCATGGGTGTTCTGGTCGTTATATATCGTGTATATCAGTTATCTTTTTTTTTTTTTTTTTTTTTTTTTTTTTTTTAGATAGATTATTTATTCATACAAATAGGTTACATCAATAAGTTAGTAGTGCCTTAAAGCCTATGTTAGGTTTGTCTTAGCACTATAGTTCTCACTTAATTTAAAATAAATTGATAATTTAGGTACCGTAGTTAACGAACGATCTGACAACAATACAAGCTAATCTATATTAAATTATTATCCTAGATCTTACATTTAAAAAACTCATTTATATCTAAGCATGATAAACACACTCACACTTACCTAATGCATAAAAAGTTTGAAAGAATGCTGCTAATGCGTGCTAATGCGTAAATCTAGTACCCATAACAAAAGCTCCGCTTAACTTGGGGCTAGATAATGCTGTGTGAATTGTCCAGCATTATTTATTTTATTTATTTATTTATTGTTAAAAAATAATATTAATATATATAATATATTAATAATATTGGTTCATGGGTGTTCTGGTCGTTATATATCGTGTATATCAGTTATCTAGTACCCATAACAAAAGCTCCGCTTAACTTGGGGCTAGATAATGCTGTGT
Organism: Eupithecia abbreviata; assembly: GCA_943735965.1. Taxonomy (NCBI): domain Eukaryota; kingdom Metazoa; phylum Arthropoda; class Insecta; order Lepidoptera; family Geometridae; genus Eupithecia; species Eupithecia abbreviata. The sequence continues at coordinate 4,061,658 of OX031003.1, read as the reverse complement.
GAATTGTCCAGCATTATTTATTTTATTTATTTATTTATTGTTAAAAAATATTATTAATATATATAATATATTAATAATATTGGTTCATGGGTGTTCTGGTCGTTATATATCGTGTATATCAGTTATCTAGTACCCATAACTAAAGCTCCGCTTAACTTGGGGCTAGAATGAATGAATGAACCCTTTATTGCACTTAAAACAACAAAACCTTATATAAAAATTAAACATTAACAGTACAATAGGCGGCCTTATCGCTGACAGAGATTTCTCCCAGGCAACCTAGATGATGGACTCCCAGCATTATTTATTACTGACATAGATAGATAGATAGAGAAAATACTATATTATACCACACAAAATAGAAAACAATATAGAAATAAAAACGTAGAATAAAGGTATAAAGGGCGGTCTTATCGCTGAGAGCGATCTCTTCCATAAATGTCGTTTACCGTTGTTCTTATCCACAGTAAGCTATCGCCGGTCGGTACAAAGCGAGCTTCGTGTGAGGGTGCATATCCTTTCATATTTCTAGATGGAGATTCAGCCTTTCGTGACTGATTTCACTTTCGAGAAAAATAAACAGTACAGGGTGCAGCGGAGTATCTGTCTATTTTTGTGTACCTACTAACATGGTACTAATAAGTATTTCATTTTAAACCTTTTATTTAGATAAATATGTAGGTATATGGTTTTACTAAAATACTATTGCTTAACACTTTGACTGCTGAAATCACACGGTATGTGTTTTCTAGAAGTGACTAATATGCGTAAATCCACACTAGCGCAGCGGCTGAGAAAATACAGATCTGTGTGACTCAGCACAGCCGTAATATTTTTCGAACGAAACGCATGTGCGGCGCAACACAACAGCGGCAGCACGAATTTTTTAGGTTAAAAAAAAGATCGCAGTCGTCGAAAAAAAACCGCAGTCAAAGTGTTAAACTATTGTTCCATCTATATTATCGGTTTGCCCTCTTTTGGCTAAGGCCTCCTCCAACCCCTTCCACTTTAACCTATCTCTCTCCAACTCTCTCCACGTGTTCCCTGCTGCGTCTCTTAGCTCGTCCTTCCATCTTTTGAACTAACTAATACGTATAAGTAATAATAGATAAATAAATATTGCTGGACAAATCACACAGCATCATCTAGCGTTGACTTGACAGTGAGTATTTTGTAAGCCTAAAGAAATATTGAATTTTAATTTGAATTTGAGCTAAGCAGATGTTATGTTTATGGGTACTAGATTACTGATAATAAATAGATATATCATCATCATCATCATCATCATCAGCCTATATTAGTCCACTGCTGGACATAGGCCTCCCCCAATGAGCGCCATAGCGCCCTGTCTTCGGCTTGACGCATCCAGCATCTACCTGCAGTCTTTCGCAGGTCGTCATCCCACCTGGTCGGAGGGCGTCCTACACTACGTTTACCGAGTCGTGGTCTCCACTCAAGAACACGTTTGCCCCAGCGGCCGTCGGTTCTTCGCGAGATATGGCCGGCCCACTGCCACTTCAGCTTGCTAATTCTCAGAGCTATGTCGATAACTTTAGTTCTCTGTCGGATGTATTCGTTGCGAATCCTATCCTTCAGAGAAACTCCGAGCATAGCTCTTTCCATAGCTCGCTGAGCGACTTTGAACTGGTGGACCAGCCCTACCGTGAGTGTCCACGTCTCAGCTCCGTAGGTCATAACGGGCAGGATGCACTGGTTGAAAACTTTCGTTTTCAAGCATTGCGGTATGGATGAAGAGAAGACTCAACGTATTGATATATTTTTTTTAATAAACATAGAAAACGACCAGAACACCTGGAACAAATATCTACAGAACCAACATTGTCCCGAGGCGGGAAACAAACCCGCAACCTTCTGCGTCGCAGGCGGACCTTCACCCACCGTGCTATAGAGATCATCAAAAATATTCTCTATGCATAAGCGAATATTTTTTTAGTATAACAAGAATCAAATCCTATAACTCGATAGAATTGTCCAAGGTAAAGGTTTAACCTTGAACACAGATTTAAATATTAGGTTTTTAGAAGCCCTAAGACTGAGTCTAGTTTCTGTTGGTTATTGCGTTATTGTTCACCGATAGTAGTAGTAGTAGTAGTAGTAGTGCTGGACAATTCACACAGCATTATCTAGCCCCATGGTAAGCAGAGCTTGTGTTATGGGTACTAGATAACTGATATACATAATACAATACATTACATGAATAGATATTTTTATTATACATAGAAAACGACCAGAACGCCCGGAACAATTATCTGCAGATCGTACACACAATTGTTCCGAGGCGGGAATCGAACCCGCGACCTCCTGCGTCGCAGGCGGAACTTCGCCCACCGCGCCACATCGGTCGTCAATTTCAAGTTTCAATACAAAACTAAAATACATAATGCAAAGCCATTTTAAAACTTTTGAAACTATCATGGTTATTAATAATAAAGTCATTTAAAACGGGATAGTGGATAGTGGATAGTGTTGTGTGTCGTGATCGGGCTGCGTTCGATAATAGTGAAACCGGTGGTAGTGGCAACGTTCGTAGCAAAAGACAAAAAATGAGGGTAGATCGGTATGTCTGCCCATAAAAACTCGCAGTGCCTTCAGTTACTCCGTGATCATGGCGCATGCAACTGTGCCGAAATATTGGATAACTCAAAAATCAAATCATGGTAAACAAACCCATTTTGTTACTGGACTTGGACACTTACCTACGTTTCCTCTTAGTTTAACTTAATTATGTTCTGTGTAAGTATAATAATTATAAAAAACTAGCTGTTCCCCGCAGTTTCACCCGCGTTAAACTCGAATTTCACTTTATTAGGTGATTTTATTACACCTTGGGTTACATTATTGGATATTCGTAACTTTTTTGAAAATCTAATATAGCCTATGTTCACCGGGGATAGAGTAGCTTCCCAACGGTGGAAGAATTTTTCAAATCGGTCCAGTCGTTTCGGAGCCTCTTCATTACAAACAAACAAAAAATCAAACCTTTCCTCTTTATAATATTAGTATAGATAAAAAATAATTCATTCCATTATTGTGTAGGTACACCAGATGCAGATGCAGAGACAAACAAAACAATACATGCTACTAGTACAATGGGCGGAATATCGCTTAGAAACCATGTGAAAACGTTACATAGATATCTAAAATGTCTATGAAATGTATTGTATTATGTACTTGCTGCGCCCCGCGGCTTCGCCTGCTTGGAAATTTATGTATAAAATGGTTTATAAACCTTCCTCTTGAATCACTCTATCTAATAAAAGCGCATCGAAATCCGTCGCGTAGTTTTAAAGGTCTAAGCATACATAGGGACAGACAGACAGCGGGAGGTGCCCATAACACAAGCTCTGCTTAGCTTGGGGCTAGATAATGCTGTGTGGATTGTCCAACATCATTTATTTATTGTCTAACAAACCAAAGTTATCGACATAGCTCTGAGAATTAGCAAACTGAAGTGGCAGTGAGCCGGCCATTATCTCGCGAAGAACCGACGGCCGCTAGGGCAAAAGTGTTTTTGAGTGGAGAGCACGACTCGGTAAACGTAGTGTAGGACGCCCTCCGACCTTGTGGGATGTCGACCTGTGAAAGACTGCAGGTAGATGCTGGATGCGGCTAGCTGAAGACAGGGCGCTATGGCGCTCATTGGGGGACGCGAATGTCCAGCAGTGAACTGCTATAGGCTGATGATGATGATGACTCATAGAAATATATATTTCAGGCAGCAACATATTTGACTCATAACTTCCTAGTATTATCAAATTATTTTAGGAAAGACAAAAAACACAATAGAGTTTTGCCGGTGCCAAATGGGCGCTGAATATGATAATTTCGTTTTTTATTAGCATGTCATTTGAACGGGCGATGACCTAAAAATAGTTTTAGTTGAATCATTACTACATTAGCATGTTCAGAAGAAGTAAAAATAACGCTCTTTAAAGCATACTGTCAAAGTTTCTACACCGGGAACCTATGGGTCAGCCATACCAAACGACCGCTGGAGACCCTGCGAGTGCAATATAATAACATCTTTAGGATGATGTTGGGACTGCCTCGTTTCTGCAGTGCATCGGGGATGTTTGCCGAGTATCAGACGGATGGCTTTGCCGCCATCCTTCGGAAAAAGACGGCGTCCCTGATACGCAGAGTGCGGGACAGCCCCAACAGCATCCTACAAACTGTAGCAGGCAGGATTGATTCGCCAATATGGCGGAAATTAATAAGAAATGTAGTTTTTTAATTTGAATTTTTATTGATGATATAATCTGATTTGTTTTAATTTTTTCTAATTTATTCTAATTTATTACTATTCATTTTAATTTTCATTTCAATTTAATTTAATTTTAGTTCGTAAGAATTACTAACATTTATTATAAGATCATTACTAACAAACTATGGATCTATAGCAGTCCGAAATAAAAGAATTTTATTTTATTTTATTTTTTATTTTATTAGCTATGCATAAGTAGTATATTATGTACTACTTTCCGGGCCGAGGTTACTGAGCCTGCTGTACGGATGTATTTATTTATTTCGGAACTCCATCAGCTACTATAATATCAATATTAGAGATGCCACGAATATTCGGCCATTATTCGGTATTCGGCCTATTCGGCCACTTTTTTGATTATCAGTTTATTTATTTCCACCGTAGGTACACAATGTTACACTTGATGTCGTTAAATACTATTTTAAAAGATAAATTACATTTTTTATTCGGTATTCGGCCGAATAGTGTCTACTATTCGACCGAATACCGAATAATACAAAATGAAAAATAAAAAACCACATATTATTCAAAAATGCAATACTTTAATGATAATTTTTTTTTTTTTTTCTCATTAATATATTGCATGTAACCAGAAATAATTGCATGCCCATAATGGGCAAATTACATTGTTACGCTTTTTTATGTATGATCTTTTTCACATGTAATTGCAATAAATATACTTTGACTTTGACTTTGAAATGACAATATGAATACTTAAAATCTACCAGCAATGGTAAGTTATCATGGATAAAAAAAAAAATTCTGCATTTGTTGAAAAAAAAGTTGAAGCAAAAGTATGAAGGTACTTACTTGCTTTCTTTCCTTCTCCACCACGCGAGATATTTTTGTTACACAGCAAACACACAGCCATTTTATTATCTTTACTGCAAATCTCATAATAATCTCAAATAGCCGATTTTTTATTAAACGATGCCATTTTAAAAGCTGACGTAAACAAACAGAGATGTAATTGCACAAACTATACTAACAATAAACAAATAATGCATGTCATAACGCGATCACTACGTAAATTAAACAAATACGTCCCCTCTGTTGCTCCCGCACGCGCTGCAATGAAACAGGTCGTAACCTGTCACAAGTGAAAGTACCTAATTCTGTGGGCGAATGTTCGGCCGCCGAATACTCGGCCATTCGGCCGAGGGGGAAGCCGAATGTTCGTTATTCGGCCAAATCATTATTCGTGGCAACTCTAATCTATATAGACTTAAAAATGACAACAGAGAGCTAATAATAGGTATTCACTGATATAATCTAAATAAGCTAAATTATGTGTTAACACTAACAACATTGTCATTCGTGAATTGCATTCATTCATTTTTCTATCATTAATTCGGTTTTACAAAATACCAAAAAAAAACCTTTTAACCTAAAAAATGCTTATACAGTTTACTGGTGGTCCCCGCACTAGGATCAGAATCTTTATCATCATCAATATCAGCCTATAGCAGTCCACTGCTGGACATACGCATCCCCCAATGAGCGCCTAATCCAGAATCTTTATCGCGGTAGGCCAAATTACAAACAGAATTACTAATATTCAAAACTGTCGTAAACCGGACAGCTGTTCACACCAGAAAAGTATCCATAAATGATAAAGTAATTATAATTATAATTTTGCCGCTCATTAGTAATTTTTTTATCCGCCATTTGTTATTGTCAAAATGCAGCCGATGCGCGGCGAAAACAGTATCTATTTATTTATTTATTGAGGACTCCAAACAACAAAAAAAATGCTGGATGCGGCAAGCTGAAGACAGGGCGCTACGGCGCTCATTGGGGGAGGCCTATGTCCAGGAGTGGACTGCTATAGGCTGATGATGATGATGATGAACTAGTAAAATAATAATCCAATTTCCAAATTATCATTTATTCAATTAGTAAGTCATGATAAATTGAATATTTTTAAATTACAATGTAATTTTCACTATCTCATGTTATGACCTAACCCGTAATAACTTTCTGATAGGCCCAAAATAAAGATACGCCCGTATTTACATTTTGCAATTCAAAGGTTTGTAAAAAGAACACACTCCGCGACGTCGTATCACCTGCCAGTGCTCCTAATCTCGCTCTATTGTCTATGCCCGTCGGGGCGCGCCGTTTGAAATAAGAACAAAACGTTTGACAGCTGAGCGAGCTACAAGCAGGCGTAATAATAAATTATCTGTGAAAATGATGCGCGGGAAAATTATCAGAGTATTTTTCGGGAGTTGATACAAAACAGTCTGGATAGATGAAGCGTAAAAATTATGATCTAATAAAGTTAATTTTGTTTTAGTCTTTTATACTTGTAATCGTGTGTAACAGATACATTATTGGTCATTTCATTATGCGTCTAGTAAGTAACGAATTGTATATATATGCCTTAATATATGTAGGTATGATGCAAAAAATATAAAGATAAAAAAAATATTTAATTCCTACTTAACGGTTTAACACAAAAGTCGGTGCAACAAAGAAAGTTTCCAAATTAAAACCCTAAGCCCATTTCCATTAGTGGAATCGATACGTGTCAATTAATATCGATATCTTAATCGATTATCGAGCAATCATTCGGACAACACTATGAGATACTCCCACCTTTGATTGAATGGGGACAAGCGTGAGTAGCGGTGAAGGGTTCAGTATGTTTTTATTTTTTATATCACCTCGGCCTTTGCCCTGCGGTAAGACACTACTGGTTGATATAAAAAAAAACGTCCCGTAGGTAGATTTAGATGTACTTAATTCATGTTTTCGCAAATCTACCAAATTGGCGACCTATGAGGCGTGCGGGCGAACGTCCGCCTGCGACGCTGGAGGTTGCTGGTTCGATTCCCGCCATGTGACAAATATTTATACTGTTCACCTATTATCAAATTTTATAAGACACACAGTAACACAGTTTAACTAAAGATCACATTGCTTAGTTTAGTTTGTACGTTATTTGTTTTTCTGAAAGAAATCCTAATACAATAACCCAAAGGCGTTTACACAAGTTCCTTATAACTCCCAAAGAACCCTAACTAACTCGGAGAAAAAAATAGAGAAAGCTCGAATGACTTGGCATTATGCCAGATTCGCGAAAAAAAACGCAAAAAATGTGGCATACTGAATTACTGACATATATTTTGAGTCTCTCTCGTCTATCTGGCGCGAATATTCAGGTCCATAGTCCGTTCCAAATTAGAAATTGACGGTTGAATGATGAGATGACTAGAAAAGTTCACCATTTAGAGTTTTGTTGTTGAGGGAACCTACAGTAGTCATAGACATAGGTCTCCCGTAAGGAGCGCCATAGCGCCCTGTCTTCAGCTTGCCGCATCCAGCCGCATCCATCTACCTGCAGTCTTTCGCAGGTCGTCATCCCACTTGGCCGGTGTACTAACAAAAACCACTTTATTAGTTAAGTTCGGGTTCTAAGGGTTCACGGTCATTCGTAAATCAAAAAATACTATTTTTATTCTAATTTTATTTCTTTGCCGTTTCGATACAATCGAATGTTAACATAGTTTTAAATTCTGTCTGTTCTATTCGAATAGTAAGTTCAATATATCAGCATTAGCTCGTCAACAAACCAGTAAGAGTAAAATTGAGTTCCATTTTCAAAGATTCACCGTTACGCCATAGACAAAAACAATTTGAAATCAGACCTTCGCTGAAGGTTAAAACTCATCTATCCACCCAATAGAAAGTGTAGGTACTCATTATATAGAGAAATTATAATTTCTACGATTACCAAGCTCATTAAATTCCCATAAATATTTATTAATTTTATAGCAACGCCGCCACACCACCTTGCATTTGATCCCTACGCTTAGAGTGCGTCCAAAGATTGCAATCTACGGACTTTGGATCTTTTGCATTGCGATCGAACGTGTCAACTTCAACTTCTTTATTATCGTGAGTGGTTCTTTTCAGCCAGTGTCAACTTCAACTTCTTTATTATCGTGACTAGTTCCTTTCAGCCAATGTCAGATAAGATAGCATCGTAAAAGCTTTTTTAAAGAAATGGAGCGGGAAATTAACAACGTAAACTGAATGGTATTTGTTGAGATTAAGGTAGGTATATAAATATAACTGCAAAAAATGTATATCCCTTTTTCCTAGTTAATTTTAAATATTTTTTGTTAAATTGGTATGTACCTACCACGAAATTAAAAATAACAACTACGTACCTAAGCATGTGTTGTTGTATCCACTCTACGCTCTGTCACGCAAAAACTACCGAACGTATCGGGCTGAAACTTTGCGTACATGTAGTTCCAAGCCCGAAATAAAACATGGTACACAACATTACATATAAAACTTACTTTTTATACCATAAATCAGATCCCATGGGATAGAAATAACCTTAAAACGTATAGAAAACACGCGTGCGAAGAAACTAGACGCGGGCAGAAACTAGACTAGAATTAAGGTTAATTAATGAAAAAAACGGTTTTTTAGTTTTCTGACTCCGCTACACAATTTTTTATTTTTTGCCGTAGTCAGCCCACAAATTGTAAACTATACACAAATTTTTTTATGTTTCAAATAAAGAATTTGTGTTTGTATTTATTTAATTTTGAAGCTATGAAATAAAATCATCATCTATTATCTATTTATCTATCATAATGATAAAGGTCTCTATGTATGGTTCAGCCTATCTGTTGTATCACTCTGGCCGTATAGAAAATTAATTAAAAGTGTTCAAGCTCACCGGAAACGTCACTTCGAATTTCGAATGCATTCGAAATTTATTGGAAAGATTGACAGCGCGGAATCTTGTTTGACAGTTTCTACTATCGATGATTTGGCGGGAAACAGTTGGTACAGTCAACGGAAAAATGTTTAGGACTAAAATCAAAATTCAAAATTGGTTTATAACTAATAATAATAATTATGAAGCTAAGCTAGTAAGAGAGAAGCTAATTTATTTATCCCGAGGTGGAAATTGAACCCGCAACCTCCTGCATCGCAGCTGGACCTTCGCCCGCCGCACCACAAAGGTCGTCTTATAAAGAGTATATGGTAGAGTTCAAAGCTTTAGGTACATACTTCCTATGGCCTATGGCCTATGTCAATAAAGTTCAGTTCCGACGTCCGTTGGGGCAAACCTGTTCTTGAGTGGAGACCACGACTCGGTAAACGTAGTGTAGAACGCCCTCCGACCAGGTGGGATGACGACCTGCGAAGGACTGCAGGTAGATGCTGGATGCGGCAAGCTGAAGACAGGGCGCTGTGGCGCTCAGTGGGGGAGACCCGCAGTGGACTATCATAGGCTGATGATGATGATGAAAGCATTAGGTACTTGTCTATAGGTTTCCGCGACATCATCATAGTAAAATGGCCCATATCAAAAAGCTATAAATCTTCGTCGTCCGAGTAAAATGGCGTATGTCAATAAGGTTCAAACTCGCGCGCTCTGTTACATCATCTCATAAATTGATACTAATTGGGCTGCGCACGCGATCTTCTTGACGGATCATTGATACTCGAATTGTGGGCAGAGACGGATTCAGGATGTCAAATAAACGGACGATTACGTGTGGAAAATTAAATAATATCTTAAGTATTATTACTTAGTTATAATACATTTATTATAACTAGGTATTAGTCGACGACCGATGTGGCGCGGTGGGTGAAGGTCCACCTGCGACGCAGGAGGTTGCGGGTTCGATTCCCGCCTCGGAACAATTGTGTGTACGATCTGCAGATATTTGTTCCGGGTGTTCTGGTTGTTTTCTATGTATAATAAAAATATCTATCTATGTAATGTATTGTATTATGTATATCAGTTATCTAGTACCCATAACACAAGCTCTGCTTACCATGGGGCTAGATAATGCTGTGTGAATTGTCCAGCATTATTTATTTATTTATTATTAGTAAATTTATAAACTAATTTAATATAATAATTATTATGTGACTTTTAATATTCGTTGTTAACAATTAATTGATTATTCTGATTATACTAAATAATATTATAATGAAAAAAAAAGCAAAAATAAAAAATAAAGCACTTGGATATTGGATCATTTGCCAGTGCTTTATTTCCTATAGACCTTAGAGGACTTTTGGACACTCAATAAGGGGTTTTCATGTCTTTACATACATAGATTAAAAAAAAATAAAAAATCTCTACACGAAGTCTTTCTCGTTAGATACAACATATGTTTTATGGTCGAAAAGCTTTAGATAGGAAATTCTTTATTGCACACTTAAGAAAACAACAAAAATATAAAATATATGACAATTGATAACAATATAAAAACAAGAGCGATCTCTACCAGACCAGACAACCGTCGATGGATAGGATCATTGGACTGAACATGGGGATATATGTGCATTATTGTGTGCTAATACAAATTAAAAATTTATATATAAACTAGCTGCGCCCTGCGGCTAACTCGTGTGGAAATATGAAAAATAATAAAATAATTTACGTCCTACTCTCAAACCTACTGAATACACACAACATTTCATAAGAATCGGTTAAGCCGTTTAGGAGGAGTTTTGTTACAGACAGTTCGACACGAACATTATATATTATTAGAAGATAGTTCGTTTATATTATAAATAGTGCATAGAATGGTTCGGATATCAGCCAGGTGTGGGGTCAGTCATTCCGGCCTTCATCCCCCCTCCTGAGTACGTCCCTGTCCTCTCTAAATAGCAACAGTTACTCGTGATAAGTAGCTTTACAGTTAGCGGACATTGTGACGTAACTTTTGTGAGGTACCTTCCGTCAAAGCAAATATTTTTCTCTATATATTTTTTTCATTTAATTTACTTTCATTGGTATAAATGATTTTGAAGTTCTGAAATTGTTTTAGCATTACAGAACTTATTACCTATGTATGTATGTAGTGTAATTAAATTATACCAGAGTAGTTTCTGCCCGCGGCTTCGCTCGCGTTTTTTCTATGACAACTTTTTAAGGTTATATCTATCCAAGGTATAGCACTGATTTATGGGGTAACAAGTAGGTAGGTAGCTTAAGTTTTATTCCGGGCCTGGAACTACCTGTAAGCCAAAACTCTTTTTTTTTAAATTAAGAATTAATACTTGCATTGTCATTGATCAAGCCAGCAGACATTTAAACCAGTGTTCACGAGCCCCCCGAAGCTTCCAAACTGCAAACAGGATTAGCTGGCCACTCCATTTGCGGCCGCCCTCCGCCATTTTGGTCTGAAACGTCAAACTTTCAAAATGGATTCCCATTTCCCGCGCTCTCGCGGGATGTACTGTCAGCTGCGAAAACATTTGAATCTAGTCGTGTCGGCTTGGATGTTGAGCTTCCGACTATATTAGTTTTCTCCGGTCAAGACTACCGTTTTCCGAAGAACTTAATAAGGTCCGATCAAGACTCTACCAAACACTCTCACTCTAAGAAATAAGGTACTGAGGTATTTCTGTTCTATAAAGCTATTCGGAAAACTGAAGTAAACATGTGCGCCATTTTGATTAAAAAAATTTTTACCCATACGTTATAGTAGGTGCACTAATAATGTAGATATACTAATGCGAAAGTTTGGATGTTTAGATGGATAAACGTATGGATGGACGTATGGATGGATGGATGTTTGTGATATTGAAGATATTCTAAACAAAGATATTATCCAAGAAAAAAATAAAAAAAAAAACAGAAAACAAAAAGGTACTCATTAACAAGTAAAAAAATAATTCCACAAAGGATAATCGCACACATGCGATTATTTTTAAAATTAAATTAGAATACGAACGAGAGAACAATCAAATGATGAAGAACGCTTTCAAAACCAAATATTGCTTCGAGCTTCTGTGCTTTGCTTCGATGATACATCTCGAAAAGTGGCTATAAATACTTAAAAACTTGTTAACTTTTATATAAGGAACGAATTAACAAAATAAAACCATCCATTATCTATATGTCCTAATATAGAAAAATTTGATTTTTTGTTTGTTTGCATTGAATAGGCTCCCAAACTACTGGACCGATTTTAAAAATCTTTCACCATTGGGAAGCTACACTATCCCCGGTTGACATAGGCTATATTATATATTAGAAATGTGAAATTCTAATTTAACGCAAACGACGTGAAACAGCAAAACACAAAACATGCTTACAGTTTACTGGTGGTCCCCCGCACACTAGGTTCAGAACCTGTATCGCGGGAGGCCGAATTACAAAAAAGAATTACCAATAATCAAGACTGTAGTAAACAGGGCAGAAGTTCACACTAGAAAACTATTTTAAGAAAACAAAAGAAGAATGCTAATACAGAAAATGACAAAAATGAATGGGAATAACATGTAGAGTAAGTAAAGTTGCAAGAATTGAATCAACAGCATGGAGTCATCGCATTGTATTCAGAATTCAAACCTCAAACTTTTTGCTCGTCGATGAATCACGGCAAAAAGGCTTACCGTTCCTCTCGGGGCGCTAAAATGCTGCTGTCCCTTCACTGAGCTTCCGGAGTCGTGGCACCAACATAATGTACTGTACACTAAACCTAGCTTTGAGTTACCGTGGTAAATATCATGTCAAGCGTCAAGTATAGTTGAAGACAGCATGCATAAAATAATTATGAACAAATAACATATGAATAATAGTATAATAATAGTAAGAAACGAGATAGGTAGTCAAATTCTCCGTCTATAGTTTATGTAGCAAAAAAGTCTACCTGAAGTGTGTGTTATTGAGTTTTGTGTATTTATATTATGAAATTTTAATAATATAATACATAATTGTAACCGGTTGATTTGTTTAGAGCCCGAGTATCTACAGGTGGCAGGATTAGCATCCTTGGTAGCATACAACAAATGGTTTTTTATCTCCTTTAAAAACGGTATGATTGATTTGACTTAGAGAAATCTAACCAAAACAAAATGAAGGATAAGCTACATTTTAAGGCCCCCAGAGTTCATAGCTCTAAACTTTTTATTGCATTCTTGCGGACAGCCGGACGATCTTCGAATTTCTATTAACCTTATTACGCAAACAAAATAAGTGCCAATAATTCTACATTCAACCTAATAAACTAAGTATATAGAGCAATAAAATATTCTATATACCTAGATACTCTTTGATTCTGAATTATTATTTATTTTATAATTACATTTACACTTACTGAAGTTTGAATTATTATTTATATTTACATTTTTGAATTGAAATTTTGGACTATAGTTTTGCTTTTGTAAGTTAAGGTTGTTTTTACGGCAACTGTACTTTTTTCTTTCATTGTATTGGCGTGTGAGTGGTCTATTCGATTAGCTCCTAATTATCAATTTTGAATTTCGAACCTTATCGTAGAGCAATAAACTTGTGGCTATAGCAAACCAGTAGGGCAAGCATGGGCATTGTTGTCTAGTACAATACAATACAATACAATATAGCTTTATTGCACCATCAAATATAAAGAAAATAATAAAATTAAAGGATCTTAATACTAACTAAATCTAGTGGCACAATCGGCGGCCTTATCGCTAAAAGCGATCTCTTCCAGGCAACCTTTGGATGGAAAGGATCGGTACTTATTAAAGCTGACGGTGGCGTAATTATTTAGGATAATTATATAATATATAAAATAATTAATATTTATATTAAGAACGTACATATATCAAAATAGAGCACAAATACACAAAAAGCAGTAACAATTAACATAATAACATAGAAAATAAAAATAAAAATCAAGAAAACTTATCAAGAGTGGTCAGATAGTGTTGATAAACCATACTTTTGAAGATAGGAAGGGATTTCGCTTGACGGATAGAAACGGGAAGGGCGTTCCAGAGTTTGGCGGCCTGCAACGTGAAGGAATCACCATAAAGTGTAGAATAAAGAAAAATTGCGTCACTTTGTCGATCGAATCATAGTATTAGGTATCAGTTTTTTTTTGTAACTGGGGCGATAAACAGACATCGTCAAACATCGACACGGGTTTTAGTCTGGGGTAGGCGTAGTTCCATCTCTACAATTTAGAGGAGCTGTACAAAAATGGAAAATCCCATACACAAATAGAACGTCTCGATAACGACGCATCGATGATCAGTATGATCATAATCAGCTATTGTACGCACCTATGCAGGCATTGCTTCATAGCCTGCTCAAAACCCTCTCTGAATGAATTCATATTTCGAATGTTGAAATCTATCATGGAAATAAAAGAAAAGATCATTCTAAGTTTGAAATTAATGATCGAAGACATGAATGTTGTTGAATGATTGAATGTTATTGTAATAAACCTTTTTGTTTAGGTTCCATAGATGGCTTGGCTCTTGGCTTTTTGTCACTATTTTTGTTACGTACTAGATAGGTACATCCCAACTTTAATTAGCTTTTGACCATGTAACTTGTGTTTGTGAATTCTCTTTTTTGTAAACTCTTTAGTATTTATGTTCCAAAACCCCTACTTCCTATTTCGATCATGCGCAAACTTACGTGGCGCGAACTACGGACGGACCTGTAAGCAAGTGAATACCTCAAAACAAACAGAATTCTCCAGACAAAGTACCAGGGTCTCAGAAGCGCAGAGGAAGTGTCTCCACAATCAGTTTGCAGCCGTAGTAACTGTTAGTTATTCTGTAATGTATTTATATCAGTTATCTAGTACCGATAACCACGCGCAAACTTACGTGGCGCATACTTACAGACCAGTAAAAGCAAGTGAATTTCCTCAAAACAAACAGAATTCTCCAGACAAAGTACCAGGGGTCAGAAGCGCAGAGGAAGTGTCTCCACAATCCGTCTGCGGCCGCAGTAACTGTTAGTTATTCTGTCGACGCAATAAAGATTAGCACCCACATTGTGGCGCTATTCCGTATTTGAAATTTATTTATTTAACGGACACGGAATAATGACGACCTCTGTGGCATTTTCTAACGTTATAAATCTAACTATATTTTATATTAACTCTTCGTAATTATTATAATTTGGCCTAGGGCCCTTCGCGCGTTAATTTACAATTCAATTACATCAATTAAAATATAGGTAATACAAAAACTTACATATTAATAGTTTCCAAAAATGTTTTACATATATAAATTCATTTTATTTTTTTACAAATTCATTTATTTACCAACACAACAAAAATGCTTATATTTTACTGGTGGTCCCCGCACTAGGTTCAGAACCTGTATCGCGGGTAACCCCTATATATACATAGTATATTTCTTACATAAGTGGAATAATAATGTATTTTTATGCTGAAAGATCCCATAAGTAAATCTATTATTTTTTAATAACAAATGACAATTATTAAAATATATGTATATAAAAAAAACTGAATACTTAAATTATTGACTTAAATAAAACTATGTGATTGAATTGTTTTTTTTTTTCGAATGGACTATTATGCTGTTGACCTCAGATGGCCATGACAGCGTTACCGGACTTTTGGCGCGCGCAGAGGGCGCCTCGCCGGTAAAAATTAGGATGGGATTGAAATTTTCCGCTCTCTCTTTCTCTCTTATCTATTAAACAGAGCTTTTTAGAAACCCGGCTCACTTCCATTTTTTTTTTACCAACTTAAAGATATTGTTACATAAAAAAAGCTTAACACTTTGACTGCGGTTTTTTTTCGACGACTGCGATCTTTTTTTTACCTAAAAAATTCGTGCTGCCGCTCTACACAGCGGTTGTGTTGCGCCGCACATGCGTTTCGTTCGAAAAATATTACGGCTGTGCTGAGTCACAAAGATCTGTATTTTCTCAGCCGCTGCGCTAGTGTGGATTTACGCATATTATTCATTTGTAGAAAACTCATACCGTGCGTTTTCAGCACTCAAAGTGTTAAAAATAACACGAAGGAAACCACAAAGGTTTGTATAGATTTGTTATTAGCTGAGAGTATGTTGAATAAAATCTAATAGATTTAACAATAAAATTATTATATACGACCGATGTGGCGCGGTGGGCGAAGGTCCGCCTGCGACGCTGAAGGTTGCGGGTTCGATTCCCGCCTCGGAACAATTGTGTGTACGATCTGCAGATATTTGTTCCGGGTGCTCTGGTCGTTTTCTATGTATAATAAAAAATATCTATCTATGTAATGTATTGTATTATGTATATCAGTTATCTAGTACCCATAACACAAGCTCTGCTTACCATGGGGCTAGATAATGCTGTGTGAATTGTCCAGCATTATTTATTTAGTACAATAAATATCTCCCCATACAAGTTGATTTAATAAAAAAACGTTTCAAGTTCGTTTGAAAAAAGAAAACGCAAGTTCACGTTCCAAATACGAAAAGTCACGTTCATTATTTACATTTCATAAATATTGGATTTCAAAACAATCGAAATTCAAAACATTTGCTAATTCTGTCGGTTCGATTCATAAATCAACGTTCGATCGAATACTTAGTTCCAATCAAAATGGCTTCTGTTGGTTATACATACATCCATACTATAGATACTAGAGACGCTGGGGCAAGCGCGTTCTTGAGTGGAGACCACGACTAGGTAAACGTAGTGTAGGACGACCTCCGATCAGGTGGAATGACGACCTGCTAAATAATAATAAATAAATAATGCTGGACAAGGGGGGGGACCTGCGAAAGACTGCAGGTCCTCATCCCACCTGGTCGGAGGGCGTTCGGTTCTTCGCCAGTTACGGCCATTAATATTAAAAATTACTAATTTTGGATATTAACAGCATTATAATTTAATTTTTGTCCCGCGGCGGGATTCCAACCCGCAAATCGCAATATCACAGGCGAACCTTCGCCCGCTGCGCCATAGAGGTCGTCGAGTATGAATAGTACCTAATTAGGAAACTCAATGGTCCCGAAACCATACCTATTTTCTTTGACTATACCCGTGATTTGCCCATGTCGGGAATCGAACCCCCAACATTCTGCGTCACGTACATTCGCCCACTATACCACAGAGACTTATCTATACTAATATTATAAAGAGGAAAGGTTTGATTTTTTGTTTGTTTGTTTGTAATGAATAGGCTCTGAAATACTGGACCGATTTGAAAAATTCTTTCACCGTTGGGAAGCTACACTATCCCCGGTGAACATAGGCTATATTATATTTTCAAAAGAGTTAGGGATCCGTACTAAAACCGTGCGAAGCCGGGTAGGTCCGCTAGTCACAAATACAGACATAACACCACAAATTGGTTAAACGAGCCGTGATTGGTATAAAAGTGCACTGGGTTCCGTAGGGGTGGGTTCTCGGTATAAATGTGCATTTAGGGTTCCGTAGGGGTGTTATTTAATTACTGGTGCTTTGATCGTGACCATTAGGGTGGCTTGGGGTGGTAAGGTGTTCGATTTCGGTTATGATCTTATTATAAGAAACCGAAAATATAAATAAACTTAATAGAGGGAAAAAATAAAAATAATAGTAATTTTAATTTTAGAACATGCGGTTATATCTTAACTAGCGGACCGTCCCGCCTTCGCACGGGTATAATTTTTTTTTTTAACTCTTTGATTGCTGAAATCACACGGTATGTGTTTTCTACAAGTGACTAATATGCGTAAATCCACACTAGCGCAGCGGCTGAGAAAATACAGATCTGTGTGACTCAGCAGAGCTGTAATATTTTTCGAACGAAACGCATGTGCGGCGCAACACAACCGCTGTGTAGAGCGGCAGCACGAATTTTTAGGTTAAAAAAAAGATCGCAGTCGTCGATAAAAAATCGCAGTATAGGTGTTAAATAATATAATATAGCCTATTTTTACCGGGGATAGTGTAGCTTCCCAACGGTGAAAGAATTTTTCAATTCGGTCCAGTAGTTTCGCAGCCTATTCCTCTTTACAATATTACATAGTATAGACATGCATTTGCACGAATCCGAGGCAGGTCGCTAGTTCGATATAATATCGCAATTAATTAGGTATATCGGAATTATATATATATATATATATATATATAATACTGTATTGTCTATCTATCTATCGTTCAAAAGATAATATTTAAGCCCCAAACA
Organism: Eupithecia abbreviata; assembly: GCA_943735965.1. Classification (NCBI taxonomy): domain Eukaryota; kingdom Metazoa; phylum Arthropoda; class Insecta; order Lepidoptera; family Geometridae; genus Eupithecia; species Eupithecia abbreviata. Next base: position 4,043,460 of record OX031003.1, on the reverse strand, counting down.
TCTCTTGTGATCTAATATTAATATTTTGAGTAAGAACCAACAAATGACTGCATAAAAATCACATTACAAGCCTCAAGGGACGTTAGAGTACTATTAGTCAATTCCGTCTGAGGGTGACGTGGAGAGGGACGGTGCTATGCGAGATGTGTCTGGATGGCATTTAAAAACATAAAAAACAAAAGTAAAGTAAAAGTAAAAAGTAAAGTAAAGTCTTTATTTTGAAACATACTTAGGTGCTAGAACAAAAATATGAAGCGATGCGACCTGCAGAAGTAAAATACTGTGTCGCAGGTCGCAACGCCCACCTCCGGGAATTATAGTTGTAACGTGTTTCAATTCAACAAAGTGAAGGTACATACATAACAGATTGTTACTATCGAAATCTACATGTCCCTGAATTGCAATTAAAGATACAAACAATACAAAATACAGTATCTACAAAAATATGCACAATAACATATTTCTTTGAGTAGCAAGCGCGGGTTGAAGATGCATAGGGCAACAATATGTCGCAATTTTTCTTTATTTTTCCGGAACGACACTATTTTTGATCTATATTTGTAAGAACGAAGCAAAGTGCACTGTTTCGTACATGATTTGTACTAGATCTCACTGGATCAAATTATGTGCGAAGCACTGCACTTTTATGTTAATTGTATCAGTTTATTTATTTCCACCGTAGGTACACATGTTACACTTGATGTCGTTAAATACTATTTTAAAAGATAAATTATATTTTTATTATAACACACTAACTTTTGACAAAGGAAACACCATAGGGCATTGTGCAAAGAAAAGCAGACAGACAGCCTTCTTAAAAAATTAAAATAAATTCATTTATAATCATTTGTCACAATAAAACAGATAACGTAGGTAATTATTTTCTTAACACTTCGACTGCTGAAAACGCACGGTATGAGTTTTCTACAAGTGACTAATATGCGTAAATCCACACTAACGCAGCGGCTGTGAAAATACAGATCTTTGTGACTCAGCGGAGCTGTAATATTTTTCGAACGAAACGCATGTGCGGCGCAACACAACCGCTGTGTAGAGCGGCAGCACGAATTTTTTAGGTTAAAAAAAATATCGCTGTCGTCGAAAAAAAATCGCAGTCAAAGTGTTAATCGTGTTTTTACAAAAAAAAAAATAACAACGCATTATATCCAAAACCTCTCGCATAACCCCATCCTTAGTAAATCAACAGTCCCTGGGGAGCATCTTTGTAACCGATACTGTTTGTCACGATGTCACATTCTAACACAATTGTAGCTGTCAATGACAATACCATGAGGGTACTGCAGTTTCGCAAATTGTTATTGTGGGGAATTATATTTTTGACACGAGGGTCTATTTAGAACTGCAAAGCCACTGCAGGATATCTGTCTAGGTTGGCTTGATTGCTTCAAGTTACACATTCCATCATTTAGATTACACAAGGTAGGGAAATCATTTATGGGCAATAGCGTGCGCTTCTATAATAAGCTTCCATCTGAAGCAACTGAGCTCCCTATTCGTAAATTTAAAAATTACATAAAAATAAATCTCATCAAGAAGGCTTTCTACTCCATAAATGATTATCTCAATGATGTTAATGCTTGGCCAGATGTCGCTCAGTTTCGCACAGACTTGACAGAATTTGTTATTGTGCATAGCTTTACTTAAATATTGACATGTATCGAGTCATATTATATTTAGACTTAAATAGGCAAATAACCATGTATTAGACATATAAGAGATGAACATGCTAGTGGTTTCTTTTTCACTTCTTCCACTAGTGGACAAAAAATTGAAGTGAACAGTAAAATAATTTTATTTGATAATAATTTAATGTATAAAATATGACTTGTCTAAGTGCTTATTTTGTAAGCCTAAAGAAATAAATGATTTTTTACTTTACTTTACTTATAATGGAGCCTGATTTTTAAGAGTTTATATTGCAAAACTTTTGTACAAACTTAAATAAAATAAAACTAAAATAAATGTTTATTGCATTAACTTAAAAAACTATAAATACAGGTATTAAATCACTTTTTAAGCAAAATTTGCTTGTGTTAGGAGACCCATAATGGTGATTATGTAACTCGTGACCGGTTTGCGACAGGCGTAAATTAAGCAATCAGTGCTGTCAAACGTCAATTTTGACGTTGTAGCTGGTGTCAAACTAATACAAAATTGACGTTTGACAGCACTAATTGCTTAATTTACGCCTGTCGCAAACCGGTCGCGAGTTACATAATCACCCGGCCGCTCTTACCAATAATAAATTAACAATATTTAAGTATCTAAGACTAATATTCATGACTTTATGGTCAGAACCATGTGCCAGGCAGCTCACAATTTTACTAACTTTTACTTATTAAAAATACAGATTTTGCTGTAAATAATTTGGCTTGCTGCACTGCTTCACGCGTTAACAATTAACTACTTTTCAAACTCGACGACAAAAAGAGAATTTAGCATTTTTGTGTTAAGAGTTCTTTACAAGCATTATTTCTTGAGAATGATTTAAGTACCTATAGGTACTAAAGTGTAGGTACCTATCTAATAGACAAATTGTGCAGCTCAGTAATAAGCAATATTTTTCTCTTATAAAAAAAAATATAATAATAATAATAATTGACTTGTTTATTGCAGACGTCCGCAATCTCCCCTATAGCCCGATTACCCATTCCATCCATCCATCACAATAACACCTGGTTTTATTTCTTAAATTTTTCTTTGCAATAGTCTCTACACCTGGTGGATACCATCTTTGGATGTATCATATTGTGCACCCGCGGATAATACCCGCTATGTGTAGCCATCGCCTTTAGATTACCTTCTCAAAGGGCCTCTGTGCTGTTGGCTTCGGCCCCACGCAAGCCTTCCAAAGGACCGGATCACTTTATGGCCCGAGATCATGGTAAATGAGAGACATAATAATAAATAATGCTGGACAATTCACACAGCATTATCTAGCCCCATGGTAAGCAGAGCTTGTGTTATGGGTACTAGATAACTGATATACATAATACAATACATTACATGGATAGATATTTTTTATTATACATAGAAAACAACCAGACCACCCGGAACAAATATCTGCAGATCGTACACACAATTGTTCCGAGGCGGGAATCGAACCCGCAACCTCCTACGTCGCAGGCGCACCTTCGCCCACCGCGCCACATCGGTCGTCTTAGATTTATTGATATGTTATTTATTAGTTAGCTACTTTCTTTTCCGAAATGCAACATGCATTGTATTGGTTTCGTGCAGTAAATAACTTTGATAATGATTGAACATGAAAAAGGCGTCAAGCGGATATTGATTTAATCGAATAAGGTTCACCAATTTGTCAAAAATAAAATTTGTAACTGGCACGGAAATTACAATAGATATTGACATCGTAATAAATTCATAATTTAAATGTATATCTATATTATGAACCGTGGGCCGGCCATATCTCGCGAAGAACCGACAACCGCTGGGGCAAACGTGTTCTTGAGTCGGTAAAGCCCTCCGATCAGGTGGGATTACGACCTGCGAAAGACTGCAGGTAGATGTCAAGTCAAGCTGAAGACAGGGCGCTATGGCACTCATTGGGGGAGGCCTATGACCAGCTGTGGACTAAAATAGGCTGATGATGTGATGTGATGATGTGTTATATTATGAATTTATTAGTTTTTTAAAGAAATTAATGTAAATTTAATTTGTTACAGACTCGGCTTACGGCTGCGCCAGCTAACCGACGGCCGCCATCTTGTCCAAGTCATCTACAATCAAAATGGCGACCTACAAGACTGTGAATACATAAACGAGCCAAAATCAGCTCGAAACTTCCTCAAAACCCTGAGAAAAGAACTAAGATTAGCTTTAGACGAAGAAAGCTACAAGATATCAGAGAATAAAATTGAAGATAGATTTTTCCGCCATTTTGGGAACGTGACGTTTCGGATATTGAAGAGTGGTGAGACTCTGCCGCTAGATGTCGCTAGATGGTTCGACTACGAGAAGTTGAAGGGGGAATGCTTACGGCGACATGAAGAAATGAAGTATTTGATGGAGGGGAATAACAAAGTTGGAGGTGTTTCTCTGGCTAGGTAGGTATGTTTAGTTTTTTGTTTCGTAGTTTTTATTTTATGGTTATTTACACGAAACCTCATTTGGACAGATTCGTTTTTTTTTTCATCTTATAGCGATCATAAAGAGGTTTCGTGGGAATAACCTACATGATTACTTAAGAGCATTATTTAAGGGACTATTTTAAAGATCCGATAACGTTGAAGTCTCAGTCATATCAAGCTAAAATGTAATTTAATAAATAAATAAATTTGATACTCAGGTACAAACAGGCTTTAGATTTTGTTTTATAAATAAATAAACTTTCAGCCGAACATAATTTCTTGCGACAAAACGGATTTTTAAAAGAGCGCCCCCTATTCCCTATGTTTTAATGTTTTGTCAATACGTGTTACGAAACGTAATTCACGAAACATAAATAATTATAATCCATTTTGATTCCAATTTTGAACGCACAATTTCTTATCACCAGCCAGTTCTTATATCGAACTCTTGAATTCTCTTCGACATTACTATTCTGAAACTTTCATGTTTCGAATCTATAACGTTTATTCTCGAAAATGTCTACGCATGATAAAATATCTACGCTTTCTTTATGACTACGGGAAAAACGCGATTATAAAGATAGATATCAAATAATAAATAGTTCGTCACGTATATCACTAAAAATAAATATAAGCCTTTAGAACTACCTACCAAAACGAGATTCGACGTTTTTTTTTTCAAATCTACAGAAGATGAAAACTTCATAGATAAAAAATTTCAACCACCAAACCAGCTATTTGCTGTGTGATGTTAATATTATTATTTTACTTTTTTATTGATATTCCTAACTAACCAGCATCAAGGTATGTTTGCCATTAAAAATTGTATTGGCAAGAATGAGAACAATTTGCCAGACATAATTATTACGGGTAACAGTTCTTAATAATTTAATAAAACGATTAATACCTACTTAATTTATTTTAACAGAAAACTTTTAGCATCTGCTTTATTTAATTTAACAGAAAAAAATACCTTTACTTGATTGACACTTACCTACTTTCAGGAGACTATTTTTTTTAATATTTTCTACTCTTCCACTTCCTATTTTAACCCCATCACAAGCCATCTCTCTCACTAACAAACAGTTGAATGAGGTTCTATATAACTTTCAGAGCCACCGACTATAGCCACTAATGTAATAAAAAAAACTTACCGTATGAGCAAATTTAATACAGTCATCGCAAATATTTTGCAAAATAGCAGTAAATAAAAGCTTACCACTGTATGAGTACATTTGGTACAATCTTTGCAAATATTATGCAAAATAGCTGTAAAAAAATACTTTTAAATATGGAGTCTTGGCTTTGCCTTCATTTTATCCAAAAAACGAGGATAGTTTATAAACATTACCTTTTTTTTATAAAAGACGATATACTAAAACAAATATTTTAAAAATTCAGTGATAAATTATACTATGTCTTTGATATGAGAATGAAGTTCAATTATTAGTGGCTGTGGCATACATAACCTAACTAATTTCTAACAAACAGGTCTCGGAGATCGTTCAGGGAGAATTTTATCCTGCCTGGCACAAAATGGTGCGGAGCCGGTCAACTGGCCGAAGAATACAGCGAACTGGGCGCCGACAGAACCGAGGATAAATGCTGTAGGGCCCACGACAATTGCCGAATGAATATCGGCCAGTTTAGAAGAAGATTCGGCTATTTCAACTTCAGACCTTACACAATCTCGCATTGTAGATGCGATAGGAGGTTAGTCTTTTTATTTTAAAGGCGTTCAGCTTTTGAATTTGGAACGGGTGACCCTGTGAAGAAGCGATGGAGAATCGATCGATGTTTCGAGAATAGGGGATTTTTGTGCTTGGGGGTTTGAATTTCCGAATTTGGATTGTGGTGCGATAAATATTCGATATCGGTAATTCCAGCTTTGTGTGATATTTTCATGTAGTTTTTGAGTTTTCTTACTATTAATTTGTTTTATATGGTTTGGGTTATGGTGGTGGTATAACTAGTTTTAGACACTTGTAAATATCAATAAAAACAGGCACTCTTTTAGTTTAGAAACCTTGGTCACTGAAATCTTATTTACTAAATTGTGGCTAACGTAACTAATATGAAGGTTTAACGTGACTAACAAACTGAATAACACCTAATTTAACAGAATAAATATTTTGTAGATAATATACCAAGGTAAATAGGTACCATACCATATACCAACACAATAAGTTCTTCATTCGAATACTGAGCAAAATGAGACTAAAATAAAACAGATATCTACCAAAAACTACCTATTATCTACCTATGTATATTTAAGAAATTAAATAATAACCCAAAAATGTTTGATTTCGTCGAGACAACGGTCAAGGAATAAGGTTCGGGGGTCAAGGAATAAGTTTTGGGGGGTCGAGATATAAGATTAGGGGGTCAAGGGATAAGATTCGGGAGTTAAGGAATAAGTTTTGGGGGTCAAGGAATAAGTTTTGGGGGTCAAGGGATAAGATTGAGAGAAGGACCGCCGAAATCGATACTACGTAATTTCTTAGAGATTACCCCAGCCTACGCGCTACAATAACAAAAGCCTATGTATTGTACAGATATTTGGTATTAAAAAAATGCGTAGGAGCATTTAGATAGATAGAAAACACTTTATTATACCACACAAAATATAAAACAATACACAAATAAATCCTCATAACAGAGGAAGTATAAAGAGTTGCAATATCACTTAGAGCGATGTCTTATAGCCAACCTTAGGATGGACTGGACAATGGACATGTAGGAACAATATAGACCGTAACTAGTTGTTGAGGTGTGCGCGAGCTGCAAGCAGCTCACGGGGTTATGTACGTACATATGTTTATTGTGTTTATTTGAATTGTAGACTATAATATAGCTTTTATGTCTAAAATTACTAATAACACTTTGACTGTGGTTTTTTTCAACGACTGCGATCTTTTTTTAACCTAAAAAATTCGTGCTGCCGCTCTACACAGCGGTTGTGTTGCGCCGCACATGCGTTTCGTTCGAAAAATATTACGGCTGTGCTGAGTCACACACTGTGCTAGTGTGGATTTACGCATATTAGTCACTTGTAGAAAACACATACCGTGTGATTTCAGCAGTCAAAGTGTTAACGATGAGGACCTCAGACCGTCAGTACCGTGTTATTTTTCTCCGTCGCGTCATCGTCATAACCTTTTTGGTAATTTAAATAAAGTCATAAAAATGCCTCACTAATTAGTGTTGCCAGTAATATGACCGACAACATAAAAGCTAAAAAAAGTAAGACTTTTATTCCTTGGCCGTTACTAATGAGTAATAATTATTAAGTAACGATTTAAGGAAACGATGCTCACAAACATAAATGGTAAAAGGATTATTTTGTAATAATTAAAAAAAATGATAAAGGGAACTTGATAATAATCGTGATGGAAACACTTCGCTACCTCTCAAGAGTTTATCTACTTTTTTGAGAACTTACTAGAATAACCACCCTCTCGTAGACATCCAAGCAAACTGAAGAAGAGAAGTTAGCTGAAAAATATATCGAATTCGATATAATAACAATAAAATATCGTATTCGATATTTTATCGTTCATATCAATTCTACGAAAAAGCAAGCAGATAATGCTGTATAAAAAATCTCAAGGAGAATCTCCTGTTCCGTAGGCGGACCTTCGCCCACTACGCCACAGAGGTCGTCAATACGACAATAGTTTTTGAAAATGTATGAAACCTTGCGAGGTTTCATACAATTTTCGTTTTGATTTTCGGTCGCTGAAAAAATTGCCGGTATTTTTTACTGTTATTGTTACTTATCGTTCACATATCGCAAGATGTGACAATCGATAGCTTTCGCGAGGTATTTAACACGAGTAACTCGGGCAAAGCATAGTGAAGATATCTAAGTAGTTATATGTTTGTGTTGGAGATCACTCGTGTTAGCAACGTGCTTTATGGCTTGATCTATTCACAGGGGCGGACTTAGGACTGATAATAATAAAGATTATTTATCGGGGTTTTTAATAACCTTTAATATATGTACGTTATTAACTTATTTGGTGGTGTGGTACAGAGCAACATTCTACAGGGTAGGTACAACATTAAGTTACTAAAAAGTTCAGTAGGCTACTGAGCGTAGGCTAGGTAGGCTCTATGCTGTGTATATACATATATCTTACGAACTTGATTTAGACTTTATAGAAATGCAATAATGTCGTTTTCGTAAAATGTGTTAATTATTTAATTTTCCATCTACAGCGACGATATTCTGAAAAAAAGCCTGATAGGTCTAAATACATGTCGGTGTAAACTTGATACTGTGTTAGGTTTACATTCTCAAAATTGTATAAAAACCTATTTTTTTGGAGAACCTTCCTCCAATCCCCTCCAATCGATCTATGATCAAATTACGCGTGCATTTTTCGCCCGTAGCTTTTGCTACGCGCCATATAAAAGACTTCAACGCGCCGTCGCTACGCAAATGCTACGAAGTTAATCTATGTACATGTTATTATTATTTTAAGCCATTACTGTCCCACTGCTGGGCAAAGGCCTCCCTTTTCTCCTTCCACTCCTCGCGATCCAACGCTGCAACAGGCCATGATGGAAGATATACCATACATGTACATATATATAAGATATATATGTACATGTATGTTTATTTATTTATTACGGAACATCCATCAGCTAGAATAATATCTATAAAGTTTTAAATTACAACAGAAAGCTAATAATATGTATTCACTGATAGATATAGCTATGCTCGGAGTTTCTCTGAAGGATAGGATTCGTAACGAATACATCCGACAGAGAACCAAAGTTATCGACATAGCTCTGAGAATTAGCAAGCTGCAGTGGCAGTAGGGCGGCCATATCTCGAAAAGAACCGATAACCGCTGAGGTAAACGTATTCTATAGTGGAGACCGCGACTCGGCAAACGTAGTGTAGGACGTCCTCCGGCCAGGAGGGATGACGACCTGCGAAGGACTGTAGACAGATGCTGGATGCGGTAAGCTGAAGACAGGGTGCTATGGCGGTCATTAGGGGCGGCCTGTGTCCAGCAGTGGACTGCTATAGGCTGATGATGATGACCATCAGCTAGAATCATGTCTATAGATTTTAAATAACAACAGAGAGCTAATGATAGGTAGCTAACTATTCATTTTAAGACCTATTAGTACACATGTAAGCAATAAACCATTGAGTATTGATTACTGATAAATAATTAGCTATTCACTGATGTGGTTCACAAGTTTCTGTAAAATAATTTTTTTTTACTATCCAAACGTCAGCGATATTTTTATTGTATGTTTTCTTTTTTTTTGTAACTCTTTATAACATTGTGTGTGTCAATAAATTCTTTTATTCTTTTTTTAATATTATTTGAGATGATTTGAGATCCATATTTCGATTTAAACTTTTGAAACTATCATGGTTATTAATACTAAAGTAGTAAGTTACTCCGTGATCATGGCGAATGCAACTGTGCCGAAATATTGGATAACTCAAAAATCAAATCATGGTAAATATCCCGTTTTAAATGACTTTAGCATATTTCGATTGTAACGGGCACCTACTTTTTATGATACCTAATATTATTTCACCTTTTATTATTTATAATCAATAATCAATCAATAATCATATCATTTATTTGCTGTAGGTACAAAAGTTCTTAATTAAAAATGGTATTTCCTACTACCTCTCTACTGGTATACATTACTACCTTATCGAGGCGTGCAAAATTAAGAGAGCATGCAAATGTCACAGTATTATAAATGACACATAATCAAATTAGCTTAGTTAAGCGCGTAGGTAAATGTTCGCTTTTGGCAATAGACATCCTAAGATATCACGATTTGTAGGCTTATTACAATCATATCAACCTGCAAGCCTGCCACGCTTTCGAATCGTACCTAATATGAAAAAATTTTGATACGCTATATAGGCTACTTTTTATCCTGGTAAAGTACATGCGAAGCCGCGAGTAGAATCTAGTATTAATTATTTCAGGCATATATTTCTATCCTCATTTCATCTCTGTTTAGATTTACAACCACATTTACGATTAATATTATTTCGAAATTCAAATTAAACTTATCGTTGGTGGTCTATTTAATGACGAATTAATAAAAGGAGAAAGAACATAACGTCAGGAATTCGAGAGTCCACGTCGGGTGTTAAGAAATTAGTTATTTTGTTTTTGAAGCGTGTTGAATTAAAAAAAACATGCATGGCAGTCTTTGTGGACTGCCGATAGGTAAAACTAAGTTATTTTATATTTTACTAGCTGCGCCCCGCGGTTTCACCCGCGTGGTGATAGATATTTTGGATAATATACTATATATCTTTATGAATTGTAGCCTATGTGTTATTCTGATATGTAAGCTATAATATTGTGAAGTTTCATTAAAATCCATTCAGTAGTTTATACGTGAAAGAGTAACAACCATCCATCCATCCATCCATACTTATAAACTTTGACGTTTATAATATTAGTAGGATTTATACTGGGAAGCGTTCGGTGTCGATGACGCGAGTTCCATGATTTTTGTTCATCCAAATGATCAAAGCGCCTAAAGAAGTTTAGATGCTTCAATAAATAAACGATTAATTGAAAGAGCGATATGTAGAGTCACTTCAATTTATGTAATTACTTCTTTCTTGCACGATAAAATATATACAAAACATAATACTAGAAAATTAATGACAAAGGCGAACTTAACAAAAAAGAGTTCTCTTTCAGCAAACCTTATTGACATAAGACATAGTTATTGAAGTTGACTAGTTTGACTGTCAGATAGGTTTAGCTATTTATCAAATATCGCTTGACAAGTTGTTAGCATGTCATAGGTATATAATTATAATTACGATAAAATAGACTCTGTGACTTACTTTTTTTAATTTATCCCGTTTTAAAGAGTTTCATAATTCAAATTACAAAATGTGATACGAACTATCGTGGATACCTACATCAATTTTCAGTTGACTCGTAGAAAAATCAAGAACTGGCTGGTGAAATAAATCGTGTCGAATAGTTTCGTTCAAAATCGTGACAAAAAAAACAATTGACAGATCGAAACGGGACGCCATGGATATCCTCCGTGTGCCCGGAACGAAATGGTGTGGGAAAGGATTCTCAGCGACGAGATACTCTCAGCTCGGCGGCTACACGCGGACTGACAGGTGAATGAATGAGTGAACGAAATCAATTAGTCAAATCATGACTTTTATTTTGTCTATGTAGGTTTTTTCAGAGTTTGAGTTTTTTTAAATATTTTAAAATAATAATGAAGTGTCAACATCTTTTTTATTTAAATACTTAACTACATAATACGATAATATAATAATTACAGAAATAGGTATATAAATGGTGATAACATTGGTTTATTTCATTATTAAATTTAAAATCATCAGAAAATACTTTATGGTATTATTTTCAAAAATCTGCAAGTACCTAGTTCCTACGCTGCAGATTTAACAAACAAGTAAATTCAATAAATATTCAAGAGATGCTAAAAAAGTTTGACAGCTAATGTAATACGTCAAAATGACACTGACAGATGCTGCCGGGTCCACGACCTGCGCTGCCCGTACTGGATCGGCGGGATGGAGAAAAAGCATGGCCTTTACAATTGGCGCGTAAACACGCTCATGCATTGTCGCTGCGACGAAAGGTTGGTTGGATGTTGTCCGTAGATTGATGTGCTTTTAGACAGTTAAGTTTTCTTTTATAAACCGGTCCATGAAGTTTTCTCAAAACCTATTATGATGAATTCAATTATGATTTTAAAAATGACAACGCAAAATCCAAAAAAAAAAATACAGCATGTTTTGGCCATATTATTATAAAGATCGTAATAAAAAATACGGTATAATTTTTAGTGCTATCAAATTAGTTTAGTTTTTGCGACATAGTTATAAATTGATACAATAGGGTTGTATTAATTTTTTAACTTTTTTTTAAGATTACTTTAATACTTTTTATTTGCGATTGATACGAGCATGAGCGTGCATCTATTTTTTATTTTATTTTTTTATTTCAACAGAGCTTATTTATATTTTTAAAGTTGTTGAATGTTTATAGCTGTAGGTAGATTGTCGTCAACACAATTTTAGATTTTTAATAATTGAACTAAGTACTGGACCAAATAGATCTATGTATTATTTATTACATGGTTTAAATAAAAATGGCTATATAGTTATTAGCTTGGACGGCTCCATACAGAATCATCAATTAAAATTATTAAAGTTTTCATACCCTATATGAATATATATGTTTTAATGCTGGACAATTAATAAATCTTCAAAATGATCTACTCCCAGGTTCCAGTTTCAATATAGCATCATAGGTATTTAGTAAATAGAACAAAGTTTATGTCTAAATAAAAAAAAATATCCTACTTCTGAAAAATACGTCATCCTGTGTACACAGCGGTACCCTTCCCTTAGGCGGTAGGTATATTAATAGAGTCATTTCCTTGAGAAAAAAACATACAATTAATGGATGCTATGAAATAAACAAAATAAAATGCATCTCACCTTCTGTCGTCGAGATAGCGTGGAATAAAAATGAATGGAGAGGACTTTTTGATAAAAAACTTAAATTATCTATTAATACGCTGCTCTGAGCCCTGAGATTGGTTTGACGATAGTACAATACAAGACGACCGATGTGGCGCGGTGGGCGAAGGTCCACCTGCGACGCAGGAGGTTGCGGGTTCGATTCCCGCCTCGGAACAATTGTGTGTACGATCTGCAGATATTTGTTCCGGGTGTTCTGGTCGTTTTCTATATATAATAAAAAAAATATCTATCTATGTAATGTATTGTATTATGTATATCAGTTATCTAGTACCCATAACACGAGCTCTGCTTACCATGGGGCTAGATAATGCTATGTGATTTGTCCATCATTATTTATTTATTTATACAATACAATGCAATATATCTTTATTGCACCATCCATAAATATAAATAAATATATCTAATAATAATAAAGGATATTAGTACTAACTAAATCTATAGTGACGAGAAGTCATCGTTACGTCGCACTTTGAATGAAATTTGAGAAGTTCCATGAACTACACAAAATCAGTAGTAAATCATCAAAAGAGCTGTGCCAAATCCCATTAAAAAAATGAGCAATTCGTCACCAGCACGTCGGGATACTATCGTCAAATCGAACTGACGACTTCTTTAACTTAGCAGTATGAAATTTGAGCAGACTAGGAAATCATGTCCTAAGCTTTAACAAAAAATATGTCAGTCAGTGAGTGATTCACTCATACAATCTGTAAAAATAAAGAACACCTAAAAAACAACAAAAAATATTACGACTTCAAACATTTTTTTACTGAGACCAGAAAAATAGCCATCGCCTCCCTGCGACCGCTACGATGTCGTCGGTCCATCGAGTGGGAGTTCTTCCCACACTCCGTTTCGCATTGCATCGTGGTCGCCAATCGAGAACCTTTACTCCTCAACGGTTATCGGTTCTGCGAGCTATATCAGAAACTGTTTAGCTCATTTGTTCATATTTTGAAATGTATTGTTATTTTAGAGGCTTTCACCGCTCTAGGCGGTCCTAACACTAACTAAGTATATAAGTTAGTATTTAAGTAATTTAGGAAAGTTCTTTTTTTATATAAACAAATAGTATACTTACTTAAGCCTTTATTAGTTAATATTTTTAACATTAGTGTTTTCGGAACAATAAAGCTCTTTTTATTTTATTTATTTATTATTGTTATTTAAAGCGTTTTTCTTCGCCGTTGTCATAAATTAAAATTGAATTATAAGGTATGCCCAAACAAATATCAAAGTCTCAACGCCACTCCTGTTCATATAAATTATAAAAAACTAATCTGATAGTATCGCTACGGCCTAATTGGGCCCATAAATTCACCGCGGTCCGTCCGTTTGTTTGTATCGGATAGAGCCAGGATATAAAAATAGCAGTTTAGTGTATGGTTTCATAAAATTCTTGAGGTGTGTTAGAAGTTGGGTGAGATCCATCAAAACATTACGATAAGATATAAGAAGCTATCAAATATATTTTTATTTTTTTCTCTTTGCTATGAAGGTTTGTTGTTTAATGTTCGTGAGATTTAAATATTAGCTGTGCCCGCGGCTTTGTCCGCGTAGGATTCACAAATTGTGAATCAAAAGTAAAGTAAAAAAATTAAATAGATTTTTATTTTGTCAGAACAGGAATTAAACTTAGATTACCAGAAGACAGAAACTGACAAAATCGGTCTCCACTCAGCATGTGCTATGGTAGAGCAGATCGTACCATAGCGCTGTTCTTTAGTCACAATTACAATCTTATATATATTTATCTTCAATCACAATAACAATCGTATATATACAATCGTATACACAATACAGAATTATATGGGTTTTAATAGACTTCTATGACATCTTTGGGTGATGTTGATGGGGTCAATTCTTACGCCACATTCGCCACTGCTATGTAAAGACCTGCAGTAAAATCACATGGCAACACCCCTAACTAGGTGTTTATGACTCAATCGACAAAAACTTACCAAGAACTCGAATACCTTTGTAAAGCACTTTTTAGATCGGATCATAGATAAAAGATCTTGGCGCCCTATAAACTTGATTTTGGATCGTTAAAAAAGATTGTATCAATTTTCGGAACTTCATTCAAAAAGTTTTTTAAGTTGGTATCATTGTTATCCTTGACAATAGTAGGTACCAATATACCAACCTGAAAACAGAATGTCTAACGCAACAATGCAGGTACCTATCACTACATAGTATAAAACAAAGTCGCTTACCGCTGTCTGTCTGTCCCTCCCTATGTACCTATGCAAACGGTGCAAATTCCCAACGGTTAAATAATTTTTCAAATCGGTCCAGTAGTTTCGGAGCCTATTCAATACAAACAAACAATCAAAACTTTTCTTTTTATAATATTAGTATAGATGAAGTCGATATTCAATTAATGAGCGGTCAAATAACCTCAAACTCGTACGCCCCAAACTGAAACGCGACCAAAAAAATACCCCAAAAATAAATCAAAATTACCCAATACCGATCGCACAAACTGAATAACCAACACGTTATTGTTTGCCCCTGGACCTTTCCGCCTCGATAGGCAAGAAAATAGTTATCTACCAGTCTACCACAAAGAAATGTCCCGCAATAATTTATGTTCGCGTATTTAGCCGTAGAGCGTATTATTCACACATTATAAATCCCGCGAAGCGTGGCGATAAGCGCGCGTAAAAACAAGATGGCGCTGACAGCTGTTTGACGGCGGTTTGCGCGCGAAATGGTGTGCGTAGAGGTAGTTCCATGTTTGAACTTTGAACATGTTTTTCTTTTTACACGCTTTTATTTTTATTATTCATTTATTTATACTTTCTTACAAAATATCTAGAAAACATTAAACTAAAAAGTTCAAACAAAGGCGAGCTTAAGAAGAGTTCTCTTCCAATAAACCTTATTGAGAGAGAGACAAAAATATAAAATTGGGTACATGTGACACAAAATACGACAAAATATTAAATTGTAACCTTTCTTATCGAGATTATTTAAACACTTTTATGGCCCAAGATGCAAATGTAGCAGCGGCGGCGGCGGCGCGTGCCCCCGCGAGTCACAAGGGGCTGGGCAGTGATTGCGTTAACACTTCGACTGCTGAAAACGCACGGTATGAGTTTTCTACAAGTGACTAATATGCCACACTAGCGCAGCGGCTGAGAAAATACAGATTTTTGTGACTCAGCAGAGCTGTAATATTTTTCGAACGAAACGCATGTGCGGCGCAACACAACCGCTGTGTAGAGCGGCAGCACGAATTTTTTAGGTAAAAAAAAGATCGCATTCGTCGAAAAAAAACCGCAGTCAAAGTGTACTACAAAGGATTCACAAAAAGATAACTTTGTAAGTTTTCAATAAGAATGTATGTGAGTAGCATGATAGTGCCTTCGCCGGTAGGATCAATATATGCAAAAAATATTTCTTTGGCTATATAATTAAAAGGAGCATATTAATAAATACAAGAATGGATTTAAATAACAAGTGATTATGTTGAAAAATGTTGAATCGCGCTAATTCCTAATAAGTATACTGAGTCGGGGTATAATCAGAAGCAGGGTGAGGATCGTATGAAATAATTTTAGCCTAATTAAGCCATTTTTCCTAATGCTGGCAACATTTCCTATGATGCCATTCAATTAATAAATAATGCTGGATCCTCACAGCATTATCTAGCCCCAAGCTAAGCAGAGCTTGTGTTATGGGTAGGTACTGATGACTGATATACCTACATAATACAATAATTATATAGACAGATTTATTTTTATTATACATAGAAAACGACCAGAACACTCCAAATAAATATCTGCTAATCGTACAAACATTTGTCCCGAGGCGAAATCGAATCGAACCCGCAACTTCCTGGACCTTCGCCGCCGCGCCACAGAGGTCGTCATAACGAAAAAATGTTTAGTAGTTCGTAGATAAAAGGTGATAGATAAAAACACTTTATTATACCATTGAAAACAGGAAACAATACAGAAATAAATAATTACAATATAGAAAGTATAAAGGGCGGCCTTATCGCAACCTTAGGATTGACTGGACATGAAGGAACAATATAGACGGTGGCACTTTAATGAGCTAGATTAGACAAACACATTACATTCCATATTACCTACATTACAAACATTATATAATAAACTTATATAGACATATAATAAGTATTAAACCTTTTTTATCGATAATATTAAATAAATAAAATGATTTTATTTTAGATAAATTAAATGATCCATAATTTGTTAGTAAAATTAAACATTAAGAACTTATTACTAGGGTAAGTTATACCTAATACTAGAAATTAAAACTAAAATTCAATTAAATCACTCTCCACATATATTGCTGGTGCTTTGTTTTTTGAAGGTAATGGATTTTGGTGTACTAACGTACAATAAGATATTGAAATATATCGGAATACTGTTCAAAATTAAATTGACGCATGGCATTCGACGTTCAAAACTTATTTTAAAACAAAACAAAGCTGCAATTTATAAAGTTGCACCCGCAAGGAGAAGGCCACCTGTTTAGTCTATAGTCTATGGTTTCCGCGCCATTACCCGCTCATTGAAGCGCGCGCGCGATTTTCGAATTTCGAACGTCTCCGCACAAAATGGCGTCGCCCGTCAACTTGTCTACTGATAAGCGAAATGAAAAGAACAACGGCAACAACGGAATTTATAATTTTACTTACCTGTGTCCGCGTCTGTTCTTTATTATTTAACAAAGTTTTTAATTACTTAAACCTATCAAGATTGGGATAGGAATCATCATCATCATCATCATCTGCCTATATTAGTCAACTGCTGGACATACGCCTCCCCCAATGAGCGCCATAGCGCTCTGTCTTCAGCTTGACGCATCCAGCATCTACCTGCAGTCCATCACAAGTCGCGGTTTTCGGTTCTTCGCGAGATATGGCCGGCCGCCGGCTTTGGATAAGAATACCAATAGGATTTGTAGTAATAGGATGCATTATGATTTTAATTCGAAATATGCGGGTAGGTATTTCTCTGTCAACATACATAGCCTCGAACGCGAAACCCCATAATATGAAAAAAATGGCTCTTAGAGAGCTCTTTCTACTCCGTAGACGAGTTCTACAATTTGCCTATTATATAAATTTTATTATTAATTAATTTCGACATACCTACATAAATTAGTTAAGGACAATATTTTATTTCTATATTGCTTACCTTATTATTATTTCTACGTTTGACTTGTAACTTGGCGTTATAAATAAAGAATTGTATTGTATGGTACAGATGAGTGCATAAATCATTATGGCACTTAATAAAATACCATAATGAAATGACACAACACTCGACACAACTGTACTTTCTCATACGTTTAATCTGAAACATTTAAATGGTTCAAATTTTAACAAATACATAGTAAAATCTATCAAAAGCTTAGTATTTTGTTGCTGTCTGTACCTAAAGGCAAATGGCAGGCCAATAAAATTATCTAAACGCTTTGTAAATCTGTTTATACAGCACTATAATCAGATATCGTTAGCGATTGGAGACTCGCCATAGAGTAAGAATAAGTAGCAGAGTGAAAATAATACCATAGACAAAGAAAACACGACACATCAATACCGACAATTAGCGTCACTGTAGGCAATGATTTATCGATGTACGTAGACGACCTCTGTGACGAGGTGGGCGAAGGTCTGCCTGCCACGGAGGAGGTTGCGGGGTTCCCGCCTCCGGACAATTGTGTGTACGAACGATCTGAAGACATTTGTTCCGGGTGTTCTGGTCGTTTTCTATGTATAAGAAAAATATCTATATAATGTATTGTATTAAGTATATCAGTCATCTAGTACCCATAACACAAGCTCAGCTTAGCTTGGGGCTAGATGATACTGGTGTGGATTGTCCAGCATTATTTATTTAAGCTCCGTAAGAGACTTAGCCAATTCTGGTCTTCCGTTAGAACCCGTACAGATGACGTCACAAACAGGCCGACGGCTATGAGATGAAAGAGTAGGCTCTGTGAATTACTACCTTCAGATATTATTTGCGAAAGACTGCAGGTAGATGCTGGATGCGGCAAGCTGAAGACAGGGCGCTATGGCGCTCATTGGGGGAGGCCTATGTCCAGCAGTGGACTATCATAGGCTGATGATAATGATGTGTTTTAATTGTATATTTTTTTTGTTTAAGTTGTACTTTCCCTGTCTGTTCTATAAATAAATAAATAATGCTGGACAATTCACACAGCATTATCTAGCCCCATTTTATCCAGAGCTTGTGTTATGGGTACTAGATAACTGATATACATAATATAATACATTACATAGATAGATATTTTTTATTACACATAGAAAACAACCAGAACACCCGGAACAAATATCTGCAGATCGTACACACAATTGTTCCGAGGCGGGAATCGAACCCGCAACCTCCTGCGTCGCAGGCGGACCTTCGCCCTCCGTGCCACATCGGTCGTCATATAAATCTTCAATCAATTATATTCACTATAATACCAAATATCTTTAGAAGATTACGTATTTATTACTCCCTGATTTCTACCGTTACTTGCGTAGGCGATTTCTACTTCGTGCCTAGACTTGGATGCATTTACACTACACCCTATAGTCTAGAAGCCAATTCATATCATCATCATCAGCCTATATCAGTCTACTGCCGGACATAGGCCTCCCCGAATGAGCGCCATAGCGCCCTGTCTTCAGCTTGCCGCATCCAGCATCTACCTGCAGTCTTCCGCAGGTCGTCATCCCACCTAGTCGGAGGGCGTCCTACACTACGTTTATAGTGTCGTAGTCTCCACCATAACCAAAAAACCGGTTTTAAGTTTTGCGGGACATTATACTATCTCTTATTAATAACTCTCGGGAAAACAAATATTTGGGACCACCTCAGCATCATAATCGAAAATGAAAATCTATATGATATTAAACTTACGCGATCTGAACACATACGTTTAATATTCATTTAATTCTCAAAAAGACAGTTTAAAGTCACTTACATGAGAACAGGGTTCTTAGGTTAAGTTATACATAGGTTGTGGTCATTCAATAGCTGGCTCATTTAATGATGTTGAGCTAATTTGAGATACATAATTATAAGTACTCATACAACGGACTAATTTCCCGTGACTACGGGTGTGTAATCCTGTTGAAACGTCATGAAAAATAGGTAACATGATAATTACCCGACATCTATAATGATATCTATACTTCTATACTAATATTACAAAGAGGAAAGGTTTGATTTTTTGTTTGTTTGTAATGAATAGGCTCCGGAACTACTGGACCGATTTGAAAAATTCTTTCACCGTTGGGAAGCTACACTATCCCCGGTGAACATAGGCTATATTATATTTACAAAAAGTTAGGGATCCGTACTAAAACCTTGCGAAGCCGGAAAGGTCCGCTAGTTTTTGAAATTTTTATCACGTATGATATTTTTGACCAGCTGTTAAAATTACAGCTGATTACTTACCAAAAAATTACACTTTTACTTGCCCTACATTAAATCAACTTTTACGTAATTTCATAACAAGCGAAGGCTGCTTTAACTTGCTCAGCTTAGCAAGATGATTTTAATTTTTAATAAAACTTTAGAAACTACCATGGTTATTAACACTCGTCATTTAAAACGGGATATTTACCATGATTTGACGACCGATGTGGCGCAGTGGGCGAAGGTCCGCCTGCGACGCAGGAGCTTGCGGGTTCGATTCCCGCCTCGGAGCAATTGTGTGTACGATCTGCAGATATTTGTTCCGGGTGTTCTGGTTTTCTATATATCATAAAAAATATCTATCTATGTAATGTATTGTATTATGTACATTATCAGTTATCCAGTACCCATAACACAAGCTTTGCTTACCATGGGGCTAGATAATGCTGTGTGAATTGTCCAGCATTATTTAAAAAATAAAATTATTAAATTTTTGAGTTATCCAATATTTCGGCACAGTTCCATGCGCCATGATCACGGAATAACTGAAGGCACTGCGAGTTCGTTTTTATGGGCAGATATACCGATCTGCAATAAAGTTAGGTATTTTCTATCTTCTATCTATTTATCTCTGTCTGGTAGAGATCGCTCTTGAGCGATAAGACCGCCAATTGTACTTAATTTTTAAGTTTTTACTGTACATAGTATATAGTTAAAGTGCAATAAAGATTTTTCTATCTATCTTTCTATCTATATTGAGTATTGAGAACCGACAAGTTTTGTTGACCGAAGGAAAGTCCAGCAAAAGTCGTCGGCAACAGCTAGCAACAAAATGACCACTTAATAAAATACTTGCGTATTTTTGTTGGAGCCCGCATTGACCTCACTTTGGATTATCTTGTTAACTTAACCGGACTTAACTTAAACATTAGTAGATATTTACTTAATCGCTTTTCTTGGCATTTGTTCTTTAAGATGTTACTTTGTCTGTACAAATATAACGGAGTTAAAGTTGGGATTGATAAGTTACAAAGACACATAGTAGTGGTTTCTTTTTCACTTAGTCGTTTAAAATGGGTATATGTATTGGGTATAGTAATATATGATTTGATACAATACAATACACTTCTAAGTATCAATAACGCCAAGTTACAAGTCAAACTTAATAATAATACAATATTTATTATTGATAGTGGCAACATTCGTAGCAAAAGACAAAAAATGAGGGTAGATCGGTATGTCTGCCCATAAAAACTAACTCGCAGCGCCTTCAGTTATTCCGTGATCATGGCGCATGAAACTGTGCCGAAATATTAGATAACTCAAAAATCTAATCATGCTAAATATTCCGTTTTAAATGACTATAATAATAACCATGATAGTTTCAAAAGTTCTCTTTTTCACTTCTTCCACTAGTGGACAACAAATTTAAGAGAATAGTAAAAATAATCTTATTTGATAAATAATTTATAGTATAACATTTGATTTGTGTAAGTGCTTATTTGTAAGCCTAAAGAAATAAAAAGTAATGATTTTGATTATGAGTGTGTGGTCAAAGAAGTTTAGATTAGTTTCTTTTATACTTAGTAATAGAGTTTTGCCTTTGATAAACAATTAATTATATTTCACGATCTAATACACATGATTATAGATCAAATACACATGATTATAGATCAATTACACATTATTATTGATCAAATGCACATGATTATTGATTATAATAAACAGACGCTTTACAAATACCTACAATCAAATGTTAAACATTGAATATTTAATCGCAAGAGGTTGCGGTTTCGATTCCTGCCTCGAGACAAATGTGTTTGCGATCTGCTGATATTTGTTCTGGGTCTTCTGGTCGTTTTCTATGTATATTAAAAAATACCTATCTATGTAATGTATTGTATTATGTATATCGGTCATCTATTTAATATCCTCATAATAAACAATATATAACATATATAAACGTAGCATTCATGCTGAGCCATTTCCTAAATTTTTAGCTACAATCCGCATAGTATAGCTACCAAATGTACTTTTATAACTAGTTTTAAGATCTTGTATGTGTGATTGGTTGTAGTTAAAAATAAAATATATTTCTTTCTTCTTTCTTCAATATATTAACAGACGTTTTATTTATTATAATATTTACGGCAAAATATCTAATAATGCAGACATTCATTGTATTCCATACAGTTATAGATCGTTAACACTATGCTCTAGCGACAAATGGGAAATGTTTTGTTAGGTATAATAGCAACCTATTAATTCGTAGAAAGTTTTAGGTTTTATTTTACTACCTTTCACCGATACTGGTATAGTAAATTAGTTTTTACAGACTTCAGGAGGAGGTTCTATAAAAAAAGTAATGCTGGACAATTCACACAGCATTATCTAGCCCCAAGCCAAGAGGAGCTTATGGCTGATAGTTTTATTAATAGATCTATAAAAAAACCTCAAGGATACTGGCTGTATCTCTTGTAACAGACAGACAGACTGAACCAAAAAAGGATTATGTTTCTGCCATTATCTAAAAAAAGAAAAAAATACGACCAAAATCAGTTAAGCTTAGCGAATCAATCGGGTACCTCCTAAAACATTTCCTTAACAATACATCAGCACCGAAAGGCGCTGAACACCAATTTATTTCAAATCACCTGAGCACGGACAGTATTCATTTACAAAACTTTTATGACATGTCTAAGAGCTTATTTTGCAAGAAAAGTGAAGGTAATTTATTTCTGGAATCAGAAAAAAGTTTTGTTTCTTTAGGTACCTACCTATTTATTTAATTAAGTAGGTCACGTCAAGGAGTTTTTCCTGCCAAAAGAATGAATATTGGTACTTACTATTTATTTATTTATGTATTTAAGTAGTGTATTATTTATTTTGGAATTGGAATATTTATTATTTGTTTTTTAGTATTCTTATTTAGATAACATATGGTACACCCCCTGCCTTTTCTTAAATTCATATAATTCTTTCCATCCAAAGGTTGCCTGGAAGAGATCGCTTCTAAGCGATAAGGCCGCCCATTGTACCTGTCGCATATAATGTATTTTTGTAATGTTTAATTTGATTATGGTGTATAATAAAGAATTTTTGTATTGTATTGTATTGTAACTGGGGCATTGCAAGACGAGATTTATAGACATATGTATAATCCAGAAATCGCCTTCGCATGGGATTATGGCCGATGACTATTGAAATAAAAAGCCAAATAACTTTGAAACCATCATGGTTAAACACTAAAGTCATTTAAAAAGGGTATTTACCATGATATTATTTTTGAGTTATCCAATATTTCGGCACAGTTTCATGCGCCATGATCACGGAATAACTGAAGGCACTACGAGTAAGTTCCATAAACAGCTGAACAAACACCGTTTACAAAATCAATTTGGCGTGCAGCGACATAAGTTGCTAACCGTTCCTATAAATACTACAGTTCGTTTGTACGTTACTAGTTAAGCTGACGTGCTCTAACGACCGGTGTAGAAAAACAACGCAGTAGCAAAACAACTGAGCACTTTATTCCTCTAATGCGGTACGGGAGCCATAATCCTTTGTTCTTAGGGTGTTAGGGTCTTATTTGGCACTTGGGTAACGAAGCCACTTATGGTTTACGCGGGTAGGTAGGGATGGGGTTGAGTTATATCGATACTATAGGTGCAGTTATTTTGTCGATTTATTTTTAATAATATTCGGAAGGCAAACAGAATTACAAATTTCACAACAATGGTAGGTATTTGAGTCGCACTAATAAATGCAAAATTTTGGATGTATGAATGTTTGTTAATTCTTCGAAGAATTAACAAACATTCAAACGTATAATGCTGGTCTATGCTATACATTTTAAGGTTAAATAAAAATTAAATACTTTTTCATTTCAGATAAAGGCTAAAAAGTAGGTATATGCTTATGATAATTAAATTAAATTCCTTAATTTTATTATCATCATCATCAGCCTATTAGTCCACTGCTGGACATAGGCCTCCCCCAATGAGCGCCATAGCGCGCTGTCTTCAGCTTGACGCATCCAGCATCTACCTGCAGTCTTTCGCAGGTCGTCATCCCACCTGGTCAGAGGGCGTCCTACACTACGTTTACCGAGTCGTGGTCTCCACTCAAGAACACGTTTGCCCCAGCGGCCGTCGGTTCTTCGCGAGATATGGCCGGCCCACTGCCACTTCAGCTTGCTAATTCTCAGAGCTATGTCGATAACTTTGGTTCTCTGTCGGATGTATTCGTTGCGAATCCTATCCTTCAGAGAAACTCCGAGCATAGCTCTTTCCATAGCTCGCTGAGCGACTTTGAACTGGTGGACCAGCCCTATCGTGAGTGTCCACGTCTCAGCTCCGTAGGTCATAACGGGTAGGACGCACTGGTTGAAAACTTTCGTTTTCAAGCATTGCGGTATTGCGGCATTAATTTTATATAACGAACAAATGTATCATTACATAGGAACGAACAAATGTATCATACAGTATATCAGTATGTAGGTACGTACTGCGGATTAACCTTTGAGATCAGAGGATGATGATAACAAACTCTTACTAAGATATACTTAGGTCGTTAATACCATCAACACAAGTAATCCATTGCGACACCTTTGTTGGTTTTACATGAAAACAATAAACATATATTATATATATACACACAATATTGGTGTTCTGGTCGTTTTCTATGTATAATAAAAAATATCTATGTAATGTATTGTATTATGTATGTATATCAGTTATCTAGTACCCATAACACAAGCTCTGCTTACCATGAGGCTAGATAATGCTGTGTGAATTGTCCAGCATTATTTATTATTATTTATTTATGATATATTTTACAATAAACATAATATATTTTTTCCGTTAATTATAAAACAGTAAATACAGATCGAATTATCGATATAAATACAGTAAACAATCGATTTTACCCCAACACTAGCAGCTTGACCAGAACTTTGCCAAATCAAGTGGGAGAGCGCGACACGCCCGAATCAACATAGAGTAGTGTGAGATACAGAGCTTGCAAAACTATTTTTGGGATAGTATATATTGAATATCGTTAGTCTCGCATTTTACCACTTAATAAACCGTGTCAAGTTCTCATATCAATTATAAAAAATAAGAAACAAATCCATAATTACCTAAAATTATGGAATATCTCACAGCATCATATAGCCCCAAGCTAAGCAGAGCTTTTGCTATGGGTACTAGATGGATGATATACTACCTACTATAATATAGTAATAATAGAGTACATTTACTTTGATAGTTATTTTTTATTGAAGTTATCTACATAGAAAATAAATAAAATAAATAATGCTCGACAATTCACACAGCATTATCTAGCCCCAAGCTAAGCAGAGCTTGTGTTATGGGTACTAGATAATTGATATATATATATATAGGAACAAATATCTGCAGATCGTGCACACAATTGTTCCGAGGCGGGAACCGAACCCGCAACCTTCTGCGTCTCAGGCGGACCTTCGCCCACCGCGCCACATCGGTCGTCGAAATACCCAGAACACCCGGAACCTTTCAAATATGTTACGACGACTACGCGATATCTCCCGAATTCTTGATCTGTATGTCTGTTTGTGATTGCAAGTCACAAATTATATGATGTATGTATATCTATACTAACGGGTATACATAATGCTATGTATACCCGTTAGTATAGATATACATGTTTATAAAAAACACACACACACACATACAAACACACATACTGGGTCTCCAGAGGAGGCACCAGTCTCTTAAGAGTCTGGGCAACAGGAGTTGCCCAGACTCTTAAGAGACTGGTGCCTCCGGAAACCACACACATACACATAAGATAAAATAGATGGCGACGTTTCAATAGAAACAACGCATGCGAAACCGCGGACAGAAACTAGTAATATACTACAGTCTCTACTCCCCGGCTACTCTGCGTGCAAACCTGTGGCCACAGCAAAGTGCATACAAAGACTTCAGACTCGTTATAGCTCGTTATAGCGAGCGATTCGATATACTGCGCTATTCGCTTAACTGTGGCAGCATTTCTCACTTGACGATTTTGAATCACGTCCCATATAAATAATAAATAATGCTGGACAATTCACACAGCATTATCTAGCCGCAAGTTAAGCAGAGCTTGTGTTATGGGTACTAGATGAATAATCTTCTATATAAAAATCTATTGCTGTTCGTTAGTCTCGCTAAAACTCGAGAACGGCTGAGTCGATTTAGCTGATTTTGGTTTTGAAATGTTTGTCGTAGTCCAGGGAAGGTTTAAACCGTGAGAAAACATGGTAAAATTGCGCAGTAATTTCCACGCGGGCAAAGCCGTGGTCGCAGCTAGTATTTAATATAATACATTACATAAATAGATATTTTTTATTATACTCATATACTCATAGTTAAACGACCAGAACACCTTGAACAAGTATCTGTAGATCGCACAAACATTTGTCCCGAGGCGGGTATCGAACCTGCAACCTTCTTAGTAATTGGTAGATCATTAATCGAATGCCCAAAAGCACTAAAATAACTAAAACTACTAAAATTTTGCATACATTACAACTTTGTGTCTGAATAACTCATTACTAAGGAATGTATAAATACTCGTAAGTTTTTATACTGTAGGCACATAATTTTATTACCTAATTTACAAAAAAAAAATTACAATCACTACAACAGACTCAAATTCCAAAATATTCGCTTCACACAGTTCTAATAAGTTTTACTACATAAAAAGTCATATCGAGAAAAAATTGTTTATGGAGCCAACTCGAAACAAATTTCTATACATCTAAAGAGTCATAATAAAAATCCATAATAATTATTAGCGACGATATCTAATCTAGTATATCTAGTAAAAATATAAGTACTTACATTAAAAAAAACTAAACACTCCTGTGTTTAATTCGGTCTAAAAAGGTTTTAGACGAAAAGGTATCCATAAAGTAAGTTCTATAAAATCGAATGCGCAACCAAAATAAAATATTTTACGAAATCGTTTTCAAGAATAGCAAACTCAACAAAACCAGTTGAACTCTCTTTGAATAGCGTCTTTCATCGGACTTCCTCTAAAAACCTATTAACATACGCCATTAGACGACCAACTGTCATCTTAACGCCACGTTTCCCGCCATTTTATGACATATGTCATAAATTCGCGCGCGAAACTGCGCTCACAAGTGACGTTTACAGTGTGAATTAATGGTGAATGTGCATATTAAAATTGGTCGTCTTTTTATTAATCTTTTCGTCCCTTCTTATCGGCTGTAAAATCTAAGGTAGGTAGTTAAAATAGACCCACATAAATCCTACTAATAATTTAAACACAAAAGTTTGTATGTATGCATGTTTATTACTGTTTCACGCAAAAATTACTGAACGGATCAGGATGAAGTTTTGCATACAGGTTGTACAAAATGACGTCGTTTGCGCTGTCTGTCTGACTACTCAACGGATTTTAATGCAGTTTTCACCAATATATAGTGTGATTCAAGACAAAGGTTTATAATGATTTATTAATCACTCCACACTGGTGTCGATTCTGTTGTTTTAGAATTAGCTAAAATTAGCTAAAATTAGGATTTAGGAATGTCAAATAGTCGAAAGCTATTCTATGTTTGAAAAATTAGACTGACAGGTTTAAAATTAGGTTGACAGATCTAAAACAACTCAACTTAGTTAAAATAGCTATAAACCCTATTCTTTGCATAACATTTTTAGATTTTTTAGCTATGATTAGAAATGTCAACCTAATTTTAGGAAGCATCTTATTTGCTCATGATTAAAATTTATACTTAGGCAAAAAAAGTTTTTGGCGCAGATATAGTGAAAAACGGGAAGATTATTTTGTGAAAAGTGGAAAATGGATTTTGTGGTAGCTGCAGTGGTGGATTCGAGAGAAAGGTGTGTAGTATTTGGCACTTGCTTGTTTGGTACCTAGCCATATCTTCACGGATTTCATCCAGCATGCCTAGAGTTTTAGTAGGTACCTACCTATGGTTTCATGCTATACAGCATACATGAAACCTTAGATAGGTGCCTTGCCTAATTGGTAAATTAAAATTAATATACACACTGATGTTATGATCTTTAGAAGAAAAATAATTGTTTTTTTTTTTATCGAAAACCAACATCGCAGTTTATTTCTTGCGTGTTTTCAGGCACTATCGCGAAAGGTTGAGACTGGAGCATTTAAGGGATTGTTCCAACCCCTTTGAATTGCCACACATGATGCAGCTATATGGGGAGCATCAATGGTTTATTGCCATCTCAGAGAACAGTATGTGCAAGGGGAGAGAATGCAATGGCTTCTAGGTACTATACCTATTAAGATATCTAATAAATAAAACTTATTCATGCACTTAATAATTAAAACACTTCCATCATGTTTACATACAATTCTCTCTTTTAGGTGACAAAGGCTAGGCTCTGCAACATGGCTGATGACACCGGTGACGAACCCCACAAGTCTTGCAGAGGAAGCATACAATGCTTCCCATATAAGAGCAAGAAACGTTGTGGAAATGACACACAATGACATGAACATTGGAAGACTTAAAAATAAATTTAGATACTTGCACCGCCACAGATGCCTCCACTACAAGCCTGAAAAATCTGCTAAGATAATAATATCTTGATGTACCTTGTACAATATGTATAAGGATCACTTTTCTGGTAAGGATTACTTTCAAAAGTATGATAAGTACAACTTATTACAATATATTTGTCATGGTTACCTTTTGCAGATGTGAACGATGATGAAAATGAAGATGGGGAAGAAATAGAACCAGCTGAGGATGAAAACAGGCTAGATGTTCTTACAGAAGCAAGGGCACTTCGCCAAATATTTATTCATAATCACTTTTGTTAAATAAAACTAGAATTTACATTTTAAAAGTTGTATTTTTATAAAATATACAAAACCTTAAAAATATCAGTCTAACTTATCAAATAACTAACTTACATGCTATACACTATCATATCATTTACAAACATCAACATCATAAAATCAATAATCAAAACAAGGAATATCTATTTATAAAATAATCAACAATTAATAGGAACTAAGGTGGTGATCATTTTGGGGGACATTGGTGAATGGAGAGATTCACAAGCCCTTTCGGTCTACTTATGCGGATAAGCCTGATCAGAACTTTAAGCAAGGAAATGGCATTATTCCTCAGTGGGCTCAATGACTACTGGCAGACGAGCAGTAGTAATTGCTGCTGCTATAATTTCAGCAGCCCTTACTATGTTATCTGCCATTCTTGCTTAAGGTTTAAATCAGGCTTTGATTGACTGGAGTCTGAGATGGCCTGTGAAGGCGGTGTCTGGGATGAGGTGGACTCCTTATGCCCCTCCGGCTAGGTCTTGGTCTTGGGGAGCGGCTACGACTCCTTTGTTCATTTGGCAAATGCAACATATGCGGTGGTGATGAAGGCACCGGTGGTGGTGAAGGTGCCAGTGCTGGCAAAGGAACCAGACCCTGTAAAAGGCAGGACTGTTAAAACAAGAACAAGGGTATATCATAAGATCAAGTTCACGATTCTTGAGTTATACTTCATTTTGATAAATTTTGGGCACCTAGGTAATCTATAATCATCCTGTCATATATGACAGTGTTCTTGTGTTCTATTTGTCATGGTCGTAGGTATACAAAGAATGTGTTCAATAAATTAAAAATTTGCTTATAATTACAAGTGATCATCTTTCTATGTATGTAAGTAAATAATAAATGAAACAACTTACCAACTCAAGGTTGGCAAAACCATCTACTGAGGCCAACCCAATGATCTCGAGGACTTTGTTGTCCTCGTGACTTAGGTCTGGCCCAGCAGGTCCACCTCCCGTTCCATTAATGGTGGATCTGGCTCTCCTTGCCTTTGCCTTTGTTTTCATCACCCAGTTGTTCCATATCTATGAAATAAAATAGGCAGTTATATTATAATGCTGATAAGTGTTTTATGTATTGTGTATCTACATCAAAGATAATGAATGACTGAGGGCAAGTGAATAACATTCATTTTAACATTAAGTACAAAAACAGCTACTTACATGTTGCCATTGCTGAGGAGTTCTTTCGCAACCCAAACCGTTTAGCTCCTCCGCCAATGCCGCCTAAAACTCCACGACCACAGAGACCGCTTGATTTTCTAAAAAAATATTTTGAAATTGAATCTGTGTAATTTGTTCCACACGAAGAATAATTGCTTATATAGTTTCATACATCAAAGATATTACTTACCTCGCGCCATTTCTTTATTGGCATGTAATCTCGCCAAAAGGCAGGCCTTTTGGCGAAGATTACTGCGCTTTCGTGCCGGGAGCCGTTGCATGAGGATATGATAATGATATACAAAGAGAATTTAAAAATTTAAATGCACAGTGCACACTCCACACTCAGAATTTTACAAAACGAACAATTTCAACATTTTCAACTTCTTTTTTGTTTTGGCGCCGCAATTAGGAGTATCATTTTGTCAAATTGCGTGCAATGCTGTCATGATAGACCTGTTGTGTTGATAAGTCAATGTCAAATCGTCAAATCATTCGTTCATTTCACAAATATTGTGAAAACTAGCAACATTATAAAATAAATATTTATTTTGCTTACAGCAACACCAACTACTCAACTTAGAGAGTTTTGCGATTTTCAAACACATTCTAATTTAGGTATTTTTAGGATCTGTCAATAGAATACCATATTTTTTAGGTCAACCTAACTTAGAAAACATAAAATTTTAGTTAGGAATCCTAAACAACAGAATCGATACCACTGTCCCATATTTAACACTTTGACTGCGGTTTTTTTTCGCCGACCGCGATCTTTTTTTTTACCTAAAAAATTCGTGCTACCGCTCTACACAGCGGTTGTGTTGCGCCGCACATGCGTTTCGTTCGAAAAATATTACAGCTCTGCTGAGTCACAAATATCTGTACTTTCTCAGCCGCTGCGCTAGTGTGGATTTACGCATGTTAGTCACTTGTAGAAAACTCATACCGTGCGTTTTCAGCACTCAAAGTGTTAATATTAGTGTATGTTGTTGTGTGGATTGTTCAGCATTATTTATTTGTTTATTTATTTATGTAAATGTAGAGAATGTAGATACCAATTTAGTATAATAATGTAGTATCTACATTGCACCATTGCAAAGCCAAGCTGGTAGTAGTTGGCTATAAAAAAAATTTTTTGTTATTCCGGTACTTAACTGAACCTTGTAAGGTATCTAACCTCCCTGAGAAAAACCTAAAAGCACGATAACCGCCAATATTTCCAAATCCAAGTAAAGAAACCATAAAACAAGATGGCCGCTAACAAATGGCGCGCCTCGGCGTTTCCCGCCAATACTCAGCTGTCAACTGCATCCCTCGAAAGCACTTAGATCGGCGTTGCACCGTAATATATGCTTTCTCAGAGCACCGGCGATGCCAAGAACAACGCATCTTTAGATATATTTCCGTTTTGGAATTGGGGTGGAAGAATTTTAGAAATATTAGGTTAGGTGTCAAAGTTTGGGTCGCGCAAACGAGGAAGTTTTAGGTTAGGTTAATACGATACGTGCTGGGTCGCGCAAACGATGGAGTTTTAGGGTAGGTTAGAATAGTACGTTAAGTGTGTTTCGTGTACGGGATTTATTTTATGTTATTTGTGTGTATTTGACATAGAATAATGAGATATTTTATTACTAACCCTGTGTAGTCAGTCTATTGGACATAAGAACTATTGCCTGAAGAATGCTTGTGTATTTGCTTTACGCGTAGGTACCTAATGAAAAAATATTCTTGAAGAATGAATTACTTAGATATTAAAATTACATTACAGGTAGTAAATGATTTCCATCTAAATCAATTGTTATTGTGTGAATGGAGAAAAGGTAAACTTTTCTTACGTAAAATAAATAAAATAATAAATAAATAAATAACGCTGGACAATTCACACAGCATTATCTAGCCCCATGGTAAGCAGAGCTTGTGTTATGGGTACTAGATAACTGATATACATAATACAATACATTACATAGATAGATATTTTTTATTATACATAGAAAACGACCAGAACACCCGGAACAAATATCTGCAGATCGTGCACACAATTGTTCCGAGGCGGGAATCGAACCCGCAACCTCCTGCGTCGCAGGCGGACCTTCGCCCACCGCGCCACATCGGTCATAGTTTAAGATAGTAATTACCTCTCTCGCCTTTAAGCAATTAATGGGCAGTTTAAAAAACTATTTTACTTCCTCTATATTTAACATATCTACATAATGATAAAGTTAAAGTTCATCAGAATCTGACGTTTCAGCTGCCTAACAGAGATCGTGTTCACGGTCTGAATGAGTACCTACTCGGAATTACCTATTCCTACCACTTATTATGACTGACTTACATCTCAATTCGTCGTCAGAATTAGAGAATCTCCATGTTCATAGTACGACACGCTACACTGTCACCGAACCAATATATCTCAAATTATTCTGTCATTGCCATGACCAAAGAATTTGAGTCATCAACCATTTCTTTTTTTAATATTTCGTTTTAATTTTCAGATTCCGCGCATGCCTGAAACTGGCAGATACGTCAGTGTCAAATATGGTGGGAAAGCTCTTCTTCAACGTCGTTCAAACAAAGTGTTTTATTCTTAAACCTGTCAAAACGTGCACGAAACGGTCTTGGTGGGGCAAGTGCCTGCGACGGGGGTACACGAAACAGGCTTTTTTGAGAGACAATTTACCATATTAGTTTAAAAATAATCATAGTGAAAAATTTACATAATAATAAATTGTTGTTGATAGTACAGTGATCAAAAACAGAACGAAAGCCTCGCTATTCTTATATGTTCCGTATGATGTATATTACGATAGAATTCACGCGGTGTGTGAGAGACATTGTATTTTTAGCACACACTTTAGTGTACACAGTTTATCTTTTTAGTTACTATGTCCTTTATTTATTTTATTTCAATAAATTGCAATTTTTTTTACAGTTTTAAACACAGCCTAACTGGTTTTAAAAAATGAACCCATATTTGAAGTTGTCTGTCATCATACCGCGTGAAATTTCACAAAATTCTTAATGAGTCAAAACACTTCCGGTTATTGAGTTACTACGTTCGTACGACTCCCGGTCATACGAACATAGTAATAGTCTATAGTAACTTAATACGGTTTAGATGCTCTTCAGCGCACAGATATCTTTGTGAGACTATACATTTACTCATAATATTATGTTAACTTAATTCAGTGATCTGAACTGCAGTGCATACCTACTTATGTCCGTGTAAAAATTAGTTTAAATCATCTAAAACAATTGCGACATTTAAAAAATATTTTAACCCGACACTGCCACAAAAAGCAATGTTTCTAAAAATTTTATGTACTTATAGAAATTCTATTTATATTATTTCTAAACATATTAATATATTATGTACTTACTTATAAGTTTTGTAAAAAGCTATTTAAAATATCTATTTTTTTTTCAAAATTGGCTATATCGCCTGTAATCTTTTGGTGTCATTTTATAAATTAAAAAAATATGCATACTAATTATTACGGTGTTACAGAATACTTCTTCTATACATGTAGTATGAAATACGATTATTATTTGTCAGTGGCAACTGTGTCTGGTTGGACACTTTTCTGCCAGTGTCAAGTAATGGAAAATAATTGTAAAATTAATGAGTTATCAAATTATGACGATTGTTTGATAATTTCACCAGAGCCTAGTTCGTTATCTAGCAGGGTGTACCACGTGCAGGTTATGTTGGCTTGGGAGACGAGATGTTGGAGTCCCCCTTACACCCCCGTATGAAAGATGAAAGAAAAGAAAAAAGGTTCGTCCAATCTAAAGTTGCTCGCGGCTTTACCCACACACAAATTAATCACCGACATTGCAAGAAAAGAGGAAATAAAATACATTTATTGATTCACTGAAGTAGGTACAACTTGTTACTCCATATTACAATAAAAATAAGAACAACAAGAAATAAAAATTAACTACGTATCTATATAAAAGCAACAAGAACCAATAGGTGCTGTCTCAGCATAATGTTGCTCTACTTCTCCACAAGAAGTAGAGCAACGTTGGTTTTCTGACAGATCATTTGGCGCGTGACATTGCAATGGCTGCCTGCCCCACAGTGGATGTCCCTTACTCGCCTCTAACGCCACAAGCGAGAAAAGTTGGGGTGGAACAAATTCTAAGGCGGCACACACGTCAAAATAACATTGATATACATAAAAAACAATAATAAATCTGTAATGCACTTAACACTTTGACTGCTGAAATCACACGGTATGTGTTTTCTACAAGTGACTAATATTCGTAAATCCACACTAGCGCAGCGGCTGAGAAAATACAGATTTGTGTGACTCAGCACAGCCGTAATATTTTTCGAACGAAACGCATGTGCGGCGCAACACAACCGCTGTGTAGAGCGGCAGCACGAATTTTTTAGGTTAAAAAAAAGATCGCAGTCGTCGAAAAAAAATCGCAGTCAAAGTGTTAAATACCTAAACTTTACACTGGATGGATTGTACGCAATTTTTTGGTGGATGACAAAAGAAGCAACTTTTTAGGACCCTATAAATTGTAACTATAGGTATATAATATGTTTCGTTCTTGTTCTATTATTGATAAGGCAAAGTTCTATTAATTTATTTCTATAGATACCTAAGGAACTTACCGGTTAAATTTTAAAATATATATAAGAAATCGTTTTTAATAAACAATATGGCGAAAGTTTGTGTTTTTCCGCGCGAAACTACTGAATAGATCGGATGTTTTGCAGATAGATGGAGCCACTTTTATCTCAGAAAATGGCTGTGTTTTGCAGAAAAGAGATAGATGGAGCCACTTTTTATGTCAGAAAGTCCTGTCGCGGGCAGAAACTAGTTATAGAAAATAAGTTGTATTGTACCAGTAAAGTTCCTCTATTTGACAATATGTTTTGTAAAAATATTTACTAAGTCTTGTATGTAGATTGTAGATATTTGTGATTGCTAGAATGTAGTGTGTAAACATGTAGGGGAGTTTAGTTAGTGTCTACGGGATTCTGTGAATTTTCCATCAAGGGTGTAAACCTTTCCGCAGATCGTTCTGTGAGAGTGGACTATGGTCTTTGTGGAATGTATATTTTACAAATAAAAAGAAATAAGTCATCATTCTGCTTTTCATTTAATTACCTATCGAAAATATTAAGCAAGTAGAGCTCAGTGACAAAATAGCTATTTTAATACTGCTAGCGCCATCTATCGGCGAGTAGCTGAATGAAATGTTATAACACAGCCGAACTCGGTCCCTGCCCGTGTTCCACCTACATAATACAGCTGGCTGTACCAGATCGCGCGTCAAAATAAGAAAAGTACACTGGCCACCGCAGAGAAATAAAACGATACGATGTGAATTGTATTTTGGATTTAACTTAAAAAACCAGGACAGCATAAACGTTGCAGAGGTTATTTTTTACTTGCTTAAATGAAAATACTTCTGCGATACTTTTGATGTCCTGGTACTTCAAACGTTAATTTATATCCATTGGTCATATAGAATAAATTAATCAAGTCTTCTAAATAATGTTGCAAAACCATTTTCTCATGGTTAGGAGTTGAAAAAACATTTTCGAACATATATAATCCAATATTTCTGCTAACACAAAATATATTTATTTCTAGATCTGGGTTTAGTTCAAGAGTAAATAAAAACCAAGATTAAAATTACAAGTTTATTAAACAATTACTCACTGGTACAATTCTCACTGAGTGACTTAGGTAAAACTTAACAAATCTAGCTTATAACCTAACTTTAAATGCTCTGTTTAAACTGCTTTGCTTCGTCATTCCTTTTCGTTAAATAAGTAAATATCTCAGAGTAACTTGTAGCTATTTAAATCTCAATCTATGCTAAAAATGTTTAGGTGTTAAAATCCCGCAATGTAATCCTAGTTTAGCTTTAACGCGTTCACTTTAAAGCTTCCGTAATGCAACCTGGCGCCGAATTTTGTACCAATTGCTTCTCTTTAATAATAATAATAAAATCATTTATTTCAGACCATAGAAAAGTAACAGATATTTAGCTTATTCTATGGTCCATAGTAATATATACCTTAAAACTAGCATACATAAAATATAAAAAAAATACTAAATTAATAACACGCTGTTTTTGATAATGTCGACAGCGTATAGATGTCGAAATCAGGGTGTCAGCTGACGTCGGTGCACGGCGCGGGCGCGAGCGGTGCAGCGGTGTCCCGTTGCAGGCGGCCAGTGAACTTTCGGAACTGACACCCTTCGGCCAAAACATACGAGTGGTTTCGTCGCAGTATAGTCCATAGATGAAAGAAACTCTAGATAGTGCGTGCGATGTTATTTGCACGGAGATATTGATAGATTGGTTTCAACCTTGAATGAAATGCCAGCTGTAGTTTTTTCGTCCAAGGTAAAATGCCAGAATTTGTCATTCTTAGACAATTTTACAGAATTTGACATAATAAAGTGGAATTATGGCCCCGGACGGACGTGTCCAGGGTGCAACAAGCGATATTAAATCAGAATGCTTCGCTAAGTGTCAGTCAAAGTTTAAAATGCATATTTAGACATACAATATTCGCTACCAAGCAAACATTACAGCGAAACATTTCGCTAGCCCTTCGAAGCACTCTAGACAGCGAATTTTGAATAGGCCTTAAATTGAGATTAGAAATAATATTAGCATCAAGAACATAAGCGAAAAATAATTCTTCTAGTTACATGGGCAAATAACCATGTATAAGACACATAAGTGATATGAACATACTAGTGGTTTCTTTTTCACTTCTTCCACAAGTGGACAAAAAATTGAAGTGAACAGTAAAATAATCTTATTTGATAATAGTTTATAGTATAAAGTACGATTGTCTAAGTGTTGGCTTAGACAAGACATTCTAATTTTGTAAGCCTAAAGAAAGAAAACATTTTGAATTTTCTTGAAAGCGCACTAGCGGAACTTTTTGGAACTACAAAAGTCTCTTTCGTGGTCAACTATGCTCAATTGACGCTGTAGCGAGCTTTAGCATAGATCTACTCTATGCATATTTACTTATTTATCAAATCGACATGATTTGAAGAACTATTGAACACAATAAAAAATTAAATGAGCTATGGAATATCATTCTTAATCAAGCGATCGTTTGAGCTTATGCTGCCATCTAGTAGGGAGTAGCGAGTACTAAAATTAACTTTAAATTTCTACTGTAAAAAATCTGAGTTTCTGAGATTAGTTTCTTATATTGCAGATTCAAATTTTGTATGAGATTAGCTACAGCGTCTCTAGCGTACAGAAATGGAACTACACAAATCCCATACAAAATTGGAATAAGGCATTCCAATATTTGTTTTTTTTTATGTTCTACTATTGAGAAACCAATTGAATACACACAGAAATAACTAAAAAACGTTAGGACACAAAAATAAATGGATTCTACCTATTTCGCTACGTAAGTAATGGCGAAAATTAATTTTCTATGAAATCACATTTCAATGTAACCTTAACTTACAGAGGTACATCATAAAAAAACAGAGTCTAGTCTTAAAATTATATTAATCTATTCATCTGATCGCTCTTGTTCTTTGTCCTTCTTCTTCTTCTTTTTCTTTTCTTTTTTGACTGTCTCACCATCTCCTTGCTCTATGGTCGAGTCAGCCTCCATTGTCGCGTCAGCGTCTCTGAAAAACGAAAGGTGGTAACATTAAAGTTTGTGTAGTATACTGAGCTAATATGCTGTCTCCAAGGGTTTTGCTTATCTTTATGTAGGTTGGTTACTTGATAAAAGATTTCAAGACCTCATACGCACTAGTGGTATGAGGCTCTAGTCATATGAACTAGTGGTTTTTTCGCCAGATGTTGAATTTGCAATCACTAAAACCGCGCGATAGCATCGCTAGTGCGTACATGCTTTTAAGAGTGCTTTCTAAGAGGATTTTACAGAGTTAAATAGTAATCATTTTGTAAATCGTAATTATATCTATTGACAAAGAACAAACCTACACAAAGAATAAGCTTTTTTACATTTTGATCAAAGCAAAAATATCACCATTGCCTGATTCAAAACTAGAGGATTTTAATGTTATTAGTATGAAAATACTATGTTGGGAAGGCCTAATATCTCTTGACCATTCTGGATTTAGTTAAGATTACCATTTTGAATACAGAATTAACGAAAAACTGGTCCTAAAATCTAGGCACTAAATTTCATGTTGCAGCACAACAGTAATTAATTCAAACAAACATGTGAATTTGAGGTTATGTTTGTAAAGTTTGTTTACAAATACAATATGTTTTGATTTGATGGAACTGCAATCTATGTGACTAACGCAGAATGGTCAAGGTAAAAATGCAAGAGTTATACTTACTGCGCCTCACTGTCACGCTTCTTCTTCTTCTTTTTCTTCTCCGACTTAACTTCAACGCTGTTGTTCACGTCTTCAGCATTTGCTGTACTAGCTGTCCTCTTCCTGCTACCCTCCTCAGTACCATTAACTTCTCCTTTCTCTGTCTTCGGCTTATAATCTACGTAGCCAGTAAGCCATTCTTTTGGTGTATTCTCATTTGGCTTTCCGTGTTTATCGAGCTTCCCTTGCGAGATGAGGGTTTTTTTCTGAGATGCTTTGGGTCCAAGACCCCATTTGCGAGGATATGTGTCTCTTTCCATGATAACTCTTTTCAGCTTAGCAGCGACACCGTGATCGCATGATGCCATAGTTGATGTTGTCATTAATGCAATAGCTAATGCCACAGCTTCGCCTTTAGTAGTGACAATGACAATTTCTTGACCGATTTCAATGCCATCTTCGTATCGAAGTACTCCAGGTAGTAGGACCTTAGCACCATAGCACACAGCATTCACAGCACTGTCCTTGATGAAGATTCTCTTGTGTGAAATCAGTAGACCTTCTAGAGGTTTAATCACTCGGCGAATGTATGTCTCATCTTTGTGATTCTCGTACGCCCATTGAGCATCAAGTATATCATGCATAGTCACCATACCTTCCTTTTCACCTTGGATACCTGATCGCACACGTCTCAGCTCAATCATCTGGCCTCCGACACCTAGCATCAAGCCAAGATGCACACACATTGTACGGATGTACGAACCGGCTTCACAGCTGACCCAGAACACACCAACATTACGTTCCGCGTCAAAATCTAGCAGTTTACTGTCGTATACGGACCGCACTCGCAGTTGACGCTTCACAGCTGATATCAGAGGAGGGCGCTGGAATAGGGCTCCGCGGAGCTTCTCCAGCCCTTGTGTGACGTTCTTGATGCTCTCCACAGCGGAGTGTAGACTGAAAACAGCAACATACTCCTTACCAGCGTTCTGCTGAGACTTCACCAGGCGCGTCGCGCGGTCTATGCACACGATCAGACAACCTGTGACCTTCGGATCGAGGGTACCGGAATGACCAGTCTTCTCGACTTTCAGGATGCGTTTTATCCATGATACGACCTCGTGGGAGCTCGGGTTGCTTGGCTTGTCGACGTTTATGAATCCACACTTGATGTATTCAGAGATAGGGCGCTTCAGAGGCGAGTTTCCGAACGGCAGCGGCGTGTAATGGTTAGTGCGCACGTTGAGACGGTCGAAGTTTTTTAACAGTAGGGGCCAGTATGCGGTGTCCAGCTTGGTCACACTCTCCGAAGGCTCGATCTTGAAGTCACCGAGCGTCTGAAACGTGCCCAGGGTGACGGCATTCTTATTTTTTTTCTTCTTTTTCTCTGAAAGAACTTCTGTACCGGGATCGAGTTCGGTCATTTTGTATTAATTCTTGCACTGTACAGTGGTTAAGTAAAGGTTAAGTAGGGCAGCGCCCTGACAAAGAGCACTGTTTGTAAATTAGGTTTGTAAATGTGCACGAAGTATCAACACGTGCGGCAAAATTTAGGTTATTTATTTTTTTGACAGCCAAGGCAGGCAAGGCGCAAGGCAAAGCAAGCTAAGCAAGCTCGCTCGCTCGCGCGCGGTGGTGGTGGTTCGGGTTTCGGGGGAGGGAGGAGGGGAGGCGCATGTTCTTGTTGTCACTGTCATCAATTATATTTTTGTAAGAGTCCATATAACTGCCGGCCATGGCATGTACAGACTTGGAAAATACGACCACGGATTCAGCAGGCTGTACTGCGCAGCCTGGTAATTTGCTTACAAATGGCTGTGGTTACCGGGCCGTTCATAACTGACCCGTAATATTAACTTACAACCTGTAGCTTTCGACCCAGTTTTGTTCAACCTTGGAAAGTGTGTCCAAACTGTACTGAGATCCATGTACAGACTTTCCACGGCTGAAAGTTCTAGTTACGTGTCAGTCATGTTCAGCCTGGAAATCACAGACTTGGCAACTTTGACCAGTGCTTGTGATTGGTTGGAAGCCTATGCTTCGTTAGATGCATATACAGATTAAAAATGTTACTGTCCCGTTCTGTAATCTAACAAAAACCACAGATTAAATAAATAAACAATCAGAAACACACCTGTCGAACTTAGTTTGGCAGTTAGGTGATTAATTAATAATTATTTCACCTACCTTCCCATTAATAAAATGACAAGTATTTTATTTAGTATTTTTTGAGTAAATGAGTGGGAAGGTTGTCGTACCTCACTAGAAGTTCAGATTTATGTAGATCGTATTGTTCCTAGGTAGGTATATTAAGTTTTGAGTTTCGCAGAGGTTGGTCACACATCAATTTTATAACAACACAAGTAATGTAACAAAAGTAAGAAAGAAAAGTAGGTACATAGCCATAAAACTTTGCCTGTTAATTCTTATTTCTTAATAATTCTATTTTCTCTGTATAATCGTTAATATCATCATAGTAACCAAGTAACGCCATCTATTTTCAACTTCATAAAACTGAAAGCACTTTGCTCAATCGCTACATAAATTGAAGAGTGGCTTATCTTGAGTTCTTGACACACATTGACACAGAATGGTGATAAATAAATGCAGTGGTTGTGGCAAAAATGTAACAGGTGGCGCTACATGTTCTCAGTTTATGAAAGGTAATAAAACAATTTGAAAGCGTTTGGAACCTTTACAGGTTGAAAAATATGAGTAGGAAGTAAATTACGATCCGAGTCCAGAATTAAATAGGTAATTTATTGATTGGGACGCGTTCTCATGTTGCGCATGTTTTGCTTTGATGATTTATCACATTACAGAATATCTATATGTATTCTGATTAGTATTTTTACTTACTTATGTATTCCGTAAATTGTGTGATATAC
The DNA here is from genome assembly GCA_943735965.1 of Eupithecia abbreviata. Classification (NCBI taxonomy): domain Eukaryota; kingdom Metazoa; phylum Arthropoda; class Insecta; order Lepidoptera; family Geometridae; genus Eupithecia; species Eupithecia abbreviata. The sequence continues at coordinate 4,002,142 of OX031003.1, read as the reverse complement.
ATAATTTTTAAATTATGCTTTGTGAAAATCAAAAATCTGCCAAAAAGCCGATTTATGTATAAATAAACAAATAAATAAATAAATAATGCTGGACAACTTACACAGCATTATCTAGCCCAATGGTAAGCTAAGCTTGTGTTATGGGTACTAGATAACTGATATACATAATACAACAATACATTACATAGATCGATATTTTTCATTATACATAGAAAACAACCAGAACACCCGGAAAAAATATCTGTGGCTTTTAGATTTATTTTCATGGCAATCTAATAGATCCTTGGCATCCGCAGGTACATCAGCTTTCAACCACGGTGTTATACTGTGGTGTGGAGTGACAGTACGGGCATCGAACAACTTTTATAACGCAAAATAAATAAATACGTATTCAGGGACGGGACGAGTAAAATTACGTCTTGTCTCTTGATACATATCCTTGTAAATATTCCTCCGCAAAAATTCGGCAAGACACTTTATTCACTTAGCTTATCCTGCATCTATACCTACATAAGTAAGAAGCGGCCATGTTTGTTAGAAAACATAAAAAAATACTTCAAAACAAAAGAAATAACTGTCATCATCATCATCAACCTATAGTAGTCCATTGCTGGACATAGGCCTAATGAGCGCAATAGACTATAACTTTAAGTACCAGACTAAATAAAAATATAATAGTAGGTAAGTATAGTAAGCGTTACATATAAGTATCCCCCTATCTCTATGTATGTGGGTTCGAATCCTGCCGACTGATTGGAAGATAAAAACGACACGTAATTTATAATTTTCCATTTTCTTTAATATGTTTAGACGTTTCCAACATAAATTGTATGTTTTGTATCTTTAAATTGCAATTCGTCAATAAAATATAATTTTCTTTCTTTTTCATTTGGTAACGTGACTTTAAATTTCGAACAAACTCACAAGTAGCAATTTGGCTCTGCGGCAGATATGTACAGGCAAATAAATGCAAGATATCAGTGACATGACAGGGTTCAAATCTCGTAAGCAGTGTTCTTTTTTCAATCAAATGTTATCTATTCTCGTTACATTATGCAAGATTTTTTATTAATATTGTTCCGCAAGTGCTTAATAGCTAGTAATTAAAAAAAAACTTTGTTTTTATAGATGCCTACAAGAAAAGACGATAAATATCTACTAAATGTGATTACTTATGTGAGAATAAGTAACGAAATAATAGTTAAAAAATATAAATAATATTTGTGAACAGTGTAAGGTAAGGTAAGGATTGTGATAATTTATTCAGAAATAGGTAATTTGTTTTGTCTCGGAGATACGCACAAAGCAAACCACACGAAATAATACGAGTGACTGTACGGTTTACATACCATACAGAGATACCTACATGTTCCTGCGGGTCAGCGGTTTTACGCTGTGACGTGTCTCTAAGGACGTAAGGACAGTTGTTTTCGACTGTCGTTGTATGTCATTGACTACGTACCCTGGACACCTAATACAGGGCAAACGATTTTAGACATCACATAAGGAAAAGAGATCTTATAAAAATCCACGCCCACTAACGTTCGATCAGTAACGACCAGACCAGTGACCCGTGACAATCTCTGCGCTGGCTTACTCAATGACTCCTGACGGAGCTCAACTTAATTTGGTTGGCCGGTTGAGGTCAACTGTCGAGGTCAACTGTGCATCTCTTTCTTTCATAACCAATTCTGTATTTGCTTTCCTTTCTTCTCTGAGAAGGCGGGGGCAAATAGTGCCATCAACATTAAGATGTCGATGGCCGTAGGAAAGATTATGATGAATTATGTAAAAGTCGATTAAAATAATATTTAACGTTACATTGCTACACGGTATTATCTAAAATGTAAGGTACCTAAATGTTAACCCTAATATTTATTTATATTTTTTATATTATATTATTCTATTCTACTATAGTATAAAGCTAGATTACCATTGATACTTTTTTTTTATACTCTACAGGGTTATAGGTAACTAATCAATAACCTCTTAAAGGTGACTTGGGTACATTTGGTTACCAGACTAACAACTTTTGTTCTATGACTTTAACTAATTCAATGATTTTTTTTCCTTAAAAAAAATTATAATTTCCAGTTCTAATCTTCTATGCTCTTTGTAGGCGGGCGCGCGTTTGTGTGTCGGTCAGCTGTACAGAGAAAGGGGTTGCGGGGTGAGACGAGCGGGGGCGGGCACTTGCCCTTGACCTAGTTCACGATACGCACGACAGTTGCAATGTTCGCTGCGCGCGATGTTATTTTATTTACTTTTTTATTTTTAATGAAGCCAGTCTTAGGCCTGGATAAGTATGAAGGAATTTTGGATTCGATATATAAACATGTACCTAAAGATCTTAGAACCTTTGTTGAAACACTAACCTAGGTAGGTCTTTCTGCTACGCGGTCCTAAACGCTATGCAGTATGTAGCACGTCACTCGGCCGGGCGGGCGATTGCGTAGCACTCAGCTGACTGCACACACTTACGCTATGCCAGAATCGTATAAATGAAACGTATGTATTAACGGGCTCCTACATAGAGCCGTATTGCTGTTTGTTTTATAGTTACTAGATGACTGATCAACTTAATACAATACAACACATTAGGTACATAGATAGATATTTTTTATTATACATACATAGAAAATACCCAAAACACCCGAAACAAATAGGTACTTGCAGATCGTAGAAATATTTTACCCCAGGCGGGAATCGAACCCACAACCTCCTGCGTCGCAGGCAGTCCTCGCCCGCTGCGCCACATCGGTCGTCAAATCGTCAAAGTAAATATTACCTTGTTGCAAGTATCGATTGTTTTTATAGAACTTACCCCATCACTAATAATGGTCATGATTTGTCGTAACCTTGAACGGACCAATGAGCGAGCACTCACTTCCTCGCGCCCGCTCACCTTAGTTGGTTGACAGATTTGTTTGCACAGTGAATAAATAGGTATTAGGCGTCTATTATACGTAGTCGATGTTGTATGTGTTTTCTGCGAAGCGTCATATAGCAAGGTATGATGATTTGAATTACACTGCAGGCAGCGTTTTTCGGACTTGCATTGTTTGTCTTTTGGTCGTACAAACAATTGTTATATATCTAGAGTCTCAGAGTAATAAGACGTAGAGTGATAATTTCACAAAACATTCCGCTCTAAGTTGAAGCTAAAAATCAACCAATGTGTGCGTAAGCAGCACGTTATTTATTACATTAGCCGACACGCACCCAAGTGCACAAATAATGTTGCAAGCTATTAACATTTTCCCCATAAGGTAGGGAAATTGTAACATTTTGTACGGAGTAAATGATATTTATCACTTTTATGTTAGATGATATTTCATTAACAGAAAATGTCCTGTTAATATAACATACTCTATGGGTGTTTACATACAGGGTAATGTTCAGTTAGCGAACAAGTTAAATAGATAGAAATAAATATTGTGGCCGAAACATTTTCATACCTTTGTTGGGATAGCACCCTCTCGTAATTTGCACAAACCACCTTTCATGATAATTATACTAGTCTTTTTCTTCAAAATATATAGAACATAATAATATTTTAGTGTATTTAGTTGGCTTCCAAAAATTTTCTTTACGATTCAGTATAAGTTTTTTAACCCATCGGGAAGCAACAGTCTATTTTGTTTTTCGTGTTATTTCATTATGTATTTATCTTTGTTACCCTATGTATTATTTTCTTTGACATATAAGAATATTCTTTTTAATAAAGAACTGAACTGATGTCGGATCAAAAGGAAATCTAAAAACGAATATAAAGACATTAATAAAACTAGGGTTCATCGTCAAATGAAACCAATTAAGTTTTTATATTTAAAGCTCCGACACATCAACATCCGGACAGTCTGCAATAATCTATTCCCTTGCCTGTGAAAATAAAACAGAAGTGTTTGATTATTTATACCAAGCTTAATAGAACATAGGTGTGCATATTTAACTTAAAAATCTAGGTAAGTTAGGAGGTAACCCTAATTATATCTGGCAAATAAAAGTCCTACAAGTGTAAAGTAGAAATAGATTAAACAAATAAGTAGGTACCTATGGGGAAAATATTTTTTCTAATAATAATAATAATATCAACATGTTTATGTAATGGCGTCTGTTATGTTTACGATTTATTTGTGCCTAAACCAACGTTTTACTCAAGAATATAAGATGCCAGGTTTGCGTCACTCATGAATTCGGACAAGTTGGGTAGTTCTTGCGGTTCCTACACCGATTCCATGTAATCACTGTAGGTGTCGGGTCGGCATCGAGTTTCAGCGAGAGAAGGTACCAGGTACCAGGATAGCGTCCCATGTTGAGATATCGACGCTGACCTTTTCGATCGCGTTTATGCATTCGTTCGCCGTATCATGTAGTTTTTTGATGGAAGTACCTACCAGTTTGATTTTGTAGTGTTTGTAGGTTTAGTATAGGTAGTGTTAAGGTGCGAAATAGAAATTTGTTTCTTGTTGTTGTACCTGTTGTTGAGTATGTCCCAGCATATCGAGTAGTTGTCGGTACTAATTGTTAGGTATTGTATTAGTTTTTCTGCTTCACCCTTTACCTTAGATTTTAGGTACTGCATCTTTTGTGCACCTGATAGTATTCTGTTGTTATTGATTACCTCTTGAAACAAGTCCTTGAAAGATGTCCAGTGTTGGTAGGATCCAGAGAAAGTAGGGATGTAGTTCCATTTCAGGATTCGATTTTTCAATTTGAGAAACAGACCACATTTTAGTGCTATTTAGCTATTTAGGCTTTCTTCATGGAGTGGTATTGTTCTTCGTAGGTCTCGAAGATCGATTCGTAATCTTGGTCGAGCGCGTTTTCACAGTGGATCTCCTAGTGCAGGGAGTCGACGGTTCTCCACCTAGATTCGAGAGCTTTGAGGGCGTCCTCGAACTCCCAGTTCTCGTTTATTTGTTCGATATTGATTGTAGATAGTGTACTAGCAAAAGCCCTAAAGTTACTTTTCTGTTTTCGCAGTAGGTCTTCAGACTAGCTAGGGTTACCTTGGGATTTTGTTTGGTAGGCAGGGGCAACGTCACCTGCTCGTTGGTGCGATGTAGATAGTTCTCCCGAAGGCTGTTGAGTTTCAGATACCTGGATTGTAGGACTCTTTCATTCGGCTGTGGAGAGACCGCATACTGTGCGATCAACGCTAGAGCTACAGCGTAAATCTGCCTTGTTAGTTAGAAGTGGTTCTCCGTGAAGTACCTCCCTACACCTACGCATACTTAGTTGCGATCTTTACATTGGCAAAGTTGTGGGTATATGGTTATTTTGAAATTTCTTCCAGTAGGAATCTAGAACTTCAAGTCGTTTCTTCACATAAAGTTGAGTTTTTCGCTCCATCTTTCTTGAAGTTGCCTAGGAGTCTTTGTATCTCCTCTTGCAGTATAGTTTGGTTTGTTAGAATATTCTGGATATCCATAGTGTTACGTTGTAGTTATACCTAGTATAAAGTAGGTAGTTGTGGATGTGGTGTGGTAGGTACTAATCTTTCAGTATGTGCGACTTCTCAATCCAACCGGTGAGACCCGCTTGTGTGGGAGGCCAGTCGAACCGATCCGCTACTTATAGGCAATACATAGGTACCTAGTAAATACTCACTCACCCAGTTGTAGTTAGTGTCCTTATAAAACTCACCGCACTCACTGTTATAGTCACGATAGAGTTCACAAGAGAAAAATCAACAAAGTTGTAGGGTGCGTAGTTCGCCACTTCGCCACCTACAATGCTATGAGTTTAGATTGTTCGAAATAAAGTTAAAAAGAGTTTTAGTTAGTTGTAGTTAATATCGACATTTCTTTAAATCTAAATCCGAACATTTCAGTAACTAGGTACAATAGACGAAATAAAGACAAACTAATTTTACCTACGACTACCCTTACACAATTTAGCAAAGGTCCTTACTCGCGATTAGATAATATTTATAATAAAATACCTACCTAGCTCCATAAAATATATTAAAAAAGATTCGATTTTCCGTAAAAACCTAAGGAAGTTCCGTGTAGTCCCCCGACTAGTACACGCGTTTATTCGTTGCAACTAATTACTCGCCAAAAAATAAAAAATACGGACTAATCCAAAAACAATTCAAAGTGTATTGAAATATAAGTGAAGTTCGTTTGTGCACCACTACTGGATTTACGTCTTCATAGTTCCGAGAAGCCGCCACAGAGGAACTCATAGTAGCCACAGCGCAAACGCAACCAGCAGCGGTGCGAAAACGAGACACTATCTCCCCTCTCGTGTTACTAGCGCATTGTACAAAAAATGTTTACGAAACACTTAGCAAAGAACAAAAACCTACCCGCTGCTGTTTCATCGGAACCCCACCTCGAAGACATCAATATAATGTAACAACATCCTACCCCGAAGAATAAAGAGTCTTCTGTTATATCTGAGCCCGACCTCCGCTCACCAGGAATCTCAGATTTACAGTGATTTTACAGCAGCCGGACCCATATGTAGGAATCATTACAGAAGAACTAGCCACATTTCGCGAAGAAATGATGACATGTTTTTAAAAGATTTTCGGCCCAACAAAAAGAAGACTTCGCCGAGTTACAAAAAAATCTCACAGTTATTAGATGACATATAAAGGATGCGGGATACTACCGATAATTTAAATCTAAGATACGAGAATATAAACTAAGAGGTATCCAATATCAAGACGGAAAATAGGTATTGATATTCGTGATACAATAAAAAACCTAGAGAGTGATCTTCAATCAATAAAAACTACTTGCCAACAAAGCGAGCCCTCGACATCGATGGAGTGGAGCACCCCTTACACATCACATGAAAACATGTTTCGGGAACTCGAGGAGCGCCACCGCCGCATGAACAATCTTATCGTCGTGGGTATTCCTGAATCTAATGAGAAGAACCTAAAGATACGACAACAGCATGATCAAGGTCAAGTCTTGAAAGTACTTGAAAAGATCCATGACAACAAGGACTGCCCTACACTACACCACTAAGATATTCAAGACTCGGAAAATACAACTCTAATAAAACCCGCTTAATAAAAGTGTCCTTCCAATCAGCTGAGGAAGTAAAAACTACTCTACGAAATAAGTCCAAACTTCCCGAAAATACTAATATTCGCGTCTACGTAGACCAAACTCCGGCGCACATCCTATCTTCATGCGATCCAAGAGGAACTAAAGACCCGTGAAACGAACGGGGAATAGACATCGGGATAAAATACGTTAAGGGGATTCCAAAGGTAGTAAAAATCCCTTCAAAAAACTAATAAAATCTACACCAGGAACTAATGATACTTCAAATACTACATTAAATCTACCTACGACAGCATATTTTACGACCCGTCTTCACTCAAGATATTTTACACCAATATGCGCAGTATTCGCACCAAAGGAAAATTCGATAAATTACAATGTATTATAAAGGCAATGAACTGTATCACCCACCTCATAGTAATAACAGAAACTTGGCTTAGATCGGACGAAGAAGCCCAGTTGTTTACTTTACCAGAATATTCACATGCCTACAATATACGAAAAGACGAGAGGGAGGAAGCGTTTCTATATACATACACAAAAGCCTTTCTTACGACCTAACACAGAACACAATAATAGATGGAATCAACTATCTATGGATATTCATACAACGCTACAATTTTCACCTGGGTGCAATCTACAAACCTGATAAGAAATATACCAAGCAATTTATAGAAACCTATTCAAACACAGCTAGAACAACCACAAAACAAACGAACTCGAAGGAGAAACAAAACTTCATGCAATTTAATTTGGGTGGTTTTATGCATTTTTGCGATACTAAATCCCGTTCGGTGTGACTACAGCCTAGCTAACATAAACAACAACCAAACTATGTACTTTGATAAGGTCACTGATATGCACCTAGTACGTGATGAATGGAAATTAATCGTATACTAGGATATGCAACCATAATGGCAAGGAATAGAAGCTTTCAAAAGCTACATTTCTACACTGCGACAAACATGTACTAACATCGAAACACATAATCAATGTAACTTAATACTCCAGTTACAAAACGGCTATGCGGAACTGATGCATTACAGCGGGATGCTTTTGGACCGAAAACGAATGAACAACTTAGTTCGGTGGGGGCTCATCAACGGCGATGGGTACCTACTAGGGTTGCCAGATTCTTTTTGATCCTGTAAGGGACACATGCTCATTATGGCAAAAAAACAAGGGATTTTAATTTTTTCCCCGGGACAAATGAAAAACAAATCTATTTTACGTTGTTTTTATTGCTAGTTAATAGTTAGGTATATTTTAAAGATTGTGCAAGCTTTAACATGTCTTTGTTTGATTTTACATATTTATAAAATTCAATGCACCTATAATCATAGTTGAAAACGGTCATTAATTCGCTTTTTATCAAATCCGGAGTACATTTGTTGCGCACATCAGTCCTTTTTAATGCCATCTGCGAAAAAATCCTCTCTACAAAACAGTTGGAACTAGGTATGCTGAAGACAAACGATATTATTAGAAAAATGTTAGGAATTTCACTTCTGGAAAATCCTTCCATTATTTTTTTTCATTTTTCAATAGCACCCATGCTTTTGTCATCAAGAGACGTTGCAATTTCCAGGCTTTTTTTAATAATTTGAAATTCTTCGTATAACATGTCCTCCATATTTAATTGATCGATCCTTAAAAGCTCTGCAGCTTTTTGAAAATGTTCATAATGTAAAAATAATGCTGAAATACGGGACAGAGTCTGTCCCGGCGGGACGTTTAAAATTATACCTGAAATACGGGACGTCCCGGGAAATACGGGACGTCTGGCAACGCTAGTACGTACCTACCTCACCAACAACTTGTTCGGAGTGCTGGATGAACACTTTGCCGAAAAATACGAAAAAGACAGCATCCGATCTAACGAACAACACTTCGCTTCATTGTGGAAAAATCAAACTTCCATTCTAGAAGCCGAGAATAACGTAATGAAGAGAATAGAGAACTCTATCGACCAACAATATAAAATGTATAACCAACACAATTGATAACACTGAATAAGGCCGTGAACACACTAGCTATTGAAATGAGAGACGTCAAAATAAACAATGACTTTACTATGATGTCGATTGTCGCGTACAACATTTTGATGAATTTGAAAGGTCTTCAAGAGATACTTTTGGAAACTTACCGAAATTCACAACGGAAAATTCAACATCCATATATTGAGTCCACAACATCTTACGGAAGAGCTTAACATAATATCTGGTCAACTATCGAAGGACACATTCGATAGTTGGCCATGGTTCAAGGAAAATATTCAAGTGGATCTTCGGAAACTATATCAAAGGCAAGGCTGACTCTGAAGTAGGTAGGTACTTTATATTATTTCAAAATTCCTTTGATAACTCGGGATGCCTACGAGATTTACAACCTTATCGAAGACCCTCAACTTATACACAAAACTATGGTGACTATTGTGACTACGTTTCCATAAATCTACAAAAGGACGCCTACAAACCGATGTCCGAAAACGAGCTACAAAACTGCACACCATACATGAATACCCTTATTTATTTATTTATAAAAAATACAGCAGTTAGCTTACAGTCTAACACCAAAACACTAACTACAGAATATAGGTATTAAAAACTTATGTGCAAACTACAACGAACTATCTACCAACAGAAGTCTGAAAACAGCCTATGTACTATGAAGGAAGAAATGGTACAATACGCAATAAAACATACAATCTGCGGGGACGTGTGGATTGAGCTTTACAAAACAAATACCTACATGTACTTCTGTTGTACTCAACGAACGATAAGAATAATATGCGAACGGCAAGTAACAGCTGAGTGACTCAACATGCCGGCATTATCAGCCTCGGGAATGGATGCGTCATCAAGGGCGAAAGCTTTACTATTTACATAAAATCTTATTGAAAATCTTTTAAAATCGTTTGACATAAAATCTTATTGTTCATACTAAAATACCAATTAAACCGATAAACAATTTATAATTTAATGTTATTCAAGTGATACATTTCCTAATTTATCAAAAGAAGTAGGTAAGTATTAAAATTTCTTCAAAATGTAAACAATATCGGTACATGTATGTATTTTGCCAACATGGCCGACCATTTTCACGGATCTAGATACGAATGGATGTGGCATTGCGGTATCGCAATCATTATCATCATCAAACAAGGCAGCTCATGTAGGAATAAAATCATACGAAATATGTGAATCCCAGACGGGGTATTTGTGGCATTTTGAAATCCATTTAACATTCTTACATTGCATTTCATTGTAACGGTTGTATTTAATTTAAAATTGTTGTTTTAGAATCGTGAGCTACAGTCCTCCGCGTCCTGCCCTTCCGGATGCTGATATATTTTCAATGTTCCATTTCAGTATGTTTAACTTCTTTTGTAGGAGTTATCATTATGTGTTATGATGTCATATTAAAAATAACATTTTTTTTTACCAGGAAGCGACGAGGACTTTAGTGATGACAATGAGGAAATTTTAAATATAGGTACACCGAGAGTAGCTCAGTTGTCGATGGTTTATGTAAATGTTTTTTTCCAGTTTAATATTTATAAAATTCCCAAAAAAATATTTAAAGTATTTTATTTTGTAAAAGACTTTAAAACTACAACCAAAAAAGCTCGATGAAAATATATTCATGCCGCATCCAGTAATATCCATTTTGTTAGTTGATCCTTGGCATTGTCATTGATGGTAATTTGAGAATTTTGAGACTTTTGGTTGTTGAATTTCTAAATGTTTTTCTATAGGAATAGGTGATTATTTTACTATGAATCTTTTGTAAATAGATTAAAGCTTTTGGATAAAAAAAAATCTTGACATGTTGATAGTAATTATTACTACAATACATACATTGTTAGTGTGTATTTGTTATTCGTATGAAAAGGTTCTGGTATTTAGTTTAGAAATCTCCAAATAGTATTCTAAGAATGTGTGAACCTTTGTCTGAGTATTGCTTATAAACTACTCTTGTGATTTGAGCCACAATAGAGGCCAGGAGGCCACTTCATTCATGTGGAATTCATAAACAATCCTTAAATTTGATACTCTCGCAGCGGGCCGCTAGGGTCACGTCACGCCGACTTTAACCATTTTTTGTGGTTCTTTTTTTTTGTAAAAAATTCCTTGAGAGCTATACTTTTGTTGACTCAGTAATGTAGCGTAGTGTATATATTTATATTTATTATATTTATAAATAAAAGAGATACTTCACTTAAAATCTTTTTTTTTATGTTAACCCTCAAACATTTTGTACGTAAAGCGGGAATCCACCCGCGTAATAAATCTTTCAGTTCAAGTAGCAACATGTTCATTTGTGAACAACTAATATTTACTATTGAATGGGTTAGAAAATTTCAAGACTATTTCAAGAAGGTTTATTACTACATAGGCACAGTAGAAAAACGTAAAATTATCATCACATAAGTACCGCGCGGCGCAAAAGCGCGTACCACCCACGTAGGCCCCTTCGACAGAAGTGACAAATTACGCGCACTAGGATGCGCAGGCTTAGGGTTAAAAACCAATACTAAAAGGATCAAGCGTCAATCAATGTATTGGCCAATACTACACCAGACCACACCTATATAGGTACACCAACACTCATAAACACCCGCACTACACGATGGGCAAAACGAGTTGGCCAACGTGAGACTGAATTTAATATGTACATAATTATATTAAAACAAACATACAGACCGACACTTATTTTTTAATTGAGTGTGCATTAAATCATCATCATCATCAGCCTATTATAGCAGTCCACTGCTGGACATAGGCCACCCCAATGAGCGCCATAGCGCCCTGTCTTCAGCTTGCCGCATCCAGCATCTACCTGCAGTCTTACGCAGGTCGTCATCCCACCTGGTCGGAGGGCGTCCTACACTACGTTTACCGAGTCATGGTCTCGACTCAAGAACACGTTTGCCCCAGCATTTTGCACAGCATACAGCTCAGCAATCATATATATAAGCTGTAATGCACAATGATGTGCTGCTGCACAGCATTACATATCTACATACATTAAAGTTAAGATTATGAATTTATGATGCAAAGGTGGTTTTATTTATTATTATCAATATTACAATGCTGTAATAGGTAGGTTAGATGTGGTGCATACATAAAATACATACAAAATAAATAATGTATTTGAAAGGTGAGGTACCTTACGATAAGTAGGTACGTACCTATCTACCCAACAGCACTCGCCTTACGATATTCACTTTCAACTCGTGTCTCTACTTTCAAATCCCTTAGGTATATTGATAATATTTACAGTTAGTAGTCTATAGGTCCTGAATTTAGGAACTGATTAAATAATGGTACGCAGGTAAAGGCATAGGTAGGGTTTTATCTAATAGCTACATATAAGTACTATAAAAATATGGTAGAATTTTGGATGGGGCTGTAAGATCATCTTTCTAGAACATGAATTAAGATCCATTCAAAGACAGATGCCTTCAGTCACTGGGTCCAGCTAAGAACGGTAGGTAGCGGAAGGATGTTCTTCGTAGTTCCTTCTTGTCGTGCAAAGCGCTAAGCTTATAGATAAATAAATAATAATAAATAAATAATACTGGACAATTCACACAGCATTATCTAGCCCCATGGTAAGCAGGGCTTGTGTTATGGGTACTAGATAACTGATATACATAATACAATACATTACATAGATAGATATTTTTTATTATACATAGAAAACGACCAGAACACCCGGAACAAGTATCTGCAGATCGTACACACAATTGTTCCGAGGCGGGAATCGAACCCGCAACCTCCTGCGTCGCAGGCGGACCTTCACCCACCGCGCCACATCGGTCGTCAGATAAGCTCCAATTGGAGCATTTTTAAATTTTGACAAATTATTCGCTAGTATGTAGCTAGTAGCGTCATCTCTGTGATATATTGTGAAGCATTTCAACACTATTCTCATAAAAAAAGTTAGGGGGCCAACTACACGGACAGAGGTTAGGCAGGAGTATTTAGAACTCCAGCCACACGGACTAGGCACACGGAGATTTAATTATTCAAGGGTATACTCTGTAGAAACATAAGTGTTATGTTTCTACAGAGTATACATTGACAGTGACATTATCATGTCATGCTATCCAATTGTCAGCTTGCACGAGCTAGTGATTGTAAACGCAGCATAGGATAGGATGTCATCTTGGCATTATTTTCCAAGGCTGTAAAGTTTGGGCTGTGAAAGGTTGGTACGTATCAATATCTGTCAGCCTCTGATAATTCAACCTTGGTATATACAACCTTGGAATGCTCTGCCAATGGCAGAACTTTCCACGGCTGTAAGTGACGAGGCCGTGCTATTAATGTTCAGCCCGTACTTTACATAATCAGAACTTACAGCCTTGGAATATGATGCCATCCATGTACAGATATTACTGGGCTGTAACCTCCATGGTTGTTCCTTGGTTGGCCGTAAGAGCATGGCACCCTTTTTGTAACATCAATTTAGGGCTACCAGCTTTACAGTAAACTGGATAGAGCTAGCCAGCTTTTGTAAAGTTACATGCATTGAACTCGGAGATTAAATTCAATTCCGGACTACATGAAATCTAGAATTAGTATGTAAAGGTTTGTATGAAATACCTAGCGCGCCGCACCCTTAGCTAGCCGCGCGTGTGGGATGCCGCCGCCGGGTGCCATGATTATTCTACAATATCTTGAATCCCCGTTAGCAACATCGTGTGATGTTGCTAACCGTCAAAACAAAATCATCGAACTCGTCAAAGTCAATCAACTTAAATAGCGGCGTGAGTGAAGAGCCAGAAACTGTAAATAAAGATATAAATTTGTTATTTTTACAAAGAAACATTAAATAAAGCCATGGCAGGAGTATTATTCGAGGACATATTTAACGTAAAAGACATGGATCCAGAAGGCAAAAAGTTCGACCGATGCAGCAGATTACACTGCGAATCAGAATCTTTCAAAATGGATTTGATCTTGGACATCAACTCTTGGATTTATCCCATGGAACTTGGTGACAAGTTCCGACTGGTGCTGGCTACAACACTCAGAGAGAATGGCTATCCCGATGGAGGCGAATGGAACCCTCTGGAAACGGAGGGAAACCGCGCAGACAGCTTCGAATACGTGATGTCGGGGAAAGTTTATAGGTTAGTTTTGTGTTTTGATTTATATAGTAAACAATATAGAGCGCATTTCAATACCATAATATCTATAAGACTATTACGCAATACCTTGCCTCGCCACTGTCAGCAGCTGTCCACTACAAAATCTAAAAGCTTCTCTGTATTTTGGCATTTGCTTTGGTTTGTACACATATTGTCCAACTTGAGCCTAAATATGGATAAAATAGTACTCTTATCTCAACCTCATCTCTGGTTTGTGTTAAAACGAACTTCTTTGCAGAATAACTAGATTTCAAAGACCTGAAATTCTACGGGTGTTATCAACACTTTGACTCCTTTAATTTAAGTTAGGCATCCCTAAATCTTGACATATTTGTCTCAACAAACTTGACATCAGCAACATCAATAAATGCCTTCAGAATAAACTAGACAACTGGTAATGAGACAAAAATAACAAACTAAAAAAAGAGATACATGAACAAATTCAAAACCAAATGTGATACAGCCATAGGCTGCTCGTCTGTTAACAATAACGTTATTTTCTATTACAGGATAGAAGGTGATGAAGCAGCAATGGAACCAGCTTCTCGACTCGCAGCATACGTCTCATTCGGAGGTCTCCTGATGAGGCTGCAAGGAGATGCAAACAATCTTCACGGGTTTGAAGTTGACCAGCACATGTATTTACTGATGAAGAAATTGGCTTTCTAAACCTTAGGTATAATGATAATGTTAAGGCTATTTTGTAAGAATAAATATATTTCCTATTTCAGGTTTTTGTTGTTTTAATGTAGTTTTAGGTGAGATGTGGCTTTAGCCACAATAATATTGTCTGGTTCACATGCTGTTCAAAGATGAGATATGAAATATAAAGTTATACTAGGCCAAATATTTAATATTGTGAGAGTTCTGGGTACTTTCAATGTACCTTTTTAAAACAATCTATGTATTGTATATCAGTCATCTAGTACCTATACAGCTCTGCTTAGCTAGGGACTAGATAATGCTGTATGAGTTGTCCAACATTGTAATTTGTTTATTAAAGTAAAATCCAAATATTTTAAATCAATGCTTACACTTAAAAAAAACTCAAATACCACACAGTACAGTGATAAATTTCGCACATCAACCTTTGAAAAGAGACAATTTGGCTAATTTCGTCTTCGCATAGCCTTATTTTGGACTAATTTCGTTTTAATGGCATTTGTTTCTATAAATTTTATATAAAACAGGATGTTCGAAAATTACAATCAGAAACTTAAAAGTTACCAACTTCAATATTTTTCCTAATTCAGGGAAGCTGATTTCGCATCAGAGCTCGATAGAGAGCGGCTAGGCAGGGCTGCCGTATGCCGCCGCCGCCGCGCCCCCTAGAGTTTCAAAAAATGTCATGGTGTAGTCAAATGCGAATCAGCCAAACCAATATATTTCCAGCACACTTCCCTCACTTAACATAGCCAGACTGTTAGGTTCTATGTAATAGTATTTTTGTTGATTACTCCATCAATTATTGTGCATTGGATGATAATTTGTCATTGTTCAAAGAGAATAACCCGGAGATTATCTTATAAAAGAGGGATCCGAAGGGATTTGTCCTGCAAAACTTTAAAAGAATAAACTCAGTATCTGATAGTCAGTGGAGTAAAGCTACCATGAGTTAGCAGCACACAATCTAAGAAATAAGAAATAATTCATTATGCGATCCTATGATGCCATCTTATAAAGCCATGTACACTTAAAGCCTATGCTTAAGGCTATGTGAAATACAGTAAGAAACAAAACTTTACAGTTTTACAGAATCTGACATTGACAATCAAATTATTATGGCAGACCAGACATTTTGATTGACGTCATCATTTTGTTTTGTTTACTTTCGTATGTTTGTGAGTTTGTGTTGTAGTTTTTGTGGAATTCTGAAATGTTTTAGAGGAAACAGGAGGAGTTATCAGCTATAAAGTCTAGATTATCATCATGGCCTGGAGAACGCTTTCTTTAAATAGTGAATTATACACAAAAGAATACTTTATGTCTGAAAAGGTGTGCAGAATATGTTTGAGTCAAAACGGTGAAAAAGAAATCGCATTTACTCCCTCCAATGTTATGGAAACTAAGTTTTCAGCTACAGAAAATGTACTACAATTCATCGGCATTGATTTGAGCCAAAATACTCTTCCAACTAAGTTATGTTACAGCTGCTATAGCGAAGTAGAAAACTTCAGTGACTTCAAAAGTTTTTGTCATGAAACCCAAAGGAAACTCCATAATATTCACCTACAGGCTCCTCAAGACACTAAAAACGATATTCTCTTAAAGCACGACTACGAATCTAATGATTTCTCAGACCTAGACATTGCCAATACTTTCCAAGACTCGGAAGCAGCCACAAACAACATAGACATATCAAATTCATACGAGGAAGGCAATTTTTCAGATTTAGAACTATCCAACCTCTTTGCTTTGGATGAAGAATCTAAACCGAAACAAAAGATAACTAAAAATGTTAAAAAGAATACTGAATCAACTTATTATTGCACATATAAATCATGCCAATATGATCTAGGCTCCTCAGAATTATTCTCAATACACAATGTCAATATACATGGAATAGATAACGGAGTATATAAATGCTTTGGATGTGACAAAACTTTTAAAAACAGGAAGCGATGTCTGGTCCATGAGTTTTTGTCCTGCAAATTCCTACAAAATGGATACAAATGTAGTATTTGTCAAAGCTATGTACTTAAGCGTAGTTATTTTGAGAAGCACATGTTAGCCCATGAGAGGAATCAAGGTATACCGAAGCTAGTTGATTGGTTTAAATGTGATAAATGTCGGAAGGTTTTTAGAAGTGTGGAGCTGTTAAATGGGCATATGAAATGTCATGGAAATGAGAAGGAACATTGGATTTGTGATGTAAGGATCATTTTATATTTTGTTTATTGGTATTATAAACAACACTACGTGAAAGTTTGTATGTATGGATGGATGTTTGTTACTCTTTCACGCAAAAACTACTGAACGGATAGAGCTGAAAATTTGCATACAGGTCGTTCTGGGACCAGAATAAAACATAAGCTCCTTATTATCCTATAAATCAGTTCTCATAGGATAGAAATAATCTTAAAGGTTTTCATAGAAACAACGCGTGCGAAGCCACGGGCAGAAACTAGTACATAATAAATAAGGTAACTTGAGGGTCGGTACGTATCTGACGGAAAATGCGTCGCGTATTATCGGTCGCTTTACGCCAGAACAGCAAGGTATAATAAAACATTCAACCTTTGACACTCAACCGATAATGCGTTAGTGCATCGAGCGTACAGCGTCTGATACGTTTCCGTCAACGCATAGTCGGTCGACGTAACGTGTCGCGTGTATTTTGACAGAATAGGCGTATCATCAGCGGAGATCGTTTGTGTACAAGCCGTTCGAACTGATTAGACGCATAGTGTGACAGGTCTGATTTGACCGAATAGACGCGACCGAAGATACGCTCGACGCATTATCCGTCAGATGTGGATCAAACCTTAGAGGAAAACACACGCTGCTGGCACTGCAGAGGGATAAAATAAATAATGCTGGACAATTCACACAGCATCATCTAGCCCCATGATAAGCAGAGCTTGTGTTATGGGTACTAGATGTATTATGTATATCAGTTGATATACATAATACAATACATTACATAGATAGATATTTTTTATTATACATATAGAGAACGACCAGAACACCCGGAACAAATATCTGCAGATCGTACACACAATTGTTCCGAGGCGGGAATCGAACCCGTAACCTCCTGCGTCGCAGGCGGACCTTCGCCCGCCGCGCCACATCGGTCGTCAAAATATTATGGGATAGGAATATGATATTGATGATAAGATTGGAAGGAGGATTTTAAGAAGGATGATTAAGATCCCCGTACCTACAACATGTTTTTAATAAAAATATTGAGTATAGTGTCATTCAACCATTTTCTTGATTTCTTAAACAAAAACTAATCTATGTGTTAGTTGACAAGTATATAACTAAAGTAATATTATTGTTTTTATAGAAGTAAATATATTTTTATGTAATTTTTTCATTTGAATAATGGTTTTCGCATCGTTTCGTTTAATAATTTTTTATCTTTAAACGCAGCATTGTCACTTATTAAGTCATTAGTTGCTGGCCTGAGAATGATTAGAAGAAAGAAAAAAAAAATTATATGGTTTTCAAAACTTATAATATTCCATTGGTTTCTTAACCCCTTTGTATACAAAAAATATTCAGGTTTGGAATAGGAGTTTAGTATCTTGATTATACTATCTTATGATTTAAGATTCTACTTACCAGAAACCATGTATTTTTTATTGTTTACAGTAAATATTATCTATCTTTATTTTCAGACATGTGGACGAAAATTCCTAAGACGCGATTACCTTTACAAGCACAAATTAATACACGAAGGCCGAAAAAAACATGCGTGTACGAAATGCGACTTTAAAACTATACAGAAATCATCCCTGAATGTTCATATGAGGTAAGAATTGTAAATAATATGACAATAATAAATAATGCTGGACACTCCACACAGCATCACCAAGCCCCAAGCTAAGCAGAGTGTTATGGGTACTAGATGACTGATATACATAATACAATACATTACATAGATAAAACTTTGAAACTATCATGTTTATTAACACTAAAGTCATTTAAAACGGGATATTTACCATGATTTGATTTATGAGTTATCCAATATTTCGGCACAGCTTCATGCGCCATGATCACGGAATAACTTGGAATAATATTGGATAACTCAAAAATCTAATCATGATAAATATCCCGTTTTAAATTACTTTAGTATTACATAGATAGATATGTATATATTTTAAGAATTGTTTTTCAATATGTTTTATCTCAGCTTAAGGCCCCCGAGGCACACTAGCGCCGCCATCTATTTTATCTTATAATTACGTTGAATAAAGGATATATCAAAAATTTAATTGGACTATTTTTGATACTTATTGTAAGCGGGTAAACTCTGGCCCCGCACAGCGATAGACAGAGAGAAATGGAGTAACTTGGAGGAGGCTTTCACCGCTCTAGGCGGTCCTAACACTACCTAAGTATAATTCAATAACTAATATAGAATTAAGTAATATTTATTTATAAGTATTAATACAACGGGTATTTGGATACTGTTAGTGTAGTATGTCGTCCAAGTGTGCAGCTGGACATGCCTACTAATCTCGAAAACCAAGTGAGGGTAGTTTCAAATAAACTAGCCCCCGCTTCGCTGAGGCGGTAACTCCAGTACTCCAGTCATCCCGTGACCACGACAGTGTGTAAACCTGTTGAAACGTCGGGAAAAATAGGTAAATAAACGCGATAAATACCCGTTGTATTAATACTTATAAATATGTGTTCAGATCGCGTAAGTTTAAAAGTATTTATTTTAAGTAATATTTGCTACTAACATGATATGGACCTAAATTTAATTTTAATTATGATTTGTCGTTGTCCGAAATAAATGATTTTTTATTTTATTTTTTATTTATAAAAGTAATTTAGGAGAGTTCTTTTTTATATAAACAAATAGTATACTTACTTAAGCCTTTATTAATTAATATTGTTAACATTAGTGTTTTTGGAACAATAAAGCTCTTTTTATTTTATTTTTATTTTATTTATTTATTGTAAGCTTTTTTATTGCCTCTGAATAGTTTTATTTTGTAAGGTTTAGGTAGAGATGCGAAAATATAGTTTGGTGGCCAATAAGGGCAAAGCACGTTATATATTTACTATGTTTATTTGATTTTCTAAAATGTTTAATGATTTTCTAATTTTAATATTATATAAGATATGACTCGGATATAAAGGTACTCTTTTGTATTTAGTGTGCCTGTTAGGATATGTTCATGTTTATCACTACATAGTATAAAACAAAGTCGCTTCCCGCTGTCTGTCTGTCCCTATGTATGCTTAGATCTTTAATAAATAATAAAAATAAATAAAGAATGCTGGACAATCCACATAGCATTATCTAGCCCCATGGTAAGCAAAACTTGTGTTATGGGTACTAGATAACTGATATACATAATATAATACATTAAATAGATAGATATTTTTTATTATACATAGAAAACGACCAGAACACCCGGAACAAATATCTGCAGATCGTACACACAATTGTTCCGAGGCGGGAATTGAACCCGCAACCTCCTGCGTCGCAGGCGGACCATCGCCCACCGCGCCACATCGGTCGTCTTCTAAAACTAGATCTTTAAAACTACGCAATGTATTTTGATGCGGTTTTTTAATAGATAGAGTGACTCAAGGGGAAGATTAACCTAGATTTAATTAGATTGATAGATTAAGCGAGCGAAGCTGCGGGCGCAGCTAGTAAATGAATAAATAAATGTCCTACTAAATTATCTTTTATTTCATTTCCAGAAAACACACAGGTGAGAGGCCATTCGCTTGCACAATATGCCCGCAGCGCTGTGTCAACAACTCCAATCTACAGAAACACATGAAACTACATCTAGGCATCAAACAGTTTGAGGTACTTTTTAACACTTTGAGTGCTGAAAACGCACGGTATGAGTTTTCTACAAGTGACTAATATCCGTAAATCCACACTAGCGCAGCGGCTGAGAAAATACAGATCTGTGTGACTCAGCACAGTCGTAATATTTTTCGAACGAAACGCATGTGCGGCGCAACACAACCGCTGTGTAGAGCGGCAGCACGAATTTTTTAGGTAAAAATAAAAAGATCGCAGTCGTCGAAAAAAAACAGCAGTCAAAGTGTTAACATTATTTATCATATAATTTTTTTAAATATTTGTTGCTCATGGTGTTCCAAAATAAATAAATAAACACTTACACTACCCACGACCCATAGAGACATATCTTCCCTCCTCGTCCTGCGAAGTTACTCAAGGGAGCGAGCGAAGGCTGGACAGTGAAGACGTTAACCAAACTCTTAACTACATAGTATATCACAAAGTCGCTTCCGACGACCGATGTGGCGCGGTGGACGAAGGTCCGCCTGCGACGCAGGAGGTTGCGGGTTCGATTCCCGCCTCGGAACAATTGTGTGCACGATCTGCAGATATTTGTTCCGGGTGTTCTGGTCGTTTTCTATGTATAATAAAAAATATCTATCTATGTAATTTATTGTATTATGTATATCAGTTATCTAGTACCCATAACACAAGCTCTGCTTACCATGGGGCTAGATAATGCTGTGTGAATTGTCCAGCTTTTTTTTTTTAATTTTATTTTATTATATATGTCTGTCTGTCCCTATGTATGCTTAGATCTTTAAAACTACGCAACGGATTTTAATGCAGTTTTCATCTCCGGAAGGTTCACGGTTCACCTCAGGAAGGGTTATCAACTATTTGACATAGATTTCAACGCTGGCGAAGCCGCGGGGCACAGCTACTTAGGAATAAACTAAAACCGACTTCGAATACCTTAATTTTACATTGGTTTTTAAGTTTTTCGGGATAAATAATCGACTCCTAAGAATAACTCCTACCTACGTTGTTCTTGAGTGCTACTGCAACTTGACTTTTTTTTACTTTTGACACGATGAGCTGGTCTATCAGTTCAAAGTCGCTCAGCGAGCTATGGAAAGAGCTATGCTCGGGGTTTCTCTGAAGGATAGGATTCGTAACGAATACATCCGACGGAGAACCAAGGTTATCGACATAGCTCTGAGAATTAGCAAGCTCGCGAAGTACCGACGGCCGCTGGGGCAGACGTTTTCTTGAGTGGAGACCACGACTCGGTGAACGTAGTGTAGGACGCCCTCCGACCAGGTGGGATGACGACCTGCGAAAGACTGCAGGTAGATGCTGGATGCGGCAAGTTGAAGACAGGTCGCTATGGTGCTCATTGGGGAGGCCTATCTCCAGCAGTGGACTGCTATAGGCTGATGATGATGATGATGATGATGTTCCCGCGGCCTCGCACGCGTTGTTACTATGGAAACTACCTGTATGCAAAATTTCAGCCCGATCCGTTCTAGTTTTGGCGTAAAAAGACGATACTACGTGACCGAAGCCGTGGGCAAAAGCTAGTGCCTTGCCTTATTATATCAATACTTATAATTATGTGTTCTGATCGCGTTAGTTTATAAATCCGTAGAGCAGTGCCATTTTAATTTAAACTTTTTTGTTTCAGTGTAAACTCTGTGAAAAGAAGTTTTCCCAAAAAATGAGTCTACAGGAACATATAGCTTGCATTCACGACTCTTGCTCCGAAGTACACACTTGCGAAGACTGTGGCGCCACCTATACCCGTTTCAGGCATTTGCAGCGCCATCTACGGACAAAGCATGGGAAAAGAATCAGCAAATTTAAGATGGCCGCCGTTGAAAAGGCGGCAGATGAAATTAAAATGTAATTTTTTCACGGTAGATGTACTGTTGAAAGATATATATAAAATTACAACAATAAGGTACCTACTGCGTTTTTTTTACAATGTTCCCAAATAAATAACATCCTATCCTATACTCCGAATTGGAATCCAAGATAGTTTAAGTCAACAAAGACATATATGAATGAAAACTTAAGAGGCCTCCGGAGGGACGAATTCTTCATACAAACGTAATACCAAAATGATTTCCAATTCAAGCATATTTCCACTATAATAATGTATTATTTGTATTGTTTCGTATTAAAAACATCAATATCTTATATTGCCTCGTTACAGAATAACAATACTTTGTGAAGAATACAAAAAAAAATCAGTCATAATTTTTGGTATTACGAAACAAACCAAATTTTGAACGGCTAATATTGCTATCGCGCACGCATGGGGCGCGGCGCAAGGGTTAAAAAGGGACAGCGATATTCGGAGCGATTTATGCAAGCGAGGGTCGCCGGACCCTTAACAAAAACTTCTGGTTTTTTTTCAGCAACACTTACTTTTTATTAATTAGCATGATAAATATTATTTGAAACTTATTAGGAACATTTTATGTATTCACATTCCAGTAATGTTTATTGTTTATCATTTGTTTATTATAAATCATATATGTAAATTACAGCAATTTAAAACTAAGTCGTTACATTATGCACATTATAAAAATAAAGAAAATAAAAATCACAAAAAGACACACAAAGAAAATACTTAATGTGGCGAGATATAAGGATTAATTTATTTATAATACCATATCTCTAATTTATCATGTCTGATATGAATAAACCATGTATTTGAATTTGAAAACACAAACTTCAACAATATATAATTATCAAAAATTCAAATGTGAATTCGAAAACGAATGAGAGATTAATTAAATAATGAATGAAAGCTTTCAGAGCTTCTGTGCTTTGCTTAGATGATATCAATGCCGTTAAATATTTTCAACCAATATTCCCTTTGAATACAAAAAATATCAAATTTTTATAGTATCAATCAAGATCACATTCCATGTGTCCAGTCCTCGTTTGAGAACAATAATTCTGAGACTAAAACGCCATCTATTGACGATTAGCAATACTAGAAAACAGTGACGCCATCTATACAACAACTTTATTTTTGTTCAGCTTTTCACCGCTAGATGGCATTAGATGTACGTTAAGGATTTAATTTCTGTATTCTTTTGTTCCTATATCTCTCCCTTTTGTTTGGAAATATCCTAAACTCTGCGGGGATCATTTTAATAGGTGCCACACGTACGATTCGCACAATAATAGTTATTAAAAGTTAGTCGTGGTTTATTTGTAGGATGAAATACTATAATGTGGGAATTTCGACAGATATTCTTTTATTAGCTGCTATACATAAAATACAAAATAATACATTTGTATGAAAATAACATAGATATATTGAAAAAAAGCAACAGAGACAAAAAAGAACAGAGTATTTCAAAAATATTTGTACGATCTGCAGATTCTGGGTGTTTTGGATATTCTCTTTGAATAATAATCATCACCAACCTAGTCCACTGCTGGACATAGGCCTCCCCTAATGAACGCCATAGCGGCCTGGCTTCAGCTTGCCGCATCCAGCATCTACCTGCAGTCTTTCGCAGGTCGTCATCCCACCTGGCCGGAGGGCGTCCTACACTACGTTTGCCAATCTAGACCTATCTACCTACTTGTTATTTATAAGATCCCTTGTATGTACAACATGCTTTCTTTGACTATAGGTAGGGATAGGAATAATATTCTACACCTATGTTATATATTTGCGTAAGGTAGGTACTAGGTACATTACGACGACCGATGTGGCGCGGTGGGCGAAGGTCCGCCTGCGACGCAGGAGGTTGCGGGTTCTATTCCCGCCTCGGAACAAATGTGTGTACGATCTGCAGATATTTGTTTCGGGTGTTCTGGTCGTTTTCTATGTATAATAAAAAATGTATATCTATGTAATGTATTGTATTATGTATGTATATCAGTTATCTAGTACCCATAACACAAGCTCTGCTTACCATGGGGCTAGATAATGCTGTGTGAATTGTGTCTAGCATTATTTATTATTATTATTTATTACATACCAACAAAACAATACAATTACTTTTTATTGTACCTACACCAAATAAAAACAGTTAAGTACAAAATAAAGAAAAAAAATACAAATACAGAATGTGTTGTACAAAAAGCGGCCTTATCGCTATGAGCGATCTCTGCCAGGCAACCTTTGGATGGACATTAACTGTTAGTACGGGTACGGACGGTTCGGTACCTACTTATGAAACAGAGTATTTTTTAATGTAATTTTGTGAAATCAGACATAAAATATTAATTCAGCTGAATCGAGCGGTCCCGAATCATCCGAGGAGGGTGAGTCAAGGGGAACAGACAAATTAGTTCAATTTGCAACAAAATGGCGGGCGAGGTACCGACTATTGTAATTATCTGCATTATTACGTCTAAGGGGAGGAAAAGGTCGGTATTGTCTAGTTAGGTGTGAAATAAGTTGAGACATCTCTAGATTGTTGGCAACAGTCTGCACTGAGCTCAAATATCTTCATTATTATGTCTAAGGGGAGGAGAAAAGGTCGGTATTGTCTAGTTAGGTGTGAAATAAGTTGAGAGATCTCTAGATTGTTGGCAACAGTCTGCACTGAGCTCAAATATCTTCATTATTATGTCTAAGGGGAGGAGAAAAGGTCAGTATTGTCTAGTTAGGTGTGAAATAAGTTGAGAGATCTCTAGATTGTTGGCAACAGTCTGCACTCAGCTCAAATATCTTCATTATTATGTCTAAGGGGAGGAGAAAAGGTCGGTATTGTCTAGTAAGGTGTGAAATAAGTTGAGAGATCTCTAGATTGTTGGCAACAGTCTGCACTCAGCTCAAATATCTTCATTATTATGTCTAAGGGGAGGAGAAAAGGTCGGTATTGTCTAGTTAGGTGTGAAATAAGTTGAGAGATCTCTAGATTGTTGGCAACAGTCTGCACTCAGCTCAAATATCTTCATTATTATGTCTAAGGGGAGGAGAAAAGGTCGGTATTGTCTAGTTAGGTGTGAAATAAGTTGAGAGATCTCTAGATTGTTGGCAACAGTCTGCACTGAGCTCAAATATCTTCATTATTATGTCTAAGGGGAGGAGAAACGTTCGGTATTGTCTAGTTAGGTGTGAAATAAAGTCAAATAAGTTGAGAGATCTCTAGATTGTTGGCAACAGTCTGCACTGAGCTCAAATATCTTCATTATTATGTCTAAGGGGAGGAGAAAAGGTCGGTATTGTCTAGTAAGGTGTGAAATAAAGTCAAATAAGTTGAGAGATCTCTAGATTGTTGGCAACAGTCTGCACTGAGCTCAAATATCTTCTTTATTATGTCTAAGGGGAGAAGAGAAGGTTGCTATTGTCAATTTTTTATAGTTAGGTGTGAAATTAAGTGAAATAAGTTAATCAACCTCTAGTTTGTTCGCAACAGTTTGCACTCAGCTCAGCTATTTCACAATAACTATTTGAAAATATCTATCTGCATTATTACCTACGTCTAAGGGGAGGAGAAAGGTCGGTATTGTCTAGTTAGCCGTGAAATAAAGTCAAAGAAGTTGATCAACCTCTGGTTTGTTCGCAACAGTCTGCAGTCAACAGTCAACAAACATAAAAAAAGCAGTTGAGTTGAGAACCTCCTCCTTTATTGAAGTCGGTTTAAAAACACTTCGTCATGACTTTTTCCCTGTGACTGGAGTCAATCAGTTCAGTCCAAGATGGAGGGAAAACCTTCAAAGTCAAAATAAAACAAAAACGCACCAATTTAGGCATCGTTAGCGGCACGTGCGCGCTGTGTGAAGTCGCGCGTGTTTGTCCGTGTCCGCCTATATTTCAGCGGGAGTTCGAAATTCGAATGATTTTGTTTTTTCTTTTACTATTGTTGTCCAGTATTATTTTTAACTAAGGAGGTATGACTCAAATCGTTGTGTGATAGTAGCAAAATGTAGAGTTCGACAAAACTCTACTTTCGTCACTAAGGTAACGGAACGTACGATACAAATAAAAATAAATTAAAAGAAAAATTCACCCGAAAATCCGGAAATTCTACGTTCGAATTTAAAACATCGACCTTTGTATCTATAGGCGGGGCGCCGACCAATGAGCGGCCGGCGTTCAACGGAGGCGGGAAGAGGCAAACGTCAGAATGCAAATGAGTTTTTTAGTAAACCGGTTTTGTTCTTTTGTTTGTTTACGACCAGTTACTCGAAAATGGTTATTTTATTTTGAGTTACGATCGTGTACGCACTTCTAATAAATTGGAAAATAATGTTGATCATAGGTTTTTATAGGTTGTACTTACTTTAATAACCGGCTGTTCAAAATGAGGCTTTTCCTAACGTCAAATAAGGTCGAGCGGCCTGAAAATATGGCGGATGGATTTATAAGGAAATTATACCTTTACTAGACCTGCAAGTAAAAGTAAAAAAGTAAAAGTAAAAAATCATTTATTTCTTTAGGCTTACAAAATAAGCACTTAGACAAGTCATATTTTATACATTAAATTATTATCAAATAAAATTATTTTACTATTCACTTCAATTTTTTGTCCACTAGTGGAAGAAGTGAAAAAGAAACCACTAGCATGTTCATCTCTTATATGTCTAATACATGGTTATTTGCCTATTTAAGTCTAAATATAATATGATTCGATACATGTCAATATTTAAGTAAAGCTATGCACAATAACAAATTACTTACATACTATTGTCTGTGCGAAACTGAGCGACATCTGGCCAAGCATTAACATCATTGAGATAATCATTTATGGAGTAGAAAGCCTTCTTGATGAGATTTATTTTTATGTAATTTTTAAATTTACGAATAGGGAGCTCAGTTGCTTCAGATGGAAGCTTATTATAGAAGCGCACGCTATTGCCCATAAATGATTTCCCTACCTTGTGTAATCTAAATGATGGGATGTGTAACTTGTTCTTGTTTCTTGTATTTCTATTGTGAACATCACACTTTTTCATAAGGCTATCCTTATTTTTGTGGGTATACATTAGATTTTCATAGATATATTGCGATATTACAGTCAGAATATTAATGTTTTTAAATAATTCCCTCAAAGAATCTCGTGGCTTCAATTTATAAATAGCGCGTACCGCCCTTTTTTGAAGAACAAATATGGTCTGGATGTCAGCTCAGCTGCCTGTCCCCAAAGCAAAATACCATAAGACATAATACTATGGAAGTAACTGAAATAAACTAACCTAGCTGTGTCTTCATTGGTAATATATCTAATTGTTCGAACTGCATAAGCTGCAGAACTAAGTCTACCTGCCAGAGCCTCTATTTGCGACCTCCATTGAAGAGAAGAATCAATATGTAACCCTAGGAATACAGTAGAGTCTACAAGGTGAACAATCTCATCCTTCAGCATTATTTTTGTTGGGAGTTCTCTTACATTCGGTAGCATGAATTTTATACATTTAGTCTTTTTAGCATTGAGTAGTAGATTATTGGCGGTGAACCAATCTAGTATTTGTGAAAGCGAATTATTTACATCGTCATAGTTATATTTATTTCTATCAACTTTAAAAATCAATGAAGTATCATCAGCAAATAAGACTATATCACAAAGATCTTTTGCTAAAAACGGAAGATCATTTACATATACTAAAAATAAAAAAGGACCTAATATTGATCCTTGCGGGACGCCTAGTTCAAGTTTTGATCCTCTAGATCTTTCTTTACCAATATCTACTTTTTGAACTCTATCAGCTAAATATGATTGCATAAGGTCTAGTGCCTTGTTACTAATTCCATAGTGTTCCAACTTCCTAATTAGTGTACCATGATCCACGCAATCAAAAGCCTTAGAAAGGTCACAGAATACTCCAATAGCGTTTTTTGCTTTATCCCAGGCATCTAATATATGTTTTAATAGAACTGTGCCAGCATCGGTTGTTGATCTACCCTTGGTGAAGCCAAACTGATTTTTATGAAACAGCCTGTTAAGGTTGAAGTGTGAAGTCAACTGAGTGAGGATAATTTTTTCGAAAATTTTACTTATTGCAGGAAGTATTGAAATTGGCCTGTAATTGGCCGGATCAGTATGGCTACCAGATTTGTAAAGAGGAACCAGTTTACTACATTTCATAAGATCAGGAAAAACTCCTGCGTCTACACAATTATTGAAAATATGGGCCAAGCAGGGAGCCACTTCCTTAATAATTGAACTTAGTACTTTCGTTGAAATGCCCCAGAGATCCTCAGTATTTTTGATGTTTATAGATTTAAAAGTTTTTACAATGTAATTACCATTTACGTGACTAAAGATAAATACTTCCTTACATTTCTCAACAGATGATTCTAATAATTCAACTGCCTTTAAAGCAGAGGAATTGAGAGACCGGGTTACAATTTTAGGGATATCAGCAAAGAATCCATCAAAAGCATCTGCAATATCTTTTTCATTTATAAGAATTGAATTATTAACTTTTAACTTTATTTCTCTATTACGTGGCTTTGATTTACCAGTTTCATTATTTATTAGTCTCCATGTCGCTTTTATTTTATTAGATGAGTTTGTTATTTTATTCTTCAAAAATAGGCATTTTGCTGTGTTGCAGACTTTCTTAAATGTTTTCGAGTAGTTATTTACATACAAAAGAAACGCAGGGTCATGTAACATAGCTTCTCTAGCACCATAGAGATCGTATAGCCTATTCCTACTTCTGTAAATGCCGGGAGTGGCCCAATCAGTAAACCCGACCCTACCTCTAACTGTGCATGTTTTAAGTTTGAATACTTCATTGTGTTCTTTGTTTATAACATTAAAAAGTCTGTTAAATAAACCATTAGGGTCATCAGAACAAGGTATATTAGCTACTGCTAGATCTACTTTACATTTAAATTTACTAATACGGCTCTCTGTGATAGGCCTGTAGGTATATTCCTCAACTGTTTTTTTATCATTCAAATTATTAATAAAATTAACACTCTGAAGGTCCATGCCTATACAATAAATAAATAATTCTGGACAATCCACGCAGTATCATCTAGCCCCAGGCTAAGCAGAGCTTGTGTTATGGGCACTAGATGACTATTTACTTAATACAATATATTACATAGTAGATAGATATTTTTTTATTATAGGTACATAGATAACGACCATAACACCCAGAACAAATATCTGCAGCTCGTACACACAATTGTCCCGAGGCGGGAATCGAACCCGTCACCTCATGCGTCGCAGGCGAACCTTCGCCCACCTATAGAGATATTAGGTTTACATGATAAACTACCACAACCTTCATTCTTCCCCAAAAAGATCGCTACCATCTTTGAGTACTAAGTTAAATAAGAGTTTTTTTCAGGTTTTGAAAACATTGAATGCTCGTTCCAATAATTTTAACAAAGGAGTCTTATTAGGTCTCGTGTCATTCGACACGGCCTTCGTTGTATGTTGAATATCTACATCGTGTTAGCATTATAAATCTGTTATAAAGCGAATATATAATCTTGAACAAATCTCTCATCTATGATAGATGAGAGATTTGTTCATATTATTATATATTCAAACACTAGTTCAAAAACAGGAACTCTTTTTTTTTCGAATGGACTATAATGACCTCAGAGAAAAAAAGGAACTCACAAACGAATCATCCGTTGTTCTATAAAATCAATACTCTAGCTAGAGACTAGAAGCTTACCTAGATACCATAGCTAGACGATAAATCAAGCCTTCGCCGTTCATGTCAAAGTTGAGCTTCCACTCGCCTCTATCTACTGCCTACTGGATCACCCTTCTCCCTCCAATCCAGTGGGAACCGCTTCGCTGTCAGTCAAGCGACGACCGGCGCGAGGTCCCCACATTCTACCAAGGCAATTAAAAAAAAAACAATTGAAAAAAGAGAATGATTGAAAATTGGAGTGTGTAGTCTTCTTATTTGTGGCCAGTAAGATTGTAATGGAATTCGAAATATGAAAATATGATTTGACAGTGACGTATTTTTTCAGTGAGTGCTTTTGTTGGATATATTTTATTGTTTGGGAATTAGTGATGTGAAATGTGTGTGTTGAAAATGCATAGTAATGCATTTTATATGTGAAGTTGTGGTTGTCGTATTGGATTCTTTTAAGGTAGGTTTTATCTACTACGTGTCATGTTTCTTTGTTGCTAAATTCCTTGAGTAGTCATAATCCATACCTACCCCATACTAAAAAATATAAATGTAGTATAGTAGCTCGGTTCTAAAAACCTAGATATTCTTTGTAAACAAATTGCCAAGTCAAAGAAATATTGGTCGGAAAATTTTTATTGCATTAGTATCAACGCCAACGGAGCAAATCGCAAAAGTACTCAATCATTTTTGGTTTTGAAAGCTTTCATAATTTAATTCTACAATTTCACGCGTAAACGACTGAACGGATTTTAATAAAATTTGGAAATGGGATAGACAGTATCCTGAGGAAGGACATGGGTTACTTTTCATTAAGGAAAATAACGTGCAAAGCCACAGGCAGAACTACTTTATAAATTATGACATAGTAAGAAAAATGTTTAAAGACAATGATGTTTTATTGGCCGAAAACATGTCTCCTGTAACTAAAAAAAAATTAAATTCATTTTATGAATAAACATGCTTAACCGATGGCAGGTATGCAAAAGTTTTACAGAATAAAAAAATGAAAATATGTTTATTACTACATTTAAACAGAGCTGGTAAATACAGAATTGGTATGGTTGACTTCTTCAGAATAGCCAGACATACCCTTCCTGTTTATTAATAATGACCTCATTACATAATTATCTGAAAGGCAATGGTGGGTTACCTCAGCCTAAGATAGATAGATAGACAATACTCTATCTATCTACCTTAGGCTGAGGTAACTAAAAATAAATAAACAAGATAAAAAATAATAATACGAGATATGTGACAATATCGCTCAAGAGCGATAAGAACGCCAAACAACCGTAAATGAAATAAAAAATAAAATCTCTAGCAGACAACCGTAAATGGATAGGATCGTTGGATTAAAAAAGGGGATCTGTGTGCGTTATTATACAAAAAAAAAAAAACTAAATAATGCTGGACAATTCACACAGCATTATCTAGCCCCATGGTAAGCAGAGCATGTGTTATGGGTGCCAGATAACTGATATACATAATACAATACATTACATAGATAGATATTTTTTTATTATATATAGAAAACGATCAGTTATGTAGTTAATAAGCCAAAGCCAAGCAAATTACGTCAAAAGTTTTTATTATTTTATTATTTTGAGACATTTGGACGAAAGACATTTTTATTATTCTGTATTTTTTATGGATTCTAATCCGAAATAAATGAGATAATAATAAAGTCATTTAATAAAGTAATTTTTATTTAATTAGATTTTTGAGAATCATGGTATATATCCCGTTTTAAATGGCTTTAATGTTAATCCATGATAGTTTTAAAAGGTTGCCTAAGTGTTTAAACAAGTACTAAACAAAAGCGATTAAGCTTGTAGCTGAGACGTGGACACTCACGATAGGGCTGGTCTACCAGTTCAAAGTCGCTCAGCGAGCTATGGAAAGAGCTATGCTCGGAGTTTCTCTGAAGGATAGGATTCGTAACGAATACCTACCTACATCCGACAGAGAACCAAAGTTATCGACATAACTCTAAGAATTAATAAGCTGAAGTGGCAGTGGGCCGGCCATATCTCGCGAAGAACCGACGACGGCCGCTGAGGCAAACGTGTTCTTGAGTGGAGACCACGACTCGGTAAACGTAGTGTAGGACGCCCTCCGGCCAGGTGGGATGACGACCTGCGAAAGACTGCAGGTAGATGCTGGATGCGGCAAGCTGAAGACAGGGCGCTATGGCGCTCATTGGGGGATGCCTATGTCTAACATAGGTTTATGATGATGATGAGTACTTAATATTAATTTACCATGATCTCGGGCCATAAAGTGACCCGGTCCTTTGGAAGGCTTGCGTGGGGCCGAAGCCAACAGCACAGAGGCCCTTTGAGAAGTTAATCTAAAGGCGATGGCTACACATAGCGGGTATCATCCTCGGGTGCACAATATGATACATCCAAAGATGGTATCCACCAGGTGTAGAGACTATTGCAAAGAAAAATGAAAGAAATAAAACCAGGTTATTGTGGTGGATGGATGGACTGGGTAATCGGGCTATTATAATTTAATATAATATAATATTAATTTTATTATTATTTTCACGATCTTACAGTCCACTCTGAACAAAGCATTGGAACTTATTTAACCTCGGTTCAAGACTCCAAGTTATTTATGGCACTTGAAAACAATATTCAGCCATAAACCAAACAGCTGAATTTTATTATTGACATCGGTCACGGTGTTGCCAACGACTGAAACAAAAAGGACTCATTCCGTTAGTGTTGCCGTGTCCGGCCTTTTTCAGAGCTTCGTGGGTAGTCCTTTCGACTCGCGAGCTTTTAAGGTATTTCTTTAGATGTTTCGATTTTATCGTTGAATTTATAAGGACATACGTTCATAAAGTAATTTTACAGTTAAGCTGCATCGAAATAATGCTGGACAATTCTCATTCTCACAGCTTTCTCTAGCCCCGAGCTAAGCCAAAGCTTGCGTAATGGGCATACATGACTGATATACTAAAACAATAGGAGATTTTTGATATCTAGTTAGTTTAGTTTAGTTTAGTTTATTTATTTCCACCGTAGATACACAATGTTACACTTGATGTCGTTAAATACTATTTAAAAGATAAATCACATTTTTATTATAACACATACTAACTTATCACAAAGGAAACACCATAGGGCATTGTGCAAAAGAAAGCAGACAGACATGCCTTCTTAAAAAATTTAAATAAATTCAGTTAGTAGTAAGTAGCCTAGATCTATTCTAGACTAGGTACCTGTTTAGAAAATAAGACCTAGATATTTTCTGTATTTAATAGTAGATTGTTTTACAAGGGACTAAACCATCCCATTATATACGAGGTTGTTATACTCCCGAGCGTAGCGAGGGAGGATGACAAGACCGAGTTATAATGGGTGGTTTTGGACCGAGTAAAACACTCTACTTTTCACTTCGATTGCGAGAAAATAAATGAACAAAATTCTAGAGATTTAGCGCCAATACCATCTTTTTTTTAATCTCTATTTAACCCGCAACGAAACAGTTCGCATACTACCGTGAAGGGAAGAATCAACCTTCATAAAACATCACCAAGACGGTTCTATTTTCAAAAAAAAAGATAAACTAAGCAATTAGAAGTCGAGTTTTTATGTAAGAGAACGAATGCTTTGTACGGGCTGATGATTTTAGACAAAAATTAAAAAGAAAAAATACTTTTTAGCCCGAGGTATTAAACTCGAGTTTTAGGCCCGCTAAGCTACACTATTATGATACACTTTTTGAGCAAGAGAAGTGAAAATATTATTGTATGTCCGAAAGGATAAAATTGTTCATACCAACTTTATTAATTCGATGACCTTTAAATGTAAGATGAACAATTTTTTTTTACAATAAAATATTCTTATTCTTATAATACATTGTATAGATTTTAGTATACATAGATAACGACCAGAACACCCCAAACAAATATCTGTAGATCGTACACACATTTGTCCCGAGGCGGGAATCGAACCCGCAACCTCCTGCGTTACAGGCGGTCCTTTGCCACCCGCGCCAGACTAATCGTCAATATGGACACAATAATGCTTATATTATATTGTAATGATATATATTCTTTAATTTATTTTGCATGTGAAGGATAAGATTCGTAAAGAATACATCCGACAGAGAACCAAAGTTATCGACTAAGCTCTGAGAATTAGCAAGCTGAAGTGGCAGTGGGCCGGCCATATCTCGCAACGAACCGACGGCCGCTGGGGCAAACGTGTTCTTGAGTGAAGACCATGACTCGGTAAACGTAGTGTAGGATGCCCTCCGACCAGGTGGGTTGACGACCTGCGAAAGACTGCGGTAGATGCTGGATGAGTCAAGCTGAAGACAGGGCGCTATGGCGCTCATTGGGGGAGGCCTATGTGCAGCAGTGGACTATCATAGGCTGATGTTGTATAAAATTATGATTGAATTGAAAAGACGGTTATTTACAAAAATCAGGTCTTGTTTTTTACAAAGTTTTCCGACTTTCACTTCGTGAAGGACATCACTACGCGCGCCACGTCAAAACAGTTTCGAATATCGAACGTAAAAAAAACAAACCTTTGTTCCCGGCTGTCGGCCCCGGTCCCGATTCCAATTTTGAAATAGCGCTTTTGTTCTTTGTTTTAATAAATGACCGTTAAGACATTAAATCAAACGATTAACATTTAATGTTAGATTGGATTAATTAAGTTAGTGTTAATTTAATTCTTATTCTAGAATCTAGAATCAAGATAAAATCTACACAGTTACCTGTCTTGCAGACCGTTTCGTTAATTAAAGTTTTCTTCCCTCATTAAAAAGTAACTACCCAAACAACATTTTACACACGTACCTACTTAATTTTACTAAAAAATGATTTTATTTTTTATTTAATTGTAAGGTACGGGTGGATTTTCGACGGGGCATTAAGGGGTGAAGTACCGACGGGGCCGTTGGGCAAACGTGTTCTTGAGTGGAGACCACGACTCGGTAATCGTAGTGTAAGACGCCCTCTGACCAGGTTGCGTCAAGCTGAAGGGCGCTATGACGCTCATTGGGGGAGACCTATGTCGAGCAGTGGACTGCTATAGGCTGATGATGATGATGATGACCAAGCCAGGTACCTACTACCTAGCACCTATTTTTGGCTACTCGCAAATTTACAGACCTCACTGCCGGTAGGTTAGTTATTATATGAATGCATGATTGTAAAAACACCCCTCAGACCACTTTTTTCGAATTCCTTTTTATGATGGAATAATGATCCCTATATCAAGAAGGATCGATTGAGCGTAAAAACACACCTCGGTCATAGTTCTTTCACGCAAAGTTAGGGGCACCAAAATTTCGATGAGCGTAAAAACCCACCTTATCCTGGATTAGGCGGGTTTTTACAATCAACCTTATGTCAATACCTGAAAACTGATAGCTTGACTGCCGTGTGATAGAGCAATCAGGATTATTAAACGAAGCCTTCGTCGCAAAGAAAGGTTGTACAGCATACATGAACTGGTGGAATTGATCATAGCATCGAGTAGGCAGTGATTTTTTCACTGTTCACTTGGTAAGCGGAGAAGAAGGGATCGAATTCAAAAAGTGGTGGGTTCAATGTTACCAAAAGACTGCGTCGTCGCTTGAAACAAAAGACCGACGTGTACCGAGAACGGAGAAGGTAAACTTTAGCATCTCCAAGTTCCATCACCTAACCTTTAAAAAGGTAGGAAACAATGTTCCTGTAAAAACGATGGAATATATTGATGAAATGGTAGAAAATACATTCTTGCTGAAAATGAGGCCACAGATTGTGGTACCACTACCACAAGAACCTGCATACGGAACAAGGCAGCTGAGCATCAACTCCAAGAAAATGGCAGACCTAAAAAAGTGCGTTGAGTTTGTGCCAGAAGAAGAAAAAATAAAGTTTTGGAACGAAATTTTGGAATGGCCTATAACTGATCATATCGAAAATAACGAATTAGATTAATAAGTGCAGTTTTTATAAGTAATAGCTTCATTGTTTAGGTTAAGAAAGCAAATAAAACATTATTAAACATACATAAAAATTGGACTTTGATTGTAAAAACACACCTCGTACATGATGGCTGTAAAAACACACCTTATCCGAATTTTTCAAAAAAATATTTAAAAAAAACGAATAGGAATTTATGTATAAAAAAATTAACATATGGTCTCTTTTGTTTTACTTTATTTAATTACATATAAAAATAAATGTCTTTAGAACAGTTTTTTTACACCAGATAGTTTTTATTGATTTCCCGAAACTTTTGCATTTGGTCTGAGGGGTGTTTTTACAATCATGCATTCATATAGTCCCCTTAGTTCCTGTCCAATCTAAAAAAGCCGATGCGTTAGAAGCCTCTCGAAAACAACCCGATACACGTAAAAAAATCAAGTGTACTTTAAACGAAAATCAATTAAAATGACAAACAAGCTTCGTAAACAACTTTCGAGGGTGCAGGCGCGAGATAAAGCACGTACTCGAAACGCGCCGTGATTGGTCGAAGCTGTATCCCGCCACCCCCGGCCCGGCCAATCAGGTGAGGGTAAGTACACCCCCGACCAATGGTGTTGCGTACGGGGCGGGCTGTTCGATTTTTCAAAAGGTGTTCTTTTGTTGAATTGACAGTTTTGAAAAGTTATTGTAATATCTGGATTTATGAGATGGGTTTAACAAAGAGGTTTCAAGCTACGCGACCTCTATGTATTGCATATAATGTGTACAGTCAGCAACAATGGTGATAGAAGAAAGAATCTTCTACCATTTACAATATTAACAAACCTAGAATTTCCCCTTTTCTAGAAAACATTTCTAAGAGGAAATACCAAGCTAAGAGTTTACTCTACCAAAAGTGCATAAAGAGGGTTTGAGATTGACTCAAAGCGTGCGAAATCTATGTATTTAGGGTAGTTATTGCACTAGAAATACGGATTTTGTAATATCAACTTAAAAATAGAGAGAGAGACGAGAGCTCTTCTCTCGTCTCTCTCTCTATTTTTAAGTAGACCGTCTAGCTTTCAAATGTAATTAAGTACTTTGAAAATATATCTACCGTTTACTTAAAAAGAAAATAATAATTTCATTTCAATTCAAAAAAATATATAAACGTCTTGTTTTTTGGGAACTTATGCAACTTTTTATTTATCTTACGATTATTTTTTCATGCAAAATTTACCGATATTTCTTTTGGTTTTATAACCGCATATTTCATTTGATTAATTTGCGAAAAAACACATTGTATAGTTACAGTGGTTATATACTACATCTACAGGTAGTCAAGTAGTGAAAATCCAAAATTCCAAGCACCAATTAATAATACCTATTCATTATTTGCGGTGGGCGAAATCCGCACGCGACGCAGGAGGTTGCGGGTTCGATTCCCGCCTCGGAACAATTGTGTGTACGATCTGCAGATATTTGTTCCGGGTGTTCTGGATGTTTTCTATGTTTAATAAAAAATATCTATCTATGTAATGTATTGTATTATGTATATCAGTTATCTAGTACCCATAACACAAGCTCTGCTTACCATGGGGCTAGATAATGCTGTGTGAATTGTCCAGCATTATTTATTTATTCATTACTTCACAAGCAATTAAAATATCTTCGAACCAGCAACAGAATTATGCTGAATTACTAAAATCAGCAATATAAATGTGCCAATGCCACTGTGTCAGTAGGTCACGATTACGATGTTTGATTATGTGACTCATTACTGCTGGTTGTTATATTAGAACCAGCTTCCTTAAATAGATATACCTAAGTCTAAAGTTCACATATCAACCTACACTGAGTTATACCTATATATCGATAGCTACTTATGTAGGATGCCTAGGTCTACAAGTTCATTCTTAGAAATTAAAATTTTGATACATAATTTAATATTTGTTGGTATATTAGAAGCAGCTTCCTTAAATAGATATACCTAAGTCTAAAAGTTCACATATGTATCTACCTACACTGAGTTGTATTGTATGTTTGTATTTATTCAAAGGATTACAACTATTTTCACAGGTATCCCGAATACAATAGTGTAGTCAACTTAATTAATCGCTAGCATTGAATTTAATCAAACTAATAATCAAATATACACATGTCAATGAGCAAAAGTAATCCATTATACATGTCAATAAACAAAATAAAATAAAATATAATCACAAATGTCCTCAATAAAAATAATTGTTATACCTATATATCGATACCTACCATTTCTCCATCTTTTCTCTCAACATATGCCCTGTCCAACGCCATTTCAGTTTTCTGCATGTGGTTTGCACTTTTTCGAACTTAAATTAAATAATGCTGTACAATTCACACAGCCTTATCTAGCCCCATGGTAAGCAGAGCTTGTGTTATGGGTACTAGATAAGATAAC
Organism: Eupithecia abbreviata; assembly: GCA_943735965.1. Lineage (NCBI taxonomy): Eukaryota > Metazoa > Arthropoda > Insecta > Lepidoptera > Geometridae > Eupithecia > Eupithecia abbreviata. The sequence goes on along the minus strand of OX031003.1, from coordinate 3,963,547 downwards.
TGATATACATAATACAATACTTACATTACATAGATAGATATTTTTTATTATACATAGAAAACGACCAGAATACCCGGAACAATTATCTGCAGATCGTACACACAATTGTTCCGAGGCGGGAATCGAACCCGCAACCTCCTGCGTCGCAGGCGGACCTTCGCCCACCGCGACACATCCGTCGTCAAATCTTTCTTCATTCTCTCGTTCACTGTACCTAAATGTATAAGTACTTAAGTAGATGCATTGATTAGCGCAAATCGGATTTTCGCGTTCCAAATTCAAAAGCAGCTGTTTCCGCCCCCAAAACAAATGACAGGCAATAAATCAGAACTTACAAAGGAGGTCGGCGCGTTCGCCGTTTTGTCTATGGATTCGTACGTGACGCTGAAATCATTGGCCGAATTATTTTATCCCGGTGGTAGAATGAATGAAAGATTCGTAGGGTGATAGGTGGGTTTATACTGACTAGGCAAAAGATCGCCTAAAAAATAACAAGAATGGTTTCAGGGTTGATATTATTATGCCTTTGCAGTCAGAAAGTAATTTTATTGGTAAAGTACAATACAAATACGCTTTATTGCACATCAAACACAGAAAAACAAAAACAGTAAAGAACAAAGATACAGATGCACAATGGGCGGCCTTATCGCTAAGAACCTATTATTTACAAGTCGATAAGATTAAATTAAGGTTCATACTAACAATTAAATAAACTTTTAAATATTAAAATGATTACAAATTATCAAAGTGTCATTGGTACTCAATTGTATCTACAGTATAATTAAAATAAGCAATACAATAAGTAATAAAATAATTCGTACAATGAATATGTGTGTTTATTTTTTCCACCACAACTTTAAATCCTGAACATATTTGAATGTATGTGGTATCATTAGAATCTTTACATAATTTAAAGTGACACTGGATATAATAATAAAAAACACAAGTACATTACGTACAAAATATTTTCCCGAAGCGGGAATCGAGCCAACAACCTCCTATGTCGCAGGCGAAACTTGGCCTACCGCGCCACAGAGGTCGACATGATTTGATTGATTTGATTCGTATCTGAACCACAGATTAGGTTATTTTACTTCATGTCTGAACCTACGACCTTGTATCATCCACTAGACACGCAGTAGGCGTTGGGCGTGCCCACTCCTCCTTTGTCTAGACTCTTTCGATAAAAATAAATGTAACCTCCATGCTTACACATTCTTCGTGATTCTCGCTAACGACTATACAGGGTGAGGGATGGTTATTGAAATAATAACCCTGTATAATAACTTCGAATAAACGGCCAGGTACGAGTTGCTCTGAGGGTTCCGTTCAATATAAATTTATTTGTGTTGGTAATGGCTATGGTAATAGGACATCGCGTGTTCTGAATAATTGGTCTTGCTCGCTAACAGACAGACAGTAATGTGGGATGAGTAAAGAAGAGTTATATGACGGTTGCCGACTCTTTTAAGTTAAGACCGATATGGCGCGACGGCAGAAGGTCCTCCTGCGACGGGTTCGATTCCCGCCGATCCTCAAATATTTGTTCTGGATGCTATTGGCTTTGTCTATGAACAATAAAAATATCTTTAAAAGTATTCTATTATATCAGTCATCTAGTAACCATAATAAAACTTCTGTTAAGCTTGGGGCTAGATGGTGATGTGTGGGTTGTCCAGCTTTAGAACTATTATTATTATATCTAATTTTAAAATCAATGGAGACGACCAACGTGTCGTATAACATAAATGCAAGCTTCTTGGAGTGTTAAACACTTCATACCCTCGATAAAAACTCAAATGTCATAATTGACAAGTTATCGTCATCTATCGGCGAATAGACAAAGCAATCTACTTATTCAACCTCACGTTCCGAACCTCGGCCGAACAGCGCCGCCATTGTCCCTCTATATTGTTTATGGCTTAACGACTGAAACTTATGTAAACGATTATTTTTATTGTAATTTCAAAATGTATTCGTCTTTTCGTGTAGGTAGTTTAATTATAATGTCGGTAGGGTACTTAACAATTACCGTCACATTGGAAATTCTTAAGAAGATTACCGTTTATTAATTTTTAGATGGTACATTGTCTAATTTTATGTCCTAAGCACTTAGGTATACCTAACGAAGGTACGAATTGGGTTCCAAAAAACAAAACAACTTACTTTTTGCGATAGAAACGTAGGGGAAAATAAAGGTACACGATAAGTATCCGAATATTAATACTTAATTTACTCCAATCGTTTTAAAATTTGATGACTCTATATATCTCTTCACCATCATCAGCCTATGGTAATCCACTACTGGAAATAGGCCTCCCCTAACGAGCGCCATAGCACCCTGTCTTCAGTTTGACGCATCCAGCATCTTTCTGTAGTCTTTCGCAGGTCGACATCTCACCTGGCCGGAGGGCGTCCTACACTACGTTTACCGAGTCGTCGGTCAGTTTTTTATTAGATAGATATATTTTGTTATACCTAGAAAATACCCAGAACACCCGAAACGCGAAACACATATGTATTTGCAGATCGTAGAAACACCTGTCCCGAGGCGGGAATCGAACCTACAACCTTCTGCGTCAGTCATATACCAAGGTACATATTGCACCGACTGTATTATCTTAGAATTATTGAAATCGTTCACGTGTTTCACACAATAAGGTTTAATCAATGTCACAATAACCGAAAGAAAAGAATTATGCAAACTTTTATCTATAACCAGGGCAACACTCTTGCATCGTCTGCAATATTACAAGGCCTGACGTCGCCTTTGTAACGTATTACTTACAATACAACAAACACGGAAGAAAATAATGCAAAAACTGACAGTTGTTTTAATGCATCTCAGTTCGTGCATGCGCTTTTCCGCGGGAAGTGCCATAGACACTTTTTTATTTTTCCCGCTTTATTTATAAGTCTGTTATAAATTTAAAATAATATTAGACAAATTTTAAAATTACTTATCGATTTTTACAAATTGAGTTTAGTTTTTCAGTGTTTTTTTGTGTTGTGTTTTGTGTATAATTTTATTATGAAAAATGAAAGGCGAGTGTCGGGTAAGTCGCTGAAACTCTGGTTGCTTGTTTTCAACAGGACATAATTACGAATACTTGGACTTGAGAAAATGTATAAAATAGACAATTTTCATAATTTCTCTATCATCATCATGTATTAATTTTAATTGAATTTCTCACTTTGTGAATCTTTTAAGATTCCTATTATAAAATCTTGCATTGGATATGAAAAAAAAGTTACACCTTAATCAAATTACATTTATTTTCGATATATCTATTGCGAGTTAGGGTTACAGGGGACTGATTAAATGAAAACATCCTTTCCTTTCTTTAAAATTAGGTAAATTCTAGACAATATTGTCTGTGACAAACACACGAAATGATCCAACAAGGGTCCCGTTTTTCGTTCGGACATACGGATCCCTAAAAATACATGAAGGACCCATTACCTATAAGTTTTTCCTTTTTATGTTTTTACTAATGGGCTGGTGCTTGCAAAAGCTAACTGAGCAAACCGCGTTCGATTTTTAAATCGCCATTCCTTTTTCAAATACCTGCCCCAAAACAAACACATTACGACTATTTGCGCACAATTACTGCGGGAGTGATCTGTCAATATTCACAAACTGAAAGAAACCTTACACGCAAAGCTTAAAACTCAAATTGGTAAAAGTATAAATATATCTCGTAAAGTTCATTTTGAACCTTACATGAAATGTAATAAAGGTCTAGGTTGTATGAGATTTTCTTGTTTACAATATTTCTTCCTATTAGCATGAGCATCAAGAAAATGTAATTAGGTACCTGAGCCTCAGATAAAGACATATTAGACTAACTGAAGGCGCTCATTAGGCGAGACCTATGTCCAACAGAGGATAGCATAGACTGATGATGATGATGAGATATGTACAGTACATATCTCATCATCATCATCAGTCTATTTACCCCTTTTTATTATCTACATAATAGACTAGTGTTAAATTTTTTTGCAATAATATTTTTAATTGTTTGTAAAAAATAATCCCTTAGTTTAAAAGTGTTTTTTAAGTTTTCATAAATACAGTACCCCCTGCCATTCTTAAATTCTCATTATTATATCAATCCAAAGGTTGCCTGGAAGAGATCGCTTCTAAGCGATAAGGCTGCCCATACCCTGTACATACATTTAGAGTATATGAGTAAGGTCACACTTGACTTCAGTTCGGTTCAAAGATTCATTATTTCTCAAAGAACATACATTTAGTTCACTTAAATGAAAAAAACAAAACTTGTACGTCTTAGTACCTACTTCCAATAGGATACACATTTCTAGAAAATGTATTTCCTAATTCTAACTCGATTTAATTGGACTAAATAAAGAAGGTTTGTCCAAAAATTGTCGAAAAAAAACTCCATTGGTGCATTACTTACCTAAACAGGGTTAGATCAATCGCCTACGGGACCAGAATTCCCATTCGAAAAAACGAATCGTTATTTACCTGTCAAACAGCGCGCGAGACGGTAGCCATCTTGGCCGTAGACAAACACGAATGAAAATGGCCGACAGAATGGAACCTTCTTGGAATATTTCCTCTTTTTATTATCGAATGCGTGTGATGTGCCTACTGGATAACTGTGATCTATATCACGAAAGCGGTCGTATTAGATCTACATATTGACTTGTATGTAGGTACACTCCTGACGATATGGCTGACTAAGCTGTAAAAATATTACGCTGGGTGCTGGGCCTTCTTTGCGGGCATAAGGGTCGGTACACATCTGACGGAAAATGCATCGAGCGTATCATCGGTCGCGTCTATTTGGTCAAATCAGAACTGTTACACTACGCGTCTAGTCAGTTCGAACGGCCTGTGCACAAACAATCTCCGCTGATGTTACGCCTAGTCTGAATGCATCATACAAAATACACGTATCGCGACACGTTAAGTCGGCCGACTATGCGTTGACGGAAACGTAACAGACGCTGTACGCTCGACGCACTAACACATCATCGATTGAGTGTGAAAGGTTAAATGTTTATATTTGCCTGTTCTGGCGTAAAGCGACCGATAATACGCGACGCATTTTCCGACAGATATAATACGACCCTAAAACGTCTAAAATCTGTCTCGTTGCTGTCGTGTTGCTCTGACTGAATAAACGCTTGCTGTTAAACACGTTACATATATTACTAGCTGCACCCCGTGGCTTCGCCCGCGTAAAAATCTACGTGTCAAATGGCTTATAAACCATCCTCTTGAATCACATCTATTAAAAAAAACCTCATCAAAATCTGACGCGTACTTTTAAAGATCTAAGCATACATAGGGACAGACAGACAGCGGGAATCGAGTTTGTTTTATACTATGTAGTGATGTTTTGTAAACTTTCGTATTTGGAACTCTATCCATGTTATTTTGCTTGGGGCTGGATGATGCCGTGTGGATTGTGCAACATTATTTATTTATATTCATTTATTTATAAAGACGCGCCAAAAGACGTTGATTTATGATTTCTTTCCGTTCAGCGATTCCTAAAATATAAAAATCTACCTAAGCGTATACGCATATCATCACGTAGATTGTATCGATTCGGTATGCGACATATTACAACTTTACACCTCTGAAATCCTCACTAATGGCGAATCCGTGACTACCAGAATGCATTCCTATGCAATAAAAACAAATATAGTCCTAAACACAACAAATAAAACGAAAAAAAAGACAAAACTGGGCCGCCATGTTGGATCTACGCACGTACGTTGCCGCCAAATCTTAATAGATCGTTTTCGAACGTGATATTCGACGGTTTTTGAAAGAGTTGTTTTTTTTTCTGTCATTATACAAGTCGTTGACTTTTTGTTTGTGGTTCTTTTGACCCGAAAGTTGTAGGTTGGAGTGGGAAAAATTTCATTCATGTTTTTGCGGGATTTCCCAAACGTGCACCTACCTTTACCTACGAGTACCTACCAGTTCGCTTTCCTATACTAATATTATAAAGAATAAAGATTAGATTTTTTGTATATTTGTTTTCAATAGGCTCCGAAACTACGGGACCGATTTTAAAAATTATTTCACCGTGTTGGGCAGCTACACTATCCCCGAGTGACATAGGCTATACCTATTCAATTCTCTTTATCCCCCTAGAAATGTGAAATGTGAAATTTATCCCGAATAAAACTCGAGGAACCGCTAGTAATTAGATATTTTCTTAGCTTTGTTGTCACAGAATATAGCAGCGAAACCCCCTAGTACAAGTATTCCATACCTTCATAAAAGGAGGCTTCCTATATTAGTTAAGATAATCATGGAGTTTTTGAACGGAATCAAAACAATTGTATTAAGTAGGTATATTGTATTTGTATACATTTAACATTTATTCACAAAAGTTATAAGTACGAAATTAGTAGGATGTATTTATGAATAGAATACGATAAAAGAGGTTTGCAACAAGGAAAGTTTAGCCTATAAAAGATTTCAACGCGCTCCAAAACACAAAATCTTTATAATTACGTCCGATTAAGTACGTCGCATTTATATGTATTAAACCTAACATTGAAGATAGTTATATAATTACAACAATTCGTGTAAACAAAAAATACCTAATATTGTGTCCAAGTTACTGTTACAACTTAGGGATCAATTGGCAACTATATGGTATTGATGGTCATTAGGGAACTTTGAGGGGAATTTGACTGGACTGGAGACTGGACATACAGCAAGAGGAAGTGTCTCTTCCTCTTGGAAATGGAGCAAAACGCTGATGTATTGGTTTCCAAGATACAAGAAGCGAAATAGAGGGAGACAGTTCAAAAGATGGGAGGACGAGCTAAGAGACGTAGCAGGGAAAACGTGGATAAGGTTGGCGAGAGATAGGTTAAAGTAGAATGGGTTGGAGGAGGCCTTTTCCAAAAGAGGGTAAACAGAAGTATAGATGTGGTTTAACCAATAGTATCTAAGTAAAACCATATATGTACATATTTTCTGAATAAAAGGTATAAAATGAATTAACTGAAATGAGGGAAAATTTGGCGATAACAATGATAAAGCGTGTTATAAAACGACAAATTACAACTAGTATGTAATTAAAACAATCATTTATTTAATTATTAATTTCTACAATGGCAGCTAAATTGTTTCAATTGTAAATACTAGTTCTAATTTGTTTCTATTATTTGATTGTTACTTTCATCACTACAAAAATAAAAGCAAAACTAAACTAAAGCAAATTCGCTTCCCACTGTCTGCCTGTCCCTATGTATAAATACGCAAAGAATTTTGCGTAGTTTTTTTAATAGAAAGAGATATTCAAGAATAAGGTTTAGTAACCATTTGACACATAGATTTTCAGGCGGGCGTAGCCGCAGGCAAAGCTAGTTGTCAAAAAAGCATAAATTTATAATTAAAATATCAATCTATATGTATATCTATACTAATATTATAAAGAGGAAAGGTTTGATTTTATTGAATTGTAATGAATCGGCTCCGAAACTACTGGACATATTTGAAAAATTCTTTCACCGTTGGGAAGCTACGCTATCCGTGGTGAACATAGGCTATATTATATTTTCAAAAAAGTTAGGGTTCCGTACTAAAACCGTGCGAAGCCGGGAAGGTCGGGAATGCTGGCAGTATTGCCACCTTGAATAGCAATGCTAGTTTACCTAAAGTTTATTTGAAATGAAAGTTTATTTCTTTCAGCTTAAAAATAAGCACTTAGACAAGTCTATTTTATACTATTCATTATTACTAAAGTCATTTAAAACGGGATATTTACCATGATTTGATCGTGATCATGGCGCATGCAACTGTGCCGAAATATTGAAAAACTCAAAAATCAAATCATGGTAAATATCCCGTTTTAAATGACTTTAGTGTTAATAACCATGATAGTTTCAGAAGTTTTATTCATTATTATTTTGATGTTCACTTCAATTTTTTGTCCACCAGTGGAAGAAGTGAGAAGAAACCACTAGTATGTTCATAACTTATGTGTCTAGTACATATGATTTGCATATTTGTAAATCGTTAGATTTTGAGTTGGAGCAAAACTCGTTCCAAGCTTTTTTATCATCTAGATAATCTGATATTTTGTAATAAGCCTTTCTATTATATAAATAAGCATTTTGTAGGCGCTCAAAATATGCGAGCTTTTTTCTGGTTTTCCTGCATTCTGTGATAGGTATATGTTATGTAGTTACCTTACCTACCCACTCAAACATGCAAGTCACAGTCAATAGCATTTATTTCTTTGGGCTTACAAAATAGACAAGTCAAATTTACACAAATAACATTATTGTAATTTTAATGTTCACTTCAATTTTTTTTTTTACTAGTGGAAGAAGTGAAAAAGAAACCACTAGTATGTTCATATAATTCGGCCATATCTCGCGAAGAACCGACGGCCGCTGGGGCAAACGTGTTCTTGAGTGGAGACCACGATTCGGTAAACGTAGTGTGGACGCCCTCCGACCAGGTGGGATGACGACCTGCGAAAGACTGCAGGTAGATGCTGGATGCGGCAAGCTGAAGACAGGGCGCTATGGCGCTTATTGGGGGAGGCCTATGTCCAGCAGTGGACTAATATAGGCTGATGATGCGTAGAGCTTTCGTGAAACACATAAACACTTTGCTGTAATGTAAGCACCTTGCAAATTACAAAGTAATCGCTTCCAACACAAGCAATAATTGTAAATATACACACACAAAGAAAAAAATACAAACAAATAATGGCTGACAATCCACGAAACAAAAAACGAACGACGCGTGGATTCTCAACAATTATTTACTTCATTTATTTATCTGTTATGCCGTTAAAGCGTGCAAAAGGCAGAAAGAAATATTTTAGCGGGCTACTTTTTACTGACAAAAAATAAAACGTTTGAAGACACTAGCAAGAGCTGGCAACCTTAAAAACAACCATAAGAGTACCTACCATTGCCATATCACTTACGGTACCTACATACAGTTGGTAACACTAGCAAGTGTTTGGCACTAGTAAATCGCAGGGCCGTAGTAACTACGCATTGTTCTAGGGCCGTACGTGTTTCTTGCACAAATGTTCTGAGATTATTTTCGTTAGAGGCACGTACAGCAACATTGTTGACTGATGACATTGTGTGTAATCGAGGGGGATTATTTTCATTTTATTTGTTGGTAGCCATGGCCACCGAAGTTACCTAAAGCAGAATTTATAACCAATTATCGACATACTTCTAATGAACAAGCTGAAGTGGCAGTGGGCCGGCCATATCTCGCGAAGAACCGACAACCGTTGGAGTAAACGTAGTGTAGGACGCCCTCTGACCAGGTAGGGGATGACAACCTGCGAAAGACTGCAGGTAGGTGCTAGATGCGTCAAGCTGAAGAGTCTTCGTCCTACACTACGTTTACCGAAGCGTGGTTTCCACTTAAGATTACGATTACCACAACAGTTGTCGGTTCTTCGTGAGATATGGACGGCCCACTGCCACTTCAGCTTGCTAATTCTTAGAGCTATGTATATAATAATAATAATAATCATTTATTTCAGACCATAGAAAAGTAACAGATCTTAATCAACTTATTCTACGGTCCATAGTGATATATACCTTAAAACTAGCATACATAAAATATAAAAGGACTAAATTAATAATAACACGCTTTTTTTTTTTATAAATTTGGTTCTCTGTCGTTACGAATCCTATCCTTCAGAGAAACGAAGAGAGATGACGAGATGTGATGAGAAACCTTTTCAATCATGTTTTTTAAAAACCTATGTAGTAGTGTAGTAAATATTTTCAACATTGAATCCCTCAATTGCCATTCAAATTCATTCATATACATAATCGGAGGGCTCCCTAATTTCACTCCCAATCCCAAATCCCCAAAAGCAAAGGTGAGAAAACACCAGTAACTCAGGAAGTCCCGATAAATCACCGTAATTTTTTTCCTGGCAATAATATTTAGAGGAGAGTAAGAATTATTTTTTGTGCTGGCAATATTTTAGTGGGGATTAGTTTGTAGTGGCATCGGGAGCTGGAGATTTGGGAATAATCCCCCACATTCGAATTTCGAACATCTGGTGGTTAAATGGTTGGGTGGGAATCTATTAGTGAGACTTTAAAATGTATAAATTGGTTGGGAAAATAATGCTTTAAAAAACTCAAATAAGTCAGATAAGTTTATGTAAGTACTCTGGTCGTATATGATGTGAAATATTTGTGAATAAATCGTCCCTATTTAATACTAAAAATAACTTTGTTGCCATATAATTTACATTCTATGACGATTTGAGATCTTTCGTTCAATAAATATTGCAATTTTTTACTTATACTTGAAACACCATTACATGAATTCCCGTGAACTTTGTATTCGCACTATTCGCAGTGCTACACTCGTCTTTAACTTTATTAGGTACTCATTAATACATATATATATACTTATATAAAAAATCACAGATAGGTTCTGGTCGTTTTCTATGTATAATAAAAAAATATCTATTATGTATATCAGTTATCTAGTACCCATAACACAAGCTCTGCTTACCATGGGGCTAGATAACGCTGTGTGAATTTGTCCAGCATTATTTATATATATATATATATATATATATATATAGATCTTAGGAATCAAACTCAGAGAGAGAGTGAGAAACCAAGAAATAAGAAGCAAACCAGAACAAAAGACGTAGTAAAAAGAATACTGGGCTTAAAATGGAAATGGGCAGGGCACATTCAAAGATTAAAACCCAGCAGATGGCCATATATAGTCACAAACTGGATACTGCTTGACCAAAAAAGGAAAAAAGGGAGACCATTCAAAAGATGGAATGATGACATCACACAAGTAGCTGGAAAAATGTGGCCACAAAAAGCCAGAGACAGAAACCTCTGGAGATCCTTGGAGGAGGCATACACCGCCGAAGGCGGTCCATATCAGGACATGACACAAAAATATCTGACATAATTAATTCTAAATTCAATTCAATTCTAATATTATAATGTACCTACACAACTATTAACTCTTTATTTTACTATTATTATTATTGTTTTAAAATTGTACATACTAATAACTATTGGGATATGGAATAAAGCTGTTTTTATTTTATTTTATTTTATTTTATTTATATACAAACCTGTCTGTGATTTGGATTGTACTAAATTCCATCATCAACCACCTCTTAACAGGACACCGTTACATTTTGGTCTATCAAATAGGTATGACGATCTTTCAGATCCACGAAAATATCTACTATTTATATTATTTGGTTCTATTACTACCTAATAATGTTGTTGGGACTAGTTAAGTTAGCTTTAATTAACAAATTATTGTGTAAAAATCTCACGCCTACTAAAAAATTGGGTTCGGTCTCCTTGCCGTTCCCGCGCAAAACAAAAGCACCCGCCAATTTCTAAATGTCACTGTCATCTATCTATAAACAAAGAATTCCTGACCAAATTGAAATGAGGAAAGACATAGTCGTTGGCCAACATTAGCAACCATACTGCTTGGAGATAAGGTTTCTTTTGTTTACTGATAAAATTGGCAACGGAAGAACTATTTTGTCTTTAATTTTATGCATGGAGGTGCGAAAAAAGGTTTTTGTCATTACACTTGCTTGTATTTCGGCGTGGGAATCGTAGTAAAATTATTACGAAGCGCTTGAATGAATTTTTAATTTTATGGCGTGTGATTTGACTCTATTATTCAGTCACGTTTGGGAGAATTAGAGAATTATTTACAGGGCCCAAAGGAAAATCGAGAATCCATTCTAATATAAAACAGGTTCTTTTGGTTGAAGGTATTGAAGCGAAGAACGATTCTTGAAATTAACTTGATAATAAAGAACCAAGGTACATACATCATCATCATCATCATCATCAGCCTATATCAGTCCACTGCTGGACGTAGGCCTCCCCCAATGAGCGCCATAGCGCCCTGTCTTCAGCTTGCCGCATCCAGCATCTACCTGCAGTCTTTCGCAGGTCGTCATCCCACCTGGTCGGAGGGCGTCCTACACTACGTTTGCCGAGTCGCGGTCTCCACTCAAGAACACGTTTGCCCCAGCGGCCGTCGGTTCTTCGCGAAATATGGCCGGCCCACTGCCACTTCAGCTTGCTAATTCTTTGAGCTATGTCGATAACCTTGGTTCTCTGTCGGATGTATTCGTTACGAATCCTATCCTTCAGAGAAACTACGAGCATAGCTCTTTCCATAGCAAGTATCACTAATTTTAGACACTTAGATCCATCACTGTATGGGCCATTATTTGCTCTACTTGCAAAATATTCGATGACCTCTGTGGCGCGGTGGTCGAAGGTCCGTCTGTAAAGCAGGAGGTTAGTTAAATTCCCGCCTCGGGACAATTGTGTGCAGATATATGTTGCTGGTGTTCTGGTCGTTATCTATATGTATAATAAAAAGTATATAATCTATGTATTATATTGTTCCATTAAGTATATCAGTCATTTAGTACCCATAACACAAGCTCTGCTTAGCTTGGGGCTAAATGATACTGTGTTGATTGTCCAGCATTATTATTATTAATATTCGCTTGATAATTTACTTGAAAATATAAATTTACAAAATCCTTTAAAATATATGTGTAATAACTTATCAAAATGTAATTCAATCGATGACTAATAAAATGTATGATATATCCGTTATCTCAAACAATAAAACAAAGAATTTTTTTTATGACGCTCTACCATAATGAGTCATTCTCATTCCTCCAGCAAACAAAAGACTGTCACCTTACACCCTGTCAAGTTCCCACGCAAATGACCAAACTATTACATTTTAGTCGCTGAATGACGCTACAGGTGTCTACTACAAACAAAAAAAAACAAAAAACATAGTAAACAGTAAAACCTCCTTTAGACACGTGCGTCCTTTGCGGGCAGAGACAATAGATCACACCCCGTTTAAAAAAAGAAGAGAAAAAGTCCAATAGATTTTGCATGGAACTTTATTGACTTGTCAACCGTTCCCACGAGTTTCTGTAATTTTGTTAGTGGTTTTACATAATGTTAGTTAATTTTAGGGTTTAGTAAGCTGGTTAAAGCTTTTGCAGGTGAGTTGTTATCCAATTTAGGAAGGATGGATTATGGATTTAGTGAAAGTGTCATCTGTCATGTCTTATTTTTTTTCGTTGCGCTAGAACATTCATAACTTTAAATACCTCTGTGGTGCGGTGGGCGAAAGTCCGCCTGCGACGCAGGAGGCTGTGGGTTTGTTTTCCGTCTCGGAGCAAATATTTGTACGATTTATAGATATTTGTTTCGGGTAATCTGGATAAAACATAACTATGTACCTATGGAATGTATATCAGTCATCTAGTACCCATAATAAAAGCTCTGCTTGACTTGAAGCTAGATGACGCTGTGTGGATTGTCCAGCATTATTTATTTACATTTTACGGTCTCGCTGGTGGTGGATATTACCGGTTAGCCTGCAATAAAACTTACGTTGCACAACATTCGAAATTCATAATTTAAAAACGACAGAGAACCTCCTTTTAAAAGAGACAAACGCTTCATCCATTCCACCTCTTCCCTCTAAAACAATATCAGTATTGATGTATGGGGACCACCTCGCTCGCCCGGATCCTCTGGATTACCGTGCACGTGTTTGAAGCAGCTGATGTTCGAAACTTAAATTGTAGTGACAGTTTTTGTAAAGATGTAGAGTTGGTAGGTATAATTATTGTCTATGGACTTATTTGCGTAGTAGTTCTGATGAGGTCTGAATGTTTATATACTCGTAGCGTGTGTGTTTAGTGAATGAATGAAAGAGCACTTTATTTTGAAATTAACATGTTATAAAAAATTTAATGCAGGTACTTTGTATTAACATACAAAATCTTAAAGGTATCTAAACACAAAATAAACACAGTTCAAAATCTCAGCATCGCTGATATCGATAAGCCCACCTTAAGGTACTACAGTTAAATTTATATTACTTATTAATCAATTTTAACATCAGGCTCGTAAACTTAAAAAAAAATAGTTTATATTTGATAAATCAATGGTATATTTTCCGTTAACCACAAAATAAACACAGATCAAAATCTCAGCATCGCTGATAACGATAAGCCGATACGATACTATAGTCACAGATAATATAATAGTTAAATGTAAATTATCAATCAATTATACATTTCAGTCTCATAAACTCAAAAAATTAAACAAGTTTATTTTTCATAAATCAATGGTATATTTTCCTTTTTTTTTTTTAATTGAAACTTTAACATTTGAAAACAATATAAACTTTATCATTTGAAAACAATATAATCTCAACACAGCTAACGTCTCTTTTGGACATTTCAATCAACTCGCAACATCGTTGACCTTTGAAATTCGAACTCCATTCAAAATCTTTTTCCGCTGCCAGCATCGTCTGAGGACTCTCCAGATTCGAATTTCGAATTGTTAATTTTTTCCGCATCTCAAATTGCGAACCGCTGCCCTTTTCATTGAAGCAAGATGGCCGCTGATATGCAAATTCCATTCAAGAAATCTTATTATTGATTTTATCCTTTCCGATTGTGGCCGTGCATAATGTAAGACATAATGATTTGAAGGTACTCGTACGTAGCCATAGGTTTAATTTTCGTATGTTACATTCTTAAAAAGTATAAACGTAGGTATTAGAGAAGGTATGGTGTTATATCTTTGTTTCACACCACAACTTCATTTTATGTATGTATATTGTTTATGTAATTGTATTAAGTATATCAGTTGTCCAATAATTCTCGACCTGAAAAATCATAATACACTTTAGAACCAGGACAAAAAAGGCGTGTAGCCACGGGCTGATAAAAATTAAACCAATAATTAAAATTAACAAAGAGACAAGGGCTTAAGTATGACCTATCTAAGGAAGATAGGTCATACCTAAGCCCTTGTACGGGTTTTAGACCATTGTTCTTATGGTTTTAGCATAAACACAAGATTATATGATTGTCGTCTATAAGATGCCCCTTCCAACCGTTAGATACACAACACTATCAAATATCACAATACAAATCAATCGGGACTCAAAACTGTCAAATAAATGCGGGCCCTATTGACATTTTTTCTATATTGTCTATGACTTCTATTGTTACCTTTTTTTCGGAAACGGACATCGGAAACACCTTCCATATTCTGCCAGTCCGCATTTGAACCTGTTCGCGTAAGGTGCAAGGTGCAATTCTTTTTTTTTTTAATTCTGACTTTGATTTTTGAAAATGAAATATCCGTGCAAGAAGCTCTTTAGCAAGTATATGACTGAAATCGACATGGAGTTACGTAAGTAAATAAAATTATTGAACATTTATAAGGATTTACTTCTTATTACAATACAAGAGCCTTAGAAAGAACCTTACATTATTGTACTCGTGTTTTTTAATCGCAGTCAGATGGTGCGTCGTGCGTCCAACCGCAGTCAAAACAAAAATAACCGTTTCAAATTGTAAATCGAATGCGAATGCAAATTCCATTTTCAAATAGCGCTTTCATCGTTTATTGCCTGCCAGCCTGAATACTGTGTTTGTTAGTCGCCTGTTTAATGGAACAACAGTCTCGTACCTTTTGAAAATTATTTACGAAAAAGGTTGCTAGGTACTTACCAGGTTTTTTCGAAAACTCGATACAAAAGACTTCAACGCGCTTTCCGTAGACTAGTTACAAAATAATTTAGTAGGTAGGTTGAGCCTTGGTAAACTTATCAAAACTTTTTCATGTACCGTAAAATGGGGCTATTTGGTACAATTTTTTAACAGAAATTACATTAACTTTGATTGAGATAAGGTTACCACACTACTTCTATGATCAACTCTACTATTTCTATGATAGAAAATATTTCTACTCAAAACCTGCACTTTATAATTATATTTTTACAAATAGCCATAAGGTATTTGGGATCCATGGTCCCAAATACCTTAATTACTTATCAAAACTATTTCATGTAGGTACTTAGTAAAATATTAATGTATTCGATAACTAGGTATAACTAAGTACGTAGTTAATAATCTTTATGTGGCCCACATATCACCCCTCCATTTTGCTCAAGGTAGGTAATCCCCAAAATACAATTTATTAGAATTACTTCCCTCACGCACATGAATAATTCAGTTGATGTTGTTTTCCCGCCAAAACAAGGTGATTTTTCTCTATGGTTTTCTTTCAAGTGCTAGGCGCGGTGCTTCCAGCCTTATAAATATTAATTTTAGATCGTTAGCGTGGGTGATGCAAATTTTTTGAATTTAGAATTTGTTGTGGCAGATCTGGGACTGTAATAATGAGTACAGGAAATATTTTCATAGAAATACCCGAATAAGAATCCGATAAGTTTGTAATTAGAATTTTTAAATTACGTATGCGCTGTAAAGAGGTTTCATACGCTGTATTTCAGTACTTACCTTCTTTCATCACCTGTTCCAATTTCAAAATGCTCCGATTTCAAAAATATTTCTTTCCAGCCTGCCGCAAGGAAACCGTACGGCACCAACCGTACGACGCGGCGGCCATAATGAAAGAGAAGAGCAAGAACGCAGCGCGCTCCAGGAGAGAGAAAGAGAACGCTGAGTTTCTAGAACTTGCCAAACTACTGCCTTTACCGTCAGCTATTACATCACAACTGGATAAAGCTTCCGTTATACGGCTGACGACGAGTTATTTGAAAATGAGACAGGTTTTCCCTGATGGTGAGTTTTCATTGAAAATTAAGGCTAATTCGTTTCAAAATCATATTAATACTAGTTTCTGCCCGCGACTTCGCACGCGTTGTGTATATGGAAACGTTTAAAGGTTATTTCTGTATTTATATATGTTCTATAAAATGTAGCCTGTGTCATTCAAAGCATTAGAGCTACATACGAGTATATGCAAAATTTCACGCCGACAGACCACTCACAAAACACACTTAATTCGCCAAAAAACGAGACTCCCAAACATCCTAGCAAAATTAAAAAAAAAAAAAAAAACCTATTGCGTCAACCAATTGAATGGAGTTAACTGGAAATGTTTATTCTTATAAATCAGCTGTAACCTTATTCCCCAGGACTAGGAGACGCGTGGGGCGCATCCCCGCCGCCACCGCAGCCCCGAGAGCTGTCTATCCGAGAGCTGGGCTCTCATCTGCTGCAGACCCTGGACGGGTTCATCTTCGTAGTGGCTCCGGACGGCAAGATTATGTATATCAGTGAGACGGCGTCCGTGCATTTAGGGCTAAGTCAGGTAAGTTTTTGCTAGAATATGCTAGGGTACCTGTACATTGAGAGTTAAGTCAGGTAATTTTTTTTGCTCTAGTATTTACAAATTACCTTAAGTTAAGGGTTAAGTCAGGTTTTATTTGCTCTAGAATTCTCAAATAACCCTTAGTTTAGGGTTAAGTAAGGTAATTGTTTTTTTTTGCGCTAGATTTTGCTAGTGTACCGGTGCGAACAGGTGCAGAGCGGAAAATACAGTGGTGGGTTTAGCCGGTAGGTGTCCGGTATCACCGTTTATTTCCCTTCTTACGAAAGAAGCGAAGTTAAAATAATTTTATAGTTGATTTTGAGAATGCAGCTGTCGTGTACTAATTGTTAAAATAGAAATTATATTTCTCTATAATTTGTTACTTTTTTAGTCTGTCTCAACAAGGTCTCAACACTTACTCTAAAAATGGAAGGAACCTAGTCGTCGACTAAACCATTAACAACAATTTCTTTTTTCAAAATCTTATAAGATCATAATTTTTTTGAATAAAGAACATAATGTAGATTTGTAATGATTCAAAGGAGGTTCTCTACAAGTATACTAAACTGATGTAGGCTCGAACAAAGGAGGTCCTCTATAAGTTTACTTACAAAGTGTCTACCCCAGGTGGAGCTGACGGGTAACTCGATATACGAGTACATCCACCAATCAGACCACGAGGAGATGAGCGCGGTGCTCAGCCTACAGCATCCACACTCTTACCTCGGACACCAGTATCCTAGTCTTGGGTGAGTAGTGACCCCCTAAGAATTTACAAGTTTTATATTCTATCATCATCATCATCATCAGCCTATAGCAGTCCACTGCCGGACATAGGCCTCCCCCAATGAGCGCCATAGCGCCCTGTCTTCAGCTTGCCACATCCAGCATCTACCTGCAGTCTTTCGCAGGTCGCCATCCCACCTGGACGGAGGGCGTCCTACACTACATTTGCCGAGTCGTGGTCTCCACTCAAGAACACGTTTGCCGCAGCGGCCGTCGGTTCTTCGCGAAATATGGCCGGCCCACTGCCACTTCAGCTTGCTAATTCTTTGAGCTATGTCGATAACTTTGGTTCTCTGTTGTGTGCGTGTGTTATATTCTATACGTTAAAAAAAAATTTAAAAACCCAATTATATCTCTGCTGTATCAGTCAGTGCTTTATTTTAACTAATCTGCCCATGGCTTCGCACGCGTTGTTTCCGTGGAAACATCGCGCACAATTTGAAATCAATTTTTTTTCAATGTCTAGATATTGAAAAGATTTGTTTTGATATGTACCTCATAGTAAGTCAACCATATGACTTACAGTAAACCATATGACATCAACCATATGACTTACAGCAAAAAGAAGTTGAAGTTGAAACCATATGACATCAACCATATGACTTACAGTAACTGACAGTAAACCTACCATATGACTTAATAATTATGTAATTTCAATTCAATAGTTCAATTATGTAATTAAAAAAAATTACTTTCTATACTTATTATACGAAAGCTAAAACTTTAATACCTCAGCGTATAAATTTCAGCATAACTAAAATTTTTCTTGCGATATTTTATTTTCTGTCCTCAGAATTAAAAATCGAAAGTCTTAAGTGATTTAAATACAGATGGCCTCAGTTTTAACAAAACCCTGTCCACAGCTACCCTGTAACCGGCTCCTGGGGTCCAACAGTGGACATCGAGTGCGAGCGAGCTTTCTTCATCCGGATGAAATGCGTGCTTGCAAAGAGAAACGCCGGTCTTACCACCTCCGGGTACAAGGTAAGAAGAGCAATACAATACCTACAATTACTTTTTATTGCACACCAAATGAAAAACAGATACACAAGACAGGAAAAGAAATAAACAAATACAAAATATGTAGTACAATGGGCGGCCTTATCGCTATGAGCGATCTCTGCCAGGCAACCTTTGGATCGACATGAAGTGTTAGAACAAGACGTATAGACGATGGCGTGTTATACAGAATAACATTTAATTGGGACATACAGAAACCAAGAAGAACCTGTTAATAGCTTTGAAATCGATTTATTTTCTTTTTAAAACTTTCCCATATATCACTAACTAGCTGGGCCCCGCAGCTTCGAAATCTATGTGTCAAATGATTTATAAACTGATTATGATTTATATAATTATTTATATTTATTATTAATAAAAACGGCATCAAAATCCGTTGCGTAGTTTTAAAGATCTAAGCATACATAGGGACAGACAGACAGCGGGAAGCGACTTTGTTTTATACTATGTAGTGATGATATATGGGATGATATATCAATTGATGACATGATATAATAAATTATCTCATATTTCCTAATTATTTATATTAAAACTCAAACCAACTCAAAGCTATTCAGACTTACCTAACTCTTATTATCAAATAACGATAATGAATTTATAAATACATAATTTTAGTCATAAAATTTCAACAAAAAAAAACGCGTTTAAATCTTTTTTACTTACGCCTATTACGAATAACCGCTAATGAAGCCTCATATTTTTAGTTACCTACTTATTTACTGAATTAATAATTTTCTTACCAGTTTTATAAAGGAAAATAAACTAAAACAAAACAGAACCAAAAAGGTCTGTACCGAATCTCGTGTACAAACCTTTTTGGTTCGTTTTATAGACAAACAATAACGAAGGCTATCTGAAAACTTGAATTTGTATACAACCTGAATAAAGGTCTTTAGAAAAGATTTGTAATATGGAAAAGCAGTATCGAGAAACACTTGATAATGGCATTAATATGAGGTTTTTAGATTCCATATTAAATCAAAAACTTTCTCCCGCTAAATCACTATTTATAAATTCAAAAATAGAATCAATCTGATAAAACAATGAACATCAACCCAACACGCGTTCTTTATTCAAAATACACAAATCAACATCAAATATTTTTTGAATAAAGAACAAGCGTGCGCCATAACGCATAGAATCATACTCAAAGGGCGAGTGCCAATCGCGCGCGCTCAATTATACAAACAACATAAGTAGGTATTAGCATAGGGGTCCGATTGGGGAAGGAAATCCTAGTACTTTACTCCGAGTTTTGAGCTTTGAACTAGGAAATGGTGAATTTAATTTGTAAACAGCATTATATAATTACTGTATTTGACAAGATACGGACAATCCGTTTATTGGCTGTAAAATAATAATGCGTAGATGTTGTGAATATTAGTAGATTTTTTAAAGATTTTTTTATTTATGTTCCACAAATTTAAATTCTTAATTTGTGGTAGAGCAGAGACGTAGATGAAGTAAGATAATTAAGAACAAAATATCTGTGGAGTTTTGATTAGTTAGTTATTGTGCTATAAAGTAGTACCAAAGTACAATTTTATTAAAGCCTTCGCCATTCTATATTGTCGACGATGGGCTTTGTCTATGGAAAACGCAGTTCGTTCATTCATGCCCATTCGCAAATTCACACCCCGCCCCACTTAGATCAATAACAATAACCGAAATATTTTCACTCAACTCACCGGATTTGCGCGCTATCAAAATGGATTGCGCATAATTGCGCGGATTATCCCTAAATCCCTAATCCTGCTAAGTCGTTACACATTTTGGGGATTATGGTGTGTTGGGTCTTTGTTAGGGTTGCTTTGGAATCTCTGCCATGTGTTTTCACGTTATTGCTAAGCTTTTTAAATATTCGGTAGAGATGGCTCGGACCAGCCTCTAGGTACCTATTTAACTAATTATTAGTTACTAGTTGCTGCGCGCAACTTCGCACGCGTTGTTTCTATGGAAACGTTTTAAGGTTATTTTTACTGATTAATGAGATAAAAAGCTTACGTTACCAGGTCCAAAACTACCTGAATGCTACATTTCAGCCCAATAACAAACATCCAAACATGTACCCATCCCAATTTTCGCATATTTAATATTATTGGTGTGATTGTGGTTTGTTCACGATTAATTAATCGATATTATTGAAAGAAAATCTCATCTCTCAAACATAAAAACTATCAATCTCTGGAACGACTAAACCGATTTAGTAAAATTCGACAGCTATCGACATCGACTATGTTTTATCCAGGTGTACGAAACAGCTAGCAGAAGGTTAATACTTAACAAAAATTAACGTTCCCCAGGTGATACTTTCACAAATCGACTGCTATCGACACCGACTATGTTTAATCCAGGTGTTCAAAGCCGCTACCAGAAGGATCATAACAAAAATTAACGTTCCCCAGGTGATACTTTCACAAATCGGCTGCTATCGACATCGACTATGTTTTATCCAGGTGTAGCAGCTAGCCGAAGGTTAATAACATAAATGAACGTTCCCCAGGTGATCCACTGCTCTGGCTACCTCCGAGCGCGTCGCTTCGGCGAAGGTTCGGCTCCGCTCGGCCTCATCGCCGTCGGCCACTCGCTCCCGCCATCTGCCGTCACGGAGCTCAAACTGCACTCCAACATGTTCATGTTCCGAGCTTCGTTGGACATGCGCCTTATTTTTCTGGATGCAAGGTACGTTATAGTGTCTTCTATAGGTATTTGAAAAGTTTCAGAAACGAATGAAATCAAACTGTGATTTCATTTATTTTTAATAAGCTTTGTTTTTTAACTTGTTGTTCAAAATACATATTTTTTAAGGTTTGAATTACGAATACTTGTTCGAAATTCAAACTTTGTGAACAATATCATGAAAATTCCTACATAGAAATGTTATTTACACGTTCCTTCTATGCCTATAACTTTTTCCTATTATGAATTGTATCGTTCGCTTTCGCTGCAAGACTCCATAGACAAGAAGCTTTTATCTTCTTTCAGCCAGTCCCTAAGCGAAGCGTATAAAACCTCTTTACACTAAAGTATCCAAAATTGTCTATGAACGCCAATAGATTTTAATTGAATTGAATTAATTCTAAAACGATTAGTCGATTAGGCATGTGTTTTATAAGTTCACATTTTATAAATGTTATAAAAATCTCTGATGCAGGATCTATACACTAGCTCAACTCAATGTATGTTTGTAAACAAACCACGACACAAATACATAAAAAAAACTTGCTTGACTTTGAGTTTTAAATATTATAATATGTATATAATATATATTTTATAATATATTATAAGCGATATACATATATTGTTTAAAAAGACGCGACAAAAGAATGAATTTTAGACTACATAGGTATGCGAGGTTTATTTACAAACATTCTACATCGAGTTTGGCTAGTGTATAGGCTTTGTTGTTGTATGAACTACAGCAAAACTCGCCCCAAGCTTTTTATCTGATGATTTGTATTAGGCCTTTTTACAAAGAATATGTTTGACAATTTGTTTATGAGTTACTATAGCAACAGTTGAGCTATCGGCAGACTATTGCAAACAATCTAGTGGTAGCTCAACGGCTTTATTTGATAACGCTGATGTGTCATTATCATTTAAAAAACGCACAATTCTCAAAACAGCAATAAGGCGAAGAGTTGAGAGCGTAAAAAAATAAATTTCATTTAAGCACCGGAACAGAGGTGTCCAATCGATTTGACGCGCGGCCCGATAGTCATATCGATTCGGACAATGGGCATCCCTTTATTTTAAGAGAATACGAAATTAACTTTCATATGTCGTTTAAATAAGGTCCTATTTTAACATACTAAACATACATTAGCAAGCTGAAGTGGCAGTGGGCCGGCCATATCTCGTGAAGAACCGACGGCCGCTGGGGCTAACGTTCTTGAGTGGGGACCACGACTCGGCAAACGTAGTGTAGGACGCCCTCCGACCAGGTGGGATGGGAAAGACTGCAGCTACCTGTTCGCAGGTCATCATCCCACCTCCATCCAGCTTCTACATGCTGGTTGCGGCAAGCTGAAGACAGGGCGCAATGCGCTCATTGGGGGAGGCCTATGTCCAGCTGTGGACTGCTATAGGCTGACGATGATGATTATAAGTCGTAATATTTCTCGTTTTATTGAGTACAATAATACCTATACCTAAGTACCTAATTTTATTTTGTCTTTTTAACTAAAATCGAAATTCTGAAGAATCCCAAAAAAAAAAATCAAAATATTTTATTTCTTTAGGCTTACAAAATAAGCACTAGTCGTACTTTATACTATAAATTATTACTAAATAAGATTATTTTACTGTTCACTTAATTTTTTTGTCCACTGGTGGAAGAAGTGAAAAAGAAACCGCTGGTATGTTCATATCATCATCATCATCATCATCATCAGCCTATATTAGTCCACTGCTGGACATAGGCCTCCCCCAATGAGCGCCATAGCGCCCTGTCTTCGGCTTGACGCATCCAGCATCTACCTGCAGTCTTTCGCAGGTCGTCATCCGACCTGGTCGGATGGCGTCCTACACTACGTTTACCGAGTCGTGGTCTCCACTCAAGAACACGTTTGCCCCAGCGGCCGTCGGTTCTTCGCGAGATATGGCCGGCCCACTGCCACTTCAGCTTGCTAATTCTCAGAGCTATGTCGATAACTTTAGTTCTCTGTCGGATGTATTCGTTGCGAATCCTATCCTTCAGAGATACTCCGAGCATAGCTCTTTCCATAGCTCGCTGAGCGACTTTGAACATGTTCATATCTCTTGTGTCTAATACACGGTACAATAGATAACAGAGATTTAAAAAAAAAAAATCATCAGCGTGTTTAATCCAGACCAGTTTGTTTATTGTACGAACACAACATTGTATTATTTTCTATACATTTCATATCTAGATACTAATATTATAAAGAGGAAAGGTTTGAGTGATTGTGTATTGAATAGGCTCCGAAACTACTGGACCGATTTGAAAAATTCTTTCACCGTTGGTTAGCTACACTACACTGTCCCCCGTGAACATAGGCTATATTATATTTTCAAAAAGGTTAGGGATCCGTACTAAAACCGTGCGAAGCCGGGAAGGTCCGCTAGTACTTAATATTTTCTTTGATATCAGTCTCTGGCGAACCACCGACAAATTAAATTAACACTTTACTTTGACATTTTAACATACTAATATGTCAAAAACATAACTTAAAAATGTCAAAGTAAAATAACAATAACCTTCGTCGGTCGGTTAAACTAAGCTAAGTAATGTAAAATATTACAGAGGTGAGTTACATTACGATACGAGTACCGAGAACTGTTCGGCAACGCTTGAGACGGACTGGGTTCGTTTCCATTGATGCACGATACATAACTTAGCATGAACACGTCTTATTATTCAAATATATACAATACAATATAAATACGCTTTATTGCACACCAAACACAGATAAAAAAACAGTAAAGAACAAACAAACAAAGATACAGATGCACAATTGGCGGCCTTATCGCTGAGAGCGATTTCTTCCAGGCAACCTTTGGATGGACACGTAGATATAGTTTAGGTATAGACGGTGGCGTATATATATAGTATATATAAAGCCTCCTCATCGATTTCGACGACGGCGACCCTAGATATCACGGATATTCAAGATCAAGTTCAGTCTAGCGAACCATATTAGAGCTCATGATAGAAAAACATCATTCAAACATTAAAGCAAACGGCAAACGTAGTGTAGAACGCCCTCCGACGTACGAGGCGACGCAGGAGGTTGCGGGTTCGATTCACGCCTCGGGAAAATTGTGTGTACGTTCTGCAGATATATGTTCCAGGTGTTCTGGTCGTTATTTATGTATAATAAAAAATATCTATCTAGGCCAGGACCTGCGTAAGACTGCAGGCAGATGCTGGATGCGTCAAGCTATAGACAGGGAGCTATGGCGCTCATTGGGGGAGACCTATGTCCAGCAGTGGACTAACATAGGCTGATGATGATTAAGACATAAAATAGGAAACAATACAGATATAAATACTTTGTAATATTATCGTAAGTAATACTGAAAACAGTGTTTTTAAAAAGCTATTAGCTGAGCTTGTTGCCTTTTTGACAGGCTGCAGTACACACAATTTTTAAATCTCTACTTTTTAATTATTCATATTTATTTTATTGCATCATTGTGTACATTTATAGTTCTTAGTATCTAGGTAATGTATAAGAAACACAATATGGTACCCAAGCAGGGTGTGGCAATATGTACTGTGAATGGAAGTGAGCTGGGTTTCTAAAAAGCTTAGTTTAATAGATAAGAGAGAAAGAGAGAGCGGAAAATTTAAAATCAATCACATAGTTTTATTTGAGTCACTAATATAAGTATTATGTCTCTCATTTACCATGATCTCGGGCCATAAAGTGACCCGGTCCTTTGGAAGGCTTGCGTGGGGCCGAAGCCAACAGCACAGAGGCCCTTTGAGAAGTTAATCTAAAGGCGATGGCTACACATAGCGGGTATCATCCTCGGGTGCACAATATGATACAACCAAAGATGGTATCCACCAGGTGTAGAGACTATTGCAAAGAAAAATGAAAGAAATAAAACCAGGTTATTCTGATGGATGGATGGACTGGGTAATCGGGCTATAGGGGAGATTGCGGACATTAGGATATTAGGATAAGTATTATTATTATTATTTTATATGTATTTTAATAATTGTCATTTGTCATAAAAAAAATAATTTAAGTCAAAATAGCATTTATTTATAAGATATTGTTTCAATTTTATTTGAAATGTTTTATCCTTTTCCTCGTCTTTTAGTTTATCGGGTATTTTATTATATATTTTTGATGCCATTGCGTTTGGCCCACAACTTCGCATTTTTAGTTTTGAGTCAGGAAGTGTGATTTTGCGTTTGTATCTAATTAAATTATTTTGTTTATACTACATATTACTTATTGTTTATGATTATAACTTATTGTGATTATTACTTTTGACGACCGATGTGGCGCGGTGGGCGAAGGTCCGCCTGCGACGCAGGAGGTTGCGGGTTCGATTCCCGCCTCGGAACAAATGTGTGTACGGTCTGCAGATATTTGTTTCGGGTGTTCTGGTCGTTTTCTATGTATAATAAAAAAAAATATCTATCTATGTAATGTATTGTATTATGTATATCAGTTATCTAGTACCCATAACACAAGCTCTGCTTACCATGGGGCTAGATAATGCTGTGTGAATTGTCCAGCATTATTTATTTATTTATTTATTCTTCTCTAATTTATCTGTGTTATTTCATGATGTGACTGTCCTATTATGACCTTTGTATCATAGAAATAAATAGAAAAAGAAAAACATTCATTTGGACACAGATTCAAAATACAGTTATCATGTGCTGCTGTGTCAAATAAACGTTTTATCTATCTAAGTTGGTAAATAATTAAAAAAAAACTTGAACAATGGAAACGCGCGCCCAAGTTCAACTTATATTCGTTCACGGCAATCAGACTCGTGAAACGCACTAACAATACGCCAGTTAGGGCTTCGACGAACAGGGCTTACCTACCTATACTGTATGTACCTAGAATAGCTACAACCTCATCATCATCAGCCGATGTTAGTCCACTGCTGGACGCAGACTTCAGTCTAAGTTAATCCACAGCTGGACGCAGACCTCAAATAAACACGCTATTTTGGCTTTTATCTCATGGGGCCCATAATACCCACGCTGGGCATGCGAGTTAGGTATCGCATTGTTCTGCAGGGGGCGCTCCTGCCCTCTCCAACCTACATAGTCTTCACCAACACCAACACCAACAGTGGACGTGGTCGTCGATCGGCTTATAATAATGACTAGCTGTGCTCTGCGGTTTTGCCCGCGTGGAAATGTATGTGTCAAATGGTTTATAAACCTTCCCCTTGAATTACTTTATCTATTAAAAACCGCATCAATTTCCGTTGCGTAGTTTTAAAGATCTAAGCATATATAGGGACAAACAGACAGCGGGAAGCTACTTTGTTTTATACTATGAACCTAAGTTACCATAGATCTGTCTACCTTTCCTTATATAGAGACAACTTATCAGCAGTGTGTCAAGAGTGTCGTATTACTTACTCTATGAACATCTGGTAATCTAGATAAATGTCTACGCGGTAGAAAACGGAGCGCGAATACGCTAAAATGACGATTTCTACATTCTAAACGATGGTGGGACTATACTCTACACTCTACAGCTTTTAAAAGAGAATACGATAATTTTACTGTCAGATAAACACACAAACACTGTCAAATTATGAATATTTTAATTTCTCTTTAGAGTTACTTGAGATATTAGTATTATTGTCACCAAATATCAAAATAGTATTCTCCTACAATTTCGCCATTTATTCCTAATCTTAAATTGTAATTTTCTTTTTTTTGTGACAGTAGGTATGTATATGTACCATAGGTCTTTGATTTCAGTGGTATCTAGTTACGGTAGATATAGAATTTACAATGACACTAAGGCCTGTTTCGCGGGGTAAATAACATAATTTGATATTTTGTAATACCTAAGCCTTTTTACAAAGGATCTGTTTTTGTTTATTATTATTTTATTTTTAGCTATTGTTGTCCCACTGCTGGGCAAAGGCATACCTTTTATCCTTCCACTCCTCGCGATCCAACGCTGCAACAGGCCACGATGGAAGATGTGCCTCGAGCTCGTCACGCCATCTCATCCTGGGCCTTCCACGTCGCCGCTTAGCGTTCGGTGGGCTCCACTCTGTGGTGGTCTTGGTTTACTAATTTTATTTTGTAGACGGTGAGACTTTAAATAAATAAATATTAAAATAATCAAACGAAAAACAATCCCTTACACATACCATTTTCATTTAGGTAGCCTCATTCACGATAGCCATTTGTCTAATCGCCCAGGTGTTACTTTGTTTTGAAATGAGCTGCTATTTCAATAAATTCCTCGTAGTTCTGAATTGATTTCAGTTTGATATTGATATCTGTGTCTTTCTTTCTGATAATAACTCTGTGTGGTCCATTCTTACTCTGACATATAGAAATTTGACAAATTGCCACAAAATGAAACTTTTGAAACTATCATGGTTACTAAAGTCAAATACTAAAGTCATTTAAAACGGGATATTTACCATGATTTGATTTTTGAGTTATCCAATATTTCGGCACAGTTGCATGCGCCATGATCACGGAGTCACTGAAGGCACTGCGAGTTTTTATGGGCAGACATACCGATCTACCCTCATTTTTTGTCTTTTGCTACGAACGTTGCCACTACCACCGGTTTCACTATTATCGAACGCAGCTCGATCACGACACACAACACTGACGGTAACCACAAAATGTACACACTATGTATCTAGTCAAGCTTTATCTGCGAGTTATGTAGGATGTAAGTAACAATATACCTATATTGTTATCCTCCTCATCGATTGCGATGACGGAGAATAGTTTAGGTAATAAATAAATAAATTCTGGACAATCCACACAGCATTATCTAGTCCCATGGTAAGCAGAGCTTGTGTTATGGGTACTAGATAACTGATATACATAATACAATATATTACATATATAGATATTTTTTATTATATATAGAAAACGACCAGAACACCCGAAACAAATAAATAAATAAATAATGCTGGACAATTCACACAGCATTATCTAGCCCCATGGTAAGCAGAGCTTGTGTTATGGGTACTAGATAACTGATATACATAATACAATACATTACATAGATAGACATTTTTTATTATATATAGAAAACGATCAGAACACCCGAAACAAATATCTGCAGATCGTAAAATATGAAATATTTCAATGCCCTCTCCATAGTTTCCGTTTCCTCTGTAACATTCGCAACCCTTATTGGGAGGGTGTAAAAAATGTAGTTTGTCGAGGACGTTATTTGTTACTCGTTAAACATACACGGTAGGTAATCTATACCCAATTTTATAACTGTAATACCTACTCCATTAACTCTGTGTTGATCGTCAATCGATTACCCTATTTTCACTTAATAAGTGTAGAATCATCGATCGTCACAGGAGGTCTACTGTGAAAAACGAACCGATATACATAGGGTAAGTCCGGGGGAGATGGCCCTACTAACTTTGACGATATATTTTCAAGAAACTATGGCGATTAAAACAATAATTTTAATTGTAAACAAAACTTTAATTATTATTCTACTCGTATTATACTCTCAATCAGCCTCAAAATCAACAAAAAATAGACTTAAGGGTCTCTAAAAAAAATTCACGATTGGCCATCTCTACCAAAGTGTACGGGGGAGATTGCCATGGGGCTCGGGGAGAGATAGCCTTTAGTTTTTTTGCCCTTTTCCTTGCCTTTAAATCTTTTATCTCCTTTAATTTCTTTTATCCGCAGCTGGAGCACATGTCTTCGTATTTAGTTCAATTTTCATGCACCCACAGCATATACAATTTACATTGGAGCAAGTCTTCAGTAAGTTGTGTCTTAAAGTAGTTTTCACCGCAGCCCCTGCAGTTATGTTCTTCATTTTCATGATTTTCACTTTCGGACGAATCACAGAGAACCATTGGAATTTCTTCACAGCTACTGTCCGAGATCCTGCGAATGGCTTTACGTTTCCTGACAGTCATTTTCCTTCTGTTTTATCAATCATCATAGTCTTTGGTTTTCCAGATTCTGTTCCATCCTTCTCTTTTTCTTTGATATTTCGTTTTTCAGTAAGATCTTCAGATGTCAAAAGAATGTTTTGCACGTTTGCGAACATCATAAAGTTTGTTAGGCAGTGGCGAAATTTCTTTCAGTATTCTTGTTGGTGAAGGTTTGTTCAAAGGTCAATAATATACGCTCTGTAGCCAGACATCGTTTTATTTTGAACCGCAGCCGTGGCTTGTTGACCATCTTCTCTTCAAACGCCTCGAGAAGAAGCTGCCTTCCGGACGTAGATGTTAGGCATCTGTGAAAAACATCGTTATGTCAGTATACTTAGTAAAATAGCAATTATAAAATACGGCCATCTTCCCCGCAAAAAACATGGCCATCTATCCCGATTGTACGGGAGAGATGGCCACTTCAATTTAAAAAAGAATTACATCATCCTCATTGCAAATTTTTGGCTTAGAATTCGGTAAAAGGTAATCATATCACAATAAAAGTACGAAAACGGGGATATTTTTAAAAACTTTTTTGAGAACACATAATATGTCAACCCCTTATACTAAATCGGACATATGTTAAAAAAACAAAGTGGATTTTACTTACTTTTTCATTTTTTTTCTCACAAAAATCCCGTTTACACTTGTTGCTAGTAGTGAGGCGAAGCGACCTACCTTAAAACTAACATCATCTGTCGGTAATAAGTTGCAGTTTTTTCAATTGGCTATCTCTCCCGTACGGCTGTCTCCCCCGGACTTACCCTAATACAATATATTACATAGATAGATATTTTTTATTATATATAGAAAACGACCAGAACACCCGAAACAAATATCTGCAGATCGTACACACAATTGTTCCGAGGCGGGAATCGAAACCGCAACCTCCTGCGAGCGGACCTTCGCCCACCGCGCCACATCATCGGTCGGATAATAGGTAGTAGGTACTTAGTAGTTTGTAAGCCGCACATTGTTATCCACATTCCTTATGGTGTTCCTTAGGGTGGTATTAGGTGGCCATGTAGTGTCACCTGGCAAACGTTATTGTTGTTTCTTTTTTGTTAATTTTATGTATTTTGCCATGTTTATATTTGTTTAGATCTCATATGGGAGTGACATAGTCACTTTGTGGCAAAACTCCGTCAATAAATAAAGATATAAAAAATAAAAAAACACTATGTTTATGTTGTTTATAAAACAAAATAAGAGTACTTTGCATAAAAAAATATATAAAATGTATGAGTAAAAATTATAAAGAACAGATAAGTATTTTTGGAAACCAGGTTAAGACTGGGAGAACTTTTAAGATGTTTAAAAAAAATATTTTCTGTATTTAATGAATAGGTACTCGTTTTATACCTTAGATAGATAGATATAAAACAATATATTATACCAAACAAAAAAGCAAACAACACAGATATAAATACTTAGAATAATGGAAGTATAAAGGGCGGCCTTATCGTTGAGAGCAATCTCTGGGCTCCAGGCATCCTAAGGTTGCCTGGAAGCCTGCCTACTGGAGTGCCTTACCTCCCTACGTAATATGCAAAATTTGCGCATTTTTAGCAGGAAAAAAATCCGCTCTCACCTACTAAGCCACGAAATCAAGTAACCGATGCGACCAGTCGAAAATCTTTGGGACTTCCCAGGACTCAAGCGCCGTTAATTCCACCTACAGGGGAAACATTGAAGTTTATCAATTTTTTTTGGGAGAATTTCTTAGAGTCTCTTTCCTCGAGTGCACTACGCACTTTAACAACAATAAATCCATTATCTTTATACCACAAAATTCAAAATACAAGACCGAAAAAATATTTCGAAAACTGTACGAAATAACTTTGTTCAACGTACGTGTCAAACTCTCAAAGTGCTTCGAGGAGAGAGAGCTACGCTTCCGCATAGTCAGCACGCGGGTATGTATGGAGTCGCATTTGTTATACAAATATGATGATATGTGATTTTCGGTGAGAAATGTGGAATTCTGAAAGTGTTGTGTCAGGAACTTGAGTGTTCAAGGGCAATCCCTTGAACACGCAAATTTCATACATACAGTAGGTACCTACCTAAGTACAATCATCATCATAATCAGCCTATAGCTTTCCACTGCTGGACATAGGCCTCCTCCATTAAGCGCCATAGCGCCCTGTCTTCAGCTTGCCGCATCCAGCATCTACCAGCAGTCTTTCGCAGGTCGTCATCCCACCTGGTCGGAGGGCATCCTTCACTACGTTAACCGAGTCGTGGTATCCACTCAAGAACACGTTTACCCCAACGGTTGCCGGTTCTTCGCGAGATATGGCCGGCCCACTGCAACTTCAACTTGCTTATTCTTAAAGCTATGTCGATAACTTGGTTCTCTGCCTAATCGGATGTATTAAGTATTACTAATACTAAGTACAATACCTAAACTATTTTAACGAATTTCTCTTTTATCTTTAATTTTCTCTTTTAATATTTATTTAGAAATTCAACGATGACAGGCATCGATCTAATTAATACCCACCTCTCATTAAACTTTCGCGATTTGTTAAAATATTAATGAATAATTTCATCGTGATTAGTTTCCGTCACGTTACAGCGATGAAAATGTAGCGGAAAATAAAACAAATAGTACGCAATAAATACCCGATAAAATAAGATAAAGATAAGATAATAAAAAAATATTTGGCCAAAAAAACAGGTTTCAGTACAAACACAAAAAAAAGCTCAAAACAGAAAAATTAACAACAGATAAATTAATATTTAATATAATAAAACCTTGTTGCGCATTCGGGTAAAAAAAAAGATAAACACATTTTAGTTTTTAGTTTTTCTATTCTAAAATTAATAATAATTGCAAAAGGAGGGTTTATTTATTAGGCAAATAATTTATTCTTGTAAATATGATTAAATAATTAAATGAAATTATGAAATATTTCAATGCCCTCTCCACAGTTTCCGTTTCCTCTGTAACATTCGCAACCCTTATTGGGAGGGTGTAAAAAATGTAGTTTGTCGAGGACGTTATTTGTTACTCGTTAAACATACACGGTAGGTATCTATACCCAATTTTATAACTGTAATACCTACTCCATTAACTCTGTGTTGATCGTCAATCGATTACCCTATTTTCACTTAATAAGTGTAGAATTAATCGTCACAGGAGGTGAAAAACGAACGAAGTTGACAAATAACGTCAGACCGCACTAAACAACTTGAAATTCATCTTAATTCAATGCGTTAATTTCAGCTTAATACGATACAGAGATTTTTTAAGTTTAGATTTTTTAGTTTACCCATAGACTAATTAAATAGTTATAAAAACTGGGACACACATTCTTCACAAGGGCAAATTGATTCGCACATTTATTTCTTCGAAATCCGAAACGAAATGTGTCAGTTAGTGACGCGCCTGAAGTTACTTGGTGTTAAGGTTTATCGATCCGTGCGATAGACGTCATCCGTCAACTTCGTTCGTTTTTCACAGTAGACCTGTTGAATATACGCATTTTGGCATTTTACCTTTGATGAAAAAAACTACAGATGGAGGGACGCCGTCAAGAACAATAAAAAATAATGACTAGGTTTCCTTACCGTATTACTAACGCGAATCGGACCAGAAACGTGACTTGTAGAATACAATATATTTATTTGTTACTAGCGGACCTTCCTTGCTTCGCACGGTTTTAGTACGGAACCCTAACTTTTTTGAAAATATAATATAGCCTATGTTCACCGGGGATAGTGTAGCTTCCCAACGGTGAAAGAATTTTTGAAATCGGTCGAGTAGTTTCCGAGCCTATTCATTACAAACAAATAAAAAAAACAATCCTCTTTATAATATTAGTATAGATAAGAGTTACAAAGAAGATATAAAACACACAAATGCATTACTACACAACATAAACTAACATAACTACAAAACATTAATAACTTAAAGGCAAATGTTTCATCCCATTCTCATCGCGCGCGGAATATTTTACAATTAGTATTTGCTAAAAAAGTCCCTTCAAAAAAGTCGTAAAAAAAACTACGTCATCAATTTCCCCCCCTATTCACCCTTGTGCTTAATTGGCGGAAGTCATTCAATTCCTCTCCGTCAACAGATTGAAACCCTCGTTAGCTCTCAGTCGCAACAAAGCTAAGGGTTGGGTTACCTTTTGTTGTTAAAAGGTGCGCCATTTGCGCACCTTTTAACAACAAAAGGTAACCCAAAGAACATCGGAAAAAGTAGAGAAATTAGTAGCGTAAACAATAGGTTACGTAAATTTCAATATTATTTATTTATTTTAAGCCATTATTGTCCCACTGCTGGGCAAAGGCCTCCCTTTTCTCCTTCCACTCCTCGCGATCCAACAGGCCATGATGGAAGATGTGCCTCGAGCTCGTCGCGCCATCTCATCCTGGGCCTTCCACGTCGCCTCTTAGCGTTGGGTGGGCTCCACTCTAAATAACAAAAAAAAAATTGAAAATGTATTTATTTCAGACAAAACATCAATTTTGTTAGTAACACAATATAATCAAAATTTATATACCTATAGACTAGTTTAAGATTAACATTAAAATAATGTTATTTGATAATAATGAATAGTATAGAATTTGACTTGTGTGAGTGCTTAATTATAAGCCCTAAAAAAATTAAAAACATTTTAATTTAGAAATTCTGACTTAAAATCTGGACTACTTTAAATCCCGCAAATAAGTTCCCATGGGATAGGAGCATAGAAGTATCTTATCTAGAAACAACGCGTGCTAAGCGCTAAGCGTTGTTTAATGTATTCTGTAAATATACATTACGTCATTCATTTGTGTTATTATGAAAAAACATGCGGGGCAGTCTTTAAGGAATGCCACCGATAGAAGTGAAAACTGAGTAATTTTATATATTTTATTAATACTGGGAAGCGTGCTGTGACGATGAGGCGAGTTTCACGCTTTTTGTTCACCCAAGTGCTCAATGCGCCTAAAGAAGTTTTCACTTCAAAAAAGTTTTTATTATTATTTTATTTGTTGTCCACAGAGTGGCGTCGCTAACAGGCTACGAACCTCAGGACCTCATAGAGAAGACTCTTTACCACTACATCCATGGAACAGACGTCCTCCACATGAGATACTCCCATTGTACTTGTAAGTATCACTATTACGCTTGCACACCTAAAAGAGACCCACACTCTCTCTCTCTCTCTTTTGGGTAATTTCTGTTTCCTTGCTACTTCAAGTATTTAATCATTTTAAAAAACGACGTGTGGAACAGACGTCTTGCACATGAGATACTCCCAATGTAGGTACTTGTAAGTATCACTACCAAGCTTGCACACCTAAAAGAAACTCTCTCTCTCTCTTTTGGGTAATATGTTTCCTTGCCTCCTACTTCAAGTAGGTGTTTAATTATGTTAAAATACGACGTGTGGAACAGACACACCTGTACTTGACGACCGATGTGGCGCGGTGGGCGAAGGTCCGCCTGCGACGCAGGAGGTTGCGGGTTCGATTCCCGCCTCGGAACAATTGTGTGTACGATCTGCAGATATTTGTTCCGGGTGTTCTGGTCGTTTTCTATGTATAATAAAAAATATCTATCTATGTAATGTATTGTATTATGTATATCAGTTATCTTGTACCCATAATACGAGCTTTGCTTACCATGGGGCTAGATAATGCTGTGTGGATTGTCCAGCATTATTTATTATTACTTATAAGTATCACTACTACGCTTGCACATCTAAAAGAGACTCGATATAAATTCGTATGATACAACCCGCACGCCTTCGCCTCCGGCCCGTTCACGGTTTCTGTGTGTGGCGGCATTTAATTCAGTTATATTTAAAATCCTCAAACCATTGTTTTACTTGTAATATCTACCCATAATCTCCTATAGTGATACTATATCGGGCGTGGACAACAAGTAATTTTTACATGGAACCGACTCATAGAAACACTAACTATATTGCCCTCTTCCAGTATTAACAAAAGGCCAAGTAACCTCACGTTACTACCGGTTCCTCACGAAGTCTGGCGGCTGGGTCTGGATGCAGAGCTACGCGACCATCGTGCACAACTCACGGTCGTCCAGACCGCACTGTATAGTGTCTGTCAACTATGTACTCAGGTTAGTAGCTTCTATTGTTAACTTTTGAAACTATCATGGCAACACGAAAGTCATTTATAACGGAAACGGGTCCAGATCGCACTGTATAGTGTCTGTCAACTATGTGCTCAGGTTAAAGACAATATTTATCTTCTTATAAAAAATCTATTGCTGTTCGTTAGTCTCGCTAAAACTCGAGAACGGCTGGGCCGATTTAGCTGATTTTGGTTTTGAAATGTTTGTCGTAGTACAGGGAAGGTTAAACGGTGAGAAAACGTGGCAGAAATTTCCACGCGGGCGAAGCCGCGGGGCGCAGCTAGTATATAATACAACATTCTACGTTTCACACTGAACCAATGATGCCTTTTCTCGTAGAGCGTACAGCGTCTGTTACGTTTCCGTCAACGCGTAGTCGGTCGACGTAACGTGTCGCGACACGTGTATTCTGATTGATGCATTCAGACTTAGCGTAACATCGGCGGAGCTCATTTGTTTACATGCCGTTTGAATTGACTAGACGCGTAGTGCGACAGGTCTGATTTGACTGAAAAGATGTGACCGATGATACGCTCGACGTATCATCCGTCAGATGTGGATCGACCCTAACTTGGCAGGTTTTCGCATTTGGCGAACAAATGCGCATATTGCATATACATATTGGCGCTTCTATCGAGATCGGTCTGGCCAGCCCTTACGGAGTTCATTATTAATAAATAAAACAATAGGTACCTACCTTAACTTACGCTACCTTTAAAATACAATAGGCAGCTAACCAACAATCTTCCCTCCACAGTGACGTGGAAGAGAAGCACCTGATCCTCAACATGGAGCAAGGCCCCCCGAAGATCCACGCGGACACGACCACGCCCACGCCCACGCCCAGGCATGAGAAGGTTGTCCACGCGGATAGCGAGTTCAACGGAGATTCTACAGGTTGGTTGCTTCCTTCTGGGTCTCCGATTTTCGCGAGAGATATTCTTTCACTGTATTTTATATTATTAGGTACAGACAGAAGCATTAATTTTTCTTTGGCTGAAAAACAGCGCTGAATATATAAATTTTCAGCACACGCTGAGCCAACCCCTATTTCGGCGCAGGGTCATGGAGGTAGTCTTATTTTCTTATTATCACCTATGTGTGTCACTTACCCCCATGATAAACTACTTTATTTGCCGTTTGTTATTCTATGCCTGTAATTTGTCTGTCTAAATAAATGTTTTTTCTATTCTTTCTATTCTATAATTGGTATCCCCTCCAAAAAGCTAAATCTTACATCGCACATCACTGCACGATTTACATCTTTTACTTAAATTCTATGAAGAAAAAATTGTATCGCCAAGAAGTCATAGGCATCTTGCTCAGGGACCTTTTTGCCCCGCGCGGAACATTGTTTCCTAAGTTCCATTTATAAATCTTTGATTATATCCGAGAAAAATATATTCTCGTGGGGAGGATTGAAAACGTTAGCGTTACGAAACAAAAAATCAAATAGATTTAAAAAAAACGGCTTGGCACTGAAGCAAATTCCAGCCCACATCGACTTTCAATCTTGGCAATCCACCAGATCGGCAATAAAGTAAGAATTTAAATTTAATTACAGGAAGCTACACCTACCCTGATTACTCGCTGCCAGTGATACCAACATACGAAACACAAGAGGAGCACCAACACAACGGCGCTTACCAGGAACTCTTCTTCTACGAAAACTACCCGGAGCCGGAAGTAGCGCAAAACAATTACGTCTACCCTCAAAACCAGCGACCATTTTCAGCGAGTTCTTCATCCTGCTCGTCGGTCGAAGGACCAGACCCAAATAATTATAATAACTACACGAATCTGATATCTTTTTACGGGCAGAATAATCAAAATCAAAATGGCCGACCGATTGAAAGTTTTGGCGGGACGTTTGGCAAGATGGCGCCGAGTCCAACCGTCCAAGAAGGTTACACGAGTGTAATAGTCGATAATACGCAGCAATTTCATCACCACGGCGGTGGGGTCAACGAGTTCGTGCATTGATGATGACTATAATCATCACTGGTTCGATAAATTGTTTGAAGTGCTGGAAATGTCATGCGTCAATCTGACGTTTAGTGTGATTATTGGAAACAGATAGGTCATTTTTGCAGCCCGCGTTTATCAAATAACTACTTGTATTCTACTAAAACTTGCGTTACTTAAATAATATTAAGTTCTGTAAAGATATAATAGTTGGTAGTGTTAATATTTAATGACTTTTTTTTTAAATAAAACGTTATTTATCTTAGATCTCAAAAGAGGGCGCTCGAACCACGATATCAAATCAAATTTCAACTGCTACCTTCAATCAACTTCAACTTCTTTTTGCTTTGGCGCCGACTACCTTCAATCAGAAAGGCAAGAAAGGTTTGACATAATATTTACATATACTTTAAAGCGCCCTCTCTGTACAGTCTGATCGAACTATTTGCTTACTTTTATCTAAGGGCATGATTCCCCACTTTATAAATAACGCAGGTTGCAAAAAAAAAGTCGGGCTATCTAAGTTCCATCATAGCGTAGTTATTTATTTATTAATATAAGAAACAGTTTCTTCGATAGGTTTTATATAAAAGAGGCTACAAATAAATGATATTCGTAGCAATATAACTGTAAATAAAATAATTATATCATAATGTAATTTAGGACTAAGTGACGATTTACGAAATTAATTATAACTCTTACTCTTTTTAAATCTCAAAAGACTAATTTGAATATTTCGAAACTGTGACATATAATATTGAACAGTGAAAAATAATTATTAACAAAAATGCGATTTCTTGCCACTAAAAGAAAAACGCGGCGTGTCATCTGAGGTACTCATTATTTTTTTTATATAATAATATTATAAATTTCGATTTTTCTAACAAAAATAACGCAAAAACGTGAATAATGTAACCGATCATAGAACGTGATCGTTGACGTTAAAACGCACTATAAGTAACAGTGATTTGGAACGGTGGTTATTTGCAAAAAAAAACGTTATTTTTCATTGTTACTTTCGGCGAATGATAGCAATAATTGTACAAAGTGTAAATTATAACGTCAATAATGAATAAGAGGCGTATTTCTGAATCTATAAATTTGCCTGATAATTATGATTCATAAGTAGGTTTTTTTTAAATAACTTTGTAATTATGTTTTTAATATTAAGGTTTATTATTTACCTGCATCTACAACATATTGTTTTCTTATTTTTATACATATTCCTATGTACATATTATGCTATGAATAAAAAAATCTAAATAAATGTAAGTACCTACCCATTAATTTTAAATTGTTTAGATTTCAGATAGGTAGGTTATCAGAATATAACCTACCTATCTCAAATTTGTTAAGAGACAAATACCTTCATATAGACGTACTACGAGCCCACATCTACTATGGTGTTGGACTCTTAACACCTTCACTGACCATGACACATTTGAATCTCCAACTCGGACCGCATATGCTGGGCAGTGTATGTGTTAATGCTTTTATCCTATTTTCCAATATATCTACCTGTGTATTTAAACCTGAATTGAGTAGAATTTAAGTTAGGGATAAATGTTTGAAAGTAGGTATTAGAGTACCTAGGAAAGTTTATTTTGCGATAAAGCTTTCTATTTTATCTTACCATATATTCGAATATTTTATAAAATAAATTATAGACAATAATTAGCATATAGATATTTGATTTACCAAGTCTGAATTCTTGATAGTTAGTTCCAAGTTTTTGCGTGTTTTATTATTTAATCGAAATTAGGAGTTTTAAAAATAATCTGTACCTACTGCTTGTCTACCATAACAATTTGATAGTTTACCATTAAAATTATTTAAAGATAAAACATAGGGTTACTATAACATTTAAAAACAATTTTCTAAAACAAATTAGATATAATTATCAATATTTTTTATTACAAAAATGACGTTTTATCTGGGTGTTTACCACAGATTACAGAATGTTGCTACTAGTTTCGGTCAAACTATGACCGAAACCGCTGCTGTACCGCTCCTTAGGAAAGTGCGGCGAGGTGGGGGGCGAGGAAAAAAGAGCAAGAGTAAGCGTTGACGGCAGACTGATGGATCGGAGCGGCTGATATTTCCCCCCCGTCTCGCCGCTCGCATACCTCAGGCGCGGTACAGCGGTTTCGGTCAAACTTATAGCTAATTGTCAAGGCTTGTTACGCATGTTATTAAAATGTATAGCACATGCAATCAACCATTAATAAAGGCACTTGTATTGTAATCCTTATTAAAACACCACAACATACGACAAACTTTCGGGCCAAAATGGCTTTGTATTATACGTACCTACATAGATATGTTAGGGGCCATTCAAGTATTACGTAAGTACTATGGGGGGGGTGGGGGGTCTTTGTTTTGCTTATTTTGGATGACATGGGGGGGTAGGGGAGTCTAGATGATGATTACGTCATCGGTAGTTATTTACTTTTTTACACGAATGGCAACCCTCACATTGTCTATGCTTAAAAACGACACTCATTTTCGGGGATTCCCGCAAATAATGCATACGTTTATGATTGTAATTTAAAAAAAATACATTTATAATTGAAAAATGTTTACGTAAGCATGGGGGGAGGCGGTAAGAGCTTTGCTTACTTTTGCTGACAAGGGGGATGGGGGGGTAAAAAATTGTAATAAATCTGCTTACACAATATGTGAACGGCCCCGATCTGATCAAATATTTTTGTCCTTCTCTTTGGCTTTTAGAAGTGCCATTTATTAGTCAACTAGTCTCTAATTTACAATTCTATTATTTAGATATTTTACTTAGCTGTGTATTTTAAATGTATTTTTTATTTGCTTGTGTAGATTAACATGTATGTTCAAAAAATTTTGAAATATGAAATGAACAAAAAATGTGATATTTCAAACATAATCTATTTATGATAACGAATAAACTGCATTGATCAATAATTACCTTCGTTTTAGTTTTTAATGTTCAACCCCCAATTTTTACGGAAAGTAATGCTAGTTGGCTAATCGAATAAATAAATAATAAATGCGTGACTTTTTACTAATTGTGAATTCATGGCTGACTAGCGCCATCTATTGATGAGTAGCACTCCACAAGTTATGCTCAACTATAATTTTTCGCACTTGTTACGCCATCTAGCGTTGAGTAGCTCAAAAGTCAAAAAATCATTTCTTTTTACCTCTGCAATACTTATGATATCCTGGTACTTCAAACATGTTACGCCCCGTATTACGAAAGCTATGATGCTGTGTAGATTGTCCCAGGGGATTCTCTATTGACTTTCGAAGCTGTTACACACCTACGACAAGCCCGCGGCGTGGAATCTGTTAAAACTGTATTCCCTATGTCATTTAAGTCATTCCCCGCCGCGACACGACGCAGCATTATTTATTTATCTGCGCACAGCTTCGGTGGAGTCACCCTAGCTGGAAAACATCTCTCATCTCCGCTACGGACATCTCAGCTTTGGTGGAATCTGGGCTTTGAATTCTACCACGAATTCTGTACACATCACTAAAATGTTTTACTTAGATGATCATTATGACGATTTCATAATATAAATTTATCTAATTTTAATATAAAAAGGTCTATTGCATTGGGCGTAGATTAATTCGGTCAAGTGCGATCCTTTGCAATATAGTGTAACTATGAGTAAAAGAAATTCCTGTTAGTCACACCAGTAGTGTGACAATCTGGTGTCCGCACTCCACGTTTTGGGCAATAGAATGCCTAGAATATTTACCTTACGAGGTGATTTATACTACTATATATTATATATATATATATACCATACCCTATTATACATATACCCTACCTATATATATATATAGTTAGGAAACATCACGGCAAAGCATTCTACATGTATTATAAAGCGCGCACTTGACGAGCGCCGCTCATTTGCTTGCGGAACTTCGGACGGATAAGACTGGTTGTTATCGACGCGATTTGTGAGTTCGTTAAAGTGTTGGTTATCAGTTCAGTGCAGTGTTAAACTGACAGTACTGTGATTTAATTTGCTAAATGGTGTTTTACTTTATTTCTGTTCATTTTGAGGTTATAATTTTGTTGTTTTAGTAAAATTATAAATAAATCGTGATTAGGTTGCTTTGATATTGTTTTTTTGAATGAATTTCCCAAGTGAATGCTAAATATATATATATATATACCCTAGGAGATGATTTATACCTATGAGGTTATTGGGTTTGAAATAAAAGTTAATCGTTATATGGAAATAGATCTTTACATTTATTTAGTCTAAGTCAAATTCTATAATATCGCTTAAATCCAAGTCATCGTCGGTGTCGCTGCTCGCCCCTTCCGCCGCCTGCTGTAAAAAAACAAAAACATTTACAATTTATTAACGAATTTTCAGGGTAAATGTATATTTTAAGTTGGTAAAAATGATGGTTCGGTTCTTCGCGAAACATGGCCGGCGCACTGCCACTTCAGCTTGCGAATTCTTTGAGCTATGATAAATAATTACAATACAATACAATACAATACAAAAATTCTTTATTGTACACCATAATCAAATTAATCATTACAAAAATACATTATATGCGACAGGTACAATGGGCGGCCTTATCGCTTAGAAGCGATATCTTCCAGGCAACCTTTAAATTAATAAATAAATAAATTAATTATAGATGGAGTATTTACCCGTCGTCTAGGATTCCTGCGTCTTGCGTTCCTTCTCGGCTGCGGCGCGTCCTCGTCGTGCGAGCTGCCGGAACTACCTTCCGCCAGCCCGCGGACCGCGTCGCGCAGGATCGACGTCGCTACTGGAACATATTCAAACTTTGAAACCATCATGGTTATTAACACTAGTACTTTTATTAGAACACATTAACACTTAAATCAGTTTTTTTTTTTTTTTTTTTTTTTTTTTAATTTTGGGAAAACTTAAACCTAGTTCTTAAAAATAGTTATTTAATTAGTACATGCCGGTAAATACCAGCGCATGTGTGCTGAGGGCCAATTATCAAGTTTCCGCAGATATGTACTTAAACAGAATAACAAACAACGAACAGTGAGAGCAGTAGTAGATAAAGAAGGTTATAGAATTTGTTTACGTAGGGTAAAAGCCACTGCCGACTGAGCTGGCTGAACTGTTGTAGAGGTATAGAAACTCCATACTGTAATGTACTTTTAATTGGAAATAAATACAAATATAATACAAAAATCACAAAATATAATCACAGTAGGTACCATGTGTTTTTTTTTAGCAAACGTTTTTGAGCATTCTTTAGCAAATGTAAAAAAATGCGATGGCAGCATTATTCCCATGGAATAAGGTTCAAATCAGAAATAAAAATTCGCGTTTTCCAGAATACTGATTTGAACCTTACCTAACGCATTTTACGAATTATCGCTCGGGTTTTTTTGTTATTTTTTTTTTCGAATGGACTATTATGCTGTTGACCTCAGATGGCCATGACAGCGTTACCGGACTTTTGGCGGGCGCAGAGGGCGCCTCGCCGGTAAAAATTAGGTTGGGGCAACACGCACAAGGGCCACCACTTAGGTGCGAACCTCGGCTTGGGCTGTTGCCAGATGCTACAAGAGGGTAGGGAGGTAACGCCTTAGGTGCACGAGTGCACCTGAGGGCGGAAACGGGGAATTCTTCGACCCCGCATCCGGCGGGGTCGGTTATTGGTCGGGGACTAGTGTGCGGAAGCTGAGTTGTTAGCGTCAGTGAGTGGGTCAACGGGGTCACCAAGAACGTGTCTCGGTCTACGGAGGAGAATTATCGCTAGGGTGGAAATAATTGCCAATTTAGTACCTGGCTCCCGGACCATTATTGATTTATCGATCTATGAATTAGTTCTTGTTGTAAAAATACTCACAATCGTCGTTGTCCGAGTTGGAATCCGATCCGTCCTCGTTTTCTGAACCGCCGTTGATATCTTCATCTTCTTCTTCCTCCTGTAATAACAAAAACAGTTCATTTTCAATTCAATTATTAAATTTTAACCCCTAATAAATAAATAATGCTGGACAATCCACACAGCATTATCTATCCCCATGGTAAGCAGAGCTTGTGTTATGGGTACTAGATAACTGATATACATAATACAATACATTACATAGATAGATATTTTTTATTATACATAGAAAACGACCAGAACACCCGGAACAAATATCTGCAGATCGTGCACACAATTGTTCCGAGGCGGGAATCGAACCCGCAACCTCCTGCGTCGCAGGCGGACCTTTGTCCACCGCGCCACATCGGTCGTCGAAAATATACTATACGAGAAGTGTTGGAATCATTTTACATTAATCTTTATTAGGATATAACTCTGTTGTTACCGCATCATCGGTGTGGTCCCTCTTGCGGCCCACGTCGTATATCTTGACGCAGGACTCCTGCATCTGGTCGAAGTCCCCCATGTTCTCCACCAGGGATATCTGCGTGCCGTGCCGCGATATGCTCAGGTTGTAGATGTTGCGCTTCACGTCTATTGTGGCTAGAAAAATAAAATTATATTTAAAACTTTTGTAGTGGCAACATTCGTAGCAAAGTACAAAAAATGAGGGAAGATCGGTATGTCTGCCCATAAAAACTTACTCGCAGTGCCTTCAGTTCGCACGAAACTGTGCCGAAATATTGGATAACTCAAAAATCAAATCATGGTAAATATCCCGTTTTAAATGACTTTAAAATTATATTTATTTTAAATATTTAGCTTTATTTTTACAGAATAAGTATCTACCTAATATAGATAATGTTAGTTTAGGTCGATAGTACGGAACCTCGTAGGGCACTGTAGTACAGGCACCTCGTAGGGCACTGTAGTACAGGCACCTCGTAGGGCACTGTAGTACAGGCACCTCGTAGGGCACTGTAGTACAGGCACCTCGTAGGGCACTGTAGTACAGGCACCTCGTAGGGCACTGTAGTACAGGCACCTCGTAGGGCACTGTAGTACAGGCACCTCGTAGGGCACTGTAGTACAGGCACCTCGTAGGGCACTGTAGTACAGGCACCTCGTAGGGCACTGTAGTACAGGCACCTCGTAGGGCACTGTAGTACAG
The DNA here is from genome assembly GCA_943735965.1 of Eupithecia abbreviata. Taxonomy (NCBI): domain Eukaryota; kingdom Metazoa; phylum Arthropoda; class Insecta; order Lepidoptera; family Geometridae; genus Eupithecia; species Eupithecia abbreviata. The sequence continues at coordinate 3,918,818 of OX031003.1, read as the reverse complement.
GCACCTCGTAGGGCACTGTAGTACAGGCACCTCGTAGGGCACTGTAGTACAGGCACCTCGTAGGGCACTGTAGTACAGGCACCTCGTAGGGCACTGTAGTACAGGCACCTCGTAGGGCACTGTAGTACAGGCACCTCGTAGGGCACTGTAGTACAGGCACCTCGTAGGGCACTGTAGTACAGGCACCTCGTAGGGCACTGTAGTACAGGCACCTCGTAGGGCACTGTAGTACAGGCACCTCGTAGGGCACTGTAGTACAGGCACCTCGTAGGGCACTGTAGTACAGGCAACTCGTAGGGCACTGTAGTACAGGCAACTCGTAGGGCACTGTATTTAAAAAAAAATGGAGAAGATGAAGTTTAATTTAAAAATATATTATATGTATGTATCAAATAGTTATGAGTTAGACTTGCATGCATGATTACCTGACCTTGGGTTAGGTTATGTTATAAATAAATAAATAAACATTGCAAGGTGACTCACCTATACTGGAGTAGTCGTAGGGGTCTAGAGTTTTAAAGCTGGTGTCGAACTGGCTCTTTTCTTCCGCGTCTTGGTCGCTGCAGACCGCGTACAGCACGGAGCTCATCGGGTTGAATATAACCTGGTCGAAACGGCATTTCATGAGTTTATGATAATAAATAAATAATGCTGGACAATCCACACAGCATCATCTAGCTCCACATTAAGCAGAGTTTTTATGGGTACTAGATGTATGATACGTAATACAATACATTACATAGATATATATTTTTTATTATACAAAAACAACAGGATCACTCGGAACAAATATCTGCAGATCGTACAAACATTTTTCGAGTCGGGAATCGAACACACAACCACCTGCGTCGCAGGTGGGCCTTTGTCCACCGCGTAATTTATTTATTTATTGAGATAATAACATCATAACAGGTTTTTTAGACATAGGGGGCAAACTTAATGAAAAAGTTAAAGTAATGAAATCTATGAAAAAATTAGAGGTAATTTTTATCCCATGGGAATTGATTTATGATGCCTATGTTACTCTCCATCCATCAACTAACTCTATGCCAAAAATCAAGTCGATTTATTTATTTATTTTGTTTATTTAACGTACAAAACACATTGGTTGCTTAGTTAGTGAAGGAAGGACAAACAAACACACTTTCGCATTTATAATATTAGTTAGGATGGGCGGTATGTTTACAAACATTCCACATCAAGTTTGGCTATATATTGATAAATTATTTAAAGGCATCTGTAAACTTTACCTCTGATTTGTCTAACGTAGGCACTGTCCGTAATAGATGGAAGGTTCTTAAGTCCCATACCTCTGTGTTTGAAATTATCTGAAATACAAAATGGTTAGATGAGTTAGATTGATACCTTATACCGAGCGAGCTATGGAAAGAGCTATGCTCGGAGTTTCTCTGAAGGATAGGATTCGCAACGAATACATCCGACAGAGAACCAAGGTTATCGACATAGCTCTGAGAATTAGCAAGCTGAAGTGGCAGTGGGACGGCCATATCTCGCGAAGAACCGACGGACGCTGGGGCAAACGTGTTCTTGAGTGGAGACCACGACTCGGTAAACGAAGTGTAGGACGCCCTCCGACCAGGTGGGATGACAACCTGCGAAAGACTGCAGGTAGATGCTGGATGCGGCAAGCTGAAGACAGGGTGCTGTGGCGCTCATTGGGGGAGGCCTCTGTCCAGCAGTGGACTAATATAGGCCGATGATGATGATGATACGTTATACATTACCTATGCAAAATAAGTCCGTACAGCTCAAATACAAAAACAATACAACATTCATTTCATTATTTTTTAACACTTTCACTGCGATTTTTTTTCGACGACTGCGATCTTTTTTTTAACCTAAGCCATTCGTGCTGCCGCTCTACACAGCGGTTGTGTTGCGCCGCACATGCGTTTCGTTCGAAAAATATTACAGCTCTGCTGAGTCACAAAGATCTGTATTTTCTCAGCCGCTGCGCTAGTGTGGATTTACGCATATTAGTCACTTGTAGAAAACACATACCGTGTGATTTCAGCAGTCAAAGTGTTAAATAATGCTGGACTTTAAAAATGTTTATTATTTCACATTTTGTTATATTATAAATAAATAATGCTGGACAATTAACACAGCATTATCTAGCCCCATCGAAAACAGAGCTTGTGTTATGGGTACCAGATGACTGATATACATAATACAATACATTACATCGATAGATAGTTTAATTATTATACATAGAAAACGACCAGAACATCCGGAACAAACATGTAGAGGAAGAAACGTTACCTCTAATCCATTAGGATGGAAGACCCCGCTGTGTGTTTGGTTCAGTTTATCGAACTTGTGTATCTCCTTGCCTGTGTTCACGTCCCATAGAACGCCATCTGTTGACAATTATCAGCATTAATATTGATTTACCTAAAGGCCTTTTTTTAGCCGTGAAAATTTAAGGTATATATGCCATATGTGAGATAATTGAAATCAGCGACATCTACCGTCTAATTACATCAACATTACCTAACCACGAGCTCATCAGGGTTGAAGGTAGTTCTGTTCTTTGCGTACTAAATGCATCATAGATGGCGTTAGTGTGAGCACGTCTCCGGTGGAAATATAGTACCTATAATTGAAATCAGCGACATCTACCGTCTAATCTCATCAACATTACCTGAAAGCACGAGTTCATCCGTAGGGTTGAAGGTCGCTCGGTTCTTTGCGTACTGGTTGCTCATAGATGGCGTTAGTGTGAGCACGTCTCTGCCAGTTTTCGTGTCAAATATCGTTGCTGTTTCGCCTTTGGTTCCTATTATCCGCTCATCGGTCATTTTTGAGAATTCTACATATTCCTCATGGTCTAATTGGAATCTGAGAAGGGAAAAATAGTCATCAAAAAAAGTAATTTATGATAATGATAATGCTGTACAATTCACACAGCATTATCTAGCCCCATGGTAAGCAGAGCTTGTGTTATGGGTACTAGATAACTGATATACATAATACTATATATTACATAGATAAATATTTTTTTACTATACATAGAAAACCACCAGAACACCCGGAACAAATAGCTGCAGATCGTACACACAATCGTTCCCGAGGCGGGAATCGAACCCGCAACCTCGTCATTTAAAACGAGATGTTGACCATGATTTGAGTTTTCCAATATTTCGATTATATAATATTGGAAAACTCAAAAATCAAATCATGGTAAATATCACATTTGAAATGTGATATTTACCATGATGTGTACGATAGATATAGTTTTAAAACGTTCCCAACGCGAAAAAACAACGCGTGCGAAGCCGCGGACAGAAACTAGTAAATTATTATTCAGTGTATTAGACTGCGTGAAAATCTACGTGTTTAATGGTTTATAAACCTTCCTCTTGAATCACTCTATCTATAAAAAACCGCATCAAAATCCGTTGCGTAGTTTAAAGATCTAAGCATACATAGGGACAGACAGACAGCGGGAAGCGACTTTGTTTTATACTATGTAGTGATAATAATATACTCACAATGATTCATAGTCTTTCATATTCCACAGCGCAGACAGAGGTCGCCACGGCGTCGTCGCCGACGCTAGCAGTAGTTTTCCGTCTCTACTCGCCTGAAAATAACGTCTCAATTCGTATACCACTCGGGGATAAGTCTGTACAACTGCGGTCTACTTTTACCAGCGACATCTAGTTATTATTTTGACGGCATTATTACTAAGTATGGCAATGTTTTGCTCGTGACATGAATATATAAATTGAAGTTAAAAAATAACCTATTATTATTTAATTTGTAATATTTCTATAATATTTTATATTGCAAAAGTGTGTAAAAGAACACGAATAGGAAGAAAAACAACAATATTTAATCTAATTATTAAAAAACGTTGATTCCCGTATAGGCCTCCTATCTATGTATGTACTAAGCCCAAAAGGGTGTTATTCTGGACCCCAATCCAGAACCCTTTATACTAATAATAAAGTAATAGGGTAAAAAGGGTGTAATTCTGGATTAAGAAGGTTTTTTATAATTAGATTAAATATTGTTGTTTTTCTTCCTATTCATGTTTTTTTACATACTGTTGCAATATTAAATATTATAGAAATATTACATAAATGTTTTTTTTTGCTTAATTTTTCAGCTTATGTCATGAAATTAATATACAAAAAATGATGAATTTTTTGTATATTTAAAATTAAATTTTATTTTTTTCACTCACACATTCACATTTATTGAATCAATAATAGTCTTACAGAGTATAATGGATTATTCTAAGTATATTAGAGTGTTTTGTTTCCTTCAGTTGGCTTACGTTAAAAAGAGACAAAACACTGCTGACCAAGTTCTTTTTAAGTTGAAAAAGGTAATAGGCCACTAACCTGCATATGATAGATGTAAGATTCGTGAACTTGGTAGGAATTCTCTTCTGCCCCGCTGAACAAGTTGAACACGCGTATATCGCCGCTAGAGGTCGCTGCTAGTAACTGCGGCAGTATCGGCTGGAATATAAACATTTACATGAGTAAGGTGTGGTACATGTACAAATGATGATGATCATCAGTTTATGTTAGTCCACTGCTGGACATAGGCTCCCCCAATGAGCGCACTAGCGCCCTGTCTTCAGCTTGACGCATCCAGCATCTACCTACAGTCTTCTTTACTACACTTGCGATTTTGTTGTAGAAGCGTATACATTTAATAGACTGGCACATTCTAGTATAAACTAGCTTTGTATAAGTTTTGACCAACTGTGTGGCGCGGAGGGCGAATGTCCGCCTGCGACGCAGGAGGTTGCGGGTTCTACGATCGGGTGTACGATCTGCAGATTCTATTTGATTGTTCCGGGTGTTCTGATCGTTATCTATGTATAATAAAAAATATCTATCTATGTAATGTATTATGTATATCAGTTATCTATGTCTATGTAATGTATTATGATATTATCTATATCTATGTAATGTATTATGTATATCAGATGTCGAAAGAGTATTTAAAATTCAAAAAAGATGCCTTAGAGTGATAAACAGGTCTTGGTTCCTTGATAGTTGCAAGCCTCTCTTCAAGAACTGTAGGATCCTTCCTCTCGCATGTATGTATATAAGGGAAGTTTGTCTGTTTGTAAAATCATATCCAAAATATTTTCAAAAACGTAATAACCCGGCAAAAAAGGCCGAAGTTTCAAAATGCACTCTATAAACACCAATACCATAAAGATATTTATAAAAGAAATGTGTATAACATGTGCATAACTATTTACAATAAATTACCGGAAGAACTAAAAGAATTAAATGGAAATATATTTGGGAAAAAGTTAAGAGGATGGCTACTTGAAAAATGTTTTTATACTGTGAACGAATATCTAGAGATTTAAATTGTTACTTATAATGACTAATATAATTAATTTAATATATAATTATAATAATATGACTCGCATAACATTTGCACGCCTGCATGCAGGCTGAATACATTTACTAAATTAGTTATAAGATCTGACATTGTATAATTTTGTATTCTTGCAAATAAACGATTTGATTTGATTTGATTTGATATCTAGTACCCATGCTTAGGTACTAATTGTAAAAATACAATTTGTATTATAATTATTATAACTATGAAAACCTGAAAGTAAATTGATTTTACCGATAAATTGTATTTCTATATTTCCATAACACAAGCTCTGCTTAGCTTGAGGCTAGTCGATGCTGTGTGGATTGTCCAGCATTATTTATTTATTATAACACTTACGTGGAAGATGGTATGCGTAAAGTATGCGTCATCATCCTGCGTCCGCAAGGTGCGCACGGGCGCGAAGTGCGAGTGCACGAGGCGGTGCAACGCGCGCGAGCCCGCGTACAGGCCCATAGCGCGTCGCGTTACGAGCGCGCACACGTTGGCTGCCGAGCCGAATAACGCGGCGTGGGGGCGTGGGTCGGGGCATTTGTGAGGTCTGAAAGAAAAAGTATTTAATTAGTTCAATAAATTCAATGAGGGTAGAGGAAAATCAGGCGGTCTGTTTTGTTTCTTGTTGAATACAACGCCATCTGTGACTCAGCGGGGGCACTACGTACCCATTCCGTGGATTTTAATGGAGTTTTTATTATTTGAACCTGAATTGGGATATATATTAAGATATATTTATTTATTTAAAGCTGCTGATACTGTACATATGTATAATATTTAATATCCTATCATAGGTTTATCTAGGCACTAGAAGTTTCTGATACTAAAAGTCGATGTCGATAAGTCACTATGTAAAAAGGGGGGGTTCAACCGCTCTATTCATCATTATACTTACTCGAACAGGTTAAACTGTGGGCAGGTGACGACTGGATTCTTGCAGAGCGCGTGTTGGTTGTACAAGTACTCAGTTATGATGGTGTCTAATGTCACTCTGTGCTGCGAGTGCGGGAAATCCGCAGCGACGCTTATTTGTATCTAAAGAGATCGCTTGTATTTTGCGAGAGGGGGCTGTCGATAAGTCACTATGTAAATAGGGGGGGCTCAACCACTCTATTCATCATTATAAATACTCAAACAGGTTAAACTATGGGCAGGTGACGACAGGATTCTCGCAGAGCGCGTGTTGGTTGTACAAGTACTCCGTTATGATGGTGTCTAATGTCACTCTGTGCTGCGAGTGCGGGGAATCAGCTGCGACGCTCATTTGTATCTAAAGAGATCGCTTGTATTTTACGAGAGGGGGCTGTCGATAAGTCACTATGTAAAAAGGGGGCTCAACCGCTCTTTTCATCATTATACTTACTCAAACAAGTTAAACTGTGGGCAGGTAACGACTGGATTCTTGCAGAGCGCGTGTTGGTTGTACAAGTACTCCGTTATGATGGTGTCTAGTGTCACTCTGTGCTGCGAGTGCGGGGAATCAGCTGCGACTCTCTTTTGTATCTAAAGAGATCGCTTGTATTTTACGAGAGGGGGCTGTCGATAAGTCTCTATGTAAAAAGGGGACTCAACCGCTATTTTCATCATTATACTTACTCAAACAAGTTAAACTGTGGGCAGGTAACGACTGGATTCTTGCAGAGCGCGTGTTGGTTGTACAAGTACTCCGTTATGATGGTGTCTAATGTCACTCTGTGCTGTGAGTGCGGGGAATCAGCGGCGACGCTCATTTGTTTCTGGAGGGAACGCTTGTGTTCTGTGGCGGGGACCGGTGTGCCGATGGATTGGACTTTTCTGTGGAAGAAATTGATAGAAAACGCTATATTATAGAATAGAATTGAAAAAACATTTATTTAGACACAGGTACAAAACACAGGCATAGAATAAACAAACAAAAAAGTTTATCATGGGGGTAAACGACACTAATAGGTGATATTAAGACTAAAATAAGACTACCTCCATGACCCTGCGCCGAAATAGGGGTTGGCTCAGCGTGTGCTGAACATTATTATATTCAGCGCTGTTTTTCAGCCAAAGACCTTAATTACTAGTTGAAGTCACGGACGACAATTCGGTGACAACAAAGAGAAAAATATTTGATACAAATAAACAAAAGTAGAATAATAGGAGAGTATAATATGTATATGTCTAGTAAACAGATGATATAAAATAATAATAAATAAATAATAATAATCTCGGGTCACTTTATGGCCCGAGATCATGGTAAATGAGAGACATAATAATAATAAACGAGAGAATAAAAATGTAATATAATATAACAATAATAGGTGTGTGTAATATAATAATAAAGAATGACGTTTTGATTGTATTATTTGTATTAGAATAGTATTTATCTAGGTTCCTAAATAGATTTTCTTTTTCAAAATACTTACCTAAAATTAAATGAAATCTAATCTCATTTTGGACAAGTTTTCTTGGTATTTGTTTCGTATTAAAAATATCAATATCTTACGTGTTATTTATTAAGGAACATAGCTTATATTGTCTAGTTACAGAATAACAATACTTTGTGAAGAATACAAACAGTTTTCAGTCATAATTTTTGGTATTACGGAACAAACCAAATTTTGAACGGCTAATATTGCTATCGCGCACGCATGAGGCGCGGCGCAAGGGTTAAACAGGGACAGCGATATTCTGAGCGATTTTTGCAAGCGAGGGTCGCCGGACCCTTATGATGGACTGGACATTAACGAAAAATAAAAACAGTGGCATTTTAATGGATATTAAGATAAAAAAAAGAAAACAAATACTTTTTTTGTCAAAGAGTATATACATTTTATGCTTGCCCGTTAGTCGGTATGCAAAATTTGAAAGAATGACGTGTAATAATTTAACATTAATTGCACGTCATTCTCTAGCGTAGTTTTAATGATCTTGCCGGATGCGACATTGTTTTAAAGATCTAAGCATATATATACGGACAGACAGACAGCGGGAAGCGACTTTGTTTTATACTATGTTGTGAAGAAGTCTATAACCCACCTGATTTTGATAATATGCGGCGTTGTGGGCGGCGTTTCATCGACGTGCATAGAACTGTTCAGCAGGCTAGTGTCCAGCGTGTGAAGGGATCCAGTAGAACTCACTCGGCATACCGATACTCGTGGCTGTTGATGGAAAATAATATAATAAATAATACTAAATAAATAAATAAATAATGCTGGACAATTCACACAGCATTATCTAGCCCCAAAGTAAGCAGAGCTTGTGTTATAGGTACTAGATAACTGATATACATAATACAATACATTACATAGATAGATATTTTTTATTATACATAGAAAACGACCAGAACACTCGGAACAAACATCTGCAGATCGTACACACAATTGTTCCGAGGCGGGAATCGAACCCGCAACCTCCTGCGCCGCAGGCGGACCTTCGCCCACCGCGCCACATCGGTCGTCTCTGCTTATATATTATGTATATTAGTCATATATTACGCATACAAGCTATTGAAAAAAAAATGAAAAATAATGCTGGACAATTCACACAGCATTATCTAGCCCCACCGTAAACAGAGCTTGTGTTATGGGTACTAGATAACTGATATACATAATACAACACATTACATAGATAGATATTTTTTATTACACATAGAAAACGACCAGAACACTCGGAACAAACATCTGCAGATCGTACAAACAATTGTTCCGAGGCGGGAATCGAACCCGCAACCTTCTGCGTCGCAGGCGGACCTTCGCCCACCGCGCCACATCGATCGTCTCTGCTTAGGTTGGGGCCACAGAGGTCGTCGAAGAAAGAAATAAATAAATAATGCTGGACAATCCACACAGCATCATCTAGCCCCAAGTTAAGCAAATCTTGTGTTATGGGTACTACACATGTTATAATTAATACAATAAATTACCCTATTGTATTAAGTACTAAAGTCATAGCGTCAGTTATAGGGAATTAAAACCGCAACCTCCTGTGACCCAGGCGGACCTTCGCCCATCGCGCTACATCGGTCAACCAAATGTATGTATAATTAATTAATGATCTTTAATAGTAATTTGAAATGTATGTAAAAATAAGAATTCTAAATGTTTTAATAGCTTTTATAAAATCAGTGTCGCTATAATGAGGGATGGCATAGATGTCTATAACACAGGCTTTAAGCCTAGCGTAGATATCTCATCATCATCAGCCTATAGCAGTCCACTGCTGGACATAGGCCTCCCCCAATGAGCGCCATAGCGCCCTGTCTCCAGCTTGCCGCATCCAGCATCTACCTGCAGTCTTTCGCAGGTCGTCATCCCACCTGGTCGGAGGGCGTCCTACACTACGTTTACCGAGTCGTGGTCTCCACTCAAGAAAACGTTTGCCCCATCGGCCGTCGGTTCTTCGCGAGATATGGCCGGCCCACTGCCACTTCAGCTTGCTAATTCTTTGAGCTATGTCGATAACCTTGGTTCTCTGTCGGATGTATTCGTTACGAATCCTATCCTTCAGAGAAACTCCGAGCATAGCTCTTTCCATAGCTCGCTGAGCGACTTTGAACTGGTGGAGCAGCCCTATCGTGAGTGTCCACGTCTCAGCTCCGTAGGTCATAACGGGCATTGCGGTATGGGTGACGAGAAGACTTGACGTAGTTTCCCAAATGCTGCCCAGCCCAGCTGGATCCTCCTTTTAGCCTCCTTCTCGAAACTGTTTTTACCCAACTGCAGAATCTGCCCAAGGTAAGTGTACTCGGAAACAGTTTCGAGAAGGTGACCATGTACGACCACCGGCCTTGGATCAATGTGACCATTGATCATGACTTTGGTTTTATCCAAATTCATGCCAAGACCGATACATCGGGAGGCTGAAGCTAGGCCGTCCAGCATCTGGTTCAGCTCCTCTAGCGACTCCGCCATTAAGACTATGTCATCAGCGAATCGCAGGTGTGAGATGTAGTCGCCGTAGATATCTAAGGCTAGCCAAATCAATCAATGTATCCATAAATTTAATAAGTGGTACTTATATTTGTTTGATCACTTTGACTGCAATTTTTTTTCGTCGACTGCGTTCTTTTTTTTAACCTAAAAAATTCGTGCTGCCGCTCTACACAGCGGTTGTGTTGCGCCGCACATGCGTTTCGTTCGAAAAATATTACGGCTGTGCTGAGTCACACAGATCTGTATTTTCTCAGCCGCTGCGCTAGTGTGGATTTACGCATATTAGTCACTTGTAGAAAACACATACCGTGTGATTTCAGCACTCAAAGTGATTAAATAAATGATTGCTTTTGGAATTACTTTGTCAATGTTTGTATGCAATAAATAAAAAAAATCATTTCATTTCAAATGACAAAAAAACTATGTATTATATTGTTAAAAGTTTATAGTGGTAAACAATTATAGGTACCTATATAACCTAGCAGGTGTAATAGAAGAAGCAATGGTCGATGCTTACTTACTCGTTTAGGGGTAGAGGGGGTGTACACGGGCGGGGGAGGTACCGGCGCGGGCGCGCGCGCTACGGGCGGTGGTAACCTGCGAAATAAATAAATAAATAATGCTGAACAATTCACACAGCATTATCTAGCCCCATGGTAAGCAGAGCTTGTGTTATGGGTACTAGATAACTGATATACATAATACAATACATTACATAGATATATATTTTTTATTATACATAGAAAACGACCAGAACACCCGGAACAAATATCTGCAGATCTTACACACAATTGTTCCGAGGCGGGAATCGAACCCGCAACCTCCTGCGTCGCAGGCGGACCTTCACCCACCGCGCCACATCGGTCGTCAAATAATAATAAATTATGCTGGACAGTTCACAGAATCTGTGAAGAGAAAACCTTTAATGAGAATTTTCCTTCTTAACAAGCACATAGTCCTGATATTAAGTGGCATTATCATCGCCTTTATTGGGGGAGGCTTATGTCCAGTAGTGGACTAACATAGGCTGATGATAATACATACCCAGCTTCCTTCTGCAAAGTGGAGGCTGTTTCACTGAGCCCCCGCGCCTGCAGGTGGTCCGCGACTAGCTGCAGCAGCTGTCTCTCATTGTAATTTATCCGGGTCTGTGCTACCACGTTTGCCTGTAACGAAACAACAAAATCAAAATGTTTTATTTCTTTAGGCCTAAAAAATAAGCACTTAGACAAGTCAAATGTTATACTATAAATTATTATCTAATTTATTTTAGATATTTTACTGTTCAATTCAATTTTTTGTGAACTTGTGGAAGAAGTGAAAAAGAAACCTCTAGTATGTTCATATATCACTTAAGTATGTGTCTTATACATTTAATTTGCTTATCTAAATATAATGCGATTTTACATACATGTCAATATTTATTTAAAGCAATTAATTTCTCTTTGCAACTTTAGATAACCCAAAATCATTGACTAAAGCTAAGAAAAATCAAATCAGCAAAAATTAAAAACAACATTGACTATATACGAGTGAAAATCTACAATAGTCTGCCGGACTCTACGCCGATATATTTTTGATATGATGATAGATGTAATTTTAATAATGATAGATGTAATTTTAATAATGATAGATGTAATTTTAAAAATGATAGATGTAATTTAAGTTATGTTTAAATTAGGCACGTTATTTGATATTATTTTTTTAATTTACTGTAATGTATTCCTATATGATTTGTGTACTATAAGCGGAAACTGTTCTAGCGGAACATGTTCATATTTTGAAATGTATTGTTATTTAATTAGTATATAAAAATTAAAATATTTATATGATAGGACTTACCCAATGATAAATAAAAATTATATTATTTATTTATTGAAAAACTTTATTGCACTACAAAGATTACAAAGGTTGGGCTTAATGCCGAGGCATTTTCTACCTGCCGACCAGGAATCACATGTTTTATATAAGATGGTTGGCGTGCTTACATTACTTATGTTTGTATGTAGTATCAGAAATATAAGTCATACGTTTATTACATTTTTTATTTATATTATAGGTCTTACCCGATGTATATTAGCTAGCGAGGTCTCGAACTCAGCTCCTTTATGCTTGCTCTTGCCCGACACCCGTTCTAGAAGCTCTAACGCGTACTTTTGGAACATTACATGCTCCTGTCGCTTTTCTTGTAAGATCGGGTCTCGCATTAACCCTGTAACAAAATTACTATAACTACAAACTTTTCTTGTAAGATCGGCCCCCTGATTATGTAACTGCGACCGGTTTGCGACAGGCGAAAATTAAGCAATCAGTGCTGTCAAAAGCCAATTTTGTATTAGATGACACCAGGTACTACGTCACCCACACTAGGTTTCCCTCTGCCGGACAATCGGTGAACTAAAAATTGCTTGCTAAAATTTCGGTCGCGGTCGCGTCGCTGTTGCTGTTGCTTTTACATAATCAGCCTGCGGTTCTCGTTAACCATGTAACAAAATTACTACAATTACAATATTTTCTTGTAGGATCGGGTCTCGTTAACCATGTAACAAAATTACTACAATTACAATATTTTCTTGTAGGATCGGGTCTCGTTAACCATGTAACAAAATTACTACAACTACAATATTTTTTTGTAGGATCGGGTCTCGTTAACCATGTAACAAAAATACTACAACTACAATATTTTCTTGTAGGATCGGGTCTCGTTATCCATGTAACAAAATTACTACAACTACAATATTTTCTTGTAGGATCGGGTCTTGTTAACCATGTAACAAAATTACTATAACTACAATATTTCCTTGTAAGATCGGGTCTCGCATTAATCCTGTAACAAAATTACTATAACAACAAACTTTTCTTGCAAGATCGGGTCTCGTTAACCATGTAACAAAATGACTATAACTACAAATTTTCTTGTTAGATTGGGTTAGCATTAACAAAATTACTATAACTACAAAATTCCAGCGTTGGTAGTAACGAGCTTACAACTAACGCATGCCGACAGAGACCGTTTTGTGACTAAATTGCAAATAATCTGTTTTATCTTTGATTCATGTTTATTTGGTTTTTGTTTACTGAGTTGAGTTGCAAATAAAATATTCTCAATCTCATTTTCTCATTCTTGTAAGATTGAGTCTAGCATCAACCCTCCTGTAACAAAATAACTACAACTACAAACTTTTCTTGTAAGATTGGGTTTTACAAGATAAGATTGTAGTTGTAGCCAATATTGCAATAAAAGTTTGTAGTTTTCTTGCGTTCAAAACGTATGGAGGACTTACCTTGTATCTGCGAGGTAGTGAAGAGCGGTAGTTTGGATATGATCTGCCGGACTGTGGGACATCTTGCGAGGCCTGCTAATGCTCGACAAGCGAGGCCCCTGATTCGGTCTGCGTCGGTGATGGGGGATTTTACCATCATTAGTGATAAGAGTACCTAGGAAAAAGGAGATTTAAATTCGTTATAGTTTTATATATATTTTTTTACCTATCATTGTTATAAACACAAAAGAAACTGTGACAAAATATTGGTAAACTCAAAAATCTAATCATGGTCCGCATCCCTTTATAAAAAAAAAAAAACTTTTGTTGTTTGTTTCTATGCATTAAAAAATCGCATGCATATCCAAGAGATTAAATAGAATATTATATTCAATTACATAAACCTGATGTGGAAGATAATTACATTTTCAAGCCTAGAACCATTAAGCGAAAGAGGCTGAAACTTTGCATCTAGTTTTAAGAAATAACACAACTGTTCAAACATTTGCGATTTGTTAACTAATTAAAGATTATATACGTAAGAGTGCGCAATGCGCGCCATTTTGTGAAAAGGATAGACATAGGATTTCGCGTTCATAAGAGCGGGACAGAGCAAACGTTTCTAGAACGGTGTAAGCGCAAAATCAAGTTATTGTTTATTTACAAAATCACTACTCAACTTATAAAGAAGCTGATTTAAGGAACCAAACAATCAGCAATAACCTACAAATCTAAACATAAGACATTTCAATAGATCACAGTGTTTCTGAGATCTAGACCAAATTATGTGCGAAACAGTGCACTATGATTTTTTTATCGTATAGTTTTTCTCCATCGTGTACATTCGAGAACCTAAATCTCGATGAGACATACGAATGAGATTTAGGCCTAGTTTGACAACCGAACCCGTTACGTTCGCCCCTAAGTTAATTAGAACATCGAATAATAATAAAAATAGTAGCGAAGACCCTCGATCAACATCTGAAGAGACTCTCGCTAGGAGGTTGGATCAAGGGCCAGATCCAGAAGGCGGTACTCTTGGACTCGGCACGTATCGTCAGGAAGTTCCTCTCTGCAGCCTCAACGGCCGCTTGACCCTAGCGAGCGGTCGGTGATCTACCTTTTTGATATATTTTTTACTGCAGAATAATTTCATAATATTTTATTGTATATATTTTCTATAGTAAAAAATTTACGACCGATGTGGCGCGGTGGGCGAAGGTCCGCTTGCGACGCAGGAGGGTGCGGGTTCGATTCCCGCCTCGGAACAATTGTGTGTACGATCTGCAGATATTTGTTCCGGGTGTTCTGGTTGCTTTCTATGTATAATAAAAAATATCTGTCTATGTAATGTATTGTATTATGTATATCAGTTATCTAGTACCCATAACACAAGCTCTGCTTACCATGGGGCTACATAATGCTGTGTGAATTGTCCAGCATTATTTATTTATAGTAAAAAATGTATTTTCTACGAGAATTTTAAATAAATGAGTGTATAATCATGTTGGACAATCCACACAGCATCATCTAGCCCCATGGTAAGCAGAGCTTGTGTTATGGGTACAAGATGACTGATATACATAATACAATATATAATAAGACAACATATGAGTAGGTATCTATATTTATCTACCCAGCAACATGCTGAGTTGACACCTTTTTGACTCGACACCAATATGTTTTGCCAGGCAGGTTGTGGAGGTTTTTAGTTGGGTACCTAGTTTTTTATTTTTTTGTTTTTAATCATAAATTTTTGAGCTCTAAAATAATCTGGGGGTATTTTGTTTTGTTTTTTCTTTGTTTTGTATTTTTAAATATATAACTGTGTAACCTCCATTATTTTAGTAATTAAGTTTGTGCCTAGTTCTTAGTTATCCTTTGTGTTTTTAAAATTGTTATGTGTCGTGTCAAATAAACCTTTTTCATTTCATTTTCATTTCATTTCATATAGAATGAGTAAATTCTCACCATAATTCCATTACTGGTCCGAACGCTCTCCCAAACCTTCTGTATGATGTCTTCGTATGTTTTGACTATTGTCCTCTTCTTACTAGAGCCGGTGATCGAAAACCGGGCCGTGGATGACGCGCCCACCTGGAATTATAAACCTTGTTAGCATGAGGTTAAGATTCATATTTCTATGGTAAAGTAGAGGTAGTTATATTTGTTTTGAAGACACCTTATTTACGTGAAAATATTTCCAACAAATATGTTTTGTTGCACATCAAGAAGATTTTTTCTGTGAGTACAAACAAACAAAGATACAGATGCACGATGGGCGACCTTATCGCCTTAGAGATATGTCTATATATCTATGTAGTATATTATACAATACAATATAGCTTTATTGCACCATCAAATACAAAGAAAATAATAAAAATAAAGGATCTTAATACTAACTAAAACTAGTGACACAATCGGCGGCCTTATCGCTTAAACAGATTTCTTCCAGGCAACCTATATTATAAATATTCTATAAAACCTGTTTTTATGGAATAAATGATCTACCAAAAAACAGGCAAAGACGCAATTTTTAAATCTGTGCTTTTTAAATTGTTAATACTATTACGTATTGTTGTTCACTGTTACTTATTGATCTCTAGTTTTATCTGTTGTAGTGTAGGTACATACCTAATGTACCACGTCACTCAATGACCTACTTTAGAGATAAGGAAAAATAGAATTATATTTCATTAAATGTCAAACATATCGGATTACTTACGGAGAATCTTTAGATAAGAAAATAGAATATCAATATCATGTTACAAAAATTCAAATTAGAGATAAATCTATAGTATAAAAAGGCATGTTTAAACTCAATAAAAATTCAGTATTCAACCTACTACAGTCGTGTTAATTACCCCTCCTACCTACCAACATTACACTGTGACACTGATATGTTATGGTGTGCTTTTCTTATTGATCCGTACTGTAGTTCACTACAGTACGGATCACAGTACAGTATTGATCCGTACTGTAGTGAACTACAGTACGGATCAATAAGATCAATAATAGTGTTTAGTGGTAATAGTGGGTAACAGTGGTTTCTTTTCACTTGTTCCACTAGTGGACAAAAAGTTTAAGTAAACAGTAAAATAATTTTATTTGATAATAATTTATATATAAAATATGACTTGTCTAAGTGCTTATTTTGTAAGCCTAAAGAAAAAAAGATTTTTTACTTTTACTTGTATGTATCATGTGCTGCAGTGTCGAATAAATGTCTTAACTATCTATCCAAAAAAGAAACTATCGATAGAACACTCACCCTGTGTACGGGGGCACAGACACAGTTAACTAACACGTTCAGTGCCGCTTTCTGAACGTCCGGCTCCGCGACGATCTCGCCGTCGGCCGCGCCTGCAGATAGGAAATCTACACAATTATATAGAAATTATAAATACTTATATACAATTATCATCAAAGAGACCACCTTGGAAATAACCTTGATACTTGGAAATAACCCACTTTGATTGCTGTTTGTATTTGTATTTGACTAATATGCGTAAATCCACACTAACGCAGCGGCTGAGAAAATACAGATCTGTGTGACTCAGCACAGCCGTAATATTTTTCGAACGAAACGCATGTGCGGCGCAACACAACCGCTGTGTAGAGCGGCATCACGAATTATTTAGGTTAAAAAAAAGATCGCAGTCGTCGAAAAAAGATAGCAGTCAAGGTGTTAAAAATCAAGGAAAGTGAGGTAAATTTGGAACTGTGTATTATTTCATTGTATTTTCCTTGTATATTATCTAATTTTATACAATATAGTATAGTTTGACAACGCCCTTATACAGCAGAATACTTTTACATTTTATCTAATTTATTATTCCTTCTAACTAATTGATTATCTGTTTTATTGTGACAAATTATTATAAATGAATTTATTTAAATTTTTTAAGAAGGCATGTCTGTCTGCTTTTCTTTGCTCAATGCCCTATGGTGCTTCCTTTATCAAAAGTTAGTGTGTGTTATAATAAATGTAATTTATCTTTTAAAATTTATAGAATTTAACGACATCAAGTGTAACATGTCTACCTACGGTGGAAATAAATAAACTATTTTTTATTTCCAATTGCACCGACAAGAGCTAGTTCTTTAATTACACTAATATTGTATAAGCGAGAGTTTTAATGTTTCTTTGGACGTATGTTTGTTAACACTTTGACTGCGATTTTTTTTCGACGACTGCGATCTTTTTTTTAACCTAAAAAATTCGTACTGCCGCTCTACACAGCGGTTGTGTTGCGCCGCACATGCGTTTCGTTCGAAAAATATTACGGCTGTGCTGAGTCACACAGATCTGTACTTTCTCAGCCGCTGCGCTAGTGTGGATTTACGCATATTAGTCACTTGTAGAAAACACATACCGTGTGCTTTCAGCACTCAAAGTTTTAATTCTTCACGCTAATACTACTGAAGGGATCGGGCTGAAATGTTGCATACAAATATTTATCGCGTAGCTTTTGTTACCTTTTCTGGGGAAAATAAACATGATACCCGATAAATAGATAGAAATTTACTAAAGTAAAGATCTCAATAATATTAAATGTATAAACAGTATTATTAAATTATATTTTGTGCCTAGAATAATTAGTTAGATTATATTATATGTATTAGCCCCCTAGTAATATTGCCGTGCCCCAGCAGGGTGCATGTTTGAAACTATTTTATCTTTAAGATCCATTGTACCACAACATGTTTGCAATAAAAATATTGAGTATTAAGTATTAACACTTTGACTGCGATCTTTTTTTTAACCTAAAAAATTCGTGCTACCGCTCTACACAGCGGTTGTGTTGCACCGCACATGCTTTTCCTTCGAAAAATATTACGGCTGTGCTGAGTCAAGATCTGTATTTTCTCAGCCGCTGCGCTAGTGTGGATTTACGCATATTAGTCACTTGTAGAAAACACATACCGTGTGATTTCAGCACTCAAAGTGTTAAATAATCTTTGTTCCAAAAAATACACCCTGTATACTACGTAACGTACCTGTTGTTTTCAGCATTTTAGCAGCAATATCCCGAATAAAAATCGAATTAAAACTTTTGAAACATTCATTGTTGTACAAATTTTAAAATAATATTTGCTGATCGTATCATCTGAACCATCATCATTGGAACCTGTTTATTGCGTATTAATAATGCACTCATGTCTATTTATTTATTGCATTAGAGAGAGAGAGGGGGGTGTTGATTGTGTGTGTGTGACGTCATCCAGAGGTTCACACTGAAAACCAGCGTCGTTACAGTCCTCGGGCGGTAGCGATATTAAAACAAATAAAAATTTATTATTTCGAGCACAGAACTCGTACAAAAAATTATATTTAAATTTAAAAACTCAATCAATGACTTAAAATACATTAAAATATATGGACACAGACAAAAATATGTGTACACGAGACACCATCAGCCGACATGAAGCCGAGTCTGGGCCTGTTTAGCGTCAGCTAACACCCTGATTACGACATCTATAGCTGTCGGCGTAATCACAAAAAGCGTGTTATTAATTTAGTATTTTTTATATGCCAGTTTTAAGTTTTATATTACTATGGAAGTAGAATAAGTTAAATAGGATCTGTTACTTTTCTTTGGTCTGAAAAAAATGATTGATTATTTTATTATTAAGGCCCAGGATGAGATGGCGCGACGAGCTCGAGGTACATCTTCCATCATGGCCTGTTGTTGGATCGCGAGTGCAAGGAGAAAAGGGCGGCCTTTGCCCAGCAGTGGGACAATAATGGCTTAAAATAAATAATAATAATATATAAATTATTAATATTAGCCGCGCACTGCCAACTGCTGGAGCAATGCCTATTAAAACGAAACAGTTTTTTAATTAGTTTTATGTGTATTATTTGTTTATTTTAAGAACTTTCCTTTTTTTTGTGTTTGCTAAATAAATTCTATTCCATTCTAATATTTACCTAGTACAATGTTGACTCCAGTAGTGGGGTCGGCGTCCCTCATATCGACTTTCTCCGTCAATAACATCTGAACGCGCGGCGCGACGCAGCACACGGATATCACGTCCAGCGCTGAGCGTACTGTTTCTGACCTGTGATAGAAATTATGCTTAAGAATAAATAAATAAATAATGCTGGACAATTCACACAGCATTATCTAGCCCCATGGTAAGCAGAGCTAAATAAAAAAAAACAAATAACAGAAAAAAAATATATAAATATAAATAAAAAACATTTTATTTCAGATAACTTGATCCATAGTTTGTTAGTAAAATTAAACATATTAAGAACGTATGACTAGGGTTAGTTATACCTAATATCACACGATCGTGCGATCGCCAAATATCAGCAGATATTTGTTGCGGGCATTCTGGGTATTTTCTATATACAATAAACAATATCTATCTGTGATAATTAATGTCTATATGAAACAAGCGGAGATGCACTGCTACAACACTCGCAATGCCGCGGTCGGCTGGCTGGTGCCTGCGGCAAGACGACTGGCCAAATCGGACAGGTTGACGCACGTAATGGGACCAGCTACCTACAATAAGCTCCCAGACAAGGTTAGGGACGCACCGAGTGTAGATAATTTCAAATTAAAATTAAACGTACGACGAGTTTTTAAGCTATTAATATAGAATAATCTTATTTTGAATTTTTACTATAATTAGATATTATAATTTTATATTACAAATAATTCATTTATAAAGTGTGACATATAATTTGACAAATTATGAATAAATAAATAAATAAAAATAAATAATGCTGGACAATTCACACAGCATTATCTAGCCCCATGGTAAGCAGAGCTTGTGTTATGGGTACTAGATAACTGATATATATAATACAATATATTACATAGATAGACATTTTTTATTATACATAGAAAACGACCAGAACACCCGAAACAAATATCTGCAGATCGTACACACATTTGTTCCGAATAAAATGTTTATCTGTTTATGTGTCAAACTGAAGACAGGGCGCTATGGCGCTCATTAGGGGAGGCCTATGTCCAGCAGTGGCTATCATAGGCTGATGATGATGAACTAAGATACCAAACACTTGCCTTCCATTAAAGTTCCACTCGTACGCCAGGCCGACGACTTGCAGCAGCAAGGCGACGCCGCCTAGCTCCACGAGCTCGTCTACAGGCGCCCAGCGCGACCACGCCACCGACAGCAGCAGTTCGATCTGCTCTTGAATCTCTTCCGGGGACGATTTCGATGCCTGGAATAGACAGATAGATCATTTATTAATCGCTAGCGGACCTTCCCGGTTTCGCACGGTTTTAGTTCGGAACCCTAACTGTTTTGAAAATATAATATAGCCTATGTTCACCGGGGATAGTGTAGCTTCCCAACGGTGAAAGAATTTTTCAAATCGGTTCAGTAATTACGGAGCCTATTCATTACAAACAAACAAAAAATCAAACCTTACCTTTATAATATTAGTATGGACAAATAGGCTACATAACTTAGTGTAATTAATAGTGCCGCAAAGTCTATGCTACGTTTGTCTAAGCACTTGGTTCTCACTTAGTTTACATAAATTGATTAGAATATTCTACTGTAGTTAACATTGTATGTTAACTACAGTAGGATTGATTAGAATATTCTACTGTAGTTAACATTGTATGTTAACTACAGTAGGATTGATTAGAATATTCTACTGTAGTTAACATTGTATGTTAACTACAGTAGGATTGATTAGAATATTCTACTGTAGTTAACATTGTATGTTAACTACAGTAGGATTGATTAGAATATTCTACTGTAGTTAACATTGTATGTTAACTACAGTAGGATTGATTAGAATATTCTACTGTAGTTAACATTGTATGTTAACTACAGTAGGATTGATTAGAATATTCTACTGTAGTTAACATTGTATGTTAACTACAGTAGTTAACATTGTATGTTAACTACAGTAGGATTGATTAGAATATTCTACTGTAGTTAACATTGTATGTTAACTACAGTAGGATTGATTAGAATATTCTACTGTAGTTAACATACAATGTTAACTACAGTAGAATATTCTAATCAATCCTACAACAATCCAATTTAGCCTGCGTCATCTGCTAGATTGTTTCGAAATAGCCTTAATAATAATACATCGAAATAATCCTAAATGTTTACATCTAAAGGACAAATTTATGCTTATGCATGATAAACACACACTCACTTTACCTGATGCATTATTTTTCTAAGAAAGGACTGCTGCTAAAATTAGTAGAATGTATAATAGTGGAATGATAAGCAACTGGTCATAGCCACAGCTAGTCAGCTGTGGCTATGACCAGTTGCTATAATAAGCCAATTCTTAGTACTATACTAGTTTTTGAATTCTTTGTCTAAGCCAGATAATCATTATTATTATTAAAAACTATTTTTTTTTATTTAACTTTTTTATTTTATTTATTATTTAAAAACTGCTGCATCAGCATTATTTATCCATATAAAATATTGATAGCCTTATGTCTATGTAAGTTTATTATAATGTTTGTAATGTAGGTATTTCGTGTATTTGTTATCAATTATTTATTAAAGTGCCACCGTCTATATTGTTCGTTCATGTCCGGACTGGACAAGTCCGGATCCCAAGGTTGCCTGGAAGAGATCGCTCTCAGCGATAAGGCCGCCCTTTATACTTTTATTCTAAGTTTTTATCTCTGTATTATTTTCTGTTTTGTGTGGTGTAATAAAGTGTTATCTATCTATCTAATAATTAGTAGTACTAGCGGCGCCACGCGGCTTCACCCGCGTGGAAATTTCTGCGCAATTTTACCATGTTTTCTCACCGTTTAAACCATCCCTGTACTACGACAAACATTTCAAAACCAAAACCAGCTAAATCGGCCCAGCCGTTCTCGAGTTTTAGCGAGACTTACGAACAGCAATTGATTTTTATATATAAAGATTGTTAAAAAACGAGTTACGTTCTGTGATTCAATTGATTTTTAGTATGATTTTTTTATATTATTTAGAGTTCTGGGAACTTATCCCTACATTCCTATACAAATTACTGTTCCGTATCCACGGTTTCTGTATCCGCTGCATATTTACGGAATGTATACCCCGCGAATAAGCTTTGTCTGTACTCACTTTGTAAGGCGGAGGTTCAGGTACGTTGTCGCCTTGTTGTCTCGAAACTTGCGCGGCTCGCAACCTCAAGTGTGCTTCGAGGTACCTAATGAAGAAAAACATAAAATAATAATAAATAAATAAATAATGCTGGACAATTCACACAGCACTATCTAGCCCCAAGCTCATCAGAGTTTGTTATGGGTAATAGCTAACTGATATACATAAAACAATATATTACATAGTTAGATATTTTTTATTATACAGAAAACGACCGAACAAATATCTGCAGATCGTACAAACATTTGTCCCGAGGCGGGAATCGAACCCGCAGCCTCCTGTATTGCAGGCGGACCTTTACCCACCGTACCACAGAGGTCGTCTAGATAGAACATAAAGTAAATTTCTAATAAACCGTAGTCAGAAGGACAAACATGGCAGAGCTTTGAATTACGTTTTCTTGTCAACGACCCTTCAAAATTAGCATTATACGAGATCAGATTCTGCTACCCCCTGTTTAACACTTTGACTGCTGAAATCACACGGTATGTGTTTTCTACAAGTGACTAATATGCGTAAATCCACACTAGCGCAGCGGCTGAGAAAATACAGATCTGTGTGACTCAGCACAGCCGTAATATTTTTCGAACGAAACGCATGTGCGGCGCAACACAACCGCTGTGTAGAGCGGCAGCACGAATTTTTTAGGTTAAAAAAAAGATCGCAGTCGTCGAAAAAAGATCGCAGTCAAAGTGTTAAAGTCCAAATTCCTCTGACTTATTCAGACACTTGAAATATTGTCTCACCTCCGTAACGCGACGCTAACATGCCTCACGATCTGCCTCGCCGCGCAAGTCTCGTCGTCCGTCACGTTCGATTCTTCCTCGTCAGAGCCCAGGATTGGCAGTGTGGATATTACGTTGTATAGTTTTCGAAGACCGTCCTGTAAAAAACAATTGATAGTATAAATATATAAATAAATAAATAATGCTGGACAATTCACACAGCATTATCTAGCGGCTAGATATATGTGAATTGTCTATAACACAAGCTCTGCTTACCATGGGGCTAGATTCTAGCCCCATGGTAAGCAGAGCTTGTGTTATGGTATGTATGGTACTAGATAACTGATATACATAATACAATACATTACATAGATAGAGATTATTTTTAGTATACATAGAAAACGACCAGAACACCCGAAACAAATATCTGCAGATCGTACACACAATTGTTCCGAGGCGGGAATCGAACCCGCAACCTCCTGCGTCGCAGGCGGACCTTCGCCCACCGCGCCACATCGGTCGTCAATATGGCTGTAATAATACATATCTACATTACTAAGTTGAACGTGCCTCGCTCAAACGAGGCTCTAACCTAATTTTACCAGCGAGGCGCCTTCTAAGCCGGCCAAAAGTCCGATAACCCTGTCAGGGTCATCTACGGTCAACAGCGTATTATAACTTTCGAAAAAAAACATCCCCCAAACGAGGGGGCTTTTGTCTTAAGGGTCCGGCGACCCTCGCTTGCAAAAATCGCTCCGAATATCGCTGTCCCTGTTTAACCCTTGCGCCGCGCCACATGCGTCGCGATAGCAATATTAGCCGTTCAAAATTTGGTTTGTTCCGTAATACCAAAAATTATGACTGAAAAGTTTTTGTATTCTTCACAAAGTATTATTATTCTGTAACTAGGCAATATAAGCTATGTTCCTTAATAAATAACACATAAGATATTGATGTTTTTAATACGAAACAAATAGCAAGAAAACTTATCCATTTTCGCATAAAAATGTGCAAAATGCGATTGGCTTTTATTTAATTTTAGGTAAGTATTTTGAAAAAAAATCTATTTAGGAACCTAGATAGATTGAAATACAAATAATACAACATTATAGTGGAAATATGCTTGAATTGGAAATCATTTTGGTATTACGTTTGTATGAAGAATTCGTCCCTCCGGAGGCCCCTTAATCACCATGCTTGGTACGTGGATTGGTGATCGCAGAACAGCAAAGCTATCACAACGGAACGCACGTTATCAGCTAAAATTAGGAACCCCAACATCGCGTTTCCCAATCCAACATAACCGGCACGTGGTACACCCTGTTAGGTAACGAACTTGGCTCTGGTGAAAATATCAAACAATCTTCATAATTTGATAACTCATGAATTTTACAATTACCCGGGAACTACTGGAACACCACAATGATGTCCAAACGCAAGCAGACCAGCGCAGCCAATCGGCTGCTGAACAGCAATTGAGAGGCCGGCAGGATTCTCACTGCTGTAACTCAAGACTCGAGTGACGTCTCGCTCGACGTTGAAGCTAGAAGAAAGAACCTTAGTTCGATTCTAACCGCATTTCGCTCGAAAGACGAACTGTTGAAGACCATTGATTGATTTTACAATTCGTTTTCCATTACTTGACACTGGCAGAAATGCGTCCAACCAGACACAGTTGCCATTGACAAGAATAATCATCAGATAACTCTCACCTATGCGTCACCTAGCCTTCAGGTAAACTTGTCAGTTGGACTGAAGGTTTGAACTGACCTGGTTGTCAAACTCCTCGAGTATGACTCTGAACTGGAAGGAAAGGCCGAAGAACATCGTGGCGTGGCAGCGGCCGGAGTCGTGCGAACATTCCAGAAGCCAGAGCGCGTATCTGAAACGAATTATATAAAAACTGAGACTTTTAGTTTGAAGTATGTGCTTTTGTTTAGAAGTGAAGAAAATAATATGAAAACAGAATAACATTAATATTTAAGGGGGCTCCCATACAATAAACCTGTTTTTTTTTTAAACGAGCAAAAAAACAAAAAATCCTGTTGCCGTTATCAATACCGAGCAAAAGCATGGTATTGATAACAGGTAAAGGCTTGAAATATTTGGCCGCCAGTAATGTAGTATATACCTAAGTGAAAAGGCTAATTTATATATATATATGTATATATATATATTTTTTTTTTTAAATCTATCAGTGTAGGTTCCAGGGTTAGCCAGTAAGTACAACTTACTTGACTAGATGTGCCACCGTGTGCCTCGGCAGTTGACAGACGCGTTCCATAGCGTCCTCGCAGTACGCCAGGTAGTACAAGCATATGGACACTCCCGTGGCCGCTACTGATGGACGGGGCACTTCTAGGAATTTCTGGAAAACAAGGTAATAAATAAATAATAAACAATTCACACAGCAGTATCGTAGTCCCAAGCAAAGCAGAGCTTGTGTTATGGGTACTAGATGACTGATATACTGAATACGACCGATGTGGCGCGGTGGGCGAAGGTCCGCCTGCGCCGCTGAAGGTTGCGGGTTCGATTCCCGCCTCGGAACAATTGTGTGTCCGATCTGCAGATATTTGTTCCGGGTGTTCTGGTCGTTTTCTATGTATAATAAAAAAAATATCTATCTATGTAATGTATATCAGTTATCTAGTACCCATAACACAAGCTCTGCTTACCATGGGGCTAGATGATGCTGTGTGAATTGTGTCCAGCATTATTTATTTATTGAATACAATAGATTGTAGCTAGACATTTTTTTATTATACATAGAAAACGACCAGAACACTCGGAAAATATATCTGTAGATCGTACACACAATTGCCCCGAGGCGAGAATCGAACCCGCTACCTCTTGCGTCGCAGGCGGACCTTCGCCGACGCGCCACAGAGGTTGTCAAAGTTTATGTTCAAGTTTTGTGTTGTAAGTATGAAGATTCCCTACAGTATATAAGATCCATTCTTACCTGTAGGCCTCCCATGTTGATAAAGTCTATAGAAAACTTCTTATGGCAGAGTAGCGCCGCGAGGTACTTTAATGCTTCGAAGGCGAGGCGCGAGTCTCGCGATTCTCTCACGTTGAGGTAGCCCAGGATCAGGCCGAGGGCGTTCTGCTCGAATACGTGGGATAAGAACTGAAACAAGAATCAACTTTACTGCATAAAACATAACTACATAAAAACATTACTACATAAAAACTATTATTCTTATTTTTACATTCATACACGACTACATTACTAATTAATTCTCAATCTACACGTTTTCCGTTTGTGCTCGTTCTGCTCGCTCTCAGGTTTTGGCTGAAAATCAGTGTTTTTGCTTTTAGCAAAAAATATCGCTGAGCCATGGCTTACTTGTTGTACTGCGGCACACACATGTTTACCTACAGTAAGTACTTTAGTAGCCATTTTAATTGCTCGTTTTATTAATTGTTTCATGGTAATTTAGTTTAATATTGTATCTTTCGCTATGTTATTTGTATGTGTGTGTTATTAGTACCAAATAAACGTTTTATCTATCTATCTATCTATCTACTGCCATTGTTTAAAGGTCGAAGTTTTGATGGCAAGTAAATACCACATAAATCATTGCTCTCTGTCTGTCACAGGTCTTAAGTGCTGGGTTTCATCAAAATGAAACTTAAATTCCTTATGTCTATAGGGCATTCTACTTTAATACGTGGGATAAGAACTGACACAAGAATGAACTTTAGTGCTATTGTTCGAATTTATATAGTTTCGATGGCAAGTAAAACCACATAAATGAATTATGTCTACGAATGACAGGACTAATCTATATATATAAAAGAAAGTCGTGTTTGTTACAACACTTATAACTCGAGAATGGCTGGACCGATTTAGCTGAAAATTGGTGGAGAGGTAGCTTAGAACCAGGAGTCTAACATAGGATACTTTTTATCATTTAATTTGACACATAGATTTCCACGGGGGCGAAGCCGCGGGGAGCAGCTAGTTAGATATAAATTTAGAATTAATTTTTAAATTATTATAAGATATAAATTTGCGGTCAAAAATGTATTTCCCCTAATTTCTAGGAAACATTGATTAGCATTTAATTTACATAAAATGAGAATAGACATTGATTCGTGTTTTACGAGTAATACCCGCTGTTGTTTGTAGTCTTTAGTAAATTTTCAGTCTACTAAGCTTTTTCAGGCTTTTCAACAGAAACAAAGAATACCGAACAATTCACACAACTACATCAAAACTTATGTTTTAGATAGATAGATAGAGAGATAACACTTTATTACACCAAACAAAACAGAAAATAATACAGAGATCAAAACTTAGAATTAAGGTATAAAGGGCGGCCTTATCGCTGAGAGCGATCTCTTCCAGGCAACCTTGGGATGGACTGGACATGAACGAACAATATAGACGGTGGCACTTTAATAAATAATTGGTAACAAAAGAAAACAAATACCTACATTACAAACATTATAATAAACTTACATAGACATAAGATAAAGCTATCAATATATCATATGGATAAATAAATAATATCAATATTTCATATGAGAATAATAATAAGTTGTGTGTACTGGTATACTTAACCCTTAATTACTCGCGTGGGGTGTTTAACACCCCAGCGACTGTTTGATCGTCTCTAGTTATTGTAGTTTCGAATTTACAACGCTTATTTTTAAATCTTAATCATAAATAAAAGTCTAATTGTGTTTGTAAATCATAAATAAAAGTCTGATTTTGTATGTATTTGGTAGTTTTTTCTACACGAGTACTTATGTATGTTTTTATGCGCGAGTAATAACTAAGGGTTAATACAACACATTACATAGATAGATATTTTTTATTATGCATAAAAAAAACCCTCAGCATCCGTAACAAATATTTGTATCAAGACGAGATTCGAACCCGCTTGCGCCGCATCGGTCGTCAAATGAATAAATAAAATAAATTAATAAATAATGCTGGACAATTCACACAGCATTATCTAGCCCCATGGTAAGCAGAGCTTGTGTTATGGGTACTAGATAACTGATATACATATTACTATATATTACATAGATAGATATTTTTTATCATACATAGAAAACGACCAGAACACCCGGAACAAATATCTGCAGATCGTTCACACAATTGTTCCAAGGCGGGAATCGAACCCGCAACCTTCTGCGTCGCAGGCGGACCTTCGCCCACCGCGCCACATCGGTCGTCAAATGGCATCGCAATAGCATAACAACTCACCTCCTGGTATTCGCCCATGGGTGTCAGGTAGCGCAGTATTAGCATTTGCTTTGTTGCGTCTGTGGCGGGGTAGATTTGTATGTTTCCTGGAAAAAAAACCACCATGAATGTATAACGCATATTCAATAGTACTGCAAACATGCTGTACAGTCGCACAATCACTAATATGGGTATCGATTTCGATAAACTCGACAGTGTAGATACGAAACAGATGTCCATTTCTGAATTCAAGATGGCTGACATCTCTATAAATAAATAAATAAATAATTCTGGACAATCCACACAGCATTATCTAGCCCCAGGGTAAGCAAAGCTTGTGTTATGGGTACTAGATAACTGATATACATAATACAATACATTACATAGATAGATATTTTTTATTATACATAGAAAACGACCAGAACACCCGGAACAAATATCTGCAGATCGTACACACAATTGTTCCGAGGCGGGAATCGAACCAGCAACCTCCTGCGTCGCAGGCGGACCTTCGCCCACCGCGCCACATCGGTCGTCATAATTATTATATATTGCAGTGTATACCCGCTTTGAGACAGGGACCCACATAATATATTGGTATCGTTTTCGATAACTCGTAGATTACGTATACATATGATGTCCATTTCGAAATCCAAAATGGATCCAATCAATCATTATCTGCTAATCGAATGCGTAATGCATACTATAATTGAGATGCTGGACGCGTCAAGCTGAAGACAGGGCGCTATGGCGCTCATTGGGGGAGGCCTATGTCCAGTAGTGGACTAACATAGGCTGATGATGATGATAGTATCATTAACTTTATGCATACTATAATCAACTTTATCCATACGACAATAGAGTATTGCGGAGCTAGCTACTTCTTGGAGCCACTTGGCAACGCTTCTGATTAGTATTGAATTGAATCAAATGCAATATCTCTAGATTGTTTGGAAAAGTGTGTAGTTAATTCAATCTAAATGAATCTTATCCACATGACAATAGAGTGTAGTTACCTATAACGTATGTCTCCATCTCGGCCCAGCTAGAGTTGCGAGCTGGTCTCGGGGGGCAGAGGGGCGGACGTGGGGGGCGAGGGCCGCGGCGGGGGGACATCATGCCGTAGTGTTCTATATGAACCTTATCCACATGACAATAGAGTGTAGTTACCTATAACGTATGTCTCCATCTCGGCCCAGCTAGAGTTGGAGCTGGTCTCGGGGGGCAGAGGGGCCGGCGCGGGGGGCGGGGGCCGCGGCGGGGGGGACATCATGCCGTAGTGTTCTGGGGAGGCAGCGTTGCCTGGAAGAACACAAGGAGGTTTTAGAAGTAATATAAATCTTTTGATAATTTTAATATAAGAAAATAAGCTGGGAATACATTTTAACACTTTGACTGCTGAAATCACACGGTATGTGTTTTCTACAAGTGACTAATATGCGTAAATCCACACTAGCGCAGCGGCTGAGAGAATACAGATCTGTGTGACTCAGCAAAGCCGTAATATTTTTCGAACGAAACGCATGTGCGGCGCAACACAACCGCTGTGTAGAGCGGCAGCACAAATTTTTTAGGTTAAAAAAAGATCGCAGTCGTCGAAAAAAAACCCCAGGCAAAGTGTTAATCCTAATAAATATCTCAGAGCGCGTTTCGGCTCCACGCCGGCTCTAAAACACACAAATTACCACGCGGGCGAAGCCGCGGGACGCTGCTAGTAAGATAATACGGAAGCACCGTTAGGTTGAATGCGAAGGCTGTATATTCTATACATTGGTATTATTTACTATTCATTCTCTGCCACAACCCTGCAGACATCAGATACTTACTTTTACAGTTTTTGACAGGAGTCTCTGGGTCTTCCATCGGTAAGGGGGCATCGACGAGCATCGGGTCGCCCCCTCCTGCGTCTTCTTTTAAACGTTCTGTGAAATCAAATAATATTGATTAATAAATAACTATCTGTGCCCCGCGGCTTCGCCCGCGTTTAAATCTACACTCGAGAGCATAGAAATCACACACCCCCTACATTTTCATATCGACCCTATTTTTTTTTAATTAAAGTTTTATCTTAAATGCAACTTAAATTAGATTAAAGTACACACTGTTAGCTTCCTTAGAACCCAAAATGTCTAGCCTTGACGTTCGAAACCTTTACAGAAGCAACATAACAATAGAATGACCCTAATTAGCTTGTTTCAGGTAGCTCAGTTTGTGGGATTTTGTGCAGGTATAAAAGGTTAACACTTTGACTGCGGTTTTTTTCGACGACTGCGATCTTTTTTTTACCTAAAAAATTCGTGCTGCCTCCAGCACGTAATATTTTTCGAACGAAACGCATGTGCGGCGCAACACAACCGCTGTGCTACACAGCGGTTGTGTTAACCGCTGTGTACTCTACACAGCGGTTGTGTTGCGCCGCACATGCGTTTCGTTCGAAAAATATTACGGCTGTGCTGAGTCACAAAGATCTGTATTTTCTCAGCCGCTGCGCTAGTGTGGATTTACGCATATTAGTCACTTGTAGAAAACTCATACCGTGCGTTTTCAGCACTCAAAGTGTTAAGAGATGATTGAAATGACATCATTTGAAGTCCAGTAACGCTGTCATGGTTATCTGAGGT
This sequence comes from Eupithecia abbreviata, assembly GCA_943735965.1. NCBI lineage: Eukaryota > Metazoa > Arthropoda > Insecta > Lepidoptera > Geometridae > Eupithecia > Eupithecia abbreviata. The sequence continues at coordinate 3,887,585 of OX031003.1, read as the reverse complement.
CAACAGCATTTATGTCCATTCGAAAAAAAATGACATCGTTTGCATAGCAACTCGCAGTTAGAAAGTTCTTTTATCGAATACGTCATCAGTCTAAGCAAAAAAATGGATATCACTGGAACTATCGCCGGAAGCAGCATCTGACTAATTGAAGCTGGGTAGAACATAACCAAAGTCAAGTGGCTCTTCAGTTACATTTGAGAAAAGAAAGAAAGAAAGAAAATTATTTATTAAACACTAACACAACACACAAACAAGGTTAATTACACATATATTAGACTACAAAGTACCTACCTACTTAGGTACCTACTAGAAAAGACGTAACACAGACAAAATATAAAATAAAAAAAGTAAAAAGTACAAAATGTAAGTAGTATTTGGTACTAAGTAGCCCTCACAGAAAGTGGATAAGCGCGCGTGTGTAGGTCTAATAGGTCCTGACTCAGCTTGTTGCTCTATCACTATAACCCAGGTCATTTGTGAAAGAGCGATGGTTTTCAGTCAGAACCCGGTAGAGTGGCAGACACGATCTCAGATTCAGCGCACAGAAGACGTGATTGATGAATAAATACATACTAGGTTTTATTAAAAAAAAAAAAGAAAAAAAAAAAAAAAAGATAATAATTCTGGGGTGAGTAAATTATGTACAATCTTCTTTTAGAAGGTTACAAACCATACCTCTCATCTCACTGGGTCCGTTGCATTTGATATCAGCCGGCGTCTTCTTCTCGAATCTCGCGAAATGCCGCGTTTGATTTGGCGGTGTTACAGAGTTCTGTTTCGCTACAGCCTGTAAAAAGAACATTATTAATTATATTAAAATTAAATTCGTTTATTGATTCAGACATTATGTACATCCATATTATGATAAGTTACAAATTACATCACGGTCAAATACCATTACATTTTTACATTAAGGGTACGGCGACCCTCGCTTGCAAAAATCGCTCCGAATATCGCTGTCCCTGTTTAACCCTTGCGCCGCGCCACATGCGTGTGCGATAGCAATATTAGCCGTAGTTCCGTAATACCAAAAATTAGCCCTCGCACTCGGGGTACATAATCTCTAAGAAAATAAATAATATCCCAAAAATGTTTGATTTCGACGGGACTTGAACTCGCGACTTTCCCAGTACATAAAAACTGTGCAATAGAAGTTAAAAATAATCTTTTTCGCCGTCTGCGTTCCCGAAGGCGGATGAATTATATGCGTGAGTGTCCTGCGCTACTTCCTACTTTCGTTGCCCGTCACCGGACAAGATATGTGGCGACAACTATAACCCGAATGGTAGAAATTATAAGTGACCATACCTTGTCTTGCATCTGCTGTGACCTTAACGTGTGTAGCCTCTTGAGCATTAGTGGTACCATTACTCCATTTACTTCCCTGCAACAAATAACAATATAAATAAATAAATAGTGCTGGACAATTCACACAGCATTATGGTAAGCAGAGCTTGTGTTATGGGTAATAGATAACTGATATACATAATACAATACATTACATAGATAGATATTTTTTATTATACATAGAAAACGACCAGAACACCCGGAACAAATATCTGCAGATCGTACACACAATTGTTCCGAGGCGGGAATCGAACCCGCAACCTCCTGCGTCAAAAATATATATTATACACTATATATATATTACATCATCATCATCATCATCATCATCAGCCTATAGCAGTCTACTGCTGGACATAGGCCTCCCCCAAAGAGCGCCATAATGCCGTCTTCAGCTTGCCGCATCCAGCATCTACCTGCAGTATTTCGCAGGTCGTCATCCCACCTGGTCGGAGGGCGTCCAACACTACGTTTACCGAGTCGTGGTCTCCACTCAAGAACAAGTTTGCCCCAGCGGCCTTCTGTTCTTCTATGGCCGGTAAATATCTTGTACGTACCTAAAGTTGGTGGCTATATCGTGCACCTCCATGGCGGCGGCGAGCAGGCCCGTCGCGTAGCAACACAGCGGCTCGTTGGCGCTGCGGGCCCAGTTCACCAGGCGCTGAATAAGCGGGTCATTGTCCTAGAATAACAAAAAAATATATATTATTATGTGTTTCTCATTTCCATGATCTTGTATATGTGACCCGGTCCTTTGGAGGGCTTGCGTGGGGCCGAAGCCAACAGCACGGAGGCTCTTTAACAGAGTTAATCTAAAGAATTTGATTTATTTTAATATTATTTATGTTTGTTGGTATGAATCAGTTTTTAGAAATCATTAGCGTTAAAGTTACCTTTGTAAACAGGCGTCTCGCGAAATTGGCTTGCCTCGTGCGGGGGCCGCCAGTAATGTGTACATATCTAAGTGGAATGGCTAATAAATAATTGTATATATTTTTTTTATATTTTTTAATGGCGAGGGCTATACATAATATTATCAGTTGGAGATGGAGAATCCACACAGCATTATCTAGCTAAGCAGAGCTTATGTTATGGGTACTAGATACTGATATACATAATACAGTAGATAGATATTTTGACACATAATGATAATTTGATGATGGTATTGACTAGTTTGATGACGGTTATGACTAGTTTGATGACGGTATTGACTAGTTTGATGACGGTTATGACTAGTTTGATGACGGTATTGACTGGTTTGATGACGGTATTGACTAGTTTGATGACGGTATTGACTAGTTTGATGACGGTATTGACTAGTTTGATGACAGTATTGACTAGTTTGATGACGGTATTGACTAGTTTGATGACAGTATTGACTAGTTTGATGACGGTATTGACTAGTTTGATGACGGTATTGACTAGTTTGATGACGGTTATGACTAGTTTTATGACGGTTATGACTAGTTTGATGACGGTATTGACTAGTTTGATGACGGTATTGACTAGTTTGATGACGGTATTGACTAGTTTGATGATGGTATTGACTAGTTTGATGACAGTATTGACTAGTTTGATGATGGTATTGACTAGTTTGATGACGGTATTCACTAGTTTGATGACGGTTATGACTAGATTGATGACGGTATTGAATATTTTGATGACGGTAATCGTTACCTGGAAGACGACGCTCATCTCTAGCCCCGGCATGAGGTCAAGCGTGAGTCGGCACGCGGACACGTTCAGTTGGTACACGTCGCGGCCCGTTATGTTCTGTCGCGAATAGTATGTGTCTCGTACGTAGTCATTTACAAGCTGGAACAAAAATACAGTTAATTCAACAGAATTATTTTGTTCTAGAATAACTTTATGGACACTAAGAATAGTCCTATATATAATAAAGGCGAAAGTTTGTATGTATGGATGTTTGTTACTCTTTCATGCAAAAACTACTGAACAGATCGGGCTGAATGCATGTACCAAGTCGCCCTTGGTGGCCACCAAATTCTATTTTCAAAACAAAACTATTTCAGAGACATTAAAAAAGCTTATAATTAGGTATCACTTCAACTTCTTCCTAGATGGCTCGATTGTCGCAATTCTGCCAGTGTCCATCTCATGATAGCATCGCAAGCTTTCTTTATGGGTAACACACTTGTAAAGATGCCCAATGAAATTTTTGATATTGCCTTTGTTCAACGTTATAATAAGAAAAAAAAGTAGGATACCCCGCCTTAAGCGACCGATACAGAGCAAGTACTTCCAAAGCTGTACATACTACCTTAGTTCTCTGGAGGATATGATTTGTAACGAATACATCCGACAGAGAACCAAAGTTATCGACATAGCTCTAAGAGTTAGCAAGCTGAAGTGGCAGTGGGATGGCCATATCTCACGAAAAACTGACAACCGGGTAATCGTGTTCATAAGTGGAAAGACCACGACTCTGTAAACGTAACTACGTTTACCGAGTCACAGGACGCCCTCCGACCAGGTGGGATGACGACCTGCGAAAGACTGCAGGGATATGCTGGATGCGGCAAGCTGAGGACAGGGCGCTATGGCGCTCATGAGGGAAAGCCTATGTACCTATAGCAGTGGACTAAATTATTTGAGTGGACTAATTAATTATTTGATAACATACCTTGGTCATAAAATTATCCTTCTTAAACATGACTTTGAGCGCGTGCCCGAGCGCGCACTCCGGGTCTGTCCGGGACGGGTGTCTCTCGTCGAACGGGTCTGGGTCTTTCTTCATAAAGTTCTCGGTCTCTGCCTCTATGATCTCCGCTATCCTGGAAGGAGAAGTGGAATGTGTTGAACATAGATAGATTATCACGTGAATGAACCGACGACGGCAGAACAAAAAAACTAAAAAAATATTAAAACTTTTAATACAGCTCATCATCATCATCAGGCTATGTTAGTCCACAGCTGGACATAGGCCTCGCCTAATGCAAGCCAAAGCGCCCTGTCCTCAGCTTGACGCCCTCCAAAAAAGCTGAAAGCTGAAAGCTGTATAAAAGCTTTGATTTTGATTTCTTCTTAAGGTTAACTTCAACAACACTCCATCTCACACATGGAGCGATTTTTTTTTAAATTTATTATTATTACTAGCTGCGCCTCGCGGCTTTACCATCGTGCAAATCTATGTTTCAAATAGTTTAGTAACCGAGGAAGGTTTGTAAACTATTTGAAACATAGATTGAATCACTCTATCTATAAAAAAACAACCTCATCAAAATCCGTTTTGTAGTTTTAAAGATCTTAGCATACATAGAGACGGACAGCGAGAAGCGACTTTGTTTTATACTATGTTATGGTTTTAATATGAATTAAATTTATAATCCTTACATCATTAGTTTTGAACGTCTCATTTAATTGATCTCTGGTTTGTTTTAGAATTAAATTTAAACAATTGTTCACTCCATGTGGCTTAAAAACCTATGCCCCACCCATAGCAAGAAATGGGTTAAGACTTAAGCTGTTGACCCAATTTAATTGATAAATATAGATTTTATTATATTGGTCAACTTTTACAAGCCACATGGTACTTGAAAAATGGTACTAAACATGTGGTATTAGTTACAGTACCGACAACCCAGGGGTAAACATTTTCTTGAATGAAGACCGCGACTCGGCAAATGTAGCATAAGACGGCCTTCTGCCAGCCTCTGCCTGCAGTCTGTGAAAGACTCTGAAGACAGATGCTGGATGCAAGTTAAAGGCGCTATGGCGCTCATTACGGGAGGCCGATGTCCAGCAGTAGACTATTATAAAATTCAAAGTACCTTATTTCTTTTGGACCTCAGAGGACTCTTGGACACGTCAAAAAGAAAAATTCATATTACACGAAAGTGCTCACTTTGATTGTGCTGGGTGATTATTGCCGGTTTGCGACAGGCGTAAATTAAACAATCAGTGCTGTCAAACGCCAATTTTGACGTTATAGCTGGTGTCAAACTAATACAAAATTGACGTTTGACAGCACTGATTGCTTAAATAACGCCTGTCGCAAACCGGTCGCGAGTTACAAAATCACCATATCAGAGATGATGATGAATGGATTGATTAAGTTTCACACATGTTGCATAATAATGAGAAATATGTATCATACATAACTTGCTATCTCCATACTGATGAAATTGCAATATGCACTAGTCACCTAGCATGATAAACAACTATTTTAGAGCTTGTGTACTCTTTTGTTATACATAAAGGTCAATTTTATGCGATGTTAGCAATGATCTTCTGACATAGTGTTAGCTACATAGGTATAGTGATTTGATAGCGACTAATATTTGGTTATAACTAGTATCCTTGGATCTAGCTAGACGGTTAGATCACAATCACAGCACTAATAGAGTTCACAGCAGGAAGAAGTTCATCGGGGGTCAAAGGAACATCTATGTATAACATATCTTGTCTTGGTATTTTGTTAAAGATGCTGGTTTGTGTCTGATGTATTATTTTCTTGTATGAAACAACCCGCACTCCTTCGCCTCCGGCCCGGCCATGTTTCTGTGTGTGGCGGCTTTAAGTGTTGAACACTCATAAAATTGCTAAACAGAGCATATTATCAGTGTTGACAGGTGATGTTAATCATAAAAAACCACCATGTACTTATGGGAGTACATAAATATAAATTGTTTTTCTTTTTTTCATCCTTTATTATCTACAATTAGCTGTTTAGCCATCTTAGGTGAGGTGTCATTTTAGTGAAAAGCACCATCTTGAGGTTCGAACATGACCAAATTCCTTCGGTCAAGTTATAGTCCATTTATATGGGCCTTTCTCTACTAACTGGAAACTTGTCTATTGACAGCTGTCCGAACCCTATTTTTCTAGAAAATTAAACATTTAATGTATTAAGTTGATAGATAGTTATAATATAAATACATATAAACAAGAAACCATTGTAATTTTCCCTTATTTTTCGAATTATAGGCAATTTTGTAAAAAAATGCGGCAGAGGACTGTTTTGCCACCCAGAGGACTGTTTTTTCCACCCAGAGAACAGTTTATGTCAATGTTTATATGAAAAAAAATAACACAATATTATATATATTTATTAAATGTGATCAAATAAATTCTTTTCTTTATTGAATACTGTATCACATACAGAATTTAAATACTTATATTTATCAGGAACAAATTGCGAGTTTAGCTCTCTAAGTAACGAATTAAAATAATTATAATCAAAATTAAGCTTAGGTACTAAGAATCAGCCTTGTTTACTTATCAATGCAGCCTTATTTCTCAAAAACAGGTACAGGTATATTAAAATAATAAAATATTCGTTTCCCTTTTAGGGCAATATCTGGGTTTGGCAACTTCTTTAATATTTGGTCAAAAGACACATCAGAAACATCATTTTCATCGACGTTTCTGCTCTTTTATTTCTTCTTTGGTTTTAGGTTTTTTCTTTGGTGGCATTGCGGCAATACTAAAACAATAAAACATACTTTCAATAATTAAAAAAAACCGTAAGGGTTTAAAAACAGGTAGTTACTAGTTAGTATTATTTTATATTCCAAAATCCATAATAATAGAAAACCAAAGACGTGAGATTAGCGTGACAGGCCAATGTAAGAAAGAAAGAGGCTATCGACAAGCAGTAGGTTAGTGCAGACTATAAAGAATATTAATAAAATACACAGACGTCAAATAAAACAGTCCTCTGTCACATTGAACAGTCGTCTGTGTTATAAATTTCCAGAGGACTGTTGCACAGAGGACTGTTTTTTTACGTAAAAAATGTCATACCACGTATCAGTTTAAATATTACTTCATAACACAGAAACAGCTATAAATTATCACACTGAGCAATTTTTTTGTTAAGTAAATATAATTATAACACATAAAACACCGTAAAATAGACTTACCAGAGGAATGTTCACTCAACACTACAGAGACGTGGCTCCCACACAGACGCGGAGTTGTCACTGCGCAAAATGGCGGCGACTTGTTTAGCATGGCGACCGAGCAAACTTCACACTGTTAGCCTTCAGTTTCAAGGGAAATGTAAGCACAATAGTGTTTAATATTTTTGTGGCGCGATATTCAAATTGTGACAGAGTACTGTTCAAAAATGTAATGGACAAAATTCGAATACTAGTTTTTAGTACTAAAAAATTCTCTAAAATTATAATTGTTTTTTTATCACATGCATCCAATATTCTTTATGTTTATAAAGTTATAAGATTTTACATTTTTAAATACAACTAATAAAAACCGAACCGAATCATACTCGATCCGGAATTAGGACATAACAGAGGACTGTTTTTAGTGGCTTTTAGACCGAGTTTATGAAATAATTATGATTCTAAATAATGATTAAGCTTGGCTCCTTAAATAACAGATTATATATTATGTGTTTTAATAAATAAAACCATACATTAATATAGCCAAAGTTAAAAAAAAATGCTTGGACCATGATTTTCCTGTTAGTAGAGAAAGGCCCATATATGAGTATATGGTCCATTTATCTTATAGCATACATGTTTTATATAGTTGTTGTGATTATTCAGTCTTTCTTTTTTTTTGCTTGGCATTTCCAGGTATTGTATCTCAGAGCCACAAACCAGTGTGCGCTGAAGACTGTTCTTAAAAGCATGAATTGGATATAGCAGTCATTTCCCTGATAACAGCACTTTTCACTCAGTTTTTATGAATATGATACAAGTTTTACCAACTTTGAAGATAAATAGACCTCAAATAAGGGTCTGAACAACAGGTCTGTATGTATTATATGCTAAAAAAAGTTTTCATGTGTATAAGCAGAATTAAGTTCAAAATGGACTTAAACTTGTTATTGTTAAGATAAAATGCGATCAGCACATTGTGGGAAACTTGATAAACCTGAGACACATGAGGAAATAAATGTGTAGTTTGACGTTTTGCAAAATCAAAACAACATGATAAAACCGCTGTCTTACCTTGTCAGAGTCGGCATAGGATTGTAATTTGGGGTGGTATGCTGCTCCTCCCATTGTCGCAACAGCTCAGTCACTTCTTGAGCCGGAGGGGAATCCATTTAATGTTTTCGTAACAGAATCGCAAATTCACAGAGATAACCTCTCAGAAGTTTGATACCATTTGGTCAGGATAAAATTAGATTTTTATATTGATTTATTTACAATTTAAGCTTAAATCTACAATAATTAATTATTTGAATGGACTAAACTCAGACAGATTTGCACAATTTCTTCTAAGTTTTTAGATCTAGTCTATCTACTCTGTGATTTACGCCAAACCAAACCTTTTTTTATTTGGTCGGCGGCACAGCGCCACAGCACATGTTTGTCAAGCATGTCATGTCAGTCACGCCAAATCAGTGATGCCGGCACTCAAAATAAAAAGTTCCGAACCGAACACAAATATGATCCAGGGTGTCTCCCAAGCCAACCTAACCTGCACGTGGTACATACACCCTGCTAGATAACGAACTAGGATCTGGTAAAATTATAAAATCATCTTCATAATTTCATTATTTGATCACTCATTAATTTTACAATTATTTTCCATTACTTGACACTGGCAGAAAAGTGTCCAACCAGACACAGTTGCCATTAACAAAGAATCATCATCAACAAAATGATCCGAAATATTACATAAAGATCCGTTATGTAATATATATCAGAATAAAGCAAAAACTTAAAAAAGTTGGCGTAAGCAAAGCTTTGACACTTATATAGGTAAATCCTATTAATATTATACGCGAAAGTTGGTGAGGATGTATGTCAGTATGTTTGTTGCTCTTTCACGCAAAAAGTAGATAGGTACGAGTACTTACCTACTGAATGGATTTTGATAACACTTCACAATAGGTATAGCTTACATATCAGAATAATACATAGGCAATTCATAAAGATATATTGAACATTATCCAAATTATTTATCACCACGCGGGTGAAACCGCGGAGTGCAGCTAGTATATTATAATAGTCAAAAACTTATAATGCGTGTGGTTTGGTGCGCTTTATGCTTTGGTACACATTTGAGTCAGCGATAATGATTGTATAAACTCAATGAATATGGTGCTACTACAATGCTATAAGTACACTTTTTTTTTATCTGTTTGTGACTCTGTAAGATTCTAACTCGATGAGAATGAATCAACATTCGCATAGACATTCATTTCGCGTACCTATTCGTTTATTCAGTGGTGCCGGATTGGATCGGAGGCAACTTTTCACCATTTGTGGCGAAACGTATCTCGATGAGATTGATGGAGGAAAAATCACTTGTAATGTATACCTAGCGAGATAAATAGGATAGGTACCTAATACAATTAGGTACATAGGTAATAAATATTATACCTATGCATAGTAGTAGCATAGTATAAATAGGCTGTAGTAAATCCTAGTGCATGCACTGCGATTAAACGCAGGCGTTTAATTGTAAGTTTTAAACAGTAATAAACCTCTAACGCGCAGCTTTCTAAGAGCGCACGCATTATCAATGACTTTTTTCAGTGGCTAATTTAAACAACATAGATTAACTTGACATAAGGCCTTTGCCCAGCAGTGGGACAGTAATGGCTTAAAATAAAATAATAATAATAGATTAACTTGGTACATTTTGTTTGTACCTACACGGTTTGGCGTAGTCAGCTATTCCTAAACGCGCGTTCCCAGTGCGTGCAAGGCCTACCTTATAATCTATATGCCGCCAAAAAGTACTTGTTTTTGAAGCAAAGATTGTTGGAAGCAGCATTCACCCTGGCCTGGCAACACTTTGTTTAATTAATTTTTTCAGCATGAATGAAAAAATTCTAATCTATGGTTTTCAGTTTAGTTTGTTTGTTGTTATTGTAGTGTCAGTGTGTGTTGGGTGGGCGGGCACTGGGCAATTTTTTAATCTTTTGAAGTGATCTATCTAAACGATTTGTGCTGAATCTAAAAAAGTATTTAGTCTTGAAACTATTGCAATGGCTTCTATGAACGGCACGCAAGCTTCCCGAGCTAGCATGGGAAGCCAAGACCGGAAGCTTCGCTACAGGGGTCTGCTTGAAGACTGTACGGCACTGGGTAAGTTTGAAACTCAGATTACAGATTAATCTGAGGTTTGAAACAATATGACAAGATCCCGGCTGTTATCTGAAGCTTTATTTTCCTGAATCGTGTCAATAAAAAACAAATGATCTTTATCTTTAAGGTGCATCTTTCTTGGTGGTTCAATAAATAGCTAAGGTAGCATAAAGCTGTTGTTTTTTTTATGTTACAGTTGAAGATGAATCGAGCAATAATATGGTTATCATGGATAAGACTATCCAGGTGGTTCGGGAAGCGCAGGCCTTACTGGCCGAAGGCAATGTTGACGAGAGAATTGAACATCCAGGTAGGTGACATACATTGAGTTACCAGAGTTACCACAAAACATCATCTAGCGCCGAGCTAAGCAGAGCTTGTTTTCTGGGTACTAGATGTATACAATAAATGACATAGATACATATTTTTATTCACTAGCTGCACCCTGTGGTTACACCCGCGTGGTGATAGATATTTTGGATAATATACAATATATCTTTATGAATTGTAGCCTATGTGTTATTCTGATATGTAAGCTATATTATTGTGAAGTTTCATTAAAATCCATTCAGTAGTTTTTATGTGAAAGAGTAACAAACATCCATCCATCCATACTTACAAACTTTGATGTTTATAATATTAGTAGGATAACAAACAGAACACCCGGAAAAAATATCTGCAAATCATACAAACATTTATCCTGAGGCGGGAATCGAACCCGCAACCTACTGCGTCGCAGGCAGACCTTAACACTTTGACTGCGGTTTTTTTTCGACGACTGCGGTCTTTTTTTTTACCTAAAAAATTCGTGCTGCCACTCTACACAGCGGTTGTGTTGCGCCGCAAATGCGTTTCGTTTGAAAAATATTACAGCTCTGCTGAGTCACAAAGATCTGTATTTTCTCAGCCGCTGCGCTAGTGTGGATTTACGCATATTAGTCACTTGTGGAAAACTCATACCGTGCGTTTTCAGCACTCAAAGTGTTAACAATAAGTTGTAATTTGTTCTATTCTAATAAAAATAGTGAAAAAAAACAGTAACTTTATTTTGAAACAGCCCCATTATCCACATTAATATTTATTTATTATTTTATAATTTTGGGAAAACTAACAGCTAGGTAACTAAATACTTAACATAATAATAACATAATAAGGGGTGGTGTTAATGAGCATTTGACTATATGTAAAGGTAAATGGTTTTACAGAGTTTGTAATTTAAAGATGGGCTGCAGACTGCAACCGCAGACGACATTGCGGCTAGCGGCTGCTGTTGACAGCAGTGCTGCCTGCGCCCGCGGTTGCTTCTTTTTCCAAGCACGTTTCGCGACACCACTGGCGCTGCTGTGTTGCCACGCTAGGAATCAATTTCATAGAAATGCATAGTGTCGCTTGCAGCCTGCAGCTGCAGTTTGCAGCCTGCGGTTCATCTTGGAATTGCACCTTAAAAATAATTTGACAAATGCCTAACCACACACAAAAACCTACATTTCAGGTGAAGGTTACCTAGACTCGCGTGTGCTGCGAGCGACCAGCGACCTCGCTATCCGCTGTTCTGAAGCTGTCAGCAGTAACGCCAACACATATGATAAGCACGAGTTAGCTGCCCATATGGTGAGTGTTCGAGACCTTCCCGAATCAAAACCGTACTGTAGAGGGTAATAAACACCTTTAACTCTCGGGGATAGACTGAATTTATTTTTGCCTTCTATTAAGCCCTAGATCGCGCGTTCTCCTCAGTGAGATCTAGAGCTCGTACAATTAATCGCGACACCTAGTTAACTTTTGCGGAACTATGTAATATAGGTCATGTGGTTACTATAATTGAACAGCGAGTTCTATACAATTCCAATTCTTTATTTCTAGACAACAAAGGTCTATAGAAAACACAAAATTACAGAGAAGAAAATAAAACCAAATAACTAAATCTAGACGTTTTTTTTATTATTTAGTAGTTATTTAGTCTTTATGGTGTTAGGTAATTAATTTTTTTAGTATTCTTATTTAGATAACCTGTGGTACACCCCCTGCCTTTTCTTAAATTCATATAATTCTTTCCATCCAAAGGTTGCCTGGAAGAGATCGCTTCTAAGCGATAAGGCCGCCCATTGTACCTGTCGCATATAATGTATTTTTGTAGTGATTAATTTGATTATGGTGTACAATAAAGAATTTTTGTATTGTATTTTTTTGTTTTGTATTTGTAATTAAGAAATTAGTTTAGTAAATTTATTATTTATTAATTAATTATTTAATGCTCCAAATAAAGATTTTCTATTCTATATTCTATACATGCCCGAAAGCAACGCCTGATATTAATTTTAATCTTATGTTCCGCAGCGTGATAACCCGGAGTTCTGGGAGATAGTGTTCCCCCGCGAAGCCCCGGCCTGCGGGTTTCTGTTCGGTACCTTCGCGCCGACGCCGCCGGAGCAGCGGCCGCGCGTGCCGCGCCCGCGCCAAGAGCGGCAGCAGGCGGCGCCGCTGAAGGCTCCGGAGAAGGTTGACAAGTAAGGATAAATCATAGATTAAATAAATAAAATAAATAAAAAAATAATACTGGACAATCCACACAGCATTATCTAGCCCCATGGTAAGCAGAGCTTGTGTTATGGGTACTAGATAACTGATATACATAATACAATACATTACATAGATAGATATTTTTTATTATAAATAGAAAACGACCAGAACACCCGGAACAAATATCTTGCAGATCGTACACACAATTGTTCCGAGGCGGGAATCGAACCCGCAATCTCCTGCGTCGCAGGCAGACCATCGCCCACCGCGCCACATCGGTCGTCAAAGTTTAAAAAGTATTTAATAAGCGTATGTTTGTTTGTACTGTAGGTATTTAGTGTATTTGTTTTCTTTTGTTACCAATTATTTATTAAAGTGCCACCGTCTATATCATTCGTTCATGTCCAGTCCATCCCACGGTTGGCTGCAAGAGATCGCTCTCAGCGATAAGGCCGCCCTTTATACCTTTATTCTAAGTTTTTATCTCTGTATTATTTTCTGTTTTGTGTGGTGTAATAAAGTTTTATCTATCTATCTATCGCACGGTTTTAGTACGGATCCCTAACTTTTTTGAAAATATAATATAGCCTATGTTCACCGCGGATAGTGCAGCTTCCCAACGGTCCAGTAGTTTCGGAGCCTATTCAATAAAAACAAAAAAACAAAAAATCAAACCTTTCCTCTTATCTTCTATCTATCTTATATATATAAAAGAAAGTAGTGTTTGTTACAACACTTATAACTCGAGAACGGCTGGACCGATTTAGCTGAAAATTGGTGGAGAGGTAGCTTAGAACCAGGAGTCTAACATAGGATACTTTTTATCATTTAAACAATTTGACACATAGATTTCCACGGGGGCGAAGCCGCGGGGAGCAGCTAGTTATTTAATAAACGTATGTTTTCCCAGGCTCCAGAAGCAGGAGGAAGGCAGCGAGATGGTCAGCCGAGTCAACAAGTTCATAAACAAGTGTTACCGCACCCGAGGGGAGCCCATCAGCTACTTCCATCTGGTGCTGGATCCTGACAGCTTCAGGTAATGTCCGCCGGTCCTTTCCTCTTTATAGATTTTTTTTAGTATAGATTTTTTTTTTTTTATTTAGCCTGTTTTGCCCACTGCTGGGCAAAAACCTCCCCCAAATCTTTCCACTCAGTGCGGTCACGTGCGATCTCCCACCAATCTCCGAGGAAGGCGTTAAGGTCGTCTCGCCAGCGCTTTCTTGGCCGACCTCGCCCAAGATACATATATTATATAATTAATCAATAGTAAATAGACAAAATACACCTATACGAGATCTTCAGAGTTTCTATACATTTAGGTCTAAATTATAAAAGTATATTCTGGACCACCAGAAAACCACTGAAGATCTCAGAAACGAAATAGATATACTATAGTTTTCTTCACTCTGAGCTCTACCTCCGCTGCTGTTCCACTTACTCTCTTACTCTCAGATCTCTCTCTCTCTCTCTCTCTATGTCATGATGATTTTTTAAACTTACTGCTTTTTTTTTTTTTTTTTTTTTATTAATTTGTTCTTTTATTTATTATTTAATGTATTTATTGTGCCTAGGTAATTGAATAGCAAAAGTGCTCTGTATGTATAAGTGTTTTCTTTATTTTGTGCTTTAGTATTATTTTATGTATTGTGTTGGTATACGTGACGTGACGCGTGGGTTTGGTTCCGACGGAAGATCAGCGTTGTGATAGCTATGCACAATGGCTATCACAACAATGCTGAGTCGGACGCCATTTTGTAGCATTTAAGTTTTTTTTTTTCAATTAGTTAGTACTTCATCATCATCATCATCAGCCTATATTAGTCCACTGCTGGACATAGGCCTCCCCCAATGAGCGCCATAGCGCCCTGTCTTCAGCTTGACGCATCCAGCATCTACCTGCAGTCTTTCGCAGGTCGTCATCCCACCTGGTCGGAGGGCGTCCTACACTACGTTTACCGAGTCGTGGTCTCCACTCAAGAACACGTTTGCCCCATCGGCCGTCGGTTCTTCGCGAGATATGGCCGGCCCACTGCCACTTCAGCTTGCTAATTCTTTGTAGTTAGTAGTTATGTAGTATTTATGGTGTTGGGTAGTTAAGGAATTAGTTTAGTAAATTTGTTAACTACAAATCAAAGTTGTTTGCTACAAATAAAGATAATTCTACTCTATTCTAAAATAGAAACTAGACTAGACAATGACTTAAACATGTGCTTATTATTATTATTATTATTTTATATATGTTTATCTTATTATAATAAATAAATAATGCTGGACAATTCACACAGCATTATCTAGCCCCATGGTAAGCAGAGCTTGTGTTATGGGTACTAGATAACTGATATACATAATACAATACATTACATAGATAGATATTTTTTTTTTTTTATTATACATAGAAAACGACCAGAACACCTGGAACAAATATCTGCAGATCATACACACAATTGTTCCGAGGAATCGAACCCGCAACCTCCTGCGTCGCAGGCGGACTTTCGCCCACCGCGCCACATCGGTCGTCACTCGCCACATCGGTCGTATTATGACAGAAGTAATTTGTTCACAGCCGCTCCGTGGAGAATATCTACAATGTTTCTTTCCTGGTGCGAGACGCGAAGCTCAAAGTGGACCTGGGTCAGTCAAGAGATAATATTTTATTTTCATAATTCATAATCTTTATTCAATCACAATAATAGAATTGTATCGGAAATTTTGTACATGCACATGCGGACCTTATTGAATATAATATACAATGTCATACACAATGAATACTTAAGTCATTTATACAAAAAAAATACAATAATAGTAACAAATAATAATTCAACAAAAATATATATATATGATGTAAAAAAAAACAATATTATTCTACAACATTGTCAGCATTTAAGAAGAGAGAAGAGAAGAGAACAACTAAAACTTTTGAAACTATCATTGTTATTAATACTAAAGTCATTTAAAACGGGATATTTACCATGATTTGATTTTTGAGTTATCCAATATTTCGGCACAGTTGCATGCGCCATGATCACGGAGTAACTGAAGGCACTGCGAGTTTTTATGGGCAGACATACCGATCTACCCTCATTTTTTGTCTTTTGCTGCGAACGTTGCCACTACCACTCAAAAATCAAATCATGGTAAATATCCCAATTTAAATGACTTTAGAGAACAACTAGTAGTAAAAACCGAGTAGAAAGAAACACCCCTTCAACAAAATATATTTCAGTTTTAATTTAAATAAATTTGGATTGTCTGTAGTTTTCAGGATATCAATAAACAAAAACAAAACAAGCATGATCACTACATATACATAGTATAAAATAAAGTCGCTTCCCGCTGTCTGTCTGTCCCTATGTATACTTAGATCTTTGAAACTACGCGACGGATTTTGATGCGATTATTTTATAGATAGAGTGATTCAAGAGGAAGGTTTATAAACCATTTGACACATAGATTTCAACTCTAACAAAACTCTTTGTTAGGGTTACCTCGCCTATGTACATATCTTTTTTTAGTTAAGTTATTTTTGAGTATTTTTTGTACAATAAAGAATTACAAGAACATTCATAAAAATACACCACACGCTGCTAACTATAACTTTTAACACTTTGACTGCGACTTTTTTTTGACGACTACGATCTTTTTTTTAACTTAAAAAATTCGTGCTGCCGCTCTATACAGCGGTTGTGTTGCGCCGCACATGCGTTTCGTTCGAAAAATATTACGGCTGTGCTGAGTCACACAGATCTGTATTTTCTCAGCCGCTGCGCTAGTGTGGATTTACGCATATTAGTCACTTGTAGAAAACACATACCGTGTGATTTCAGCAATCAAAGTGTTAAAACCAATAATGTTTCAGATAAAGAATCCGAGCTGCCTTTCATCACACCAATTGTCCCTCAACAACATGAACAGAGCAGCATCGCTGAAGAGAACCAGTTCATAGTCTCTCTGGATATGCAGCGCTGGAAGGTATGTAGTTGGTGCCTCGTGGGTACATTTCGAGATCCAGTGCTGAAAGGGCCTTCCCCACAAGCGGGGTTTTGTCATACCTTCCAACGATCACTAAATGTCACAATCTAAATTGGTCTCCTGTGCGGGCTAGCATGATATTTAACAAGCGTTATAACAGAACGGTCATTATATTATAGCCTATTTTAGTCCACTGCTGGACATAGGCCTCCCCCAATGAGCGCCATTGCGCCCTGTCTTCAGCTTGACGCATCGAGCATCTACCTACAGTCTTTCGCAGGTCATCATCCCACCTAGTCGGAGGGCGTCCTACACAACGTTTACCGAGTCGTGGTCTCCGGGGGTGGCTAGTTGTATATAATGATAATATGGCATCGGATGTATAAATGAAATAATCTAGGTTCTAACCGTAGAGTTTAGTCATATCAAGATAGTCAAAAGTATTGCATTTAGACTTCACATTACAAAACTAGGAAATATAGTATACGCTGTTTAATGTTGCTCTACTTCTTGAGGAGAAGTAGAGCAACATTATGCTGAGACAGGACCTATTGGTTCGCTTTGTGGAGTCGCTTGTTGCTTGTATATATACGTAGTTAATTTTATTTATTTCTTTATGTTCTTGTTACTTATATATTATTATTATTTAGTAGCAAGCTGTACCTACTTGTGAATCAATAAATGTATTTTCTTTCTTCTTTCTTTCTTTTCTTTCTGTTTCGCGTCATTGTTTAAAATCTCAATGTTTCTCACAGCGCGCGGATAACGCGTGTTAACGCGCATTTTAACACGAATAACTCGTGAAAAGGCGTTATACAATATCTCTAGTTTTAGAGGGAGCTATACGATGTGGCGCGGTGGGCGAAGGTCCGCCTGCGACGCAGGAGGTTGCGGGTTCGATTCCCGCCTCGGAACAAATGTGTGTACGATCTGCAGATATTTTTTTCGGGTGTTCTGGTCGTTTTCTATGTATAATAAAAAATATCTATCTATGTAATGTATTGTATTATGTATATCAGTTATCTAGTACCCATAACACAAGCTCTGCTTACATTGGGGCTAGATAATGCTGTGTGAATTGTCCAGCATTATTATTATTATTATATTATAATGCTGTGTGGTTTGTCCAGCATTATTTTTTATTTTTCAGGACCTCGTCCAAGCATTCGAAATCAGCAAGGCGATGATGGTACTCAAGAGGTGAAGCATTAAGGTGGAACAACTCTTCAGCAAACAGTTGAGGACATTCAGTGGACCAAGAACTCACTGAGAACTGGCACAAACCCAAAGGGGCCTTTCCTCTCTACTTGTATTTTGTAGTTTTTTAAGCATTACCGTGATTCTCTGTGATTAAAATAACGTTGATTTTTGTAAATGTGTATTATATCTAACTAATTACGCCCCGCGGCTTCGCCCGCGTGGAAACTTCTGTTTTCTCATTTAATGTTTTCTCACCGTTTAAACCTTCCCTGGACTACGACAAACATTTCAAAACCAAAATCAGCTGAATCGGCCCAGCCGTTCTAGTTTTAGCGAGACTTAACGAACAGCAATAGATTTTTATATACAAAGATTTTAAATGGCTGTTTACCTTATTCATATAAAGTAAATGGTAGTAGTATATGGTAGTAAAGCCGCGGCAGAAGATGGATGTAGTTATCCGAAGATGTTCCTACCGACAAGTCATACGAAATTGCTGGTGTTGTATTTTCAGCCAAATCGGTTCAACCGATCTTAAGTTATTTATTATAAATAATGTAACTATAGTTTGACCGAAACCGCTGTACCGCTCCTTAGGAAAGTGCGGCGAGGTGGGGGGCGTGGAAAAAAGAGCAAGAGTACGCGTTGACGGCAGACTGATGGATCGGAGCGGCTGATATTTCCCCCCCGTCTCGCCGCTCGCATACCTCAGGCGCGGTACAGCGGTTTCGGTCAAACTATAACACTATTATTGATAAAAAGGACAATAAAAAACATAAACGACTTGCTCAAAATATATTTCAGAACAACATAACCACATTTAGACTATAGAATACCCACAACAATACTTGATATTTTATAATACAATGATAACACATTTAAAATTACAATTTATTACTGGCTGCTAATAAATTCTATGTCAATGGTCAATGTAAGAGGAACCTTATTCTGTACGGCACAGGGTTTACTTTACGGTAATACAATTTGTGAGGTTTAGACCTCCTTCATTCTTACAAGACCTAAAACCAACCAATAGAATCTCGAATACATGACGTGATAATCACGCGACTCCATTTTGGCAATATTTTTTAATTTTAGTTCGCAAGAATTACTAACATTTATTATAAGATCATTACTAAAAAATTATGGAACATAGTAGTCCGAAATAAAGGAATTTTATTTATTTATTATTTATTTAATATGCTATGTCAAAATGGAGTGGAATGGTTATTATTACACATTACCTAAGTTGAGTACTGACCGATTTTACGCGGCATAATGTAACATTCGCCGCGATCATGATACGGGGAAAAGCGCTCGCAACGAGCAGGATTTTAACACGTCGATTGCTGAAATCACACCGTATGTGTTTTCTACAAGTGACTAATATGCGTAAATCCACACTAGCGCAGCGGCTGAGAAAATACAGATCTGTGTGACTCAGCACAGCCGTAATATTTTTCGAACGAAACGCATGTGCGGCGCAACACAACCGCTGTGTAGAGCGGCAGCACGAATGGCTCAGGTTAAAAAAAAGTTTGTTAAAATCCTGCTCGTTGCGAGCGCTTTTCCCCGTTCTAATAATAATGTTGGACAAATCACACAGCAACATCGAGCCCAAAGCTAAGCAGATACTGTTATAGATAGGTACGAATATGAACAGTTTGATCGTAGTGAATTTATAGCTAAAATATAACTTTAGCAATTAAAATACAACAAGAATAGTTAAATTAGTGACTGGACAATATTTAGACATGCACCACGATTATATACATCATATAATTAAAGGCCCCAACGCTCGCGCGAGAGAATCGCAGCGAACACGGGCGTATTCGCCGTGATTCTGGACAAGCTCTAACAGCATTACCACACTGGCGATTTGCGAGCGATTTCAATTAAAAAAGACGTTGTAACCACTCTCATTGTGAGTGGTCTTAATTTTCTGCTATTTTCCTTTTATTATTTACTGCTGCGCCCCGTGGTTTCAACCGCGTGGTGATAGATATTCTGGATATTATTCAATATATCTTTAGATTGTAGCCTATGTGTTATTCTGATGTGTATGCTATATGATTTCATTAAAATCATTCAGTAGTTTTTACGTGAAAGAGTAATAAACATCCATCCATACTTACAAACTTTCGCGTTTATAATATTAGTAGGATTAATTTTTCACTGCCATAATATATATATTTTTTTGTTTTTTTTTATCTTGTAATTTAAAAAAGAATGCATTATACCATATTTTAGAATTTACTTTTAAATTCATTTCGTAGTATTCGCTTCACATAGAACTACTTTGAACATGCTGTGTACGCATATTTAGTTAGGAATACAGTCTAATTTTAATTACTGTATGCTTCTATTTGTATAATACTAGCGGACCTTCCCGGCTTCGCACGGTTTTAGTACGGATCCCTAACTTTTTTGAAAATATAGCCTATTTTCACCGGGGATTGTGTAGCTTCCCAACGTGAAATAATTTTTCAAATCGGTCCAGTACTTTCGGAGCCTATTCTTTACAAACAAACAAACATAAAATAAAACCTTTCCTCTTTATAATATTTATATAGATTTGATTGTATTCTGTTTTGTGTACCAAATAAATAAAAAAAATACTGCGGTTAGCGCTTTCGAAGCCAATGTTCAAAACGCTGCGTCGTCGTCGTCATGGCGTGTTCGCTGCGCAATCGCGTAGCTTTAAATCGCTGGCGAATCGCCAGTGTGATCTGATAAGGCTCAACTCACACCAAAAGAGCGTCGAAGCGCAGCGAAGCGGAGCGCAGTTTCATATGAATTTTAACTTTATTTTCATTACAATAAAACTTATCGCATGAGAAACTCGACGAGTCGCGCGGATGCCCGCGGCGCCGCGGGAATTCCGGCGAATTCGACTCGTTCGAGTTTTTCATGGTTTTGGTGTGAGTTGAGCCTAAGGCTGCAAGTTGATATTGATTGGGTCGAGTTCTCAGATATCTCAGCGAGAATATACTCCGGCCAAAATGAAAGTACAGTGTTTGTAAACATTGCTCCTATAAATATTTTTTACTTACTCGATCAGAGCACATAATTAGAAGTACTTTTTTAACGGGTGTTTATCGCGTTTATTTACCTATTTTTCCCGACGTTTCAACAGGTTTACACACCGTCGTGGCCACGAGATGACGATATTATATCCGTTAAAATAGTACTTGTAATTATTGCTTCCATACTTATCCTAAAAATCACTTTCTTGTTGTTGATTTCTAGACAGAATAAGCACCACTTGTCTTTTTCATCATCATCATCAGCCTATAGCAGTCCACTGCTGGACATAGGCCTCCCCCAATGAGCGTCATAGCGCCCTGCAGGTAGATGCTGGATGCGGCAAGCTGAAGACTCAGCTTGCCGCATCCAGCATCTACCTGCAGTCTTTCGCTGGTCGTCATCCCACCTGGTCGGAGGTCCTACACTACGTTTACCGAGTCGTCTTTCGTCTTGTCTTTTTGATCTACAATAATCCATCCATTCTAATACTGATTAATTATATTTCTAAGGGGCCAAAACAAAAAAAAATATCCAATAGATCGGAAGTGTCGTGTTGTGGCTTATTTACAAACATCGTATCTTGAAAATGGCCGGAGTAGAAATAAATAAATTTACAAATACTAATTTTAAGTACACGTTCACACACTTCATACGGATCGTACAATAAATACACATTCGGTTAACATAACTTAAAATTTATCGATACATCTTATACAATATTTTTTTTTATTAACCCTAGATCACTAAACATTAGTCTCACAGGCGACACGGTTCCCGCGCATTCGCTGTTTAGGTATGTTCCCGACACTACCCCACCTCGCCACGCTCAGTACCTTCCTAATTTAATGTTTTAGCACCCTGTGCGTACGCATTACGTACGTCAAGTAAAATATTGGCGTTTTATTTTGTTAGTCAGAACGACTAATGTTTAGTGACTGAGTAACTCGAAAATATGTTTAGTGAGCTAGGGTTAATAATAGACTGGTAAAACAAATGTAGTTATTACGTCATAGAATCGATATAATCCTAGGTCTCTTTAAGACCAGAGTGAAGAGAGAACATTATATAGATTTTTTTTATTATACATACGACCAATACAACCGAAACAAATATCTGCAGATCGTACACACATTTGTCCCGATGCGGGAATCGAACCCCCGACCTTCTGCGTCACAGAGGTCGTCGTATGCGTGAGTATCCAAACTTCCCACTATCGCTGCCCATCACCGGACAAGAAATTTGGCGGCAACATATCTATTGGCTGTTTCATATAATATTTTGTTATAGCACTCATCAAGCACCTTAATCTGTCGAACAATTTCAACAGTTTATGATTATTTATTTATTATAACCTTTATTTCTCTTAATTTTTTTATAATTTAAATAAAACAGAATGAAGAAAAAAACACTCGGGCATTGCTTAAGCCTAAGCAATGCTTAAGGCCTCATTTCTCGTTAGGCGTTAGGCTCTTATTGGCTTAAGAGCCTAACGCCTAACGAGAAATAAGGCTCAGCAGGCATTGCTTAATGCTTCTTATAGTTTGACCGAAACCGCTGTACCACTCCTTAGGAAAGTTCGGCGAGGTGGGGGGCGAGGAAAAAAAAAGCAAGAGTACGCGTTGACGGCAGACTGATGGATCGGAGCGGCCGATTTTTCCCCCCTCCCCGTCTCGCCGCTCGCATACCTCAGGCGTGGTACAGCGGTTTCGGTCAAACTATAGTGTTTTTTTCTCCATAAGTCTTAAGGTGAAGTGGCCTCGGTTTTGCGAGACAAAGACGAAAGGTTTCGGGACTCTTCACCTCAAATCTGATTTGTATATGATGTAATACTTGCAATCTAGGAATATTTGACAGGTTTCTATATTCTAAAAAAAACTGGCTAGAAACCTCCCTTCAGCCTTCACATATTACTTTGTCATGAAAACTCTTTTGTTCTATTTTTTTTACATTTAGTTTCAATATAATCGCATAAAATAATAATAATTTAGTCTAGGCGGTAAAATTTATAATTAATTTGGAATGATTAGATATTTTTTCTTCAGCACTCGAGGGAAATTTAACTCTAGCAATTGCTCAAGGGAATAGTAACCATTTCGGCATATAGATAAAGCATAAAATCTTTCATGAAGCGCTTAAATCTGTGCCGATAAATATAATACATGTAATAAAACTTTTGAAATTATCATGGTTATCAACACTAAAGTCATTTAAAACAGGATATTTACCATGATTAGATTTCTGAGTTACTCCGTGATCATGGCGCATGAAACTGTGCCGAAATATTGGATAACTCAAAAATCAAATCATGGTAAAATATCCCATTTTAAATGGCTTTAAAATACATGTAGTTAATAAAATTCACTCAAAGATTTCAGAATTCTATCATATTTAGAGAGCATTTTATAGAAAAAAGGATTTTTCCCCCATGAGAGCTGAAATTTAGAACTATTTAAAGACATCGTCTACTTTCCTTATTTATAGGTTCACTTGTCCGATTTCTGCCCTTTTAGTCGTGAGATCTCAGCTCCTAATGTGTCCATGTTATCCTGCAAGTAACATTAAAGCTGGTTAATTTATTTTAGTTTAAATTATTGTGTATAATGTGTTTTAAGAGTGTAACAATTGTGTTTTCTTTGGACCTGGTCTGAAATAAATGTTTTTTTTCTATTTTGTTTTTACAATTTTGGGAAAACTTGCAGCTAGATAAATATTGGATACAAAGAATATTTAACTTAATGCCAGAAGTTTCCACATAATAAGTAATAATTAGTCTAGTTCTAGTTATTGTATATTTTAGTTCCTGATTTTACCTCTATGTATTTTTATATGATGAAATAGGTATTAATTATTTTTAATATACGAATTTGACGACCGATGTGGCGCGGTGGGCGAAGGTCCGCCTGCGACGCAGGAGGTTGCGGGTTCGATTCCCGCCTCGGAACAATTGTGTGTACGATCTGCAGATACTTGTTTCGGGTGTTCTGGTCGTTTTCTATGTAAAATAAAAAATATCTATCTATGTAATGTATTGTATTATGTATATCAGTTATCTAGTACCCATAACACAAGCTCTGCTTACCATGGGGCTAGATAATGCTGTGTGAATTGTCCAGCATTATTATTTATTTAATATAATTATCTTCAATAATTACGTCACCGTCAGCTTTAATAGGTACCGATCTTATCCATCCAAAGGTTGACTGGAAGTAATCGCTGTTGGCAATAAGGCGTAAGTTCCTTTTTAATTATTTTCTGTATTGATGGTGCAATAAAGTTATATTATATTTTATAGTTCTTAGGTGTACTATGTTAGTAAGCACACAATGCATAAAAACCCTGCCAATGCACAAGATTGTTATTTAGGTACCTATAATCTATATACATCATATTTTCATGTAGAATCATTCAACAGTGTACCTTAAGCGTGATGTTTTTAAGCAGTGTATCCTCTAGCACGGCCTGCAGCCGCTTGTTCATCTCTAGAGACAGCTCTAACGTCATGCCGGCGGGGTCGCCGCCCCACACCGCCGCCATGGCGCCGCCGCCAGCCGACGCTATCTGTTTCTGAAATATAAAATATATATAGAAATATAACAAAGCAACTCACCGCGGTCCACATGTTACATCTAAACCCTACATTGAGGGTTCGACTTGAGGTTTAGGGAATCAATAGAGTCAACTAAGTTCGCAAAGAAATGAGCGACGCAGTAGCAGTGTATATTTTTACATGAATCATTGGGCGCACTTTTGGTACCTTCTGTATCTCATTATACAAGTAAAAACTTACCTTCGTCAGTTTCTTTATCATCTGAAGCAGCATGAACAAAATATAACAAGTTAGAAAGACAAGGGATCTAGCACAAGGTGATGCATCACGAAACGACGTAAGGTCTAAAAAAGCAAAATATATGGCGCAATACGCGGGATTTATTATCCAATCAGCTGTTCGTTATCTTCTTTAAAATAATTTAAGGGCCTACATTACCTCAGCAGAAAATCAAATTTCGCCTCAGCTTGTTACGCCGCCGCGCCGCGGCGCACGGGCGGCGCCACGGGGCGGACGGCCGGTGGCAACGTACCTACTCGCCGCGCTATTACTTCGCGCGCAAAATTATATTGGGTTGAGTTCACGCTAGTTCAAAACAATCTTGTTGAAGTTAGGTAGGTGCAATATTATTGTCTAAAAGGTAGGTAATTAATTATATATACGGTACCTACTAAGAAATGAAATTATCAAATACGTAGGTAATGCTTTTTAGTAACTTTATACCTTAGTATGTACCTATACCTACCTAATATTATGATAGTTGGATATTGGTAGGTACCTACCTACCTACTTACAATTACAAAACATTATTTTATTTGATTGTTTTTCAATGTAGTTGCCAACATACCTACTACTGCTACTAGACCACCGCGCCCGAGACGTTATTTTCTACCCAAACACTAGACAGGTGCGAGTCGCTATAGCGCTGAAGGGTTCCGAACATTCTTTTCTGTAGTATGATAGTGTTCTGCGAAATGTAAATTATACTTATGCCTACTACCAACCTAAAAATAGGTACGTAGTACTATTATTTATTCTTTGGTACTAGTAAATAGGATTTTTTATTATAACACCTTGTTTACAGATTTAATATAAACGAAGATTGGTACTACTACCTATATAAGGTAAAACTAACACAACAAAACCTATATAAGCAATGAAATAGAATACAAGTTTATGTCTAAGTATATTGAGTGAGGGTTCCGCATATTAGTTTTTTAAGTAAAATTGAATTTTGCCAAAAAAACATTGTGTGGAAATAGGATGTGTATGACAAGTAGTGTGCAGGTAAATATTGTAATAAATTAAAATATAGTCTAGATTATATTTGCACATACATAATATGTATAACTTTATTAACAATATATATTACTTTATATTAAATTTATTTCAATTCACTTATATCTCCTATTTTCATATTGCGAACATGCCAGGGATCGCATAACTCGGACAAAATATATGTTAAATAAAAAATTAAAAATTTTGGTTCCATTAGTTGTTCCCAAAATTCGTCATCCCTTTCGATGATCTCAACTTTCATCTGAAATGAAATGATATTTTATCACACGAATCTATATCTATTGTGTATATTATATATATAAAAGAAAGTCGTGTTAGTTACACTATTTATAACTCAAGAACGGCTGAACCGATTTGGCTGAAAATTGGTGGAGAGGTAGCTTAGAACCAGCAGAAGGATATGGGACTTTTTATCCCGCAGGGTAGGTTAGCGTAGGGTAGGGTAGGTTTGGGTAGGGTGGGGTAGTGACTTTGACTCTGGAGAGGTGTGTGTTTGTCTGAAAAAGGAAAAATAAAACACAATCTTATTATAATCTAGATACCAAATCATATTTCAGTAGATATGTAATTGTAATTATAGTAATTGTAAGTATTTACTTACAATTCTACGTTCTGTAATTGATAAAGATTTGTCTTATCCGAATTTATGCCATTTGTCAAATCATTCGACGTTACTTCCATCCTGTAACAGTTACACATGCCAAGAAAGTAGGTAGGTAAGATACCTAACATGTAAATATATGTGCCCACTCTAGTAATATGAATGAATCGTAATGAAGAATTAATAAGGACTCTCGTTCAAGCTATCAACCGTAAAAAGTCCATTATTACCCAATTTATAAATTTGAACCATGTGATATATTTTCACTTTCATGAACTAAAAGTAGAAAAGCTTGTGTTCGTTAGGTACGAATAGTTCTAGGTTAAATTATTGCAGAACCCTAAAATTTACAAACTCGTGAAAACGTTAGGAAAGAATATACACTAGGTATATTTATATTTCAGTAGATATGTAAGTATTTACTTACAATTCTATGTTCTGTAATTGATAAAGATTTGTCTTGTCCGGATTTATGCCATTTGTCGAATCATACGACGTTACTTCCATCCTGTAACAGTCATACATGTCAAGAAAATAGGTACCTAACATGTAAATATAATATGCCCACTCTAGTAATATGAATGAATTATAATGAATAATTAATAAGGACTCTCGTTCAAGGTATAAACCGTATAAGTCCATTATTACCCATTTATATTTTGAACCATGTGATATATCTTCCCTTTCATGAACTAAAAGTAGAAAAGCTTGTGTTCGTAAGGTTGGAACCATGACTAAATTAATTATTGCAGAACCCTAAAATTTACAAACTCGTAAAAATGTTAGGAAAGTTATAATACATTATAGGTGTAGACAGTAGGTACTATAGTTAGTAACTATAGTAGGTACCTAACCTACTACTTACAATTCAATGTTTTGTAATTGGTAAAAAAAAATCTCGTACGGATCTTTTCTGATATCCAAAATGTCCAGATCATTCGATGTTACTTCCATCATGTATCAGTAACGATTCATATATTATGGAGATACAAATTAGGTGGGTATACCTAGGAGTAAATATTTTATAGTATTGATAGTCAAACGGAACCCTAATATATATTTCTACCTAGATAATGATGTGTTGTGAAAATACTACTTCTATCACATGGAGATAAAAAATGAGGTGGGTATACCTTGTATTTACACCTAGGTAGGACCTAGGTATAGGTATTTACCTATAAGTATAAAAAATACGATTTTCACATACTTAGCGCCATCCAGTCCCATAAACAAGTAAGGTCTACTACCTTACTGGTAGGTAGGTAGGTGTTTGGTACACACGGATTTACCGGGACATTATTTTCTTTATCATTGTCGCCATCATCGCTTACAATAGGAGCTGTACTTTCTAATCGACGTTTTCTAAAATAAAATAAAAAATAATTAGTTTGGCTGCGACATTTACTTACTCACAAATCACAATCCACATCCTCACCTCACCTCACCTCAACGTGTAGGGTAAGTAGGTACTTACTTTATAACGTCGTTCATGTGTTTTCCATCTTTTTTATGATTCCGTCGTCGCTTTCTACACTTATTATAAAGATTTCCCATATTTACAAATATACAAAGTCCGATGACACGAAGCGCGGAGCAGCGACACAGGCTCCCCGTCCGAAGGCCGAAGCTAGACTGAATTATGGCCCGGACGGAAGATAGCGCGTGAATGTTTAGGTATTATTTTTTTACGGTAAAAATAATAGTAATTTTGAAAATCTAAAACACACATCGTCTGCTTTATACTCTGATTGTTTACTGTATAAAGTATCAAGGCTTATTTTAACGTATCTATTGAATAGCGACGGTTTAAAGTACAGTTTAGAGTGAACTTTGGATTTTTTTTCTATCGAGAAAATTTCATGTAATCGTGTTTTCGAAACACTAGTCGTCTAGCATCAATCCTGAACTATAACATATTAAAATCTCAAAGTAAATGCTTCAGAATTGTGGAAGATATGATCGTTGAAAATAACCGATTTCAGATAGTATCAACTCTTAAGTGAAATATTAATAAAACTTTTGAAACTGTCATGGTAATTAACACTAAGGTAATTTAAAACGGGATATTTACCATGATTTGATTTTTGAGTTATCCAATATTTCGGCACAGTTGCATGCGCTATGATCACGGAATAACTGAAGGCACTGCGCTGCAAATCATGGTAAATATCCCGTTTTAAATGACTTTAGTGTAATATTAACGTTGTAAAAGCACCACTAGGTAAGGTACATAGTAACTGGCGCATTAAGCAGGATTTAATCATATTTAATTCAGTTAGCTGCTTACTCTTCGAAGAACGCTCAACTAATTTCAAACTAATCTCCAATAAAACATGTATTACCTTATTCAAGTCTCTTTGCGGCGAAGTAACCGCACCAGTAGGTAAGGTACACAGCAACTGGCGCAGCAAGCGGGATTTATTCCTCAGTTCTTCAGTCAGTTGCTTATTCAAGTCTCTATGGGGCGACGTAACAGCTCCAATAGGTAAGGTACATAGCAACTGGCGCAGCAAGCGGGATTTATTCCTCAGTTCTTCAGTCAGTTGCTTGCTATGCTCTTCTAAGAACGCTCAACTAATTTCAAACTAATCTTCTAATAAAACATGTATTACCTTATTCAAGTCTCTATGCGGAGAAGTAACCGCACCAGTAGGTAAGGTACATAGCAACTGGCGCAGCAAGCGGGATTTATTCCTCAGTTCTTCAGTCAGTTGCTTGCTATGCTCTTCTAAGAACGCTCAACTAACTTCAAACTAATCTTCTAATAAAACATGTATTACCTTATTCAAGTCTCTATGCGGAGAAGTAACCGCACCAGTAGGTAAGGTACATAGCAACTGGCGCAGCAAGCGGGATTTATTCCTCAGTTCTTCAGTCAGTTGCTTGCTATGCTCTTCTAAGAACTCGCAACGTTCAGAGCGACGCGCGGCCGCTCTTTGGAGGGATACTATTCGCTCTATTAGAGCTTGTCGGTCTGGTTCGCGGACCTAGCAGGAATATACAAATTAATTGATGGATATACAACCATCACTAGCTTTGGTCTGTAGCTTTGCCCACGCGGTATCTGCATACAACTTGGGACAGTCTCACCAGGATATTGTGGGTCTTTAGGACTGTAGTAATGTAGGGAAATAAATAAAAAGAATTGGCTCTGTATTCCCAGTGTAAAAATCACGTTTGTGTATAGAACACGATCTGACGTCAGACGGTTTGTGCAAGGAATTTCGTATGTCATAGGGATATACAATAACCCCTAAGGTCTTTTTCTTATTGATTTGCGTTGACAACATATTTAAAATTTGGTAATCCGAATAAAAATACTAGTCCAATTCTGAAAATTATTTTACTAATAGACAGCTACATTTTCCGAGAGTGCTATAGGGTTCGCTTTGTTTTGATACCGCGTGAGCGAAGCCGTAGGCAGAAGCTAGTTACTTCAAGGCCCGTTTTATTAAAATCTTGCTTAGTCATACTTGTATGCTTGAGTGACGAATGTAACTATTAAATTATGCTGGACAATCCACACAGCATCATCTAGCCCCAAGCTAAGCCAAAGCTTTTGCTAGATGACTATAAATACAATACATTTCATAGATAGATATTTTTTATTATACATAGAAATCGACCAGAGCACCCGGAAGAAATTTCTGCAGATCGTACCAACATTTGTCCTGAGGCGGGAATCGAACCAGCAACATAATGCGTCGCAGGCGGACCTTCGCCCAGCACGCCCTTGAGTGACGAATGCTGTGTCTATTATACCATAGAAATGCTTTACTCAAGCATATATTGATGACTGAGCCAGATTTTATAATACGGGCTTTAGTATACATCTTATGTAATCTAATATATTGATCTCTAAAGAATAATTAATCTCTCATTTACCATGATCTCGGGCCATGTATGGTGATTATGTAACTCGTGACCGGTTTGCGACAGGCGTAAATTAAGCAATCAGTGCTGTCAAACGTCAATTTTGTATTAGTTTGACACGAGCTACAACGTCAAAATTGACGTTTGGCAGCACTGATTATAAATAATCACCCGGCCGGTCCTTTGGAAGGCTTGCGCGGGGCCGAAGCCAACAGCACAGAGGCCCTTTGAGAAAGTTAAACTAAAGGCGATGGCTACACATAGCGGCCGGGTGATTATGTAACTCGCGACCGGTTTGCGACAGGCGTAAATTAAGCAATCAGTGCAATTTTGGCCAATTTATTTATTTTTTATTTTTTTAACCAATTTAACCAATTTTGACGTTGTAGCTGGTGTAAAACTAATACAAAATTGACGTTTGACAGCACTGATTGCTTAATTTACGCCTGTCGCAAACCGGTCGCGAGTTACATAATCACCATACGGGTATCATCCTCGGGTACACAATATGATACACCCAAAGATGGTATATGCCAGGTGTAGAGACTATTTCAAAGAAAAAAAGAAATATAACCAGGCTATTGTGATGGATGGATGGACTGGGTAATCGGGCTATAGGGGAGTTAATCTCTTTTTATTAATCACTGTAGTTACATACAACTAAAGAAGTTTTATAACTAAACAATAAACGACTTCTAGTTCTAATAAAGTGTTATTTACAGCGAATAAAACCAAAACCTTCGGAAACATCTTCTCTAACAGACTTGGAAACTTGAAATTAATCTGTAAAGCCAAGAGAAGCTGGTAAAATTAAATTGGTATTAATATAATTAATACTCACTAAGACCTATAAATGTACACAATGATGCAATAAAATAAATATGAATATAATAAATGCAAGAAATTAGTACTTAGATATTTTAAACAAAAATTAGGAAATCTCCGAAAATGTCACAGAATGGTACATATTATATAATAGCCAAATGCGATGTAGAATGTTTGTAAATAAACCGCCCATACTTAACTACTTTAACTTTAATTTAATTTAGTTTTAATTTCTAGTAGTATAAGGTATAACTAGCCCTAGAAAGAAGAATACATTCTTAATATGTTTTATTTTACTAACAAAATATGGATATGTATCATGGACAGTAATCTAAAAAAAATGTTTATTTCTTTTATTTTATTATCATTTATTTTAAGCCATTATTGTCCCACTGCTGGGCAAACACCTCATTTTTCTCCTTCCACTCCTCGCAATCCAACGCTGCAACAACAGCTGCTGTCGTTTTTTATTTTATTTAACCTAAAATGATGTAACTCTGCTGTTGCCGCGTCTTTGTATAATTGACATTACTTGTCGATTTGAGATGTTTCCTTGTATAAATATTGCTTACAATTCGCCAAGCAAGTAACTTTTAGTTATTTGTGCCGTGGTTTTTTTACAAACATTCTTTAACGAATTTGGCTAGTGTGTTCAAATATAGACTGCAGGTAGATGCTGGATGCGGCAAGCTGAAGACAGGGCGCTATGGCGCTCACTGGGGGAGGCCTATCTCCAGCAGTGGACTGATATAGGCTGATGATGATGATAGTTCAAATTATTTCTATTCTTTGATAGTAATTGTATTTAATTAATTCATGGCTGTGTGATATAGGCACATCAGCCAGAAGCTGCTCGACTATTAACAATAAATAATAAAATAATCCACGACTCGGTAAACGTAGTGTAGGACGCCCTCTGACCAGGTGGGATGACGACCTGCGAAAGACTGCAGGTAGATGCTGGATGCGGCAAGCTGAAGACAGGGCGCTATGGCACTCATTGGGGGAGGCCTATGTCCAGCAGTGGACTGCTAAAGGATGATGATGATGATGATGATGAATAAAATAATAAATTTTCTTTGCTAATGTGGTATAGTATACCTGCATTTCTGGCGACGGTTCACCATGTCCATTTTGCAGTCTTTCCTCTTGAGGAGAACTTTCACTGCTACTTAGCGATGTCACTGAACCTAAAAGATATCCATTCACATTATTAATTTTAATTAAAAAAACACAATGGAATTAATTGACAAATGCTATTATGACGTAAATGAATTTTATATGACAAACTAGACAAACTCACATATTAATAAGGCTGTGTCTTAAAAAATCTACTAAGTCTGTCAGTTAGATTATTAGAAGATATTGGACCCGTGTTTTTTCTTTTGACAATTAAACAAAAAAATATGAAGATATAGCCAGTTAAAGTCCGCGTGATGTCACGTCTCGCTACACTTAGCAAGTTGTGACGTCACGAGCCCCCCACTCCTAAACTTTGACGTTTTATTTTTGTTAGTATTTGTTTGATTGACAAAAGAAAAAATACGTGTCCAATATCTTCTGATAATCTAACTGACGGACTAGATAGAAAAATATATTTTTCACTTCTCTTGCTCAAAAAGTGTATCATAATAGTGTAGCTTAGCGGGCCTAAAAATCGAGTTTAATACCTCGGGCTAAAAAGTATTTTTTCTTTTTAATTTTTGTCTAAAATCATCAGCCCGTACAAAGCATTCGTTCTCTTACATAAAAACTCGACTTCTTGGTGCTCCGTCAATCTTTTTTTTTAAAATAGAACCGTCTTGGTGATGTTTTATGAAGGTTGATTCTTCCCTTCATGGTAGAATGCGAACTGTTTCGTTGCGGACTGCACATTTAATTTTTAATAAAATTTCTGAAAATTGTCTAATTTTGAATCGTTTTATTTTCTCGCAATCGAAGTGAAAAGTAGAGTGTTTTACTCGGGTCAAAACCACCCATTATAACTCGGTCTTGTCATCCTCCCTCGCTGCGCTCGGGAGTATAACAACCTCGTATATAATGGGATGGTTTAGTCCCTTGTAAAACAATCTACTATTTTACCCAGGACACTACCCTATTTTTTTACTTGTGGATCTACCTAGCTAACGTTGATAATACAGTTCGTGTCGCCTTAGTGCTGTTTTTAGCGACTTTTTATATTTAACTTAGATTAGACAAGTAAGTTATTAGTAGTTGTTAGTAGTTCAAGTTATTGGGGGAGGCCTATGGCCATGATGATGTCTGTATAGTCCTTTTCACTTACATAGCAAGCGTTCCCTGACGTTTGGAATTAGATGGATACGTCTCATTTCTAATGTTTATTCTATTCTTTTTTTCTTTGTATTCTGATAATGTGTTTAGTGTTAAATTAGAGTTAATCTTAGGTTGTAATATGCTAATTTATTGTATATATATATTTTTTTGTTGTTTCTGTGGTCTGCCACCCGTGTTGGCACGCGCTAGTGGTTCTGTCAGAAAACCAGCGTTGCTCTACTTCTTGTGGAGAAGTAGAGCAACATTATGCTGAGACAGGACCTATTGGTTCGCTTTTTAGAGTCGCTTGTTTTTAATAGTTAAGTAGTTAGTTTTTATTTTATAACTACTATGTAGTAGCAAGTTGTACCTACAGTGAATCAATAAATATATTTTCTTTCTTTCTTTCTATTGACTAGGATTTAATCGATTAAAGAAAATTAAAATCGTACATCATCATCTTACAATTTATTACGTATTCTTATTTGTTATTTATCTTCTATTACCTCTTATAATATTATTATCATTCAAGAAAAGGCAAAAATATTACGAAAAATCGATTTTTGGAAGTGAATCTAGTCGCTAACATCGAATTAAATTATTTCGATTAAACCTTAGGTCATTTCTACAATTGTCATACTGAAACGTCAGGGAACGCTTCCTTAATGAAAAGGACTATAGTACCTACATTCTTTACCTAAAACAACCTCGGTCTGCCACCACAATGGTAGAAACACATTGTGACATATCTAATTAACACTTTGATTGCTGAAATCACACGGTATGTGTTTTCTACAAGTGACTAATATGCGTAAATCCGCACTAGCGCAGCGGCTGAGAAAATACAGATCTGTGTGACTCAGTACAGCCGTAATATTTTTCGAACGAAACGCATGTGCGGCGCAACACAACCGCTGTGTAGAGCGGCAGCACGAATTGTTTAGGTTAAAAAAAAGATCGTAGTCGTCGAAAAAAAACCGCAGTCAATGTGTTAAACATACACCACCTATGTATATTATGTATCTTATTAGAGAATTAGCAAGCTGAAGTGGCAGTGGGCCGGCCATATCTCGCGAAGAACCGACGGCCGCTGGGGCAAACGTGTTCTTGAGTGGAGACCACGACTCGGTAAACGTAGTGTAGGACGCCCTCCGACCAGGTGGGATGACGACCTGCGAAAGACTGCAGGTAGATGCTGGATGCGTCAAGCTGAAGACAGGGCGCTATGGCGCTCATTGGGGGAGGCCTATGTCCAGCAGTGGACTAATATAGGCTGATGATGATGATGATGTATCTTATTCACATATATTTGATGCAATAAATTTTACTTTACTTTAAAAACATTTACCTGTTCTGGTGGAGGGCGCGTCGGGCGGTGGTAGCTTCGCTTCGAGTTGCTCGCAGCGTTTCAGCGCACGCTGTAGCTCTCGATTTATTTCCTGGACAAAAGTAACTCTTTCACTGCAATCGCTCAAAAAGCGTGTTATTGCCTCGATTTTGCAGCGCGTCTGGTACGAGTATGTTCGCGGAGGCGCGCACGGACGGCTTTCATGCGATTATTCGCAAAAAAGTTGCTTCCCTACTTCAGCGTGCGCGAGCCAGTAGCAACGGCATCCTGAAAATGATTGTTTCACGTCTGGACTGTCCCATCCTATACAAATGGATGAAGATATTGATGGGGTCGATATCCTTGTAAATGTCCATTAGGTTAGTAAGTTTTCATTTTGTGTTTTATTATTATTATTATTTAATTTCCCTAAGTTATATTATTCTATTTTTATTTAATTTTATTTGATTTTATGTGTGATTTATTTTGTGACATTTATTTTGAATTTTGTATGTTTTTATTTTTAATGTATATAGTTATATATAATATAATATAGTTTGTATTTGGATTGTGAATCTGACAATAAACGAGTTAATAATAATTGCAATGTAGCTCGGCGGGCGAAAAACTAATCTACTTCCTTGGAATTAGATGTAGACATAGACATACACCATACACCTAGGGATATGCGGCGGCGTCGAGGCAGACCACCTGCCCGATGGCCAGACGACATTGTGGGGGCTGTCGGGAAGCAGTGGATCCGACTGGCACAGGACCAGGGGTACAGAGATAAGGAAGAGGCCTATACTCAGGAGTGGGTGTTACCGGCGGATTGGATAGATGATAATGCTGGACAATTCACACAGCATTATCTAGCCCCATGGTAAGCAGAGCTTGTGTTATGGGTACTAGATAACTGATATACATAATACAATATATTACATAGATAGATATTTTTATTATACATAGAAAACGACCAGAACACCCGGAACAAATATCTGCAGATCGTACACACAATTGTTCCGGGGCGGAAATCGAACCCGCAACCGCCTGCGTCGCAGGCGGACCTTCGCCTACCGTGCCACAGAGGGATCAAACTAATCTTCTTCTTAAGGGTCCGGCGACCCTCGCTTGCAAAAATCGCTCCGAATATCGCTGTCCCTGTTTACTGTGTACCCTTGCGCCGCGCCTCATGCGTGCGCGATAGCAATATTAGCCGTTCAAAATTTGGTTTGTTCCGTAATACCAAAAATTATGACTGAAAAGTTTTTGTATTCTTCACAAAGTATTGTTATTCTGTAACTAGACAATATAAGCTATGTTCCTTAATAAATAACACATAAGATATTGATGTTTTTAATACGAAACAAATAGCAAGAAAACTTGTCCATTTTCGCATAAAAACGTGCAAAATGCGATTGGCTTTTATTTAATTTTAGGTAAGTATTTTGAAAAAAAAAACTATTTAGGAACCTAGATAAATACTATTGAAATACAAATAATACAATATTATAGTGGAAATATGCTTGAATTGGAAATCATTTTGGTATTACGTTTGTATGAAGAATTCGTCCCTCCGGAGGCCTCTTAATATCTAAACTTCTAGTATATAGTTAGACCAGTCCATGAGCCTATCTTGCAAGCCAAAAGATATAAACGTTATTGATTTCTGATTGCTTTCGCAATTTGTTTCTTTGTTCATAGAATGCGTATTGTTTTCTATGTATAATAAAAATATCTATCTATGTAATGTATTGTATTATGTATATCATTTTATTTTTTGTAGTACCCATAACAAGCTCCCAGCTTTGCTTACCATGGGGCCAGATAATGCTGTGTGAATTGTCCAGCATTATTTATTTATTTATATATAAGTTCTTACTTTTATGGCACTGGCATGTTTCTTCTTCAGAACTCCATTCTCTCCCTTCTCCCACTCTAATTTCTTGCTAACTTCATCCACCTCTTCAGTCAACTCGGCCACCTGCAATAGATACAAAATATGACATCATCATTAGCAGATGTTAGTACACAGCTGGATATAGCCGTGATATAAATAAAAATAAAAAAACCTTTTATTCCATAACCAGTAGATATGTAGGTAACAATTATTATATCAAATATTTTATAACAAATTATTAAGATTAAGTAATTAGATTAAATGTATGAAAAAAAAACATGCATTGGTATTATTATGCATATGAATAATTGTGTAGATAGTATGTATTTTATTGATTTAAATTTTAGTAGATAATTGTTGATAATAGAATTGTTGTTTAGTAGATAATAATCAAAAAAAAAGGAAAAAAAAAGGCCAAAAGGAGGATCCAGCTGGGCTGGGCAGCATTTGGGAAACTACGTCAAGTCTTCACGTCATCCATACCGCAATGCTTGAAAACTAAAGTTTTCAATCAGTGCGTCTTACCCGTTATGACCTACGGAGCTGAGACGTGGACACTCACGATAGGGCTGGTCCACCAGTTCAAAGTCGCTCAGCGAGCTATGGAAAGAGCTATGCTCGGAGTTTCTCTGAAGGATAGGATTCGTAACGAATACATCCGACAGAGAACCAATGTTATCGACATAGCTCAAAGAATTATTAAGCTGAAGTGGCAGTGGGCCGGCCATATCTCGCGAAGAACCGACGGCCGATGGGGCAAACGTGTTCTTGAGTGGAGACCACGACTCGGTAAACGTAGTGTAGGACGCCCTCCGACCAGGTGGGATGACGACCTGCGAAAGACTGCAGGTAGATGCTGGATGCGGCAAGCTGAAGACAGGGCGCTATGGCGCTCATTGGGGGAGGCCTATGTCCAGCAGTGGACTGCTATAGGCTGATGATGATGATGATGAGATAATAATTGGGGGAGGCCTATGTCCAGCAGTGGGCTGCTATAGGCTGATGATGATGATGATGATGAATTCGGTGGTTAGGACCCCTTTCGGGTACAGGCCTCCTCCAGATCTTGTATTGTGTTCGTAGGTTGGTTAAATCTCGCCAAGTCATAGGCAGTACAAATGCTGTTAATATGTCTTGAATTCTATTGGATTTTTATTCATTTTGTTCTCTTCGGTAGACAGTGATTATGCGTTGTGTTGCCAGATATATTTATGTCTATGACGTGATATAGCCCCTTCTAATGAGCGCAATAGCGTCCTGTCTTCATCTTGCCGCATCCGGCTTCTGCCTGCAGTTTTTCGCAGATCGTCATCGTCTACTACTATCGTATACTACGTTTTCCGAGTCGCGATCTCCGCTCAAGCACACGTTTACCCTTTTTTATTTAATGTGATTTATTTGTAATTTCAACAAAATGTAGTCATTGTCTACGAAAATTTGACTGTGCTTGTACATTGTGTAACGCCATCTAGTGACGAACGCCAGAACTACATACTCAGCCGCAACCATGATGGTTCGATAGATTGATGGCAAACTGGTTCCTGAAGATGGCACCGGAGGCGCTGATTCATAGTACATATATAAGTTGGAATGCCAAGCAATTTCTTCCTCTTACCGCATTTACAATTATTACAACTCACATGTCTTTGTTTGTAAAACTTTCAATACAAATTTATTCACAAGTGTTTTTCTTTTATTTTCAGCTCCCATCTATTCCATACTGGACCAGCTTCCAGCTATAGAGCCCTTCAGGGATCACTAGCAGACATCAGGCAAAAACACATTGGTTTAATGAATAACTTTTGAAAACCTCTGTGGCGCGGTGGGCGAAGGTCCGCCTGCGACGCAGGAGGTTGCGGGTGCGATGCCCGCCTCGGAACAATTGTGTGTACGATCTGCAGATATTTAATTCGATACTAGTGATTAATTTAGTTATTACATTACACTACGATTACACTATTGTATTAGGTAATACCTGTAAAAATAGATGTAATGCTTTGAATAAATACAAAATACAAAAAAATTGTTCCCGGTGTTTTGGTCGTTTTCTAATGTATAATAAAAATATCTAAATATCTATGTAATGTATTCTATTATGTATATCAGTTATCTAGTACCCATAATACAAGCTCTGCTTACCATGGGGCTAGATAATTCTTTGTGAATTGTCCATTATTTATTTATTTAATGAATCTGCCGTATGTCCAGCGACTTGTGGGCAAAGACCACCACAGAGTAGAGCCCACCGAACGCTAAGAGGCGACGTGGAAGACCCAGGATGAGAATGCGCGACGAGCTCGAAGCACATCTTCCATCAAGGCCTGTTGCAGCGTTGGATCGCGAGGAGTGGAAGGAGAAAAGGGAGGCCTTTGCCCAGCAGTGGGACAATAATGGCTCAAAATAAATAAATAAAAAATGAATTGAGAAACGTACCTTCCTAGCTAGCACTCTGTTCTCCTGGTTCCGCCTCTCCACCTCTTCACTAAGCGCAGTCCTCAGCTCCGCACATTCAGCCTCGAGCGCCGCCGCGCGCTCGCGCAGTGACGCGTTATCCGCTGATAGGGCTTGGGCCTGGAAGATAGCATTTGTAACTTTAAAGGCGTGGATATAAATTTATCGTTATTTGGGTTGCATTGAAACTGTTTTTCTTCTTTTTTTTTTTTTTTTTTTTTGACACAATACACATGTTCTTAGATAAGTCACAATTACATTTATAACTTATAATAACTAAATAACAAAAATATTAACCTCCGTACCTTACCTAGCTTTGGCTGATAAAAATATATTTTGTGATGCGATATCACAAAATATATTTTTATCAGCCAAAGCTTCGTCAATTGTATAATAACTCTTATTCAATAGAATTCTTTTAATAAATACAAATAGTTCAATGTCAGGTTTCTTTCTAAATTCTAATGTCGTTACCTTTATCGAAAGAGTTAAAAAAAAAAACAATAATCTATGCCATACAAGTCATAAAACCATTTTTTCAATAATAAAAAAAATATTAGGCGCATCGCTGCTATGCTCGCGCGCGTAGGACCTCTAGTGCATCGGTGGCAGTAAAAGTGTTAAGAAATTTTTGACCATCCCTATACATAAAACTTTTGAAACTATCATGGTTATTAATATTAAAGTCATTTAAAACGGTGTGGTGTGCCGAAATATTGGATAACTCAAAAATCAAATCATGGTAAATATCCCGTTTGAAATGACTTTAGCATCCCTATACATGTTTTCTTGACTAGTATAATGCTACCTTGTCTAGGTGCGAGTGGGTGGAGGCGCTGATAGCGACCTGCGAGGCGGTGAGGCGCGCGGCGTGCTCGAGCGCGGAGGCCTCTCTGCGCGCGCACGTCTCCGCGTACGCTAGTGAGGCTGTTAGCGAGTCTTCCGCTTGCTTCGCTCGTTCTGTTTCCCTGGTTGCAAAGAGATATTATTTTATCATAATATATATATACTAATTTTATCTACAATATTATAAAGAGAAATTTATGCACTTTTAAATATTTCTTCAAAGCCTGCTGAGCAGCGTGCTTAGTGTGCTACGTAAAGAAAAGTAGCACGTCCGTACTAGGCGGGAAACAAGACGCCAATGAAATAAAAGATCATGGCTCTCAAAAGTACAAACTATTGGCGCCACTGTCGCGCCTACTAGGTGGCGTGGAGACTCCTTATTGGTGACATCTAGCGGAAGTCAATGCTATTTCCAATAAAATTTGAGTATTCTGGCGGGAAACAACGGGGCTTTCTCATTAAAAAGTTTTGAACAAGGTCCAGTCAAATTAATAGGCTCCGAAACTACTGGACCGATTTGAAAAATTATTTTACCGTTGGAAAGCTACACTATCCCCGATGAACATAGGCTATATTATATTTTTAAAAAGTTAGGGATCCGTAAAAGTAAAAGTAAAAAGTAAAAAATCATTTATTTCTTTAGGCTTACAAAATAAGCACTTAGACAAGTCATATTTTATACATTAAATTATTATCAAATAAAATTATTTTACTGTTCACTTCAATTTTTTGTCCACTAGTGGAAGAAGTGAAAAAGAACGAAGAACGTACTAAAACCGTGCGAAGCCGGGAAGGTCCGGTAGTCAAATATAATTTCATAAAAATATAGTTTCATTGGTGTTTTGTTGTACAAACGTATACATATCCCTTTAAAAGATAAATTCATCTTCTATATATATATATACGAATAGTGTTTTTTTAACTGGGATAGTACGAGGGCATCCATAGCTGGTACCGGGTGTTCTGGTCGAGTTTTATGTACCTATAATAAATAAATAAATATAAATAATGCTGGACAATTCACTTGTGTTATGGGTACTAGATAACTGATATACATAATACAATACATTATATAGATAGATATTTTTTACTATACATAAAAAAAGACCAGAACACCCGGAACACATATCTGCAGATCGTACACACAATTGTCCCGAGACGGGAATCGAACCCGCAACCACCTGCGTCGCAGGAGGACCTTCGCCCACCGCACCACATCGGTCGATAATTTAAAAATAGCTATCTACGAGTATGTACTGTATTGTATTATGTATATCAGTCATCTAGTACCCATAACATAAGCTCTGCTTAGCTTGGGTCTAGATGATGCTGTGTGGATAGTCCAGCATCATTTATTATCCCGTTATAATGAGTGTTACCTCTCTAGTTGTGAGCTCAGAGTGTCCGCTAACGCCGCCTTAGCCCTGAGAGCCGCTAACTCAGCTGCTTCTTCCTCCAACCGCAGATTGCTTTCTTTCAACTGTTCTATCTGGAAATAAATATAGAGTTTATAGTCTCCGAGCTTACTTGCCACGTGCCCGTTATTATTGCTATCTTAATGACACTTAAATTGCTTCAATTTTGTTTGAAATTGAACGAAGTAGCATGAGTTTCAAGAATTAGAGATGATTATTATTATTCTTTAGGGATTATTATGTCTCTCATTTACCATGATCTCAGGCCATAAAGTGACCCGGTCCTTTGGAAGGCTTGTGTGGGGCCGAAGCCAACATTATTCAACAAGCCATTATTCTTTAGGGATTATTATTATTATTTATTAAATAATAATAATAAATAAATAATGCTGGACAATTCACATCATCTAGCCCCAAGCTAAGCAGAGCTTGTGTTATGGGTACTAGATGACTGATATACATAATACAATACATTACATAGATAGATATTTTTTTATTATACGTAGAAAACGACCAGAACACCCGGAGCAAATATCTGCAGATCGTACACACAATTGTTCCGAGGCGGGAATCGAACCCGCAACCTCCTGCGTCGCAGGCGGACTCGCCCACCGCGCCACATCGGTCGTATTAGATACACAGTGGTGATCATATAATTAAGAACGCTTATTTTAATGGAAGATCTTATGAAACTAACAAGTATAGGTAACTAATTGCATATATTTTATTTGTTAGTAAAGAAATAGTAACACTTCTTTATTTTGAATTAT
The DNA here is from genome assembly GCA_943735965.1 of Eupithecia abbreviata. Classification (NCBI taxonomy): domain Eukaryota; kingdom Metazoa; phylum Arthropoda; class Insecta; order Lepidoptera; family Geometridae; genus Eupithecia; species Eupithecia abbreviata. The sequence goes on along the minus strand of OX031003.1, from coordinate 3,845,365 downwards.
GGTGCGCTTTGTGCAAATATGATAATTATGTAACTCGGGACCGGTTTGCGACAGGCGTAAATTAAGCAATCAGTGCTGACAAACGTCAATTTTGTATTAGTTTGACACCAGCTACAACATCAAAATTGGCGTTTGACAGCACTGATTGCTTAATTTACGCCTGTCGCAAACCGGTCGCGAGTTACATAACCACCCGGCGGATACAGACAGTACTTTATAGACAGATGTCATGTCAGAAATGCTAATGAAGAATGTTGTTGATAAAAACCCAAGCCTCGTTTGTTTGAATAAAGTAAAATTAGTTTTAAATTGTAAAAATTAACTTCAACTGTCTTATACATTATCGTATGTATATGTATACAGATTTATTATTTATTTAGAGATGATTACCTCGGCTGTGGAGTGAGCGAGAAAGGCGCTAGCGACGTCCCGCTCCTTCTTGCAGGAGTCCAGCTGATGCGCAGTCGCGGCCAGCCTTCGGTCGAGGTCTTCTTTCTCATGGCGACAGAGGATTAGAGCTGCTCGGAATTCTTTTAGTTCCGATTCTGAAAATTATATCACACTCTTGTTTAGATGTTTGGATGTAAATAAATAATGCTGGACAATCCACACAGCATCATTTAGCCCCAAACTAAGCAGGGCTTGTGTTATGGGTACTAAATGATGAATGACTAGTTTTGCCCGCGGCTTCGCACGCATTGTTTCTATAGAAACGTTTTAAGGTTATTTCTTTCCCATGGGAAATGATTTAAGCGATTAAAAGTAGCCTATGTGCTTGCATTATGGGCCCGAATTGGGCTGAAATTTTGCATACAGAGTTCCAAGCCGTTCCAAGTACGTTTACCGAGTCATGGTCTCTACTCAAGAACACGTTTACTCCAGCGGTTATCGGTAATACGTATATACAAGACGCTTATTCCAGTTTAATGTTAGTAAGGCATTATTAGGTATTGAAGGAGAAAAGGGAGGCCTTTGCCCAGCAGTGGGACAATAACGGCTTAAAATAAAAATAATTATTATTAGGTATTAAGGTGGTTTTAAGCATTACTAACCAACTTGCTTGGCCTTGATGGAGTCCGTGGCGTTGGCGGTGGCGGTGTCCTTAGCCGCTTCCAGTTCTGATACTTGCTGAGCGAGCTTGTCAGCGCGCTCCGAGCTCTCCTGCGAAGTACATTACATTAGAGCTACCTCAAATATTTAATTTTACTGCTTCTAAAACAAAATGAGGGTATTCATAAGGAAATACAGTAATATAATGCCCTCCGACCTGCGAGAGACTGCAGGTAGATACTGGATGCGACAAGCTGATGACAGGCCTCTATGGCGCTCATTAGGGGAGGCCTATGTCCAGCAGTGGACTGCTATAGGCTGATGATGATGATAAGGAAAGACAGTAATATAATATCCCGCTTTACGCGGTTACGCTTCACCGAGAATCTCAAATCCCGCGCATTACGCGAAGCTGTTCTGAACGTATTTTATAAGAACGTTAAAGAAACGCTACCCAAGAGACAATAGATATTTTTATATAGTAGTATACAATAGATAATTTTTCTTACGGAAAAATAATTTCCGTAAGAAAAACATTACATTGTTGAGAATTTATTGCAATAACAATCAAACATAAATCTACCTAAGAGAATAATACATACATGTATGTACTACATTTTATGTAATACATGCTACATAAAATGTTCTTAGAATTTAAAGTGATTGATTTGCATTGATACAAATGATTTGTATCGCTATACTAATATTATAAAGAGGAAAGGTTCGATTTATTTGTTTGTTTGTATCGAATAGGCTCCGAGACTACTGGACCGATTTGAAAAATTATTTCACATTTTATATTATATTTTCAAAAATATTACGGGATTAGTAATAAAACCGTGCGAAACCGGGAAGGTCTGCTAGTTTTATATATGCCTTTAGCTATGTATAATCGTAATCCCGATTTTTTTTCGACGACTGCGATATTTTTTTTAACCTAAGCCATTCATGCTGCCGCTCTACACAGCGGTTGTGTTGCGCCGCACATGCGTTTCGTTCGAAAAATATTACGGCTGTGCTGAGTCACACAGATCTGTATTTTCTCAGCCGCTGCGCTAGTGTGGATTTACGTATATTAGTCACTTGTAGAAAACACATACGGTGTGATTTCAGCAATCAAAGTGTTAACGCGATTTTTTGCGGAACGTATCCCCCGCGTAAAGAGGGGTATTACTGTACTGAATCAGTGTTTTGCTATTCGAGCAAAGCTTTTCGCCCGCCGCACCACATCGGTCGTGGTGTATGTGAAGTACTTACCTTATAAGCGTCCATTTCCATCCTAAGCTTGCTTTGCGTCCACTTAAGTCTTCCCTCCAACTCTTTAATGTCGTCTCGCACTTTAGCTAGCTCTCGCTCGCTTGTTTGTAGCTCATGGCACTGAGAGAGAATGAGATAACACTATTAGGTTATACCTTGTAGTTAAAGAAAACCAAAACTTTCGTAAGTATTTATATAGTGAGTGTCTTCTTCTTGAGAGAAGCTTTATTTTTTATTTTTTTTCTTTTAACTTTAGTTCTCAAAGTTATTCACATAGCTCTAAGAATTAACAAGCTGAAGGCCTGAAGTGGCAGTTAGCCGGCCATATCTCGCGAAGAACCGACGGCCGCTGGGGCAAACGTGTTCTAGAGTGGAGACCGCGACTCGGCAAACGTAGTGTAGGACGCCCTCCGGCCAGGTGGGATGACGACTTGCGAAGACTGCAGGAAGATGCTGGATGCGTCAAGCTGAAGACAGGGCGCTATGGCGCTCATTGGGGGAGGCCTATGTCCAGTGGACTATTATAGGCTGACGAGCATGGTACTTCCTCTTAAACTGTGTCAGACTCTTCTTAAATAGATACAGTAAGCCGGTAGTTGCGAGTTGCAGTTGTTACCGCAATAGATAACGATACATGCAACCATGACTCAAGTTGGTCATTTGACGATGTTTAAACAGTAAGATATTGGTTGTTTTATGAATTCCGCGCTCCACTTTTGTAACAGATAACCAAAAGTTAAACTCTACAAAATATTGCGATCATTAGCCATGGGGCGAGCCGTGTTCTACCTTCTCAAAGTAGTAGATAGATAGACAATACTTTTATTGCACACTTAAAAATAAAACAAACAAGGTAAACAATAATAATACAAGATATGTGACAATTTGGCGGTATTATCGCTCAAGAGCGATCTCTACCAGACAACCGTGGATGGATAGGATCATTGGATTGAAAAAGGGGATCTGTGTGCATTATTATGTAGTTAATTACAACATGAAATTTCATATTATTATGTTACATACAAATACCTATCTACTATAAATACAGTATATAGTAGTAGTACCTTATCGTCATACAATTGTATGATCCTCTGTTTCTCCGAATGTGCTGATTTCACCTTCCCATTCATAAGATCTAGCTCAACTTTCGCGGCTCGCTCCGCTCTCGCAGAGGTTTCCGCGGCTCGCTTCGCTTCTATCGCGGCGCATTCTACGCTCGCGTAGCGCATCACCGCCGCGTCTTTTTCACGCAACGCTTGCTCCACGCGTTTACCCATCTGAGAAAAATAGAATATATTTTTATTTGTTACTAGCTGCGCCCCGCGGCTTCGCTTACATGGAAATTTGAAAAATATGAGGGGTATGAAAAATAGCTAACATCCTAATCTCAGAATTACTGAATTTACACACAAAATGTCATAATAATCGGTCAAACTGTTTCGGAATTAGTAAGTTTACAAACAATGTGACACAAACATTTTATCTATAATAATATTATAAAGAGGAAAGATTACATTTTTCTTTGTTTGTTTTGAATCGGCTCCGAAACTACTGGACCAATTTAAGAAATTCTTTCACCGTTGGGAAGCTACGCTATCCCCAGGTGTTATAGGCTATATTATATTATCTCTATCCCCTAGAAATGTGGAATTCGCTTCATCGTCACTGCACGCTTCCCAGTATAAACCCTACTAATATTATAAACGCGAAAGTTTGTAAGTATGGATAGATAGATAGATAGATAGATAATTTATTCATACAAATAGGATGGATGGATGTATGTTTGTTACTCTTTCATGTAAAAACTACTGAATGGATTTTAATGAAACTTTACAATAATATAGCTTACATATCAGAATAACACATAGGCTACAATTTATAAAGATATATTGTTAATTATCCAAAATATCTATCACCATGCTGGATGTAGCTAGTAAAATATAAAATTACTCAGTTTTTACTTCTATCAGCAGTCCTGCAAGACTGCCCTACATTTATTTTTATCTTGAATTTGTCCTGAATATAGGTAGGTTGTATTGTAGGTAGTAAAAAAATTTATATAGGCCTCCTCATCGATTTCAATCAGTCATTTCGGCAACCCTAGATAATCACGGATATTTTCTAGTTTTTTCAAGTTATTCAAGTTCGGTCTAGCGAGCCATATTAGAGCTCTTGATAGTTAAAATAATGACAAAAGTGAAACTCACCAAATCCAATTTTACTTCCAATTCTTTGAACATCTGATCTCTTTCCTGTAACTCATCAACTTGCTGTTTCACTCTCTCTCTCAAAATACTATTCTCTCTTTTATGCTCAAATAACAATCTCTCTAGAGATTCAACATGCAACCTTAATGCTTCAACCTTAGGGTCTTGTTCTTCCTTGACCTCTACAGAAGTCTCTATGATTTCATTGTAAGGTACGTCATTGCATTCTTGGATTATTTGGTTAGGTGCTTCTATGTTTTCGTCCTCGAATATATCTGTCATGACTTTACTATTAGGTACAGGTTTGATATTCTTGACGGGCTTTTGACCAGTTCTATGTGTGTAGTATTTAAAACTGCCACTGACTGATGAAAACATACCATGGACATTCTTAACGATACTGCCAATATCTTGGGATAAAATCTCTTTTGGTATTCGATATTTATTATCAGCTGTTTGGGCATTTTCTGGTATCCTTTGAGTGGCATTAGCTTGTCTCTTCTGTACAGTGAATTGATTCAGTATTTCATCTTTGTCTAAGTCATTGTTTGATATACTGAAGGCAGAGTCAGCTTGTTCGATATGGGATATATTTTCTGCACTTCGGCTAAACGATTTGGTTATTTTTTGATAGTTACCCTGCCCTTGTAAGCTAGTGCAAGAGGATGTTAGTTCACTGTTGATTTGACATGGATTTTGAATATTAAGATTTATACAGGATGTAGTAAGTTTTGAGTCAAATGTTTGACTAACATTGGAATTTGATAAAGCAATATTTTCTGGTGAGTAGTTCTCTTTCTCCTCTGATACATTTGTTTCTTTTATACTACAGTTTTCCTCGGAATTGATAACATACTCTGAAACTTCAGAGCCTTTATGTTCAGATTTGAATGGAGAACCCTCAGAACTAGAAGCTGATGCCTGGACATCTTCTGGGGTAGTAGATACAGGTATAGATGCAGTACTGCTCTGTAAGCTGTCCTTTTCTGCGGATGTTTCATTTCGATCGCCACCATTTTCGCAGTTTGAGAAGATCTCGATTTCGTAATTTGAAATGCTTTTTATTGGCGATGTCTCGGAATCTGATGATGCATGGAATGTTTCAGAACAGGCTTCAGTGGTTTCGATACCAGAATCACTACTTTTTTCGCTATTTGTTCCATTTTCCTTTGCGAAGTCGTCGACGTCAGTATTTGTCGCATGTACACTGGTCCCTTCGGACATATTTGCTAGTTAGACGACTGCTATTTTACAAACGAAAATATTTGGGTATGTTTTCATAAAATTACGCCATGTAGAAGATGTTATAATATTTTTTGAAAATAAAATAAACATTGAAGCTGTTTGACGTCAGTAAATCGAAAGTTCAACTGATTTTTGACATTGACACTGACTGGCTTTACACACACACTTCACAAAGCTTATTTTTAGTTGACATTCTACCGTCTGCTATGAATTTGCACGATGATAACCTTCGCCTATACATGAATGTTCTACACATGTTCTACAATACAACTTGAGTCAACTCAAAAATCAAAAATCTCAAATAATCATTTTGTATTTTAAAATAGTGCTACAAAACAACAAATAGCGTTGATCTTGACAAGTAAATTATAAGATTTACAAGTCCAAGACAATACACGCTTTCAAGATTAATAAAAAATGATGAATAAGCTAAAACTTTACATGGGACTATGAAACAATGGTACTCAACCAATTAATTATGAATGGAATAGTTTTTTAAAGCAACTCGTGGAACTGTCTACTGTTCTCAATCTGCGCAGAAACCGCTTACTTCTCATGAAATTATAGGTAAAAGTATAATTTTACTAATTTTGCAAATTGCTGTCTAAAATGAAGTTACATTAAATTTTAATCCTTTCTAGCAGGAATATCTATATAAGTAAAGAAATTGTATAGGTACCTACACTACCTACCCAAATATATATTGTTTATTTTGAGCTCTTCAAATATGTATAGTTTGTTACATAATTTAAATAAAACTACAATAAAATTTATGGACGATTTATCTAATATAGGAGTTTATTTTCGCTATTCTGAGAATTGAGGATTTCAAGTTGTAACACTACGGAGGAGACGCCTTAGGGTTTCCTTAGGCTGTGCCTCCAGTAGGCAAACTGTTAACGGCCGACTGAATTAGCCGCAAATTTGTAGCGAATTGAAATTTGAGTTAGCTGCAAACTCGGATCAATTTGCATGCGTCGCAAGCAAACTGTTATGAGTTAGCCGTTTATTCAGGTCGACCGACTGAATTTTCACTTTACTATTAGTATCAAAAGGCATCTTGGATTTTCTGTGGTGTGTGTGCATAGAGATTAGTTATGTAAAGCGATGCAAAAAACACGTCCGGACACGTCAATAGCTTCTTTCCAACTGTCCTCATAAACAGTTTGTGGCAAACGGACGGACTCACTACGCCCCCGGCGAACAACCATACCACCGCCACGCCCCGTCGTCGCCGCCGCGCCGTCTCGTCGCCGACTGGAACCGTTTTTGCTGTGAAACGGCCACTAACTGAGACAGTCGGCCCAAGTAACGCTGCAAACTGCGTAAAATAAGCGCAAAACTAGCAAACGCTCCATTTCAAATATATGGCAGGGCGTACTAAACCGATACACCGCGCCGCCGCCGTCGCAAACTCAGTCGGCCGCTAACAGTTGGCCTACTGGAGACACAGCCTTATTTATGTTCGAAGGGAGATGTGAAATGAAATGTGTGCACGTTAAATCATCTTTTCAAACGCAGTGCTGCCAGTTAAATCAATTCATAACAGTATTAAAATTATACTCAAATCAATACTTATATCGGATATTAAACTACAGAAAGCTGTAAAATTGGGACTTTAGAATAATGTGTCATCTAAAATGCAATAAAAAATATTTTTTGTATTTTATTATTTATTTGTTACATTAATCGATATTATTAGTTCGAACATTTGTTAAAAAGTTCGAAAATTGAAAGTATTTAGGAGTCCGGAAATAATATGTTATGGTAGATTTTTCATTTCTGTACTATGGTAACATTATTTTGAAAATGTCATGTCATGTCATGACTCATGTCATCATTTTCATTTCCTTTCAATTTCATTCCATTTCAATATTCGTTCGTGAGTGAAAGAAACGATGAAGTCGTTGAAATAAATTGTAGAAAATATATTTGTATCGATTTTTCCAAACTGTACCCAAACAAAATTCCGTTTTGTAAATTGTGATATAGCTCGTTTGGAAACTCATGTTCTAGTGAGTGTCCGCGCGGGGAAGCTTCAAAATGCCTGTAAGTTTGCACATTTCATGACATGTGACTTCTGAAACGTGATATCACGCTGTATTTCCGTAGTTTTTTTGTATCCGCCCACTAATACTTGCAGTCGATGTGAATTTTAAGATTATTAGGTGTTTACAAGTAATTTTAGATGTTCATACCTACATGTGAGTAATTTCTACGTTACCATAGTTTCATCATGTCAGGGCCATCATCTAGCTACGTGCGGTGCTTGCTTACGTAGCCACGTATCTGCGCAATACGATAGCGTAATCCGCCATCTGTTTCGTACAACGTATATTCGCTCCATTTTCTTATAAGAATCCTGTTCAAAAATGGGGCGGCAGATGGATCGATAATGGGGACGCTTTCCCTCCAATTTCCATTACAGTTGTTATTTCGTTTAGATGCTTAATGCAGATTTGCCTTTATGACTTGTGTTATACATACATGTTAGAGTTGGTTGCGTCGTTTTTCTGCATAAAAGAAAATGGGTCATAACTTTATAACCTAAATACTTATAAAATTTTAGGTACACTTATTGGTCAGAACTGGCCAGTTAAGTTGTAGATTACCTACTGCTTGTCCTAGCAACAGCACCCCTTGCCTATGCCAATACCTCTTTCAACTCAAAGATGGTATGTATTTTATTCTGCTGGCCAAAAATATACAATAAGCCGGCCTGTTCAGAATGTCTGGGTGTGCAATATACAGTATAATAGTAGGGATAAGATAAATAAATAAATAATGCTGGACAATTCACACAGCTTTATCTAGCCCCATGGTAAGCAGAGCTTGTCTTATGGGTACTAGATGGGACTATAAGAACCTATTTATATTAGGTCTTGGGTCAGCCATTTGTTTAGATCTCTTTGTGATGTTTTCATTTAGTGATACTGAAACTCAAACACTAGATACCATACTTAATTTCTAAACATAATGTTATATGCTTGTTACAATACATTGAATTGCCATAGAAAAAAAAAATCAGATTTATTTGCCCAACAGTGGGACAGTAATAGCTAAAGTAATCTATTATTATCTTTCATTAACTAATATTACATTGTCCTACAGCGAATATGTATTAATATACGCCTAAGCTTTCCCACTGCTGGGCAAAAATATCCTTGCTGATCTAACATTATCCTTGTTAAAAAACTTATTTGAAATTTCCTTCAACTCAATTATTTATGCATGTAATCATAAATTGTGTAATAACAAAGAAATTGTAGTAAATATACATAAATATATATTTTTATGTAAGAACATTACAAAAGAGCAAAGATCAACAAAGAAATAAAAACAATGCTCTGTAATCAACTTCAATTTCAACCATAAACCTTGTTGGTTCCTATTTTATTCAACACTACTAAAAAACAATAAAATCCTTTCTTCCCATCATAAAAAAAAAGTAAACTTATCTGATTACTACTGTGAAACATTTATTTCTTGATCAACCCATAAAACTAATACAATCTTCTAGTAATAAAACAAGATTGCACCAACTACAAAAATCATCCACTGCTTCGAAACAAAGACTAGATAAGTAGGTCAAGCCAGAAAATAGGTCACCACACTATAAAGGCTATCAACTTGTTCTGAATTCTTAAATTTCCTACTTTATTCTTCATCCTTAATCAATCCAAGCTTATGTAAATGTAAATTTATTAATTTGAATTCATTAAAGCAAGATTTTTTTTTGCATATTTTATGAATTCAAATTCTCGAACCGCAATAATTCAATATTAAACTTACCTGTAAATTTCATAAAACATGTAAACAAAGAATCACCATCAATCCTACAAAAGCTTTCAGTTGCCCTATCTATTAGCCCTTAAGCTTCAGCACCGAGATCCTTGACACACCTGCATAGGGGCGCGGCGGGCGCGGGGAACGGTAGAGGGTGGGTAGCATCGCGCCGAGGGTAGCGTCAGACGAGCGTCAGATCTTGCAGCGTGCAGACGTGCATTCACCACGCGTAAACCCTGTTGCTTACAAACAAAGGAAATCCTTAACTTGAAAATTTTTTGGTGTGACTAAAATTCTACGTTTCTTGTCAAGTTTAGTCGACAATGCCTGTGAGTGAGGAATACCAACGCTGCTATTTCAATCAATTATTAGAGGAAAATATTGAGTTTTTATACTGGACTTGTGATTTTAAAAACAAAATGATTTGACAAAATCGCTGGTTGTGTAAAAAAATATAGGTACACAATCCTGAACATCGAAAGAGATGGTGAACCGTAAGTAAAAAACAAATTAAAGAAAACAAGATTTTCATGAAAATAGTGAAATAAAAATCTTTAAATCTTGTACTAAATTTGTAGAAGGAGATTTAAGAAAAAGTATCCAACTTGTGCCGACTGTCTACATACTACCAACAAATCTGACATTCTGACCTAAATGCTATCTATTAGAACTACTGGGCTAAGTGTGTTGCTTATCTATAAATTTATCAGTAAATTTAATAGAACAAGGCTGTAAATAACAAAAATCTTACTATTTTTATTCTTATTAGAATTATGTTCCAAAAGATTTTTGCAATACATACCTAGTACCTCAAGGCATGATTTTATGATACACACCATTTAAATATTTGCCTTATATGTTCAAACATTTGCACAGTCTCTATTTGATCTGGTGTTTTACATAGGTACCTAAATATTGAACAAAGGTTGTACTTATTAATGCTAGTCAATAATGTCTAATTAAATTTATAAATATTAAAAATATTAATTTAGAAACCAGATTCTTAACTTTTCATTTAATTTGCTGAATGAAGGGTAAAATACATTATTAGAAATTTAAAATAATGTAGAACGAAATATATATTTAGTGGCACATCTTTTTTTCTCTGATTGGTTGGTTGCCATGACAACCATTAAAAACAAATTACGTAACGCATATTGCTAACTTTTAGCTTTTATCTGCACTAATTGGGACCTAAAACCTAGAAATATATTTCACTACTTCTTTATACTCTCAAAACTTTTTCACTATCTGAATTTCTGTCATTATTCAATTAATAATAATAATTGTTCTTATTCAAACACATCTGCAGATTAAACACACTAGTTTTATTACAAGTACTAGCGTTATGGAAATTAGGTTAACCGACGTGTAAATATAGCCAAGGACAGTCGTATAACGTTGTTTGTCCAAAACCAACAGCGCGGCGACGATATGCCCTAATTTCCTACTTTAGGTAGCGTCAGCAACGAAACGCGCTAAAAACTAATTCATACTTACGGACGTTCTCAATTCGTTAGTGATTATTTGAGTTAAACGCTGTAAAAACCTTGCAAAAACATGATTTAAGTACTGAATTAAACTTAGTTACGAGTCTAGAGTCCATATTAGTGATTTAAATGGTTAAGAAAATATTATTTCAATAATTTGATAATATTATAGTCTGTTACGAATGAAGAGATACTCCACCTAACCTTTGGGGCAATATTAAAATAAATTCTTGTTCACCAACTTTCTTTGCTGACGGTACCTCCATTGGTGATGAGGAAAATTTCTCGGAGCGTAGTTTCGGTAGGAGGTAGATACAGATATTACGTTCACAATTTGTCTTGGTTCAGATATTTGATACAATCATGAAGGTGGAGAAAAAATATCTGAGGTTAATAGACTCCTTAACGGGTTAATTCTCGAAAACAGTTCTATAGTTTTGGTTTTATTTTCTTCGTTGTAATTTTTTGTGTGATTTTATGGACCTTTGTTGTCTGAAAATAAAGAAATTGAATTGAATATAATGCATTTTCAATGCTAAAGTGCATTTTGCAGTATTTCTCGCTCATGCCATGCAGGCGCAATAACCGAATTTGCATAAAATTTTATAAAACAAATTTTTTATGGATGTTTTGCTCGATTTCTTTCATATTTCTAACCATTTTCAACCATTTGGTGAGATGGTCATTAAAATCGATAGCATAGGAATTGTTTTTAGGAATTCACTTATTATTAAAAACGATTCCTAAGTTCCTATCGAACGCCACGACGACGCTGGCAAGTACGTAGACAAATACAACCATATGCCCATATCACAATACGTATACCCATAACACAAGCTCTGCTTAGCTTGGGACTAGATTCTGCTGTGTAGATTGTCCAGCAATATTTATTTATTACTAACTAGGACACTGTTGATCTCCACAGGATTCCGAGCTCGTAGCTCCAACCGTGGAAAATGTCCGCGTCGTGGTCCGAATCCGGCCCATGGACCAGCGGGAGAAGGTGGATGGATCATACAACTGCGTGTCGGTGGACCACGGGAACAACACCATAGCTGTGACGAGGAATAATGTGACCCCACCGGAACCGCCGCGGATCTACGCGTACGATGCTGTGTTCGATATCGAAACTAGTCAGGTTAGTTGATAGTTTTACTTTTTAGATTTCGGCGCAGGAGTTGTTTTTAGATTTAGAACAGAATGTTCTAAATCTAGAACATTCTACGGTCCGCACATGGCTGGGAGAGGCTGGGGGACATAATATGGAAGATTCCTTTCACTTAAATATGCACTATATAAAGCGGTATTGGAAAAAGTTTATTGAAAAACAAATTCAACGGAAGCCTACACTATAGATTATTACAGGGCAAAGGTCTACCTCGATTTCCTGGAGTTTTGATGTCATAGACAATTCTGGATTAAACACAGTTACCTATCTCATCCCGCCATCTCTGTATTTGAAACTATAGTAGAATATTTTCTATGATAACTTCAGATTGATTATTATTTAATTGTATAACTATATTGTGTTCTAACCTTAATCTAACTATATTTTATATTAACAGTCTGTAATTAGTATAATTGGCCTACGGCCGTTCTGATTACGTAAATAAATAAATAAATAAATGTGTGACGTGGTCTGATGATTATCTCTAATTTTAAGCATATAGCTTAAAATGTACTTATTCTGGTCAAAAAACAATTAAACTCAAGAATTTCTAGTGATAATCTCTGCACACCTAGTCGCTATAATTCGGTATTTGTTCTGTTCTGACGCTTCTTATTCGGCACACTTGGCCCACGTGTGCTCCTTTGCTAATTCTGCAATGGGACTTTTTGAAATCGATATTATTTGAATTAAGTTAAGTTTAATATTATTCTTTCTTTTCTTTATTAACATAATAATATGAAATTTCATGTTGTAATCAACTACATAGTAACGCACACAGATCCCCTTTTTCAATCCAACGATCCTATCCATCCACGGTTGTCTGGTAGAGATCGCTCTTGAGCGATAAGACCGCCAAATTGTCACATATCTTGTATTATTATTGTTTACCTTGTTTGTTTTATTTTTAAGTGTGCAACAAAAGTATTGTCTATCTATCTATCTATCTATTCATTTATTCTCAATAAGATAAATTACGACTCGCTCGTAAATTACCCTTACCTTCATTACCATTCTGTATTAGTCTACTGTTGGAAACAGGCCTTCCATAATAAGCGCCATAGCACCCAACTCTCCTTACTGTATACGTAACCAAAAAGGAACAAAGTCTATATTCATGACTCAACCGTTTCATAACCTTCACTGCGCGTTTCAAATAACTCTTTCAACCTCGCGCATAAAATATTCAGTCCTACAAATGATGTTCAATTACAGTCAACATTTAACCTTAATGCCTACTTTATAACGTTCAATTTACAAACTAGGACATTCTATTCGTCGGCCGGCACGATACCTACAGATGCTATGGATTGTGGGCTGTTTTATACGCTGAAGCGGAGGCGGAAGCGAGTTTAGTTGAACGCTGCTTTAGTCGTAGTTCGCCGTGCGTGACAGAAAAACATGCGACGAACGTAATCTTAATTTTAGGTAGGTATAGAGAAAACAAGCTAAATAAAAACGTATAACCCAGATTGTGCGAACTCATCTGCCCAGACGCTGAAAGTGTATTACCTACTTAACTATCAGCATTATTATTGTATTGGTGGAGGCAGGCAGCAAAACTCCTCGTGACGAATTAAAATTATCAACGCGTTGATATCCTCAGTACATCAGTAAACCGGTCTACTTACCCACATTCCTTAATTCCACTCCTTTATCATCATCATCAGCCTATAGCAGTTCACTGCTGGATATAGGCCTTCCCTGAAAAGCGCCATAGCGCCCTGTCTTTAGCTTGACGTATCCAGCATCTACCTGCAGTCTTTCGCAAGTCGTCATCCCACCTGGTCGGAGGGCATCCTACAAGTTTACCGAGTCGTGGTCTCCACTCAATCCACTCAAGAGTCATAAAAATAATCGTATAAAAATTACAACGCAATTATAATGGACAACCGATGTGGCGCGGTGGGCGAAGGTCCGCTTGCGACGCAGGAGGTTGCGGGTTCGATTCCCGCCTCGGAACAATTGTGTGTACGATCTGCAGATATTTGTTCCGGGTGTTCTGGCTGTTTTCTATGTATAATAAAAAATATCTATCTATGTAATGTATTGTATTATGTATATCAGTTATCTAGTACCCATAACACAAGCTCTGCTTACCATGGGGCTAGGTAATGCTGTGTGAATTGTCCAGCATTATTTATTTATTATTTATTATAATAATAACTTTACCCCGCTTCCGCTATAGACTCGTGTTAAATGACGCAATTCTTTGTTAGTTGGTACTACGCTAGCGACCTTGGTAGCTACTTTGATAAAACATGCCACTTCCTCCACGCTCAATGATAATTTCATACGTTACATGCGGAATTAGCTAGCTAGAACTCGTGGCGATGTTCCAACAATATTATAGACAAAGAAGATACATTATTTTAGTGGTTTCTTTTCACTTCTTCCACTAGTGGACAAAAAATTGAAGTGAACAGTTAAATAATTTTATTTGATAATAATTTATACATAAAATATGACTTGTCTAAGTGCTTATTTTGCAAGCCTAAAGAAATAAATGATTTTTTACTTTACTTTACTTTTTGTAAACTATCGTAGTTTGATGGATTCTAATAACTATTTTGAAAGAACACCTCAATCAAATACGGCACGGAGAAAGGAGGACGAGCAACGAGACTTTTTTAAGCACACAGCGCATCATTACTATTTTAGTCAACAAAAATCCCTTGTATTAATAAAGAAATCTGTCAGCAAAGAAGCAAGAAAGCGTTAAAATAACCCATAACCTAACTAGCATCACATTACCCTCGCGATATGTATTCGAGATGCTTTTGGTAGATTTTAACCTCTCCGCTCCACTCTACTTTAATAGCTCTTGAAGAACTCTGAAGATCTAAAGAAGAAAAAAGAAGAACAAAGAAGGCACACGCTACGCTCCCGTCATTCGTCTCGACTTGGTGATTTTTAACGCATCAGTCTTGTCGAATGGTGGGTCTGTGGTCTGTAGACGCGACGGTTAAGAAGACAAGAATGAAGAAGATTCTAGACGATGTATTAGTCTATCTAAGGTTTTCAACTTTCTCCGATTTTATTAATACATTGTGCATAATCGAAACTACAAATCGCAGTACTTATATACATAACATCAAACTCGTAAAAATCTAATGATTACGATTCAAACTACAGGTTTCCGCTGTTATATTTTGTAAACAAAGATATCTTATTTATTATTTCCTTAAGAAGTAAATTGCAAAATTGTAAATTGCCTTAGTTTCGATTATGTACAACTTATGAAACTAGAACTTTGTACAGAGATAAATATTGTAAAGATAGGTAACAAAAGAATCACAGGAGAATAGAAGAAAGAAGAAAAATGGTGTAACGTTCTTATTGCTACTTGCATAAGTTGTGTATTGGCTGTTTGCCTCTCGCGGCTTGCAAGACATTGAGGCGACTTGATGCTCACAGCATATGGAATGTTACGCCACCTTGCAACATACCCACTGAAGAAAGAAGAGAAGAAACTAATATCTATCAGATAAATCTCTGCATGATATGTACTTAGAGCAAGGACCTCCTTATTATCATTGTGTTCTTATTGAGAACTAGCCAAGTCAGACCTTATTGCTTAGGCGTTATTAAGTTAAACAAGTATTTTGACGACCGATGTGGCGCGGTGGGCGAAGGTCCGCCTGCGACGCAGAAGGTTGCGGGTTTGATTCCCGCCTCGGAACAATTGTGTGTACGATCTGCAGATATTTGTTCCGGGTGTTCTGGTCGTTTATGTATAATAAAAAATGTGTATTATGTATATCAGTTATCTAGTACCCATAACACAAGCTCTGCTTACCATGGGGCTAGATAATGCTGTGTGAATTGTCCAGCATTATTTATTTATTTATAAAAAGAAATTACAATACAATACAATCATTCTTTATTGCACACCACATAAAAAAAGATACACTGGACAGGAAAAAGACAAATAAAGAATGTGTTGTACAATGGGTGGCCTTATCTTTTAAAGCGATCTCTGCCAGGCAACCATTGGATGGACATGAAGTGTTAGAACAAGTATAGACGGTGGCGTGTTATAAAGAATAATATTTAATTGGGACATATTAACAAATACCTATTGATTACCTATATTTTAAGTTTATAAAAGTTGTATTATATATAATATGTATGGTATAATATGTTGTATTATATATATTTCATTGCCTGTGTTGCTACTATTCAAAAAATTGGGACAATATTCTCGTGATTTGATTGAAATAATATAATTTTAAAATTTTGTAAAGTTTTTCAAATGTATGGTCATTCTATGATAGTCCCCGTATTTGAAATAGCCACAGAAGCGCGAGGCAATAGTTGCAAGTATGTTATTAAATAAATGGTGTTATTTTATTTTTAAAAGTTCCCTGCAAGCATTTCCATCCGTGCACAATAACACCCTGCCGAATCAAAAAGATACAGAAAAACAGTACTATATATATTGTCTAAATATTGTATGTCCGAAATGGATAAATTGTTGTTACCAAATTATTATTTAACACTTTGAGTGCTGAAAACGCACGGTATGAGTTTTCTACAAGTGACTAATATGCGTAAATCCACACTAGCGCAGCGGCTGAGAAAATACAGATCTTTGTGACTCAGCAGAGCTGTAATATTTTTCAAACGAAACGCATTTGCGGCGCAACACAACCGCTGTGTAGAGTGGCAGCACGAATTTTTTAGGTAAAAAAAAGACAGCAGTCGTCGAAAAAAAACCGCAGTCAAAGTGTTAAGACCTTTCCTATGGATGTTTTACACAATTTAACAATAAATATATTCTTACAGTACAACTTGTTCAAGGCCCTGTCAGAGTCCTACCCTCTTTAATCGCGATTTCACTAATTTAATCGCTTAAATACGATGATGAATTAGGGGAGTGTTAAAAAGAGCTAAAATAAATTCAAATTAAAAATGTGAACGATATCGAAAATGCCCTACTGAAATACTAAGTGGGCAAGCAGTGGGCTAATACAAATATTTAAAATGGCGACTAGAAAAATCAAATTGCATTACTATGTAAGTTATTCAATAAAATCAGTATTCTAATTCTTAAGCGATCTTTTTTCTATTTTAAATTACACATTCAATAGTTGTTTCGCACGTAAAATCAAACTTTATATATTATTATTTTAAGCCATTACTGTCCCACTGCTGGGCAAAGGCCTCCCTTTTCTCCTTCCACTCCTCGCGATCCAACGCTGCAACAGGCCATGATGGAAGATGTACCTCGAGCTCGTCGCGCCATCTCATTCTGGGCCTTCCACGTCGCCTCGTAGCGTAAAATCAAACTTATTAAAATAAAATTTGCTTCTGTGTAGAGAGGGATGGCTGCTTCGCGGCTGTTGGGTGGTTTCTAAAACAAACCTAAGAAACCTACTTTCAAATATTAGGTTCTGTGTCGAGAAGGTTTCTAAATCAAACCCAACAAACCCTCACTATAAGCTTCGGTGTAATTCAGGTTCATTATAATTTCGCCCAGTTCAGTATACCAGTCACAGTAAGGCGTGCAAAGTCACTAGCAATATTCAAGAGTATGCTAAAGGAACACTATTTGTCCCTATGTCACTGACCACACCCTTGTTTCCCTTTATAAAATTAAGAGTATGTATTTATATAAGTAGGTATATAATTAGTTATATGTATTTATATTTATTTTAAGTAGGAACGTATTTTCATGCAATATTTTATAAATTAATATAATGCACACAGATCCCCATGTACAATCCAACGATCCTATCCATCCACGGTTGTCTGGTAGAGATCGCTCTTGAGCGATAAGACCGCCAAATTGTCACATGTTTTGTATTTTATTCTGTGTTGTTTGTTTTATTTTGTAAGTGTGCAATAAAATAATTTTCTCGTATTTTTTTTATCCGCTCGATTAATAATACCCCGTTTGTTAATACTATTGACTCACAATGAAAATGTAGTCAAGTCAAATACTTTGCATTAAAAAAGCACAACGATACGATCGTCTCAGAATGACACATTTAGCATTTAACCTCTGGTGAAAGAAACTGCAGGATGGAGGAACGTTTTATAAATGCCAAGGGTTGAAACCATTCTACCAATCTCTGCAAATACAATACAATACAAAAATCATTATTGTACACCATAATCAAATCAATCATTACAAAAATACATTATATGCGACAAGTACAATGGGCGGGCTTATCGCTTAGAAGCGATCGCTTCCAGGAAACCTTTGTATGAAAATAATTATATGTATTTAAGAAAAGGCAGGCGGTGTACCACAGGTTAAATAATAACAAAACAAGAATACTAAAAAACAAATAATAAATATTACAAATACCACCAACAATAGTTTAAGAAAGCAGTGGGGCATTAACATGCAATTTACCACATAATGTAACGCGCGTTATCAGCGTTATTACAGTAATAATAAAAGTAATAACGCGTGTTAAGGTGCATTTTAACGCGAAAACCGTTATTTTACAAGTTATTCGCGTTAAAATGCGCCTCAACACGCGTAAATCGCGCTAAAATTGTCGTTATAACGCAGATAACGCGCGTTACGTGTTAAATTGTATGTAGCCCCACAGCGTTCTTAAACTATAGCTGGTGGTATTTGCAGAGATTGGTAGCGAGATTGGTAGCCCCACTGAAAACCAGCGCTGCATTGGCACCCGTGTCAAAGAAGCATTTAATGCTGTGCAAGTAGCCTATTTGCGCTCTCGCAGTTAAATTATTTTTATTTGTTCCTAATTTGTTATCTTTATTACTTAATTTTTATTATTTTATATCAAAAGCAAACAAATATTTCCTATTTCTATAAATTAAATAATATCACAAATATTTTAGCAACGCATGCAACAGCTATATTTTAAGAAATCTAATATCCCAAATATTTTTGATTTCGGCAGGTCTTGAACCCGCAACCCTTTCCTCAGTACGGGATCGCTCTAAGCGTGTTGGGTCTCAGCCTTATGGTTAACGCAATCACTGCCCAACCCCTTTTGTGCGATCCGAAGAGGCACGTAGCAGCTACATAGCCTAGCACTACTGCTCGTCGTGCATCATGAGCATTGAAAGTGTTAATATATGAATGATATGCTAATATGTTAATTAATTGACGTAGAGAGTTTTATGGCTAACATATTATCTATACTCATATTATAAAGAGGAAAGGTTTGATTTATTGTTTGTAATGAATAGGCTCCGAAACTACTGGACCGATTTGAAAAATTCTTTCACCGCACCGTTGGGAAGCTACACTATCCCCGGTGAACATAGACTATATTATATTTTTTTTAAAGTTAGGGATTCTTACTAAAAACCTGCGAAGCCGGGAAGGTCTGCTAGTAGTACTACATGAAAGATAATGCATCAAAGAATATCAGAATAAGAATCTCAAACCACATTCGTATGCGCAAAATGCAGTAATTTTCCTCCCGGCGAGTTTTCTGACGTAAACTCATAGAATTCTAAAAATAACCGAGTCACTCAGCGTTAATATTAAACCAAGCAATCGTGAATATTTTCACTGCCTTGCCAGTTCGAGATTTTACCGTTACCTAACCTTCTGCTTGCGACTTTACTTGCGTATAATTCATATTCATATCATTTATTGTAATTTCATGCATACAAGTAGTTTCTTAGGTGTAGTCTTAGTGGGTAGATACACAATTCATAAAAACCCTGTCAGGGCACAACAATTATTGGGTTCTTTTTAAATGTTAGCCTAAAATTCTAAACAATCATTTATAAAATTAGGAATGTCATATAGGAATTATAGGAATGTCATGATTAGGTAGATAGACTTACTAATTTAATCTGTACTGACTTACTTATAAATTCTGCAGGTTCGTTCTTGATTTCAAGTTATTCAAACTCTAATACTTAAACAGAAAAATCAGCATAATACAATTTAATTAACAATAAAATGGCAAAAACACAGGACAATGCGATACATATTAAAAGAGATAAAAAAAAAAAAAAATCTGACACTATCCTATGCCACTAGGCATGTGCCTATAAAATAAGCCTTTATTGCATAACTTAAAAACCTTAAATACTATTGATGCTCTCAGCGCTTGGTTTCCCTTCTTCTTTCTAGCTTGTCTTTCGGACAACGGCCTCCTCTAAGACTCTCCACTCGTCTCTGTCCTTTGCTATGCATGTCCCTATAACCCAAGATAAATCTTACTACAAGATAGTCTACTTTATTTATTGAACTATACTAATATTATAAAGAGGAAAAGTATGTTTGTATTGCAAAGGCTCCGAAACGTTGGGAAGGTACACTACCCGGTGAACATAGGCTATATTATTATATTTTAGAAATGTGAAATGCGAATTTAACGCGGGAGAAAACCGCGGGAAACAGCTAGTCAACAATAATATAATACAATCGTAGAATCGATAGAGTCAGTCCCGTAACCAGCTTTAAAAGTATAATAGTCCTGTCCCTCTTTTTATGGTAATGTCGATACTAGTTAGTTATAGATTGTCAATATCATCAGTACGTAGTCTGCAACATTCGACTCTAAGTTGGATTACGTTCAAATGCAGGCAGGATAGTACTAGAGTTATTTTTTCAGGATATTGATTTTTGAGTTTTCCAATATACCATTATCGAACGCTCACGACACATCAACACAGACGGTATCAGAACGCGTCGCGGTTGATACATCTCTTCTTCGGTTTTGCACATTCTCACAACAGGGTTCCAGGTTCCCGATAATTGGAAGCCTTCTTCGTTAAAGTTCCTGTGTTTCGTAATCTCAATGGCTTTCAGTACCATTCTTGTTATGTAGTAGTGTCGCTCTGTTTAGATTACTTGATATGTATGTATATAGTATATTTCAATGTAATATTTTATTTAAATATTTCATAAACTACAAGCACACTGATCCCCTGGTACTGTCCACGATCCTATCCATCCATGGTTGAGGTGGATTCGCTCTTGAAAGATAGGATAGGACCGCCAATTGTAACTAATTTTAAGTTTTATTTGTACATACATAGTTTCCTATATAAAAGTGCAATAAAGTACATCTATCTATATTTTGGATTGTGTATCGATATCTATATATCGATGGAGCATAACTAACTTTAATATGAACCTATCACGTGTCGTCGTTCACCTTGCATCTGCCACCTACCACACAAGGAACAAGTATGTAGTGACGATCTGTTGAGATTACTTGTGCACAGTGTACTATATCGATATCGATAGAGTAGGTCCTCCCATAACTAGCTATTATATGAACCTATCACGTGTCGTCGTTCACCTTGCATCTGCCACCTACCGCACAAGGAACACGTATGTAGTGACGATCTGTTGAGATTACTTGTGCATTGTGTACTCTATCGATATCGATATAGTAGTTCTCATAACTAGCTATAATACTAACCTATCACGTGTCGTCGTTCACCTTGCATCTGCCACCTACCACAGGCGGCGCTTGCGCAACTAACCTTGCGGCCGTGTTGGCTGATGACGGTTATATTGTGTACTGATGTCTAAGGCCGCTGGAGTCACGTGTACTCTATCATCATCATCGTCACTCTGTACTGTACTGGAGCCATTCGCGGTAAATCATTTTTGGAACACGCTACGGTCTGTTAATTTATTTATTAAATACACAAAACATTACAATGCCATCTAAAATCATCATATAATAAGTCGTTAAAATGTACAATTTTACACAGTAAAAATATGTGTGTACTTGATATACTTAGTAAATATTATAAATAATTTAATATATTTCACTGTTCAAACTAAAGGACTAAAAACAAATAGACACTGTTGATAAAACTAAACAAAATAAATAGTTCTAGATATTGCCAGGCAACATCCCCCTTGTTCACAAATATTCATAGAGATTGTGGTGGTGATACCACCAAAATATTATATGATTGTAGGGGTACGCACGAGATGCTAGCCCTGTCTAGCTATAAGACCGGGCAGTACCTATATCATATCCATGAAGATATATCCTATTCAATTCCATCACTAGGTTGAGTGGTCCAAAGTACTCGCTACACTCTCACGACCCTAGCACATCAGCATCTCATCATTATTATGTATACTAATATTATAAAGAGGAAGGGTTTGATTTTTTGTATGTTTGTCATGAATAGGCTCCGAAACTACTGGACCGATTTGAAAAATTCCATCACCGTTGGGAAGCTACACTATCCCCGGTGAACATAGGCTATATCATATGTTCAAAAAAGTAAGGAACCGTACTAAAACCGTGCGAAGCCGGGAAGGTCCGCTAGTAATTACATATTTATCATCATCATGCTACTAAGACACGTTATATTATTTGTTTAATCAAACTAAAGTGACCTCTAACTCAATGGATGTAAAGGTATATTAGTGTCAGATAAGGGGCAAGGTGTTATTCTAACTACGAAGTACCTCACTCGCCTACCTACGTAGCAATTGCGTTGAAAATACCGCTCATTTTCATGTCGAAGGTTCACCTTGGATCTACGTTGAATAAATGAACGGTCAAGCTCGAGTAGTTGATTTATAGGGGTCCGTACTGTGTTTGTTTTAGGTCGTATTGTAGTACGATTGTATCATTATCAGTCAATATTCGTTCACCGCTGGACATAGGCTTCCCCTAACGAGCGCCATAGCGTCCTGTCTTCAGTTTGGGGCATCCAGCATCTGCCTGCAGTCTTTCGCAGATCGTCATCCCACCTGGCTGGAGGGCGTCCTACACTACTTTTTGCCGAGTCGCGGTCCCCATGCAGGAACATGTTTGCCCCAGCGGTTGTTGGTTTTTCGGGAAATATGGCTGGCCCTCTGCCACTTCAGCTTCCTTATTTTCGACTGGGTGAACCGATTTTCATGATTCTTTTTTTATTTGATTAAGCTGACTTCCCGTGTGGTTCCATTTCTCCCCACTTCAATTTGGTCCAGTTCTGACAATGGCATCCATGAGAAAACCATAGAGGTACAAGTCTTAAATTTGCATTGAGTATGGTGCGCGACAAATGGACGAATAACTCATTCGATGATTTTTTTAAACTAAGTTTTATTTATTTATTTAATGTAATCAGAACGACCTTAGGCCAATTATACTAATTACAGAAGTATAATATAAAAGTAAAGAACACATGTTATAAATACAGTTAAAATCAAATCAAATAATCAATAATGTCAATTATAAATTCAAATTATTGAAGAGTCAACATAAAATTAAGAATGAAATATAGGTAAGTCAAAAATAGGTCAAAATAAATTTTTAGAGATTAAAACAATGTCAAAAATAGCATTCATTTTAAGCATTCATTTTTATTCATTCATTTTAAATCCGTTTTCATTATTTGAAATATGAAGTCATTTATAAGGTTATTAAAACACGCCAAATTATAGTTAGATTATTCATCGGATATCACCCACAACACATAAACCAATATCGACTCAAATAATTTGTAACCGGACGGCATTATTAAGTTGTCAAAACCAGCGACCAGCGTTTGAATTGTAATTATCAAGGGTCCGTTTGTCAATTACTGTGTCATACAATCATACACTTTTCATTGAATTGATGGCTTTCTTTCCGATAATTGCCTTTCGAAAAACTAGCCCCTCGATATTGAATCCGGGTTTCTACGCGATGTCGGGATATGCTAATCTATACTAATATTATAAAGAGGAAAGGTTTGTTTTTTTTTTGTTTGTTTGTAATGAATAGGTTCCGAAACTACTGGACCGATTTGAAAAATTCTTTCACCGTTGGAAAGCTACACTAACCGCGGTGAACATTGGCTATATTATATTTTCAAAAAAGTTAGGGATCCTTACTATAAATTTCTTTCCGGCCCTGGTGGGGGCATAGAGAGGGGCCTCGAGGCTTGGCCTCATTACCCCGGCGTCAACTCGAGGGGTAATGACCCCTCGGTCCTTGGGTTTTGTGGGAATATCTTTTTTTTTTTTTTGGGTGCATTTGGTTTGTTTATTTTATTTTTGTTTTTTCTTTCTAGGGATCCTTACAAAAACTCGAATAATGTAACCCAAGGTGTAAAAAAATCACATAATAAAGTGAAATGCTAGTTTCACGCGGGTGAAACCGCGGGGAACAGCTAGTATAATATAAAAGATCTGGTTGTAAGTCGTATTTCAAATCATAATCATTATCAGCTACTACCAGCGTCGTTACATTCCTCGGGTGGTAGCTACATTAAGCTGAGTCTGGCTGGACCTGTCTAGCCGCGCACTGGGAAAAGGCCAATTTTATATGAGACTGTTTTTTATTTAGTTTTATTATGTCAGTTTAATGTGTTACAATTTATGATTTTCTAAACTTGTATTTTCGTTCATTATTTTTGTGTGTGCTAAATAAATCTTATTCAGTACTACTGAATAAGCATATCCTCCCGCGCAATTCTGCAGAACAGATATTCTTATATTGCTTAAGGATCTAGTCTATTGTAGGTCGCATTCAGTCAAAAGGTCTAATGAACTTTAAAAAATACCCCTTTTTAGGGTTCCATACCCAAAGGGTAAAACGGGACGCTATTGCTAAGACTCCGCTGTCCGTTCGTCTATCACCAGTCTCAGCAGTATCTCAAGAACCGTTATAGTTAGACAGGTGAAATTTAGCACAGATGATGTATTTCTGTTACGGTGTGTCTTCCCGCACTAGCTCTGGAGCAACTCCTCGGGTATGGATCACTCAAAATCTCTGATAGCCTTCGATAATCGGTATACCAACCGAATCCTAGCGCTAAGCAGAGGCAACTTTCGCATCATAACAAGAGCCCTAACTGGACACTGTCGCCTTAACAAGCACATGTTGAAACTAGGGCTAAGCGATACACAATCCTGCAGATTCTGCGAGGAGACGGATGAAACGCCTCTCCATCTGCTAGGTGAGTGTGGAGCACTGATGCACAAACGCAGCATCCATCTGGGCAAGCATCTGCATAGCTCAAACGAGCTGCGAGACATCACATCGAAGAAAATCCTACAGTTCCTAGCAGCTGCAAGGGTTAGTGGCGAACTATGAACGCTACGGCTTCGGGGCTGAACGTATAAGTGGCGATCACAATAGGCCTATCATGGCCGCTGTGATACACAAGCCACCCAAAGAAAAAAATTATAATACGGTGTGTCGCATACCGCAGTGTATTGGGTTCAGATCAAGAAACCAAGGCTTATACTACAGACGTCATAGACTACTTTAACTCAAATGATTAGGTAGGTCAGTGGAGCCGCAGGAAGTACGCATTAGTTCAGATATTTATCGGAATCTGGCATGCTGAACCCAAATGTGTCGATTAGTTGCGCAAGCGCCGGCCTTGCCGCCACTAAGTACTATATACCGGAGGCCATCTGACGCCGCGGTGACGAAACTAGCCACGGTTTCAGAATGAATGATTATATCGATGAGCGGTCATTTTTGTTTAAGGTGAAATGAGTCCCAAAACCCACGGAAAATCAATTTTAAGGGAACAAAACACCTGACGACCGATGTGGCGCGGTGGGCGAAGGTCCGCCTGCGACGCAGGAGGTTGCGGGTTCGATTCCCGCCTCGGAACAATTGTGTGTACGATCTGCAGATATTTGTTCCGAGTGTTCTAGTCGTTTTCTATGTATAATAAAAAATATCTATCTATGTAATATATTGTATTATGTATATCAGTTATCTAGTACCCATAATACAAGTTTTTAGTCAAGTATTTATTTATTACCTATTTTTCGAATATATTTTGATGAGTGTCAAAAGCTTAGGATATTAGTTAGTAAGTTATGGGAGTCGAAACACGATTGACTGAACTTGAGTCGATAGAAAAAAATGGCAAAGTTTCCTCTAAATCTTCATTTTTACAGAGATATCCCTACGGAAAACCACTTTTATTTGCTAGTTATTTAATATTATTGTAATGAAATTTCCTCTACGTGTTCCCTAATAAATACTTTAGACGATTACGGTTTTAATTTTTGGAGAAACAGTATTATTTTAGAGCAATAACAAATTTAAAAAATAAAAAAACTAAACGTGTTGGTAATCATGTAAGTCCAGTAACAAAATGGCTATGCCTCAGCATGAGTTGGATGACTAGCATGCTAGCAACCAACGCTGATCTTCCGGCAAAGCAATTTGTTGGTGTTACAATGAATGCGTGACAAGACGAGCGCAGACGAAGAAATCTATACAAAATCCATGCATCTTTACAATATGTCTGTTGCACCCTTCCCGGCTTGCGCTTCTTAATCTATATATATAAAAGAAAGTCGTGTTTGTTACAACACTTATAACTCGAGAACGGCTGGACCGATTTAGCTGAAAATTGGTGGAGAGGTAGCTTAGAACCAGGAGTCTAACATAGGATACTTTTTATCATTTAAACAATTTGACACATAGATTTCCACGGGGGCGAAGCCGCGGGGAGCAGCTAGTTATCTTATAATTCCAACCGGTCCAATTCATCACACGCAGCATCACCATCTGCCAAAAAGTCTCTACGAACTTCACGACTTTCGACCCCTTCAGGTTAAAAGATGGGGGTCTGGCCACTGTCCATTAAATATTTTTCATTCTTATTTCCATATTGAACAGGTTTGAAATACCTCTGATAGCTGGACACGGGAACTGGTCTTTAGACCCAGACAGAGGGTTGATTTGAATAGGACAATGTTATTATATCGCATGATAATTGTAGGAACGTGAGATGAATGGCGGACAATAAAGATACAATTAATTGTATAGTTTGACCGAAACCGCTGTACCGCGCCTGAGGTATGCGAGCAGCGAGAGAGCGATCACTATAGTTACACTACACACTGTTACGCTAATTTATAAAGGCGAATGTTCGAATGGATGGGTGAATGTTTGTTCCGTTTTCACGCCAAAACTATGAAACAGATCGGGACGAAATTTTGCATAGATGTTGGTCTAAGCTGGTATAATATATAACACTTACGCCACTTTATACCCCTTTTATCAATCAGTTCCTATGGGATATAAATAACCTCTAAATATTTCCATAGAAACAATGCGTACGAAGCCGCGGGTAGGAACTAGTTTCTAATATAGACTCCACAAACCTGCAGTTTTTCTCAGGTCGTCATCCCACCTGGTCGGAGGGTGTCCTAAACTACGATTACTGAGTCGTGGTCTCCGCTCAAGAACACATTTGCCCCAGCGCTAGCGGTTGTCGTCGTCGGTTCTTCGCGTGATATGGCCGGCCCACCGCCATTTCAGCTTGCTAATTCTTAGAGCTTTGTCGTATCTTTGGTTCTCTGTCGGATGTATTCGTTAAGAATCCTATCCTTTAGAGCAGGGGTCGGCAACCTTTTGCTATAGCAGGGCCACAAATGTTGCCAGCGTATCAGTGCGGGCCGCACGTATTTTTCTAAGTGGACATTTATATTGTTTTTATATTTGAAATAAAACGCATATCTACATTTTTATCATATATTCATACAAACATGTCTATTGAATTACGATACTAACATAAAAGTGAGAACTAGTGAGATTTTTGCGGCTGCATTTGACTTGCAAGTTTTTTAACGTCTGCTTTCATTTTAGTCGTAGACACGCGCAGTACCGCGTCTAAATGTTCATCTGTTAACCGCGAACAATTCTTATTTTTGCGGTAGTTGAAAATTGAAAAAATCTGCTCACACAAATATGTACTACCAAACATAGTGATTATCTGCTGCGCAAACTTTTTCAATTCTTTGAAGTTTTCAGAACTCAAACCTCCGTAGAACTGTACCAAGTAAGTGCTTTCCTTAAATGCCGTTTTAAGTGTGCTATTATTTTGCAAATCTACTATGTTTGATGTTGATTTATACTTTGTTTTTTTCCCTGTGGACCTCAGGCTGGCGGGCCGCACCTAGATGGTCCACGGGCCGCATGCGGCCCGCGGGCCGCCGGTTGCCGACCCCTGCTTTAGAGAAACTACGCAGAAATAGCTCTTTCCATAGCTCGCTTTCGTATCAGCACCGTAGGTCGAGGTAGAGTAAATTTACCAGTCCAGATAATATCATCACGAGCCTCCAACAGCCACTTCTTAAAATAACTCGCATTTCAGTTCAGTTTATCCAATTCCGCTATAACTATGCACCTCGATCGATAACGGCGCGAGGCTTGCAGGCCCCACTTCACCTCCTAACCCCCTTTCCACCCCTACCTCCTATTTCACCCCCTAATCCCCCCTTTTACCCCACTGGCACAGTTGGACGACCACGCCTTGGTTATGAGGGCGGGGCACTTGCATTACTGTATACGAAATCTATCTATAGATGAGTCATTCCGAGGATGCTGAGTGCTTTGGGCTTGTATTGCCGAAATAATGCTTAAATTGTAACTCCATATCCAAGCACATGAAATGTTTTTCAGCACTGAAGTCCATTGAACTTGAAGTAAGTTGTAACTCTATAAACAAGCGTATGAAATGTTGTTCAGCACTGAAGCCCATTGTACTTGAAGTATATTGTAACTCTATATACAAACGTATCAAATGTTGTTCAGCACTGAAATCCATTGTACTTGAAGTATATTGTAACTCTATATACAAGCGTATGAAATGTTGTTCAGCATTGAAGTCCATTGTACTTGAAGTAAGTTGTAACTCTATAAACAAGCGTATGAATTGTTTTTCAGCACTGAAGCCCATTGTACTTGAAGTATATTGTAACTCTATATACAAACGTATCAAATGTTGTTCAGCATTGAAGTCCATTGTACTTGAAGTATATTGTAACTCTATATACAAGCGTATGAAATGTTGTTCAGCATTGAAGTCCATTGTACTTGAAGTAAGTTGTAACTCTATAAACAAGCGTATGAATTGTTTTTCAGCACTGAAGCCCATTGTACTTGAAGTATATTGTAACTCTATATACAAACGTATCAAATGTTGTTCAGCATTGAAGTCCATTGTACTTGAAGTAAGTTGTAACTCTATAAACAAGCGTATGAATTGTTTTTCAGCACTGAAGCCCATTGTACTTGAAGTATATTGTAACTCTATATACAAACGTATCAAATGTTGTTCAGCACTGAAATCCATTGTACTTGAAGTATATTGTAACTCTATATACAAGCGTATGAAATGTTGTTCAGCATTGAAGTCCATTGTACTTGAAGTAAGTTGTAACTCTATAAACAAGCGTATGAATTGTTTTTCAGCACTGAAGCCCATTGTACTTCTCGCATAAAGTACCTACATATTTTTGTATTGTATTGTATTGAAGTCCTTTTTCAGAAGATACAAACATTTCCATGCGTGGTAACTACAAATTTAATTTGGTTAGACTCAAATAATGCCATGTTTTTCGCTGAAATTTCTGAACAATGGGTTTCATTTTGCCTATGATGTTAGCATATCTCAGGTTTAAGATAATTTATTTCTCTTAAGAACTAACATTAACTTACAGAGAAATCTTATTCAAGTTGTAAATTGTTTAGGATTTGGATTGGACTAATCGTACAGTTATCAGTTTTTATTAAAAAGTTAGAAAATGTCGGTGGTTTTAAATAGTTTCGCAACATGGACGTAAATACGTCGGACATCAGAACAATGGCAAGTTACATGGGCTTATCTAGAAGTGGCAAGATAAAATAACAGTATTTTAATATAACAGATACTAAAGTACGTAACATTTGACTCGAGGTAGGTTTACGACCGATGTGGCGCGGTGGGCGAAGGTCCGCCTGCGACGCAGGAGGATGCGGGTTCGATTCCCGCCTCGGAACAATTGTGTGTACGATCAGCAGATATTTGTTACGGGTGTTCTGTTCGTTTTCTATGTATAATAAAAAATATCTATCTATGTAATATATAGTATTATGTATATCAGTTATCTAGTACCCATAACACAAGCTCTGCTTACCATGAGGCTAGATAATGCTGTGTGAATTGTCCAGCATTATTTATTTATTTATTAGGTATGTATGTATTTATATATCTACAATAATTTATTGTAAAAATTAGGAGCAAGTGGGAGACAATATTAGACACACGACGCCCACATGCGACATGTCATGGTAAGGCATACATTCGGAACTTCGTCATTTGCTGACGAATTTCCCGATATAAATTATGTATTCAGGGCGTCTACTACGCAAAGCGATTGCGATATATTCGTAACGAAAGGAGAGAACTGACGAAAACCCTTTCTACTATAATTTAATAAATTCGAAAGTAATTTGTAATTTGGTCTGTCCGTCTTTCTAATACCTTTTTACGCCTAAGCGGCTGAACGTATGTTTCTTAATAAATATTGGCAGAGAGTGTGAGTCGAAATTTCGTTTTCAGATGAAGCTCGAACGGCTTGGCAAGTACTATGCTTGTTTAGTACAAATAAATAAAAATAAAAATTGTTTATTTCGAGCACAAGACTCATACAAAAAATTACATTAAAATTTACATACTCAATCACAAATCAGTGACATAAAATAAAATATATGGACACAGACAAAAAACAAAAATGTGCGGACGCGAGAGACCATCAGTGACCAGGGCACCGCCCCTTAATGCTGAAAAAAAAACCCAAAATCTCTTTTATCCCAATGGCAATAAGACGGGCTTCTGTGTGAGTTGATATAGAATTGTTTGATACGTGTTCCAGCTCTGTAGATCGTGCCGTCTCCTGGCTATTTCTAAATGGGAGTCAGGGTATTGCGTGTACGGCAATACTTCGATAGCGTTTTACGCAGTAGATGCTGTAGAGGAAATCTATAGTTAGATCGTTTGGCTCACCACAATGCAATGGCTTGCTCGTGGTAGGTAAATCAATGCAGATATCGTCATCTCGTGACGATTATAGTCAACTGACTAACACGGTGGATAAATTACCTATTTTGGAGCTCTAAAGTGGATCAGGGAACTAACTACAAATACCAAATACAAATACAAAATCATTTATTTGCAGTCAACGGGTTATAAGTTAGTGTGCTTATTCTAAAACGTCCCATGCGATGACTTACCAGCTGAAACAGCTTTGGCGTGCAAAAATTATATAATATGAATTGCAAATATGTATACTTATTGGAAAATTTATTAAAATAATGTCAAAACTATGTGTATATAATAACATTGGTCCTTAGATATAACAAAAAGATACATATCACACATCAAAATAACATAATACAAGTATGGATATACATTTATTTATTTAACAAAATCCACAGCCCTTAATTATTATAACAAACATGCTTAAAATCTAAACTTATGGCCAAAAACGGACTTACTTTTTATAAGATATTTTTTTATTAGCTAGACAGTCAGATGTAACATATGTAGGTATGTACTCTTATAATAAACAGTTCTCAGAAAATAAACTTATTTCCTATACTTACATAACAAAAAAAAAACATAGGAGTACTTATCTCTCGGAGTTAAACCACTGTATACACCAACAAGCAGTGGTTTGGCTTGGTGTATTTCAGTAGATAATATCCATCTATATCTAAGTCAAATTTATTGGTACCTAATAGTGGCTACATTTTGTAATGTGGGGGCTAAAGTTTTCGTAGGAAATTACTTGGAATTCCTTCAGAATGTGTGGTGTGAACAAAGCCACTGACGAAAAGAATTTAATCCGGATTTTCCAAGTCTATTATTTTTGAGCCCTTTTCAACTTTTTAGCCTTTGGTGAACATTGGTAATTGGGTATTTCCCCATAGTTTTCTGTGAAATTACCAAGTTTGCAGCTATCGTCGCTACCGAAGCTATTCTGCGAATCATTTCCGATTATCAATAATTTAGAAGTTTTCCTTTATACTATAAGTATCAATACGTTTAGTTTTTGGACATACCTATATTACTTTAACAACCATAATATGTACCTACAGTTTACATCATTCAATAACTTATCTGCTGCTTATTAAGAAAACAAAATTGAAATTCATTACTTTCTCATAGCATTTGGCCGCCATTTTGTGCAACGACCCGCCATTTTAAATGCGGTCATCGCGCCTGTCTATGATTTATTTCTAATGAAAGGGTAGGGGGCGGGGATTGGGTTCTGTATTTTTTTTCTATCACAAGATTTTGATCTTGCACAGGGTCTACAGGAAATAAAGCATTATGATATTTGTATCATAATGCTTTATTTCCTGTAGACCCTACTAAAACTACTAACCTACTAAACCTAGTAAAACTAGGAAATACAAATTATATTGTAGGAGTATGGAGTATAACTCAGTAGTTTGGTCTCCTTTCTACAAAGTGCATATTGAGCGCCTTGAGAAAATCCAGAGAAGGTTTGTCAAAATATTGGGATACAGGTGTAGCATACATCGAACTCTACAAGCATATGGGGATAGACAAAGTCGATTCAAACTCAAACACTCTCTGGAAACCCGTCGCCAATACCTTGATATGATCATTTTTTTCAAAATCATTCACTCGGAAATTGACTCCCCCAACTTACTCTCTACCATTGGTTTTAACACCAGGACGAGATCTCGTTATCCATTTCAAAAAACTTTCGCCCTACAAGTCTGTACCAACAATACGTCTTATTGCAACCCTGTGGTCAGAATGTGTCGTCAGTACAACGATCTTTTAGTTAATAATAATGATAATATTTTATCATATTTAATTTTTTTTTTGCAATAGTCTCTACACCTCGTGGATACCATCTTTGGGTGTATCATATTGTGCACCCGAGGATGATACCCGCTATGTGTAGCCATCGCCTTTAGATTAACTTCTCAAAGGGCCTCTGTGCTTTTGGCTTCGGCCCCACGCAAGCCTTCCAAAGGACCGGGTCACTTTATGGCCCGAGATCATGGTAAATGAGAGTGATAATATTGACATTTTTAATAGAAAACTATTTAAATTTAAAAAAGACGTTGAAACCATTCTCATTAAGCAGAGTGGTCTTAATTTTCTGTAATTTTCCCTTTATTATTAATATATATTATATTTCCTAGCCCTAAACAATTTATTGTTTAAAAATTAATAAAAAAAAGAAATTAAATATTGTAATTAAAAATAATGCGTGCTTACATATTTTTATCTGTTTTTTTTTTCTCTTTAATTATTATTTACTTTTAAATTAATTTTGTATTTACTTCACATAAACTGCTCTTTGATCATGCTGTGTACACATATTTAGGGATACAGTCTAGTTTTAATTATTGTGTGTTTCTAGTTGTATAATATTTGATTGTATTCTGTTTTGTGTGCCAAATAAATAAAATTAAATATAAATATTTATTTGCCAATACAAAAAATGCTATACAGATTCCTGTTTTTTTTTAATAAATTGACGAAGAAACGAAAAACAGTAGAGGTGGAGGTTCTATGTTCGGCTGTGTTTATTCTGTAAGTATGTTCTTCGATTTCTCCGTCAGTTATGGACAGATTTGGTAATTTATTTCGCTATCGTATGGAAAATGATCTTGAGGTGGACCCTTACAATTTTTATTCCCGAGCGATACGTAATTGTCCCGATAAACTTAAAAAACATTGTAAACAATAAGAAATTTGATTTCGGTTAACTATATTCTTCCTTAACAATTTTTTTTTTAAATGTATTTATTTAAAACTTTATTGCACTACAAAGGGTGTGGGCTTAATGCCGAGACAGTTTCTACCTGCCGACAGCAAAACACATGTTTATAAAGAGGGTTGTTTAAACAATCTAGTTTCTTAACTTCTTAATCATCATGATCCAAACAAAGACAGTACCAATTCATACTATCGCCTCCCGCAAGACCTGTTCACGTCTCCCGTTGCATTCGGTCGATACGGACCTGCGCAGTCCGCACTGGGGTCTGTATGTAGGTTAATACAGTCTGGGGGGGTAACTGGGGGGGTTGGGGGGCTGGATCGATTTGCGCATGCGTTGTTGAGATCTATGCTATGCTAGGTACATGATTTATAAAGGAAGCAACTTTAACTTTGGATATCGAAATAGGAATGGATTGGCGGGATGTCGTGAGGCGAATGCTTATTGCAACGATGACTTCGGTGGCGTAGCGGGTCAAAGTCCGCTTGTTACGCTGGAGGTTGCGGGTTAGATTTCCGCATATGGTATCGACGGGGCTTACTTCTGCTTCTCGTTCGCCACTGAAGGTTGTTCGTATAGGGTTGGCGCGTTAAGTCGTTAAAAAGCTTATAAAGTCTGGTTCTTAGACACTTTTCCTCCTTTATTGCTTTCATCAACATCTCTACTGGACGCAAGCCTCCCACAGATAAGCTCCTATTTGGCTTTTATAATATGGCACCTATTATCCCCACGCTGGGCATGCATGGGTTTGGGGTTGCAGTTCTCCCCACCCACCGGTGGATATCTCTTAGTCGCCTTTTAAGACACCCATGGATCGACTTGTGTTGGTTCAAAATTCTAACCCACCACAGGGCATATTATTAATTGTTTATAACTGGTGTCTAAAGCTTATAAATATTCCCGATTACAAAATCATTAGTCATTCAGGTTTGAACCTACAACCTCCCGATCGCAAGTCGGGGGTACCATTCCCACCGCTATCAGTGCACAGCAGTCCTCGCTCGTATTTAGGTTAATACAATCAGGGGAGCAAGGGATCGATGCGCGCCTGCGCACTGGCTAGGCGAAACTAGGACAGACGCAATGCTGTTGTTTTCAGATGGAGCAATGCCCCGTTCCTGTAAACAAAATATTATGCTTGTATTGGCTGTTGATAGCTATTTTGGAATGCTTTGTGTTAAAGCAATATAAAACTGGTAACATACATAATTTGTCTAATTTTCAGCGATCATTTTGATGACGATTCTTTGTTGACAACTGTCTCTGGTTGGACACTTTTCTGCCAGTTTCATAATTGTAAAATTAATCAAAGTTATCAAATTATGAAGATGGATTGATGTTTTCACCAGACCCTCGTTCGTTATCTAGCAGGGTGTACCACGGGCAGGTTAGGTTGGCTTGGAATAGAATACAGTAGAATATAAAAAGACACAGGTACAAAATAACTTTATTGTAATAAATAAATAAATAATGCTGGACAATTCACACAGCATTATCTAGCCCCATGGTAAGCAGAGCTTGTGTTATGGGTACTAGATAACTGATATACATAATACTATTACATAGATATATATTTTTTATTATACATAGAAAACGACCAGAACACCCGGAACAAATATCTGCAGATCGTACACACAATTGTTTCGAGGCGGGAATCGAACCCGCAACCTCCTGCGTCGCAGGCGGACATTCGCCCACCGCGCTACATCGGTCGTCAAAAATAACATTATGAACAAATACAGGCATAGAATAAAAAACGGCAAATAAAGAAGCATGGGAGACGAGATGTTGGAGTCCCTCTAACACGCCCGATATTTTTTCTTTATACATACTTTGTAGGGGTCGTTAGTTGACAATTACTTTTGTTTTAAGAAACCATGATAGTTTCAAAAGGTTCAATTTAGCCAGAACTGTGTGATTTTGTAATCGATCGATTATTTTCCTGTTACATTTGTCGCAAAGATAAAGATTTGATTAAAAATTATCTCATCTCGCATGCGGTCCCGCTTGGATCATTATTAATAAAATAAGAGCTGAGCTCATCATGAGAGAGGCGGTCATTTTCAATCCCAATATCTTTCTACGCCACTCTTATAACTCTTATACATCGCGTACAAAGAGATTGGATCAAGTCAAATCTAACCTACTTTAAGATCTCACATTTTTTAATTACAGCAATTGTTGAGTTTAATACTTGTTCATAATGTTATTTTGTTCCTATAAATACATATTTCGGTGGTGCATAGAACTTGGCACTCATTTAGATCTCCATTCTTTTTGCGGCGAAGCCAACAATCCCTCCAACCTTCCCATGGTCCTGCCAACCTTGCGGTTATACGGACCGAAACTGTGAGAAAGGAGTCACTCGGGTGACCCCAGACTCTACAAATCCTACGCTCTTTGTCCCGAACACTCTCCCCCTTCTGGGGCATGCCACATCACATTACAGACTTCATTGCCGGGCTGCTCCACCCCAGCTCGGTGCTGCTCTGTGCCCCCCCCATCCCTGGTCGAAAACGTGCACTCCTCAACGCGCCGTGTCTTGTGCCAGATTTTGGCGAACCTTTTCAGCTTTCCAAAATTGGCCTCACTGCTGACTAGATCCGAGTGGTATATCGGTCCCTCATATCCCCCCTCCCTAACAATCCCTCGTAATAGAGCGTCCCTTTCCACCGCATACAAAGGACAGTCCCACAGAATATGGTCCCTTGTCTCTCTCGTCTCCCCACAGCTGCACGCAGCTGTGTCGCTCAGCCTCATGTCGCACAGACGCCCCCTGAAGCACCCGTGGCCCGTCAGGAGCTGCGACACCTCGTGATCAGGTTCCACCCAGTGCGCTCTCATGCGCTCTCCCACATCTGGGAAGAACCTGTACAGGTCACGGCCCTTGTTCTCAGACTCCCAACGTGCCTGCCAGGTATCGATTGTCGCCCTATCTATGTCCCCCCTGAGCTTCCCGTGTACCTCTCTTGGCTCGCCCTCGGTCACCTCAAGTCTACGACCAGCATGGGCCAGCAGCAGATCGGCCGGCAGGACCCCCGCAAGAACCGGCAGCGCAGCAGTGCTGCAAGACCTGTAGGCCTTCGTTAGAAGCACCAACGAAGGTCTCTGGGTCCTAAGCAGCACACTGCGGACCACATGGACGGAGGACCTGTGGGACCAAATCCTGGCCGCGTACGTGAGCACCGCTTCGTACGTCCCTCTGTACAGCACCCTCAGGGCCCTGTGGCGGACCCCCCACTTGTTCGCTGAGATACGGGACATGTTGCCGAACGACCTACTCGCTCTTTCGCCTACCGATGCCGCATGGGCCGCGAAAGATTGGGTGGGGTCGATGATGACCCCCAACACCTTGGCCTCCTGCACAACGCGGATCGACGCGACAGCCGCATTGGTTCTCAGCAGGGGTGGCCGTTGCATTCGCCCCTTAAGGGTCATGGTCTGGGACTTCGTGGCGGCGAATGTGAGCCTGTTCCGCGCTCCCCATTCTTCCACCAGTCCCAGAACGGCCGCTCCCTTCTCCTCCAGCTCTCTCCGAGCATCCCCTGCCACCAACACCGTCACGTCATCCGCGTACGCCATAAATTCGACCCCCGGCGGCACCGGCAGACGGAGCAAGTCATCCAGCAAAATGTTCCACAGCGACGGTCCCAGCACCGAGCCCTGAGGGCACCCCATGGTGGACGTCTTCCACACCGCACGATCGCCCGCGACCATGGCCACCCTGCGATTGGTGAAGTAGCTCGCCAGCATCCGGTAGATGTTTGGCGGGCAACCCCCCCGTTTCGCCTTAACCATGATCATGGGCCACCATGCGTTGTCGAAGGCCCCAGCGATGTCAAGAAACACGGCCTGCAGGTACTTCGCCCCACAGGCCCTCACAGCGTCCA
Source organism: Eupithecia abbreviata (assembly GCA_943735965.1). NCBI lineage: Eukaryota > Metazoa > Arthropoda > Insecta > Lepidoptera > Geometridae > Eupithecia > Eupithecia abbreviata. The sequence goes on along the minus strand of OX031003.1, from coordinate 3,807,809 downwards.
TGATCGTGCCCAGTGCGGAAGTCGTGGACCGACCCGCCACAAACCCATGCTGGCACGTGGAGATACCACGAGTGAGCTGGGGAACACTCCACAGCATCACTCGCTCCAGGACTTTGCCGAGCACGGGTAAGAGGGTGATCGGACGGTAGGCCTTTGGGTCCGACAGCGGCTTCCCGTTCCCCTTGGGAAGGATAAGCAGGCGACCGTCCTTCCAGATCGAGGGGAAGACACCTTCCGATATACATCGGTTTAGCACGTGGGTGAATTCGGCTTTTGCAGCCCACCACACGTGCTTCAGCATCTTCCCCTCAATCCCATCGATACCTGGCGCCGTGTTGCGGAGCGACAGGATGATGCGCTGAAGCGAGGTCTGATCGATGGGGGGGGAGTCGTTGCCCGACGGAAGGATCGCGGCCGCGATTCTGACTTGCCGGTGATACGCGGTGTCGTGTCTGGGATCGTCGTCGGGACAGAGTGCCGACATTAGCGCAGTCATGGACTCGCCAACGTCACACGTGTGGGACCCGAGATACTCGATCCCGTTCACGACATTCACCGGCGGTCGCCTACGGCCGCAAGCCTCCCGATAGGCCAGCCCCCAAGGGTCCTCATTCCCGGATTCAGCCAGTTTCCGGAAGAATTCCATCTCAGCGGAAGCCATGCCCTGCCTATAAGCAGTTCTGGCTTTATGGAATTCCTCCCTGGCCGCATCCTGGACAGGACCCTCCACCCTTCGGGTCCTCTGCCAAGCTCTTCGCGCCTTAAGCTAGTTGCGTCTGAGTCTGTCTAGGGCAGGCGTCCACCACTCGTAACCACGGTCTTTAGTGGCCGCCTTCACGGTGCCCAGACACTCAGTCGCAGCGCGCTCGATGAGCTCGGTAAAGGCCCTGCTGAGTTGTTCTGAGGACCCTCTCATTGGCAGGCTACTCACCCTCATGTGGACAGCCGTATCAAACGCCCTCCAGTCTGCGTTCCGAGTACGATAGCGTCGCTGTATTACGGGATCCGTGGTACGTACGCGGGGCCTATCGTGTTGTACGACGTCAAACGTGATCAAACGGTGGTCGCTCGACGAGACGTCGTGAACCCTCCACTCGCGGATGCGAACACCACGCGAGCTGAGGGTTACGTCGATATTCGACTCACCGTTAACCGTACTGAACGTGTACAACTGGCCACCGGTGTTGTGCACCACAAGATCCCGGCCGAGGATGAAGTCCTCCATCTTGGCTCGACGGTCGGTGACTGTATGGCCTCTGCCGACATAATGTCGGGAATCAGAGTGCCATAGCGGGGAATGGGTGTTGAGATCCCCGCACACCAGTACCGCCTTGCCTTTCAGGAGGTCTAACGCTCTCTCCAGCTGACGCAGATGAGTATCGATGCTCTCGCTGTATTGGAAGTACGTCGATATCACGTAGAGGTTGAGATCCTCAATATGGCAGCACACGAAGTGGTCGGTCGATAGGTGGTGCAGGACAGCACACGGCTTGAAGCGGTTTCGCAAATAAATGCCCGCTTTGGAGTTTTCCCCGCATTGGATAATAGCGCCAGCCGTGGAGTATTGTTCTTGGACTAGAACAATGTCCAGGCCGAGCGAATCCGCGATTGCAGGTGGCGAAGCCAACAGTCAAGCATAATTTTTGTATTGAACTTGGCTCTCCTTTTTTACAATTATGTTTTTGGTGGAATTAGTCTATTTTTGACGTGAGTAGCCTAGGTATAATGAGGTCATATTTAGAAGATATTTTCTGGACTCTTCGAGAATTATCAGAGATATAAAAAACCGCAATTTCGCGAAAACTTCCATCTAAATTGGTTTGTATTACCACCCACATTTCTTTTTTCAACGCTACACGAGTTTATTGATCTCAGATTTATCAACACATTTTATTTTCCTCTAACAGCTTTAAAGGAAGTATAAATAGCTGTATTTGAATACGAATTCATTGTGAATTCACTTGCGTTCCGGCGGCATGGTGCTGTGTTTACTTTGGGATAGTTGCTAGCCTGATATAGGCATGCCAGTAAGTGGTGTTTTTCGATGATGCTTAGTTCGCTTATACGGCACCTGGCAAAGTCTTGATTGTAGATTTTAAACGTCAAATCTTTTCCTAAACTTGAATAATAAACTAGAAACGATCATTATGGTAGGTAAGGTCATCTTGGGCATTACCTAATAGCAAATAACATATTGTATGATTTTCGTTTAAAAGAAGTACCTAAAATAGATTTAATGAATTTTATTTTCACATAAAAACAACAGTTCACTTCAAATGAAACAAATTTAAACAGTAAAGTATGTACTAAATCTAAATTAAGTATGTAAGTAACTCCTGGACAAATTTTATTAATCATAACTAATTATTTCCTCCATTTAATAGTGTTATATTATATGTATGTAGTTATATCATTCTACTGAGTAGACATGTGCTTATTATCCCCACGACATATTTGTATACATATGAATGCTGTAACATTCTTGTATGATATTTGGTAAATTATTAAAAATACGTGCTCCTTCTAAAGTCAATCAATGTTTATTTTATGTAATCGTTAGTTGTGTAAATCCGTATTATCGCAGTTAGACTGAATTTTTATTTTTTTTACTATCGATAATATACTTATTTAATGTAATTTTATTGTTTATTGAAATGGATATGATATGTGATTTTTAATTTATGATTTTGTAATGTAAAGTTAAACTAAGGTTGACTTTGATTTTGTGTTGTTTTTCTGTATTATATAATTATTTCTAATTTTAATATTGGTACTCTATTGCATTGGGTGTTCCCGTAAAAATAGAGGTACGTTTGTAAATAAATAAATAAAAATAAAACAATCGTTTTTTTTTCCGTAGCTAGATAATTTGTAAACACGGTGGGCAGTAACACACACAAGCAATGCGGTGTCACCATCTTGTTTTCGTGTAGGAGCACGGTACCTAAACTAGTTTTAGCATTACTGACCTAACTAGGCAACGTCCGCGACCTGCTCTAGCATGACGTAAAGTTCTTGACCGGTATCGCGACGCAAACATGTTTTCCCTATATTGCTGTGCTTTATCTTTCAATTCATTTGATGGCATTGGCTTATATGAAACATTTTGGCTAGTGACGTCAAAATTAACAGCTTTGTCGGTTAATTTTGTCGTGTAATATCTATGAAAACTTGTGTAAAAATGTCAATTGTAATTGTCTGATAAATCCTTATGAAGAAGAAGTTCAGCTGTTTCGATGCTTAGTTATCTCTTCACATCGAAACAGCTGAACGGACCGAGCTGATATTTTGCATAAAAATGTTTCTAGTGCTAGACCGAATAAGGGAAACATTGTACATTTTCTTTTTTGGAACTCTGTCCACGTTAATCTCGGAGGAGGGCGTTGTCATCTTTTGTTTTTAACTATATGTAAGCATCGTTTTTGTTCCATAATAAACAATTTATTTATTATTTACTAGCTGCGCCCCGCGGTTTCACCCGCGTGGTGATAAATATTCTGGATATTAACAATATAAATCTTTATAAATAACACATAGGCTACTACAGCCTATGTGTTATTCTGATTTATAAGCTATTATATATTATTGTAAAGTTTCATTAAAATCCGTTCAGTAGTTTTTACGTGAAAGAGTAACAAACATCCATCCATACTTACAAACTTTCGCGTTTATAATACATTTGTTAAATTTCCACATTAGGCCAAGCCGAGCGAGGGGAGTCGTGGGCACAATCATTATAATTCACTAAAACTGACCCACCCAACTCGCCTAGCAACCCGGTGCCACCTAAACGCAGCACCGATAGATTGAACCCGCCTCGGGCGCAAAATAGGTCATCTGGGGGCCCGTCCCTCCCCGCACCCCCCGCAACCCCCCGCTCCGCTATACATCTATATATAATATAACTGTATCTGCTGGTTTTTACGTTTCTATCTAGCACGTGTTTCGCAACGGCCGAATCGCGGGATTGGGAAAGAAGTTAACATTCATACTTTGAATGAAGTCTATGTTAGCTGGTACAGAGATAAATTTGGGTGACTAACCTACTTCTATGAATAAAGGACATTTATTAGTCGATAATTATTTTATTACTAGCATCTGCCTGCGGCTTCGCATGCGTTGTTTCTATGGCAACATTTTAAGGTTATTTCTATACAATACAAAATATTTTATTTGTATCTTTAGTTATCTCTTCATTGTATTGTATTGTATTGTACACCAGATACAGATAATTATAAAAGACATTACATGCGACAAGTACAATGGGCTGCCTTATCGCTTAGAATCGATCTCTTCCAGGCTATATACTAAAATGATAGCGTGATTTACGAAAACTAAGAGCTTGTTAAGCTTTATGAATGACTTTAGGGTCGTATATTTCCCTAGCCCCAAGTAAAGCAAAGCTTGTGTTATGGGTACCTACTAGATAACAGATGTTAATATTTTAAACTTACGCGATCTGAACACATATTTATAAGTATTAATACAACGGGTATTTATCGCGTTTATTTACCTATTTTTCATTCATCCCGTGACCACGACAGTGTGTAAACCTGTTGAAACGTCGGGAAAAATAGGTAAATAAACGCGATAAATACCCGTTGTATTAATTTTATTTTATTTATTTATTTTAAGCCATTACTGTCCCACTGCTGGGCAAAGGCCTCCCTTTTCTTCTTCCACTCCTCGCGATCCAACGCTGCAACAGGCCAATCCAACGTTGTATTAATACTTATAAATATAGATGTTAATCTATATATATAAAAGAAATTCGTGTTTGTTACAACACTTATAACTCGAGAACGGCTGGACCGATTTAGCTGAAAATTGGTGGAGAGGTAGCTTAGAACCAGGAGTCTAACATAGGATACTTTTTATCATTTAAACAATTTGACACATAGATTTCCACGGGGGCGAAGCCGCGGGGAGCAGCTAGTACCTAATACCATAAAACAGATAAACAGATAAACATTTTATTTATAATTTGTCAAATTATATGTCACACTTTATAAATGAATCATTTCTAATACTTATAAAATTATAATATCTAATTATAGTAAAATTTCAAAATAAAATTATTCTATATTAATAGTTAGAGTATTTCCTTGTCAGTATATAATTCCTACGATTTGCATTAGGTATGATTGTATTAGATGATATCGATTTCGGAAACAAAAGGCGCTCTTAGCATAATATTATATGAAAAGCACAGTTCTCAATTTCATGATTAATAGGTCGTGCGTAGGATTTGTTATTAAAAACTCGTCGTACGTATAGAACGCCTTCTCTGTGAGCCAGTTTTTTAATTTTAATTTGAAATTATCTAAACTCGGTGCGTCCCTAACAATACATTACATAGCTAGATATTTTTTATTATAGATTGAAAACGACCAGAAAACTACTATCAGTTCTACAGATAGTACAAATATCTGTAGATCGTACGCCATCATTTGTCTCAAGGCGGGAGTCGAACCCGTAACCGCCTGCGTCTGACCTTTGCCCACAGCGCCATAGAAGTCGTCATACATAATAGTGTATGAATAATAATGTACCGGGACTGGTTATCCGGCAACCGGGACGTGTGGAAATGACTCATTAAGGTTAAACGACTCAACGGCGCGAACTCGTCAGTAGGCGAGGTATAAATGCATGCTATCTCACCTGACACCACCTACTACACGCGCGCTAGGATGAAATGCACAATAAATCATTCCTATAACGACCACTAAAAATCAAATCTTCTGAAATCATTCACTGTACAAGCTACCCGTCTTTGGAATGCTCTCCCTCTGGACATCAGATGTGCAAAATCACTCCCTATCTTCAAAAACCTGCTGCATCAGCATTATTTATCCATATGAAATATTGATAGCCTTATGTCTATGTAAGTTTATTATAATGTTTGTAATGTAGGTATTTAGTGTATTTGTTACCAATTATTTATTAAAGTGCCACCGTCTATATTGTTCGTTCATGTCCAGTCCATCCCAAGGTTGCCTGAGAAGAGAGAGAAGAGATCGCTCTCAGCGATAAGGCCGCCCTTTATACCTTTATTCTAAGTTTTTATCTCTGTATTATTTTCTGTTTTGTGTGGTGTAATAAAGTGTTATCTATCTATCTATAAGTACAGTGATTTATAGTTTTTAGACATTTGTTAAAAATCGCAATACAAACTTTAATAAGTATTAGGTAGTTTACATTTTGCAAAAGAGTTTTTTTTTTTTTTTTTAATTTATTAGAGATGTTTTTTTTTATGAGATGCATAGCTGGCTAGTGACTTCTACCCCCCCTACTATGTTGTTTAGAAACTGTGTTACGGCAGAGTAGGATCGTCACAGAGACCAGCATAAGTTGCGACGATATAATACTACATAGTACCTACTTACTAGAAAACACGTAACACAGACCAAATATAAAAAAAAGTGAACAATTACAAAAAGTAAGTACTAACACAAGTAGCATTTGGTGCTAAGTAACCCTCACAGCAAAAGATAAGCGCGCGTGTGCAGGTCTAATAGGTCCTGACTCAGCTTGTTGCTCTATCACAATTACTCAAGGTCATTTGTGAAACTTTCTTAGTACAAGGGTTTATAGAAAAACGAATTAAATATAGATGACGTCTTTTCAAAATAACTTAATTTCTAAAAGTCATTTAAAACGGGATATTTACCATGATTTGATTTTTGAGTTATCTAATATTTCGGCACAGTTTCATGCGCCATGATCACGGAGTAACTGAAGGCACTGCGACTGCGAGTAAGTTTTTATGGGCAGACATACCGATCTACCCTCATTTTTTGTCTTTTGCTACGAACAGATGTCGCAACGGGCTTTATTTTAGAGTTTTCTTTCTCTGTATATATTTATTATGAAATATTGGAAAACTCAATAATCAAATCATAGTAAATATCCCGTTATTAATGACTTAATGTGTTAATAACCATAATAGTAAAAAAACTACATTGTTTCAATTCTAATATGCTTGCGTTTGGCCTCTATCGCCTATGGGCAGCGATGACGAGGCCTATTAGGGCAGGTTTGCCTTGAAACTTAATTTCTAACCATAGCAAGGTCTTACACCGGTACCTACATAAAATTACTCTTTTATATCACTAGCTAGACTAAACCAAAATTCTAAATCATTTATTTCTATAGACTTTCGTCGTTTCTGAAGTCAAATTTTATACTATAAATATTATGATAAAATAAGAAATCAGGTGTGTTTAATATTCTGTTCAATTAAATTTTTTGTCCACTTGTGGAAGGGATTAAGAAACCACTAGAACATACTTTGATATACCTCTTATGTGTCTAATACATGGTTGTTTGCTTATTTAAATCTAAATATAAGTGATTCATTTCATAAAAACAGGGCGCTATGGCGCTCATTAGGGGAGGCCTACATAATTTCCAGCAGTAGACTACTATAGGTTGATGATGATGATGGTGATAATAAAGATAAAGATAAAGATAAAGATTTTTTATTTGCCAAAAACATGTGTTTGTAAGGTTACAGGTAATAGGTATACATTTCGTGGTTCAACATGCTTGACCGTTAGTCGGTATGCAAAGATATTTGAGAGAATTACATGCACTAGTTTAACATGAATTAAAATTTATCATTAAAAAAATCGTCAATACTGTAGTAACATTTACAAATTAACAACATTTTTAGTTTCTTTCTAAAGAGTACACCATTTAGCTCTTAATCATAATGTGATTAGATACATGTCAATATTTATGTAAAGCCATTTATAAAACTATTTTAACTAGAGACCTGTCTGCTTCATGATTGGCAGCAAACAAAGGTCTTGCAGGGTGGTGGGGTGGGGTGACCTGACCTGGTTTGACGAAGCTTCAGCGCAACGTCACAATGGAACAAAGGGATGGCTGAGATGGTTCTACAAAAACTAGGAGATCAAAATGGCTACCTAATAAATCAACTCAACAGCGATAGCAATTCATTAACATGATTATGATATAAGATACATAGATAAAGGATATGATAGTATCATAAATAGTGTAGATAGAGAACATTTTACTGAAAAAGACTTCATTTTGATTTTACAATCTTACCTGCTTTCATTATTTAAATAACCGCCTGTCTGAACCGGGAATCGAATCCATCAAATTTTAAAACAGTCAAAAGGCTCAATCGTAAGGATATTTTTTTTCTAAATAACATAGCATCTTGATATTATTTAAAGAATGATCCCTAACTGGTCCCTTTCATTAAGAATGTATTCCCGAGAGATTAGTATTTATCAAGAAATACTAATAACTTGAATAATTTGACGTGTCCAAGAGACCTGTAAGGTGTAAAGGAAATAAAGCACTGATATTTGATAACGCGTGTGAAGCCACCAGCAGAAACTTCAATTTACATATAATTAGAAAAAGATTTCCTAGCGAAACCAGTACTAGACAAAGCCGTTATAACTAGAGACCCATCAGCTTCATGATTAGCAACAAACAAAGGTCCTAGAGGGTGGTGGGGTGGGGTGACCTGGTTGCGAGGCTTCAGCGCAGCGTCACAATGGAACAAAGGATGGCAGAGATTTAATTTAATTTTTCTCTTAGGTATAACTAACAGTTACACTTAAATATCACAACATATTATAAAACAACGTTGCTTGACGCTGTCTGACCCTATGTATGCATATATCTTTAATACTACGCAACGGATTTTGATTATTTTTAAAAAGATTTATAAACCACTTGACACATAGATTTCCAGGATTTCCGGGGCGCGGCTAGTTAACTATATTATCTTACATGAACTTATTTCTAAAATTCACAATCAAATTATGTTTTTGTTTTTCTCTATTTGTCCCACAAATAAAGCTTCACCAGCATCGAGATCAACCCCGCCCCCTGGGGTGGGATGTCTTGACCTGGTTTATTTGTGTGGTGACCCGGTAGGGGTAGTGACCTGCTTTAGCAGCATCACAATGGAACAAAGAAACAGCGCTGCCGCCGTTCTAGAATACTACATTATCATAATTTATCTAAATATTTATAAAATATCATTGTAACTATGTCCGGAATAGTCCGAATAGAATAAAATTGTTGATTGTAATGTGTAATGAATACCAGGCCTTTATGATTCACAATACAATTATTCTTATCCTTATCAAGGCCTGCTTATAGTGAATGCGGTGTAGCGCCTGAATCCTCAATAGTACAATAAATTTGTTATAAAGGCAAATTACGCCATACGCTCCATTCTGGATTTCTGGACAAACGAATACATATACATATGCCCTCTTATAGATATATACAAGATTTCCTTGGACTTTTTGTCCTATGAAAATTAGTTTAGTTTCTGGAATTCTACATAGTTCTAAAGTCATTTAAAACGGGATATTTACCATGATTTGATTTTTGAGTTATCCAATATTTCGGCACAGTTGCTCCGTGATCATGGCGCATGCAACTGTGCCGAAATATTGGATAACTCAAAAATCTAATCATGGTAAATATCCCGTTTTAAATGACTTTAGTATTAATAACCATGATAGTTTCAAAAGTTCTACATAGTTATTATATTTCTGTTCCTTGTAAAAACATGTATTTTGGTATTCTACACATTTCTTCACTTAAAACGGGATATTGATATATGTCTTTTGTGTTAATAACCATGAAAGTTTCAAACGCTATACATATTTCTTGTTACTGCACGTTAACGAAGGAAAATTTATTTATTGAGATATTAACATCATTACAGGTTTTTTTTATTAAGCCCTAAGGCGATGTTATATTCTATATACATATTGGTACTGAGTCTCTACCTTGTCGATATACCTACAGTTTTATACGCACGGAAGGAACGAGACATGCTACACATAGAAGCCCTAAAGCCGGTACCAAGAGTTACAGCCCATGTTTGTATACCTATATAAAGTTGCTGTACTATTTTATTTATTTATTTCTCTATAGCTAAACTACCTGATAAGATACTGACACTTACAAGCTTGTACATTTTGGAGATTGCGCTATTTGTTAGGAACAATCCCAATCTGTTTCCCCGAATGTGTGACATTGTAATTAGGAATAGAAGGGACAACACTAGATTAGCCAGACACGAATCAAAAACTACTATGTTGAGAAAGAGTGTAGTGTGCATGGCACCTGTAATCTATAATAAAATACCTAAGAGCTACAAAGATTTAAATGTAAACTTATTTAAGACTAAATTTAAAAAACTTTTATGTGAAAAATGCTACTATAAAATTGACGAATTTCTAAATGATGTAATCTAAATTTATGCTATGTATTAATAATCTTGTAAATTTGTTATTGTTATGTACAATTACATTTAGACCTGCATGCCATACTCTCTAATTATTTTTGCACACCAATGTATATTGGTCAAACATGCTGACTCAAAAAAACTATTTGTCATCTTTTTTACACGTGTTTTGCAAATAAATGACTTTTACTTTTTTACTTTTACTGACTTGGCTTCATTGATTTGGCAATACGGGTCTACCATAGACTGTATAAAATTAGTAATGTAAAATTAATAAATATATATTACCTGTTTTATTTTTGTGCTATTTAAGTTTAAGGCGTAATTTAATGTTGCCTCTCTTCGTTTTTCCTTTTCTATATGGCTTTTATATGTTTACCTGTACTCTTGTCTTCTTTTATGTAAGTACCTACCTAATGTTTTAAAGCTTTGTGCTACCACACCAGGACCTGTCTGGAAACCAGCGCCGCTACTAACTCCGGCTTGTAGCGGCATAATGCTGAGACAGGGACCTTTTTGGCCCCTTATATAACACGTATTAGTACCTATCTGTATGTTTTTATCTATCTACTTATAATTTTTTTTTCTTGTATCTATTCTTTCTTATTATTTAATGTGTCGTGTTTTGTTTTGTGTTATGTTCGATGTCAAATAAATGTATTTTCTTTCTTAACTCAAAATTAAATTTATTTAGTGGTATAAATAGCTATGTATTTTAATATATAATTAACTTTAAGGCTACCATGTAAATTATGAAATAAAAAATTCTTATACCTGGATCTACTTATAATATTAACTTATTTATTGGATCTAATGAACATACAACCTATACCTACATAGAGCAGTTATAAATAGTTGTTACGCTATAAGGGCAAATAGAATGCTGGCGCAGAGTTGACACCAATGAGGCTGTTGGGGCCGAGGACGGGCTGACCCGACCCCAGCCTGACCTGGATACGTGGAACTGTGACCGAGTCTGTGGTTGGGCGTGTCGTGACCCATTTACTATGTTTTACATTCGATGGAAATGTATGTCACGGGTTATCTGGGCTGTGTCGTTGTTTTTAATGCCATTGATTGGATGCACTGGGAGAACCATGGATAGATAGATAGAACATACTTTATTATACCACACAAAACAGAAAACAATACATGAATAAACAATACAAGAAAGGAAGTATAAAGGGCGGCCAAAGGTGAAATAATTTTTCAAATCGGTCCAGTAGTTTCGGAGCTTACACAATACAAACAAACAAAAAATCAAACCTTTCCTCTTTATAATATTAGTATTATTATTTATTTATTTTAAGCCATTACTGTCCCACTGCTGGGCAAAGGCCTCCCTTTTCTTCTTCCACTCCTCGCGATCCAACGCTGCAACAGGCCATGATGGAAGATGTACTTCGAGCTCGTCGCGCCATCTCATCCTGGGCCTTCCACGTCGCCTCTTAGCGTTGGGTGGGCTCCACTCAACGCGATATATTAGTATAGATAATATATATTAATATTAATATATTATTATATATTAATATTAGTATAGATATAGATATAATATTTTGAAACGCAATATTTTCTATATTAATATTCTGTTTTCTCTATCTTCCTCAGATGGATATCTACATCCAAACCGCCAGCCCCATCGTGGAAGAGGTCCTCAAAGGCTACAATGGCACTATCTTCGCGTACGGACAGACAGGCACGGGCAAGACGTACACCATGGCTGGCAGTAACTCTGCGCCGCAGTTCAGAGGGATCATTCCCAACTCGTTTGCGCACATCTTCAGCCATATCGCCAAGGCCAATGAAGATGAGAAGTAAGTTTTCTGACGGCCGAATATTTGAAAATGAAAATGGAAATTAATGAAAATGAAAATGAAAAGTTTTTATTTCTTTAAGCTTACTAATAAGCACTTAGACAGGTCATATTTTATACTATTCATTATTATACAAAGGGGTTTCCATAAGGACAAATAATGCTGATGCATTGCGACATTTATTTGGACACAGGTACAAAATACAGGCATAGAATAACGAACGGCTAATAAAGCTTGCATAACTATGCTACTGCAAGGCCAGGCCTAGGAAACTACCTTCTGTATTCGACTCTCTGTGTCAAATCGATTCCCTTATTTATAGTTTCCCGGCGTCCACCTTAACCCTTAACACTTTGAGTGCTGAAATCACACGGTATGTGTTTTCTACAAGTGACTAATATGCGTAAATCCACACTAGCGCAGCGGCTGAGAAAATACAGATCTTTGTGACTCAGCACAGCCGTAATATTTTTCGAACGAAACGCATGTGCGGCGCAACACAACCGCTGTGTAGAGCGGCAGCACGAATTTTTTAGGTTAAAAAAAAGATCGGAATCGTCGAAAAAAATGGCAGTCAAAGTGTTAACTTTGGTAGGTATGTTACCTACTTACGAGTACATTGGTAGGTTAGATACTATTCAATTTCCTCGTTGAGGGTTAGGTAGATGAAAATGAAAAGTTTTTATTTCTTTAAGCTTACAAATAAGCACTTAGACAGGTCATATTTTATACTATTCATTATTATATAATAACATTATTTTAATGTTCACTTCAATTTTTTTTCCACCAGTGGAGGAAGTGAGAAGAAACCACTAGTATGTTCATAACTTATGTGTCTAGTACATATGATTTGCTTATCTGTAAGTTGGTAGATTTTGAGCAAAACTCGTTTCAAGATTCTTTTTATCTTCTAGATAATCTGATATTTTGTAATAAGCCTTTTTAGAAAGAACATTTTTTTTTTCAAAATTTTTTTTTCATCTAGTTAATCAATAATCATTTATTTCGTAACTTTCTTGAACTACACGTCACATTAGACGTTAGATTAAATATGTACTTTAAATTGGCAAATCCTCAGTCTCTTATCTTCTATTCCAGGTTCTTAGTATGCGTGACATACCTCGAGATATACAACGAAGAGGTCCGCGATCTCCTCGGGAACAATCCGCACCAGAGTCTGGAAGTCAAGGAACGGCCCGACATCGGAGTTTTTGTCAAGGATCTCACTGGTAAGGTCCAAAGTAATTCGCTAATTAGTTAGTTGTTATGTAATAAATGTTTTTAAAGTTACGCGATCAGAACACATAATTACAAGTAATTTATAATATAATATATAGATAAATATAAATAAATAAATAATGCTGGACAATCCACACATCATTATCTAAGAAATAATAAGAAATAAGAATTGTGTTATGGGTACTAGATAACTGATATACATAATACAATACATTACATAGATATTTTTTATTATACATAGAAAACGACCAGAACACCCGGAACAAATATCTGCAGATCGTACACACAATTGTTCCGAGGCGGGAATCGATCCCGCAACCTCCTGTGTCGCAGGCGGACTTTCGCCCACCGCGCCACATCGGTCGTCAGATTTTTTTTTGTTATATTAATCGCGTTATTTACTTATTTTTTGGGAAAAATAGGTAAAACACGCGAAAAATTCTCGTGTGTTGTATTTTGGGAGTCTGCTATTGTTAATAAATAATTTATCTATCTATCGATAATGGTACGGAACCCTTCGTGCGCGAGTCCGACTCGCTCTTGGCCGGTTTTGACAAGTAGCTTCTATTGTCCAGGCTACGTGGTGCACAACGCAGACGAGCTAGAGAAGATAATGGCGGTCGGCAACAAGAACCGCCATATTGGATCCACGGCCATGAACACGGAGAGTTCTAGGTAAGTTACCTTCATAATATTTTCTCACTCTCATCAGCTCACATAAGTCCACTCCTACACATGTAAATAATAAAAAATTCTCATCGTCCATACCGCAATGCTCGAAAACGAAAGTTTTCAAGCAGTGCGTCCTACCCGTTATGACCTACGGAGCTGAGACGTGGACACTCACGATAGGGCTGGTCCACCAGTTCAAAGTCGCTCAGCGAGCTATGGAAAGAGCTATGCTCGGAGTTTCTCTGAAGGATAGAATTCATAACGGATGCATCCGACAGAGAACCAAGGTTATCGGCATAGCTCAGAGACTTAGCAAGCTGGGGCAAACGTGTTCTTGATTGGAGACCACGACTCGGTAAACGGATGCCCTCCGACCAGGTGGGATGACCAGCGAAAGACTGCAGGTAGATACTGGATGCGGCAAGCTGAAGACAGGGAGCTATGGTGCTCATTGGGCCTATGTCCGGCAGTGGATAGGCTGATGACGATGATGATATCCCGGATAATGCGCTTGAAGCTGCGGCATGGAATTGAAATATGAGATTGTCCAGGAACAAATTTTCTTTATGTAATGAAATGAATGATGATACAAATCTTTATGTTTATGTTTTTATTTTTGATGTTTACCTACTCTTGTCTTCTTTTATGTAAGTACCTAATGTTTTAAAGCTTTGTGCCACCACAAAAGGACCTGTCTGAAAATCAGCGCCGCTACTAACTCCGGCTTGTAGCGGCGTCATGCTGAAACAGAGACCTTGTTGGCCCCTTATGGAACACGTATTTGTACCTATCTGTATGTTTTATCTATCTCCTTATAATTTTTTTCTTGTATGTATTCTTTCTTATTATGTAATGTGTCGTGTTTTGTGTTATGTATGGTGTCAAATTTTCTTTCTTTCTATCTTGTTGTTTGTAGATCTCACGCTATATTCTCGATCACCGTCGAGAGCAGTAAGCGCGGAGACGACGGGAAGATGCACGTCAAGATGGGGAAACTGCACCTTGTGGACTTGGCGGTAAGTTCAATTCTTATTGGAGACCATGTGGAGACCATTCTCAATGGAGACCATGTGCGCAGGACATGTTATAGTGCACAAGTGTGTGTGCAAACACAGATGCACTTTATCAGTCATCTAGTACCCATAACACAGAGCTAGATGATGCTGTGTGGATTATCCAGCGTTATTTATTTGAATGAAATGAAATGAAATGAAAGTTTATTTCTTTAGGCTTACAAATAAGCACTTAGACAAGTCATATTTTATACTATTCATTATTATCAATTAAAATTATTTTATAGTTCACTTCAATTTTTTGTCCACCAGTGGAAGAAGTGAGAAGAAACCACTAGTATGTTCATAACTTATGTGTCTAGTACATATGATTTGCTTATCTGTAATTTGTTAGATTTTGAGTTGGAGCAAAACACGTTCCAAGCTTTTTTATCTTCTAGATAATCTGATATTTTGTAATAAGCCTTTTTACAAAGAATATGCTTCACAATTTTTTTAAATTTATTTATTGATAATTTTTGAAACTCACTTGGAGTTTTGTTGTAGAAGCGTATACATTGCCCTTTAAAAGATGCACTTATCTTATGTAGTCTAGTTGTGGGAACAGCGAGTTTATTCTTATTTCTAGTATTTACATTATGTATATCGCTTTTTTTAATGAATCGATTGATATTTTTATGAGTGTACAACAAGTTTTCATAAATATATTGACATGGTACTGTCATTATGTTTATGTCTTTGAATTTATTACGTAGGGATTCTCTGGGACCCATATTATAGATCGCACGAACAGCCCTCTTCTGCAACACAAAAATGGTGTTTATATCTGCAGCGTTCCCCCACAATAGTATGCCATAAGACATAATACTATGGAAGTAGCTGAAATAGACTAGTCGAGAAGTATCAACGTCTGTAAGTTGACGGATTTTTTTAACTGCATATGCTGCAGAACTAAGTCTCTTCGATAGCTTATCTATGTGTGGGCCCCATTGGAGTTTACTATCTAAGGTTATTCCTAAGAATACGGTATTGTCTACAATTTCTACCGTTTCTCCTTTTACGTTTACATCAGCCTTAACTTGTTTTACATTAGGTAGAATAAATCTTATACATTTTGTTTTGGTTTCATTAAGCAAAAGATTATTGATACTAAACCAATGGACTACCTTTGAGATTGCAGTATTTACATCGTCGAAATTTGTTTTTTGTCGATTCATTTTAAAAATTAATGAAGTATCATCAGCAAACAATACAATCTCATGATCATTCTTTACAAGATGAGGCAGGTCGTTAATATAAACTAAAAATAGGAAAGGACCCAAGATAGAGCCCTGCGGTACACCCATTGTAACCACAGACCCTTTAGATCGTTTCCCATTAATGTCAACTCTTTGTATCCTATCACTCAAGTAAGATGTAAGAAGATCCAAAGAGCTGTCCCTTATTCCATAATGATGTAGTTTCCTGATTAATGTTTCGTGATGAACGCAATCGAATGCTTTTGACAAGTCACAAAAAACGCCTAAAGCATCTTGCGACTTCTCCCAAGCATCAAAAATATGCGATACCAACTCTACACCGGCATCAGTAGTTGACCTGCCACGAGTAAACCCAAATTGCTTACAGTGTAGCAGGTCATTGCCATTAAAATGTCTAAGCAATTGGTGTAAAATAAGTTTTTCAAAAACTTTACTGAATGTAGGCAGTACTGATATTGGTCTAAAGTTAGTGGGGTCAGACCTAATACCCGATTTAAACAATGGGATTATTTTACTATGTTTCATTAGATCAGGAAATATGCCACAATCAATGGATTCATTAAATATAAAAGCTAGATCTGGTGCAATGGTATCAATTAAAGGTTTAATAATTTTAACGGAAATGCCCCAGAGATCTGCAGTTTTTTTAATATTTAAAAGTTTAAAGGCTTTTTTTATATCAATTTCATCAACATGGGTAAAAATAAATTTACTATCGCATTTAGGTACATTTTCTTTAAGTAATGATTCAGCTATTATTTGAGAAGAGTTCAGACACTTTGTAGTACAGATTGGAATGTCAGTAAAAAAAATTTCAAAAGCTTGCGCTACTTCAACATCATTTTTGATAGAGCAATCATTAATCTTTAAACTGTAATCATTAATGTAGGTATTGACCTTTCCAGTCTCACTATTAATTATTTTCCAAGTTGATTTTATTACATTTTCACTATTTTTAATTTTCGAGCTAATATAATTTGATTTTGCTGTATTACAAACTTTTCTAAATATTTTTGAGTAATTTTTTACTTTTTCTTTAAATTCCTGGCTAAAATTGTACTGCTTTTCACTATACAGTTCATATAACTTTTGTCTACTCTTATGTATACCTACTGTTGCCCACTCACTAAAGCTAAGTTTTTCTGAGACCAAGATCGATTTGGGTATGAATATTGAATTGAACGCATTGGTGAATTTATTAAAAAAACTACAATACGACTCATTTGGGTTGTTAAGTGAGTAGTTAGGTGATGGTTTAAAATCCCAATCCAATTTCAACCGTTCAAATCGATCTGTGGTCACAGGAACATACTTAATTTTTTTTTTACAATTATTGTTTTTTACTGGATGTTTTAATTTAATTAGTTGACCTAAGTGGTCTGATTTTAAATGGCTTATAATTTTGTGACTGACAATTTTTTCATTTTGGAAAACAAATATATTATCTATACATTTTGCTGATGTTTCAGTTATTCTAGTAGGTTCCATAAATGTTGGCCTAAGATTATAAGAATTAAATAAATTTGTTAATCTGCTACTGAGGGAGTAAACTTCTAAAAGATCAATATTAAAGTCTCCACATACTATGAGGTTTTTATTTGATTTTGATATTTTAAATAAGATATCATCCATATTTTTTTCAAATATTTCAAAAGAAGCTGATGGTGGGCTGTATACGCTTGCTACAATAGTGTGCTCCAACTCAACACATGCTACTTCAATGTGGCTTTCAATGGATAAGCATACTATGTCTTTACGTTCTTTGAATTTTATTAGTTTATTTAGTAATATTAAAGAGCCTCCATTTATCTTTATCTACCTTTTCCCAGGGTTCAGAACGTCAAAGCAAGACGCAAGCCACCGGCACCCGTCTCAAAGAAGCCACCAAGATCAACCAGTCCCTCTCCGTGTTGGGCAACGTCATCTCAGCGCTGGTCGATGGCAAGTCCACGCATATCCCTTACAGGAACTCGAAGCTAACTCGACTGCTGCAAGACTCGCTGGGAGGGAACTCGAAGACTGTTATGGTAAGGGCAATTCGATTTTTATAGCTCATGAGATCGGTGTCCTCAGGAGCACCACACTCACACATACCTACTCACTCCACACACACACACACACCCTCTCCCTCACACACACCCTATACAACACCACACACACACCCTCACACACACAACACACACACACCACACACACACACACCACACCACACCACACCAAACACAACAGCACACACACACAACACACACACACAACACACACACACAACACCAAACACACACCACACACACACACACTAAACACATATTTCTTCTTTAAAGAAACATACCTATTTATTTTGTTTGCGGAGGAAGGCGCTGACTCCGCTACACAGTTCTTTAACTTTTGCGGCAGTCAGACCACAACTGTACCCTATACCATAAGTCTCTTGTTTCTAATAAAGATATTTCGTATTTTTTTTGTACAGCAAAATTTTTGTTAGGTTAATATTATGTTAAGATTTGGTATAGGTTTTTTGATACGGAACAGCAAGACTTCCACACTATTCAACACGCAACGTACGCGCGTTATCAGCGTTATTATGCTAATTATAGCGCGAATGAAGTGGAAAAGAAACCACTAGTACGAGTATGTTCATATAATCACATTTGATTTTCTTATCTAAATCTAAATATAATGTGATTTTAGATACATGTCAATATTTATTTAAAGCTAAGCACAACATTGCATTTCTTACATACTACTGTCGGTGCGGAACTGAGCGGCATCTGGCCAAGCATTAACATCATTGATGTAATCATCTATGAAGTAGAAAGCCTTCTTCATAAGATTTTGTTTTTATTCACAGATAGCCACAATAGGACCGTCAGACAGCAACTACGTGGAAACCATCAGCACCCTGCGCTACGCCAACCGCGCCAAGAATATAGAGAACAAGACCCATGTCAACAACGAACCCGGAGACGCACTGCTGACAAGGTATACTTACATCACACTACACTAGGCCTAGACACACTAGGCCTAGGCCACAATAGGAACGTCAGACAGCAACTACGTGGAAACCATCAGCACCCTGCGCTACGCCAACCGCGCCAAGAATATAGAGAACAAGACCCATGTCAACAACGAACCCGGAGACGCACTGCTGACAAGGTATACTTACATCACACTACACTAGACCTAGACACACTAGGCCTAGGCCACAATAGGACCGTCAGACAGCAACTACGTGGAAACCATCAGCACCCTGCGCTACGCCAACCGCGCCAAGAATATAGAGAACAAGACCCATGTCAACAACGAACCCGGAGACGCACTGCTGACAAGGTATACTTACATCACACTACACTAGGCCTAGACACACTAGGCCTAGGCCACAATAGGAACGTCAGACAGCAACTACGTGGAAACCATCAGCACCCTGCGCTACGTCAACCGCGCCAAGAATATAGAGAACAAGACCCATGTCAACAACGAACCCGGAGACGCACTGCTTACAAGGTACACTTACATCACACTACACTAGGCCTAGATCACAATAGGACCGTCAGACATCAACTACGTGGAAACCATCAGCACCCTGCGCTACGTCAACCGCGCCAAGAATATAGAGAACAAGACCCATCTCAACAACGAACCCGGAGACGCACTGCTGACAAGGTATACTTACATCACACTACACTAGGCCTAGATCACAATAGGATCGTCAGACAGCAACTACGTGGAAACCATCAGCACCCTGCGCTACGCCAACCGCGCCAAGAATATAGAGAACAAGACCCATGTTAACAACGAACCCGGAGACGCACTGCTGACAAGGTATACTTACATCACACTACACTAGACCTAGACACACTAGGCCTAGGCCATAATAGACTAGACTTAGGACTCACTAGAGGCTAGTTGATGCTGCGAGGATTTCTAGCATTATTATATCTTATTTTGGGTTTAAACCATATTGTTTTTAATTTCAGATTCCAGCAGGAAATAGATCAGCTCAAAAAGCAGTTGGAAGAAAATGGCAACGGTGAGCTTTATTTCATATCTATTCAACAACATTGGAATTACTAAATGGAGTCAAATCAAACACCATATATTGAACATGAATTTATCGGGTACTAGCTGACTGACTGACTGACTGATATATAATTTTTTTTTTTTTGCCTTTTTTCCAATATATATATAATTGTTTAATTAATAAAACATGAATTAAATGGACAAATTTATCAAACTAAAAAGGAAACAGCCAAAAATATTCCCTATCGTGAAAAAATTACATCTCCTTAACAAAAGCACATCTATCCATCGACACTCTTTCTATCCAACAACACCGATGAATATGTCCGGCCAAACGGGCATAGAGATGTTTCCTTGGCGATGGTTCGCAGCCGAAAAGAGGTCTGCCTTGGTTGAGCGAGCCGTCTATACACGAAGGTTTTATATCCTTTACGGCCTGTTCTGACTGAGTACGCCTCGGACTCTTTAGCTCTCTGGGTCTCTATCTGGGTATCTAGCAAGATATGTGGAACAGGGGATCATCAGCATCTCCATTCTCGGGTAAAACTGTGTCCGGGCTCGAAGTTTCCTCTCCTGGCTGGTCCTCTTCTTGAGGCGCGCTGGCACGCTGCTCCAACATGACGCTTGCGTCAGCGTCCATTGGTAGTGCGGCATCCCGCAACGTGCAGGATTGCTGGCTACCACTCGCGGACAACTGTACAGATGCTAGCGGTTGCTATCATAATGAGGAGAACAAGTAGCAACTTCGATGGACTCCGCATCATCATTGTCTGCATCTAAACACGACACGAAAGAAATAGGCCAAGGTGTATGTAATATACAAAAAGGCCGGATTAAACAGTAGAAGTAAATACATTCGAGAAGCATAACACCAAATACTGTGCTCACCAACCCGCCTGCCAAGTGTGGCAAGTACGGCAAAACACATCAAATTGCGCTTTAAGGGAGAGTTATGTCCGGTTGTGGACGTCCTACAACTGAAGAGAGTGAGAAAGAATCTATGGTGAACTCGTGAATCAAGCAAAACTCTACAGGGAAACGACCACATTATGTGTATAGCGTAGGGCCCATAGCTAGACACACTATGAGTCATAAATTAGAGATAAAGTTAACAAGAATTACGAGATTCTGTTACTGAGTAGCTAGGAAGCACGGCGTGAAGCTGTAGCTACTCTACAACAACATCCTTACAGGTCATTGATGCGCGAAGTGAGGCGAAATCAATGACTTGACAAAACTCTGAGGCATTAGTCAAATAAAAGAGAAGTTAGATTCTGTTACCGAGTAACTAGGAAGTACGACGTGTCGACGAGTCTGTAACTACCTAGCTACCCCTCAACAGAACCCTTACAGGTTGTCATTGGTCGAGGACGGACCAATAACGCCACAACACTCTGACACTGGATACCCAAGAGGCACGACGTGAAGCGTAAGATATCCAGGGTGGTCCTAGCGACACCAAGACCACCAAGCTAAGAAGGGGCTGCCTCCTCCTTAACCCAGTCCTCTAGGTACAGGAACACAAAATGCTCCATGTACCTTCAGTGGCTGCACTCTTTACCCTCAAGAACGCAGCACATCATGGGGAGTTCACTCTCCGCGCCATGGGATAATGTACTCCGCCGCACCACCGCTGCTCAACTCCGTCAAGTCCAACATGGTTCACTCGGAGCCAGCCTCGGGCCTCTGCTCCACCGCCAATGTGGTGATCGCTATGGAGCACAATCTCAGCCGCCTCGCCGGCTGCGTCGACTTCCCACAGAAGCCCACCAGGAGCTGCAGCTCGAAGCGCCCACGCAGTAGTACCTTCTCCACTCTGTAATGCCCTCGCATACAAGAGTCCATCTTGTCGGTACTTATGTTTGTTTCCTGACAAAAACCAAAGAGTTAATTCATAGGTCAGAGCTGCAATTGACGCTGTTTTCTGAGCAAAGACAGGTATCTACCCGATAAACTGACGAACTTGTCTAAGATTCGTGGATTCAGAAGAGTCACCAGTGCTGTACGGTGAACCCGCACCATCCTCGCGCGTCAGCATTTTAACCTCATTGTCGCAGTATCAACGCGCGCGCTCGCATCAGTTCATGTTAGCCATTCATACCGGGCGCGTGGCTCATTATCATTAGCTCGTAGTTGTTTGGAATAAATCCTTTACCTATCACAACATCTATCATTTTAAAGGTGTAAGACCTTACATCTTTATGGTCCTTCGAGCCCCGAAGGCGGGACCAGTCGCGTGTGCATTATTGATATTATGGTGTTTTACCTAATTATTGGATTGCACCCCTGGGACTTGGACCGCCGCGTAAGGTAACCAGCCAGCCTTCGGTGAGTTATCAAAGCTTATCATTATCAATCATCATCATGGCGAAGACGATGGAAGACGTCATCCAGAGCCAATATCAGCTGATGGGGTCGATGAACACGCTCCTCACTAATTTTAAAAAAGATGGTCCAGATAGGAAAACGGTTCAGAATATCAAGAAACGTCTGGGTACACTGGAAACCTATTGGCAAGACTTTCAAAATAATCACATCAATCTCAGCGGATCGGAGAATAAATCTCATGAGTATTTCTCATCAAACGCATACCTTAGATCACAAGCTTTCTATGAAGAAGCACGAGCCTATATCACCAAGTGTTTGTCTGAGGTTTCAGAAGAAAAGTCTCTTCTGCGTCCATCAACTCCCTTAGGTACAGCAGGGAAGTCCGTGCCTTCGACTACGGGCAACACTACTCCGCAGCCAGGGTACGTACCTACATCAACACCTTATCAAGACCGGGGGACTAGCAGTAAAACAGACGAAATGCTACGCAAACAAACAACGAATTTTAAGGCTTTTTCTCGAACCATAGGCAATATTAATATCGAAATCATGTCGGATAAATGGGAATTTGAGGATGCTTTAAGAGCAATCGAAACACGTTGGTCAGCGATTGACTCTCTTCATTGGGACCTTGACCTTGAGTTGAGTGGCATAAATGAGGAGTATGAAGCAGCCTTCAGTGGGTACGAACAAAGGTATCTTAATATCAAGAGAGATATCAATATCAAGATGAGTTCCATGGTGCATCGTGACAAGTCTACACCAGTCATCGACCTACCTACCTTTGGAGGTAGCTATTATCAGTGGGTGAGTTTTAAGGATCTCTTTACAGAGAGCATTCATAAAAACCCAGCCTTATCAAACGCGCAGAAAATGCAGTTCCTAAAAAGTAAGGTTAAAGGAGAAGCCGAAAAGCTCATCCAGCATCTGCATATCACATCTGACAATTATCAGGTGAGTTGGGATCTTTTGAACAATAGGTATAATCATAAAAAGATGATTTTTACTTCGCATATCAATCTTATCATGAACCTGCCGGTGATGCAGCAGCAGACCGCCGCGCAGCTTAAGAAGATCCACGATACCACCAACGAATGCTTAAACGCTATCAAAAACCTAGGCGTTGATGTATCAACCTGGGACCCCTTTCTCGTGCATATCTTATCACAAAAACTAGACCCTGACACATACAAGGATTACGTCTTAGCTGTGAAGTACCCGAGGGAGCTACCCTTGCTCCACGAATTTTTGACCTATCTTGAGACCAAGTTTACGTCATTGGAGACATCAAAACGCAAGGTAGACAACACTAAATCCCCCCAGCAACAGGGGAAACATTCATCATCATCATCTAACAAAAATCAGAAAAATGAACATAAATCTAATCCAAGAGCATATCATACAAACACAAATACCACGAAATGTCCTTTATGCAAACAGAATCATGGTTTATTCCAATGCAATAAATTTCTAGAATTGTCGGCCGAGGCAAAGCGCAATACGATAGCGAAACTCGAGCTTTGCAAGAATTGTCTTTACCCACACCATGGGAAAGCATGCATTTCGGAGAAGCGTTGCCGTGAATGCAATGATAATCATAATACGATTCTGCATAATGTTTATTTTAATAATAAATCAAAAACAAAGCCACAGGTGTCAACTTCTAATAGTAACGCGACTCAGGCTCAAAGCGAAGCGCCTCTAACAGAGGCAGCGTCAAATAATCAGGCGTCATCGGATAATGATAACAAAGAGGTTTTATTAGCAACGGCAAAAATCTATGTACAAAAAGCTGATGGAACTTTTGCTACGATGCGTTGCCTTATAGATCAAGGATCTCAAACATCGATAATCTCTGAAAACGCGGCTCAACTTCTAGGGCTGCCGCGTTATCCTCGCAGGGGGGTAATAACCGGTGTGGGGTCCAAAATGAACAACTGCAAGGGTATCATGTTTATCACATGTGGATCGATCCACAGCGACTACGAGCTTCAAACTGAAGTTTATATCATGAAATCACTTATCAATAATTTGCCAAATCAATCATTTCCTAAGCCTAACTGGACCTACCTGAATAACATACCTCTCGCGGACAACACTTATCATATCAGTAGCCCAATCGACATACTTTTTGGAGCTGAAGTTTACGCGGAGATTATACAGGGTGGTATAATCAAGATGGAAAATTGCCCCATCGCGCAGGAGACTCGATTTGGGTGGATTTTAAGCGGAAACGTACACAAGAGCTATCAATGTAACGTTATTCTCAATGATACCGAGGATTTACAGAGATTTTGGACAATCGAAAGTATCCCGGAAGAGCAAAACATATCAGAAGAAGATCAAAAGTGTTTGGAGTATTACGACCAAACTACAGAAAGGAAAGAAGATGGGCGTTTTGTAGTGCGCCTACCCTTTAAATCAGATTTCACAGAGAAATTGGGAGAATCAAAATCAGCTGCTGTGGCGCAATTTCGGCAACTTAAAAAACGTTTCGTTAAACAGCCGAAAATTGCCCAGGAGTACATATCATTTATCAACGAATATATCAATTTGGGTCATATGCGTCAGTGTAATGAGATTGCATCAAATGGATGTTACCTACCTCATCACCCGATACTACGCACCGACTCTACAACAACAGCTCTAAGAGTGGTCTTCAACGCCTCCGCGAAAACATCTACTGGTAACAGTCTGAACGATTTGACATGCCGTGGGCCCAACCTGCAACAAGATCTATTCGAATTGATTTTGAAGTGGCGCCAGTACGAGTTTGTTATAATTGCAGACATCGAAAAGATGTTTCGACAGATTATGGTACATGAAGACGATCAATCATATCAGAAAATCATCTGGATGGATGAAAATGATCAAAAGCGGTGGCGTGAGTATGTACTTTTAACGGTTACTTACGGAAATGCCGCCGCGCCTTTTTTGGCGATGAAGACCTTAAAACATTTAGCCAAAATTGAAGGGAACAAATATCAATCCAGTAGAGCCGCCAAGGCGCTGGAAGAAGACTTCTATATGGACGATCTCCTTAGTGGAGAACAAACCATCGAAGCCACCAAACAACTACAAACTGACTTGATTCAGTTACTGAAGTCAGGGGGGTTCAATTTGCGAAAATGGGGCTCCAATCAACCTGAAATTATCAATCATTCACAGCAAAATCAAGATGACGAACAAAAGTCATATCAGTTCAGATCGACAGAGAGTACGACTAAGACCTTGGGATTGGTATGGCATCCACAAGATGATCACTTCACATTCCAGCTAAAGGTCGACGTCAATGAAAGCACTGTCAAACTGACGAAAAGGGTTTTACTCTCTAACATATCAAAGATCTTTGACCCTCTAGGATGGCTTTCACCTATCACTACAAAACTGAAACTACTCTTTCAACAAGTATGGACATCTAACACAGGATGGGATGAAGAAACATCTAAAGAAATCAAGAATGAGTGGGAGAAAATCAGGAAAGACCTTATCAATATCAACAGAGTGAAGGTTCCTAGATGGTTGAAAACAAACAAAGACAAAGAAATTGAGATGTACGGATTTTGCGATGCATCCCAAAAAGCAATTTCCTGTGTGATCTACTGTAAAATAAAAAAACAGAATGAAGTAAGGTTGGTCACAGGAAAAGCCAAAATTGTAGCTGAAAATAAAAACGTATCCCTGCCTAGATTAGAACTGGCTGGGTCTCAGCTCTTATCAAAACTTATCACTAAAGCATTAAAATGTCTGCCGGATTATAAAGTAAAGGTTTATTGCTGGACAGATTCGACGGCTGTACTTGGATGGCTCAATGGGGACCCCAGTAAATGGAAACCCTACGTCGCTAACAGAGTGAGACAGGTAGTCATGGTTGTACCAGCTGTAAATTATGCAATTACCAGTGGTAAATTTAGCATACATCTACTTACGCCGGAACAACTTCAACAACAGTTAAATATCATTTCCGGTCAACTACAACAAGATCTGTGTCTACCTATAAGTAACATACAAACAGACTTGTGGAGCATATATCATCTTTTGCGAATCAAAGCACGAATGACGAAATCATACCTTATCTTTGAAGTGAAAATTCCTCTCGTCAGCAGGGAAACTTTCGAAGCCTATCAAGTTCTTCCTATCCCTCGAATGGATGGAGATAACACGATCAGCATCATTCCAGTAGCAGAAAATTTAGCTATCAACATACAGAAAGATACATACGTACCTATAACAGATATCAAATCATGCCTTAACACAAACAGAGATACTTATTTGTGTAATATTCAAGGTCCCATTTTTAAGATCATATCCGACATGAGCCTATGTGTCAAAGACCCCGGCACAAGTACTTGCCTAACTCAGTCAGCAAAATGCAGAAATATGTGGAGAGAATTGCACACGCCCAATACATACTACTATTTTTGCTGTAACGTTTGTTTACTACGAATCATATGCGAGGATCAAATATCAACTGAACAGATAAGCCGGGCCGGCATCATGAGTCTCGGTCAAGGTTGCATAATAAAGGGAGAGGACTTCACCATCTACTCACCTCGGCGACCATCATCGAAAATCCAGTTGCACTCTGAGATTTACGTCCCTGAGATAACAATTGCACCGATAAATCATATCATAAACATAACCGTTCCTATCAGTACCAACTGGACCTCTGAAGATAAAGAAGAGAAAGCCTACTTGGCGAAAATCAAAGAACAAATAGATCAAATCAAGAAGGAGGAGAGCATTACGGAGAATATCACTTATCATGACGTACATCAATACACCGTGATCTACTTGATCGTGGGCACGGGGATCGCAGTGGGAGCAGTCTACGTGTGGAGGCGCGCGCGCTGCGGTCAAGCGCGCTGGCGCGCTGGCCAGCACGCGCCCGCGCGCGCTCCGGCGGCGGCGGCGGCGGCGGCCCGGGCGGTGGAGGCGCAGCCTCTGTCACTGCCGGCCGCCGCCCCTCGTTTCAGCAGCGTTATCAGTGATGCTTGTGTTAGTGATAGTGCAAGTGTCGAGCAAAGTGATCGGTTAGATAAGGCGTCGTCGCCTATTTTTCGCGCGATCGATATCAGTGATACCAAGATGTAGAACTTGTATAGGTTACTTTTCTTTTACTTAGCTGTAGGCCTACTAACAAAATATTGTTCTATCATAATGTATCATTAGCATTTAATATCATTAGCTTTATATCATTTCTTATCATTACTCGTATCATTACTAATTATTATGTTTATATCAATTTAGCATCTAGCATCTTCTCATCTCGCTGTCGGGAATATGTACGGTGAACCCGCACCATCCTCGCGCGTCAGCATTTTAACCTCATTGTCGCAGTATCAACGCGCGCGCTCGCATCAGTTCATGTTAGCCATTCATACCGGGCGCGTGGCTCATTATCATTAGCTCGTAGTTGTTTGGAATAAATCCTTTACCTATCACAACATCTATCATTTTAAAGGTGTAAGACCTTACAAGTGCCTTGATTTTGGCATGACTCGGCCGTACCTGACCCTGACTAATGTTGCGCCCCAAGTATACAACTTCAGTTGTTGGGAAGGATAACTTTTTCAAATTAATAAAATACCCGGCTTTTGTAAGTACAGAATGTACTTCACGAAGTAAAATTAGTCGTTGTTCTACTGTGGAACTAAATATCAGCACATCATTTTTTGTATTTGTATTTTGTATCATCTATGTAGAAAAGGATCTCACTAAATTCAATAAATTTATGCAAGGTTTTTGATATTATTCGCAGACAAACTAAAAGAGCATTAATTAAGCCGTTTAGTATTTTTAAGCCACTTATAATGAGCCTCATTTATAACAAACCCGTGAGAGCTAGATATTGACTACTCTTCGACAGGGATCTGGTGAATTGAACTTGAAAAACACCGACTTGTCTAGGTAATGGAAAAAGATCTTTAATGGTAACGTCATTCAATATCTGATAATCGACACACATTTTTTGTTTAACAAAAGAATCGGACTCGCGTACTCAATTTAGATTCGCGTATAATATTTTTATCTAAGGTCTTTAATCACGCCCCGTACTCTCGAGTATCAAAATAAGACATCCGACATGGATGGTAAACACCAGGTGAGGTATTGTTTGGTTTAATAGACATACTACCAGTATTTACAGCAGACGTCGCGGTACCTGTGATAAGGTGCTCAGATAACTCGTTAATGATACGTGTCAGTTCGTTGAATTCGACACCGTCACCAGTATTCATTACAATTGGCTCACTAGCCTGAACAACCCTAACCTGTTCGGTTGTTTCCCTGGTTAGCAACTTACTGAGAGCCACGTGTGCGAACATACATATCTTATGCGCCTTCCGTATGCAAAAACAAGCCACAACACGTACTCTAGTTAACAATCGGCGAGACGTCTCCGCCAAACCACATATTAAAAAGCTCGGGATACTCACACTGCCCTGCATTGTGATCATGCAAGTGGCGGTATATGTTCAAATGAACTTGGGCAGCTTAATGAAGAACGGCAACACCCACTCGTGCGGAACGCAGAAAGCAGAAAAGCTATCAATTATCGTCCGCTCCCTCACGAAGTCCTCAAAGTTAACTCATGTGATGGGCCCGGCATTACACAATAAACTATGTACCAGACTCTGTCACATCCTGTGGTCACATCTGATGTCAGTCTATCGTGCTTTAAAATAAATCTTGTCGAACATAATTTTGTGAACGAACTGTTACAATTGTTAACTTGACTTTATTTTTAATTTATTTGATCCAATATGATTTATTTTAATTTTAACAAAATGTATTTGTTTAGGAAAATTTGACATGTGAGACAAATGTGATTTTACCAGTAAATTGTACTTCTGTATTTCTGTAATGCCATGTGTATTTAGCACATTAGTTCCCACAATAATTGACGTGTTCATATAAACTCTACTACGAGTCTACCTCTAGAATTACGCCGTCAAACTCAAAATGTAAGGTAACATACGAGATACTCTCTATCTCCTGATTACCTAAGCCTTTCAATACCCGGAATGTAGGTTTTCACTTCCTAAACTGGAAAACCGAACTAGGTGCTATCGAAAGCACAATTAACTCCACGTGCTATGCGCTGCGAAGTCTATAAGCCTAGAGCAATTAGAAACGGTTTATTATGCCTTAGTAGACCAAACTGAGATACAGTATACGTTTTTGGGGTAATAGCTACTTGTATAATAAAAATCGGGTTTTTTCATATAAAAACGAGCATTTCGCACTATTGTGCGCATCCATGATAATCATGCAAGGATTACTTTAGAAAGCTAGAAATTCTCACCGTTTGCTTATACCATATTAGTTGTCATATGGACATTGTACGAAATCCTCTCAAATATGAGACTCCAGAGAAGAGAACACTTATGACACATAGAAAATACCTAAGGCTCCGGGTCTGTCCGATGCTTAATTTAGCAAAGCATGGCAGCAGACATTATGCAATAAAATTATTTAATGTTCCTTTGACTAAATTGAAAGCAATTGACAACCCAAATATTGTCAAGATTAATTTAAGGATTTTTTTTTGCTAAATGGGTGTTTTTATCGATTTTTTATACTAACTAGTTCATCAGACAAAAGTAATTATTATGAATTTGATTATTTATAATTGCATGATTTTAATTTACTTACCAAATTTTTATTATAATGTGTTTAGGTTTTTTTTTTTCAATGCTATGATACCTGTAAGATTTATTTGTAGAGCTATATTCATTAATTCATACACAACGTAAATTGTTTTTGAATAAATAAACTGAAACTGAAACTTTTGCCATAGCGCCCTTAGCTTAGCTTGACGCATCCAGCATCTACCTGCAGTCTTTCGCAGGTCGTCATCCCACCTGGTCGGAGGGCGTTACTACGTTTACCGAGTCGTGATCTCCACTCAAGAACACGTAAACGTGAACCAGCGGTTGTCTTGTGCGCAACGAAAATGTTTAAGCAATGATGATGATACAAGCGATATGGTGGATCCATTGTCGATCAAAACATCAACTGCTGCTACAACCTCATTATTACTACGATTTGCAACATTTTTCTGACAAAAGTTGACTTGATTTATATTGCGTAACTCAGACCTTTGTTTTTCACAGTTTCTTACAAAATAAACATATGGGTTTGTCTTTGTTTAGCTGGTTTCGAAATGTTTTGTACTCTACCTGTTTCCTGCTTAACATTAACCTGCTTCAAACATTCGTTTCCTATCGAAAATTGGAGAAGATAGCTGCTTGATTTAGAGCTGAAAGAACTCTTGAGGTATTGTACGGGTCCTAGTGGTGCTGGGCTTTATATAAATCGTAAAGAACCGCACTAAATCACTAAGCAAAAGTTTTGTGTCTGTGGCTGACGCTCGAACATACGGGTCAGTAGTTATACCTCGTATAACAACAGCAGAAATAAGCTCATCACAAGTCCCTGAACTATGCGAAAGAAGTAATGAACGACGCGCATAGTCAGCGTATGTTACGCAAAACGTCTGGGGTTTTTGGACACAATGTCTCACGTTTGTAACTTATCCATGAGCAGTCACTAATGACCCACTCTTTCATCCATGCCTTAGTGTCTCCTTTTAAACAATGCCCTATACGATATAATCGCTCCAATTGTTTAAAGCTTTGACCCTATCTACCTCAGCACAAGAAACATAAAAGTTTTGTTTCGGCCTTACCGCAGTATTGATGGACAAGAGCGCATTCACAATGTGATCCACTACTGTGTGCTATGCCTGCGGTTCGTTCGTCCCATCTTGAGACTCTCCGGCCGACGAGCGAACAGACAGGATAACGAGTGGTGACGGCGCCAGCGTAGCACCAGCCTGCGACCCAGGCTGCGATGGCTCCGGCAGTGGATGCTCCTGCAGTGGCGTCATTGATGACAACACCACTGGCGGCGGCTGCGTCAGCGTGTTGTACGTGTGGAGACGAATGTGCACACGTACACATTAGCGTACGCAGTGGCGGACGCCCCCACAGCGCATGATGACCACGAGCGCCCGTTGGCGCCAGGTGATGGCGACGGAAGCGGGTGCCTCTTGGTGCGATGCGTCGGCGAAGGTGAACGCCTACTATGGCGCTGTGAGCGCCTTACTCCGTGCTGCGATCTCGGAATGCCGACATGGACCGACGGTGGTCGGCCCGATGACGCCTGCTGGACGAACGACGCATGCGACCGTGATGACCGCTAAGCAGGCCGTTCCTCCAACTCAGCGAGTCACGTCTCCTACATCCGCTGGACCTCTCTCTCCAAGTGTACGGTACGGTAACTATTGTGACGTCTGACCGAATCATCTCGTCTACGACGGCTTGCTCAGTATGAAATTTTACGGATATTGGAATTTGGCCAAAGGCTCGTGGACTAGTAGGCGGGATAAAACACGTTAGGAAACATGCTAGATCCCACTTCTGAAATTGTTTAATTAATAAAACATGAATTAAATGGACAAATTTATCAAACTAAAAAGGAAACAGCCAAAAATATTCCCTATCGTGAAAAAATTACATCTCCTTAACAAAAGCACATCTATCCATCGACACTCTTTCTATCCAACAACACCGATGAATATGTCCGGCCAAACGGGCATAGAGATGTTTCCTTGGCGATGGTTCGCAGCCGAAAAGAGGTCTGCCTTGGTTGAGCGAGCCGTCTATACACGAAGGTTTTATATCCTTTAATATATAAATTGCATAAAGCGCCCTGTTTTATAAATAATAATAAAATGATTTTATTTCAGATGACTTAAATGATCCATAATTTGTTAGTAAAATTAAACATTAAGAACTTATTACTAGGGTTAGTTATACCGAATACTAGAAATTAAAACTAAAATTAAATTAAATCACTCTCCCCACGAAACATTTCCACAGGGGAGAGGTGATTCTACCTGCTATAGTGTTTAGGATGGTGTTGGGGCTGTCGCGCACCCTGCGCATCAGGGATGCGGTCTTTTTACGGAGGATGGCAGCAAAGCCATCCGTCTGGTATTCCGCAAACATTCCCGATGCACTGCAAAATCGAGGCAGCCCCAACATCATCCTAAACACATTGTGTATTGTTTATGCCTGCAGGAAAAAAAACTATAAAAGATAACGGTAATTAACATTACTATTTATTTATTTCTCTACAGAAGTGGAAGAGGAGGAAGAAGAAGAAGAGATATCTGAAGAGGAAGAGGAATTGTCGGACGACACTCTCTCCGCGTCACTCGACTCTCTCGACCCTGAGGAGAGGAAGGTTCGCAGAAAGATGAGGAAAGAGGAAAAGGTAATGTGAACTTTATTGTAAGCGTAGTAAGGTAGGTACTATGTGTGTGGTAGTATTTTTAAGTAAGAGGAGTTGTCGGACGACACTCTCTCCGCGTCACTCGACTCTCTCGACCCTGAAGAGAGGAAGGTTCGCAGAAAGATGAGGAAAGAGGAAAAGGTAATGTGAACTTTATTGTAAGCGTAGTAAGGTAGCTACTATGTGTGTGGTAGTATTTTTAAGTAAGAGGAGTTGTCGGACGACACTCTCTCCACGTCACTCGACTCTCTCGACCCTGAGGAGAGGAAGGTTCGCAGAAAGATAAGGAAAGAGGAAAAGGTAATGTGAACTTTATTGTAAGCGTAGTAAGGTAGCTACTATGTGTGTGGTAGTATTTTTAAGTAAGAGGAGTTGTCGGACGACACTCTCCGCGTCACTCGACTCTCTCGACCCTGAAGAGAGGAAGGTTCGCAGAAAGATGAGGAAAGAGGAAAAGGTAATGTGAACTTTATTGTAAGCGTAGTAAGGTAGCTACTATGTGTGTGGTAGTATTTTTAAGTAAGAGGAGTTGTCGGACGACACTCTCTCCGCTTCACTCGACTCTCTCGAACCTGAGGAGAGGAAGGTTCGCAGAAAGATGAGGAAAGAGGAAAAGGTAATGTGAACTTTATTGTAAGCGTAGTAAGGTAGCTACTATGTGTGCGGTAGTATTTTTAAGAGGAGTTGTCGGACGACACTCTCTCCGCTTCACTCGACTCTCTCGACCCTGAGGAGAGGAAGGTTCGCAGAAAGATGAGGAAAGAGGAAAAGGTAATGTGAACTTTATAATGTAAGCGTAGTAAGGTAGCTACTATGTGTGCGGTAGTATTTTTAAGTAAGAGGAGTTGTCGGACGAGACTCTCTCCACGTCACTCGACTCTCTCGACCCTGAGGAGAGGAAGGTTCGCAGAAAGATGAGGAAAAGTGTAAGCGTAGTAGAGTAGATATACATTGACGTCCACCTGAGACGCAAAAAGTTGCAGGTTCGATTCCCGCTTCGGGACAAATGTTTGTACGAATCTGTAGATATTTGTTAAGGGTAATCTGGTCGTTTTCTATGCACAATAAAATATGTAATGTATTGTACTAAGTAATATCAGTCATCTAGTACACATAACACAAGCTCTGCTTAGCTTGGGGCTAGATGATGTTGTGTGGATTGTCCAGTATTATTTATTTTTAGATATTAATGACACATAAATGTATATTAATGAGAAATAAATCTATGTTAATATCCGTTAATGGAATCCTAAAACTCGTGCTACATTTGGTTTCATCCAAAAAAAGATGAAGAAGTAAATATACCTACATAACTTTTTTCTATGAAACGGTTTAGTGTGTGGGTTCGATTCCCGCGGCACATAAAATAATTGAGCTAGATAAAGATGTATAAAATGTCTAGCATTTTTTATAACCTATGTATATTTGTTTTTTCCAGGAAAAAGTAATCCGTGAAAAGGCACACCAAGCGCGGAAAGTTCTGGAAGAGAAGAAAGCAGAGTTACAACGTACCAAGTAAGGGATCTAATCACTACATAGTATAAAACAAAGTCGCTTCCCGCTGTCTGTCTGTCCCTATGTATGCTTAGATCTTTAAAACTACGCGACGGATTTTGATGCGATTTTTTTAAATAGATTGAGGGATTCAAGATGTGGGTTTTTAATCATTTGACACATAGATTTCAAATGGGCGAAGCCGTGGGCTGAGCTAGGTAAAATTACTGGCACAGGCTAAATATTAATGACTAGTTTGTGCCAGCGGCTTCGCACGCTTTGTTTCTATGGAAACATTTTAAGGTTATTTCTATCCCATGGGAACTGATTTATGGGATAAAAAGTAGCCTATGTTTTATTCCGGGCCTGGACCTACATATATGCAAAATTTCAGTCCGATCCGTTCAGTAGTTTTTGCGTGAAAGTGTAAGAAACATCCTAAACTATGCTTATCTTGTGCTGTGTGGATTCTCCGGAGCATTATTTACTAATTTTTATATATTTTAATTATTAAATTAAGTTACTTTTTAATTCATTTAAGGAAACAACAAGAAGAACTGAAGGACAAGCTTCAACGTCTAGAGTCCAAGGTCTTAGTGGGCGGAGAGAATCTCCTGGACAAAGCGGACGCACAACGAAGACTGTTGGAGCAAGCGGCGCGCGAGCTGGAGCAACGCGAGCAGAACGAGCTGCGGCTGCAGAACGACCTTATGAAGAAGGAGGTAAGGTCTATTCTTGAACGGCACAACCCCTCCAACCTTCCCATGGTCCTTCCAACCTTGCGGTGACACGGACCGAAACTGAGAAATGAGTCACTCGGGTGAGTGACTCTACAAATACCTACGCACAGTGCGTAGGATTTGTAAAGTAAAGTAACAAATCATTTATTTCTCTAGGCTTACAAAATAAGCACTTAGACAAGTCATATTTTATATATAAATTATTATCAAATAAAATTATTTTTATTTTATGTAATCGTTAGTTGTGTAAATCCGTATTATCACAGTTAGACTGAAATTTTTATTTTTTAATATCGATAATCTTTTTATTTAATGAAATTATGTTGTATATGGAAATGGATATGATTTGTGATTTTTAATTTATGATTTTGTAATGTAAACTTAATGTAAGGTTGACTCTATGATTTTTGTGTTGTTTTGCTGTATTATATAATTATTTCTAATTTTAATATTAAATTTAAATATGTACTCTATTGCATTGGGTGTTCCCGTAAAAATAGAGGTACTTTTGTAAATAAATAAATAAATTTTACTGTTCACTTCAATTTTTTGTCCACTAGTGGAAGAAGTGAAAAGAAACCATGTAGAGTCACGAACACTCTCTGTCTGCGGCATCACACATCACAGACTTTGTTGCCGGGCTGTGACACCCCAGCTCGGTGCTGCCCTGTGTTGTTTTGTCTACGTGTTTTCTATATATTTATTATTAGATAGATAGATAACACTTTATGTGAACAATTGTGTGTACGATCTGCAGATATTTGTTCCGTGTGTTCTGGTCGTTTTCTAAATATAATAAAAAATGTCTATCTATGTAATGTATTGTATTATGTATATCAGTTATCTAGTACCCATAACACAAGGTCTGCTTATCATGGGGCTAGATAATGCTGTGTGAATTGTCCAGCATTATTTATTTATTACACCACACAAAACAGAAAACAATACAGAGATAAAAACTTGGAATAAAGGTATAAAGGGCGGCCTTATCGCTGAGAGCGATCTTTTCCAGGCAACCTTGGGATGGACTGGACATGAACGAACAATATAGACGGTGGCACTTTAATACATAATTGATAACAAATACACTAAATACCTACATTACAAACATTATAATAAACTTACATAGACATAAGATAAGGCTATCAATATTTCATATTGAGTATTATATTGACGACCGATGTGGCGCGGTGGGCGAAGGTCCGCCTGCGACGCAGGGGGTTGCGGGTTCGATTCCCGCCTCGGAACAATTGTGTGTACGATCTGCGGATATTTGTTCCGGGTGTTCTGGTCGTTTTCTATGTATAATAAAAAATATATATCTATGTAATATATAGTATTATGTATATAAGTTATCTAGTACACATAACACAAGCTTTGCTTACCATGGGGCTAGATAATGATGTGTGAATTGTCCAGCATTATTTATTTATATTCGTGTATATATCTAAATTTGTTTGTGTTGTGTTTGTGTCTAATAAATAATTTTCTTTCTATTATCTATAATCTATGTATATTATAGTATTTTTCATGTATATTTTTTTGTCTGTAACTAGATTCTCCTACCCACATGTATCTATATTTGCATGCCCTAGATTTAGGCAAATAAATAAATAAATATAAATAATTCTGGACAATTCACACAGCATTATCTAGCCCCATGGTAAGCCAAGTTTGTGTTATGGGTACTAGATAACTGATATACATAATACAATACGTTACATAGATAGATATTTTTTATTATACATAGAAAACGACCAGAACACCCGGAACAAATATCTGCAGATCGTACACACAATTGTTCCGAGGCGGGAATCGAACCCGCAACCTCCTGCGTCGCAGGCGGACCTTCGCCCACCGCGCCACATCGGTCGTCTAAATGTATGGTGAGCAAAACATGTATGGTGCTTACCTAATGCTTTTCCCATCTTTGTGTGACCCATGTTTGCAAATAAATAACATGAATTTGAAATTTGAATTATACTAGAATTATAAAGTACTTATATTATATAGGTTTGATTTTTTGTTTGTTTGTACTGAATAGGCTCCGAAACTATTGGACCGATTTGGAACATTCTTTCACAGTTGGTCGGGAAGCTACACTATCCTCGGTGAACACAGGCTATATAGCTGGCTATATATCCTTTGTCTAGATTATATGATATTTAAGAAATGTTTAATTCGTTTGTAATGCGGGTGAAACCGCGGGAAACAGCTATTTATATCATCATCATCATCAGCCTATAGCAGTCCACTGCTGGACATAGGCCTCCCCCAACGAGCGCCATAGCGCCCTGTCTTCAGCTTGCCGCATCCAGCATCTACCTGCAGTCTTTCGCAGGTCGTCATCCCACCTGGTCGGAGGGCGTCCTACACTACGTTTACCGAGTCGTTGTCTCCACTCAAGAACACGTTTGCCCCATCGGCCGTCCGTTCTTCGCGAGATATGGCCGGCCCACTGCCACTTCAGCTTGCTAATTCTTTGAGCTATGTCGATAACCTTGGTATTTATATATAAATGTTATATTATTTGGTCGCAGGCTGAACGTTTGGACCTGGAAGAGCGCTACTCCAGCCTCCAGGAGGAATCTGCAGCCAAGACTCGCAAGCTGAAGAGAGCTGTGCAACTGTTGAACTCCGCTAAAGGTATATACTCAATACTCTATATATTTAATAAAATAAAGTAAATAATAAATAAATAATGCTGTGGTGCTTTTTAACACATAACGTGCGTTATCAGCGTTATAACGTTAACTCTAGCGTGAATAACACCTTTTCAAGAGATATTCCCGCCGCCTTAACACGCGAATAACGCGCGTAATGTTAATTATTAAATGGCGTGCGTAGTAGCCCCACTGGACATTACATAGATAGAGATATTTTTATTATATGTACATAGATAACGACCAGAACATCCCATTATTTAATATATATAAAACTACTTTTAAATAAAATTTTCGTACACAATCACAACTTTTTGTTAAAATTCAAATTAAAATAAATCATATTCAATCAAATAAATTATAAAAAAATGTGCTAAATATATATTTATTTACAGCGGAGCTAGCAGACCAGCAGAGGGAACAGCAGAGAGAAATGGAGGGGATCCTAGACAGCGTCCGCGCTCTGAAGAGGGAGATCCAACTCGCTGACTTAGTACTGGATGCCTACATACCTAAGGAGTACCAGGTACTAAGTTATATTTACTCAATAATAATTTCGGGTGTATCATATTCTGCACCCGAGGATGATACCCGCTGTGTGTAGCCATCGCCTTTAGATTAACTTCTCAAAGGGCCCTGTGCTGTTGGCTTCGGCCCCACGCAAGCCTTCCAAAGGACCGGGTCACTTTATGGCCCGAGATCATGGTAATGAGAAACATAATAATAATAATAAATGCTGGACAATTCACACAGCATTATCTAGCCCCATGGTAAGCAGAGCTTGTGTTATGGGTACTAGATAACTGATATACATAATACTAGATAGATATTTGTATATCAATCATCTAGTACCCATAACACAAGCTCTGCTTATCTATATAGTATATATAATAAATAAATAATGCTGGACAATTCACAAAGCATCATCTAGCCAATGCTGTGTGAATTAATAAATAATAATAAATAATGCTGGACAATTCATACAGCATTATCTAGCCCCATGGTAAGCAGAGCTTGTGTTATGGGTACTAGATAACTGATATACATAATACTATATATTACATAGATAGATATTTTTTATCATACATAGAAAACGACCAGAACACCCGGAACAAATATCTGCAGATCGTACACACAATTGTTCCGAGGCGGGAATCGAACCCGCAACCTCCTGCGTCGCAGGCGGACCTTCGCCCACCGCGCCACATCGGTCGTCATTATTGTCCAGCATTATTTATATATTTATTTCGCGGTTAATTCCACTACAACTGCGCACAGCCCCACCTGTTCTTATTTAATTACCTATCTAACATTGTCACTTGTAATTCCAGACGCTGATAGACCAGTATGTGCACTGGAACGAGCAACTGGGCGAGTGGCAAGTCAAGTGTGTCGCGTACACGGGCAACAACATGGCGCCGCTGCAGCCGCCGCAGCCGCCCAACAAACAGGTAATACTCGTTCATTTATATATTGTATTATTATATAAATAAATAAATAATGCTGAAAAAAACAACACCCGGGACTATTTACAGATCGTACGGCTAGATGACATCGTCCAGCATTATTTATTATCATTATATTAAAATTTACCTAGTGTTTTTATAGAACCAGTACTACTATTGTCCTCGACGTATAACTTGGTGTTACGAATAAGTGTATTGTATTGTATTTATTTAACATCCCACAATATTTTTGAGTGATGTTGTATATACTATCAGGCATTTGTCCATATCACAAAAATCATTTATAACGGGATGATATGATTTGTTTTTTTATTTATCCAATATATCGGCACAGTTTCATGCGCCATGGTCACGGAATAACTGAAGTCAAATCATAGTTTAGACGACCGATGTGGCGCGGTGGGCGAAGGTCCGCCTGCGACGCAGGAGGTTGCGGGTTCGATTCCCGCCTCGGAACAATTGTGTGTACGATCTGCAGATATTTGTTCCGGGTGTACTGGTTGTTTTCTATTCTATGTATAATAAAAAATATCTATCTATGTAATGTATTGTATTATGTATATCAGTTATCTAGTACCCATAACACAAGCTCTGCTTACCATGGGGCTAGATAATGCTGTGTGAATTGTCCAGCATTATTTATTTATTTATAGTAAATATCCCGTTTTAAATGTCGGTCACTGAATAAGCTGTTTGATCTTGTTGTTTTTGGTATTGTTGTTTGCCTGCACAAGTTTTACCTTGTCCATATCTTGTTACAGATCGAGCCACCTGACCTCTCAGACCGTTATCTCTCTTACTCGTGCGTGAACCCGCGCCCCGCCTCCCGCCCCCCGCGCCCTCACACCTCCGCTGTCCCGCGCCCGCACACTGCGCTCAGGCAACGCCAGTAGTGGCGATAAATGTTTTAGGCAGTGCCGATTGTGGCCTCAGGCACCGCCAGTAGATATCTTAGTAGTGCCGGTTTTGGTCTAAGGCATTGTCGGTTGTAGCCTTGGGCAGCGCCAGTAGACGTCTTAGGTAATTCCTCAGGCAGTGCCGGCTGTGGCCTCAGGCACCGCCAGTAGATGTCTTAGGTAATGCCTCAGGTGTCGCATAAAGCAGCGCTGATTGTGGCCTCAAGTAGCGCTAGGTACGTCTTAGGTAGTGCCAACTGTGGCCTCAGGCAGCGCCAGTAGACGTCTTAGGTAATGCCTCAGGTGTCGCATAAGGCAGCGCCGGTTGTGACCTCAAGCAGCGCCAGGTACGTCTTAGGTAGTGCCAACTGTGGCCTCAGGCAGCGCCAGTAGACGTCTTAGGTAATGCCTCAGGTGTCGCATAAGGCAGCGCCGGTTGTGACCTCAAGCAGCGCCAGGTACGTCTTAGGTAGTGCCAACTGTGGCCTCAGGCAGCGCCAGTAGACGTCTTAGGTAATGCCTCAGGTGTCGCATAAGGCAGCGCCGGTTGTGACCTCAAGCAGCGCCAGGTACGTCTTAGGTAGTGCCAACTGTGGCCTCAGGCAGCGCCAGTAGACGTCTTAGGTAATGCCTCAGGTGTCGCATAAGGCAGCGCCGGTTGTGACCTCAAGCAGCGCCAGGTACGTCTTAGGTAGTGCCAACTGTGGCCTCAGGCAGCGCCAGTAGACGTCTTAGGTAATGCCTCAGGTGTCGCATAAGGCAGCGCCGGTTGTGACCTCAAGCAGCGCCAGGTACGTCTTAGGTAGTGCCAACTGTGGCCTCAGGCAGCGCCAGTAGACGTCTTAGGTAATGCCTCAGGTGTCGCATAAGGCAGCGCCGGTTGTGACCTCAAGCAGCGCCAGGTACGTCTTAGGTAGTGCCAACTGTGGCCTCAGGCAGCGCCAGTAGACGTCTTAGGTAATGCCTCAGGTGTCGCATAAGGCAGCGCCGGTTGTGACCTCAAGCAGCGCCAGGTACGTCTTAGGTAGTGCCAACTGTGGCCTCAGGCAGCGCCAGTAGACGTCTTAGGTAATGCCTCAGGTGTCGCATAAGGCAGCGCCGGTTGTGACCTCAAGCAGCGCCAGGTACGTCTTAGGTAGTGCCAACTGTGGCCTCAGGCAGCGCCAGTAGACGTCTTAGGTAATGCCTCAGGTGTCGCATAAGGCAGCGCCGGTTGTGACCTCAAGCAGCGCCAGGTACGTCTTAGGTAGTGCCAACTGTGGCCTCAGGCAGCTCCAGTAGACGTCTTAGGTAATGCCTCAGGTGTCGCATAAGGCAGCGCCGGTTGTGACCTCAAGCAGCGCCAGGTACGTCTTAGGTAGTGCCAACTGTGGCCTCAGGCAGCGCCAGTAGCCTTCACGCTACTGGCATTGATCAAATAAGATACTAATACTTTGTTTACATTTGGTCATCTTTGTGGTGTTGATCACCTGATGTGTTATAAATGCTGTCTGCAAAATGCGTGCACACAGTATTTTTAATGGTTATAATTTTTTGATGGAAGACCGTTCGGTCGTAAATTGCTGTTAAAAGTAGCAAAATGATATTCTAGCTTTTAGTGGTAGCAAAAATAATATAAAAAAATTATAATCCAACCAAAAATATGCTTGAACGAAAAATTTAAAACAAAAATAAAAGCGAAAGATGTGTAAGATTTTTTTTGGATTTATTTACCTATATAATTTTTTCTGGGAAATTAAAAACATGTTTACATATCTTTATTTTACGCTTAAAACGTTAAGTTTCCTTTAATTTAAATATTTTCTATATGATCTCACATTCCTTAGTTATTTCAATATTTTTATACACATTTTTTATATTAATATTACTTAATTAAGATGTTATTTGTATTAACTAGTCACATTCCTGTGTTTGTCTTTTCAGTATTAATAAATGTACAGTGCTATCAATCTGTCCAGTAGTGGTTTTGATTAAACAAACCATTTGAACAGATAAGTTGGTGGCACTTTAGCTTATTATTTGCACAAGTTTGAGTTATAGTGCAATTCGTATTCAATAAAAGTTTGTATTCACGATAAATTGTTTTATTTACTTCTTTACTTCAAAATGTAGATTGATGTTATACAAAAAACCAGAATAAGTAATTAGATAACCACTGTGTTCTGCCTGCTGTGCAGGATGTTGTGGGTTCGATTCCCGAATCTACTTCGATACTATCGCATTTATGAATAAAACATTTAGAAAAACTAAAATTTGTAAGCAATTTTCTATTTTTTTTTCGCCGCCATGACATTTGTCGCTTTTGGCGGCGAATAAAATGGAAGGCTTTCCAAAGAGTTCTGTCAACAACTCAAGCACTGCAACTTCGTACGTGTTAGGCTCGCCCTCCACCCACTGCTTGGCCTCGTGGTCGTAGCTCCGAATGCCCGTTATGACGACCACAGGCCGAGACGCCAGCGGTGCGCCGAGCTTGCCGATTTTAACCATACTTCGGTAATTACAAGATTTCATCCGATAACCCGCTTTGTCTAGATAAAAAATGTGGCCTATGATGTCGCTTTTAGAATAGAATCTAGGTAGATTCTTATTGTTCGTAAATATCTATGAACAAAGCATTTAGAAAAACTAAAATTGGTTGGTCTTTTTTTATTTAATACATTTTTGATGCCATGACACTTAAAGCTTTTGGCGGCGAATAAAATGAAGGCTTTCCAAAGAGTTCTGTTAACATCTCAAGCACTTCATCTTAGTGTTAGGCTCGCCCTCCACCCACTGCTTGGCCTCGTGGTCGTAGCTTCGCGTGCCCGTTATGACAACCACAGGCCGCGAGGCCAGCGGTGAGCCTAGCTTGCGCATTATATCGTACGTGTGGCACGGGCGGATCACCTGAAATTAAAAAGGTTTTAATACCCTGACCGAAACTGCGCACGTGTTAGTCACATAAAAATAAAAGCCGTAATTAGTTCTACGATTTCGCGACGCACTCTATTAAAGGTTGTTGACTATCAAACTTTATTGGCCTTACATTTTTTTAAGTAGGTACCTATACAAATCAGTGTATTAACTTTAATTTATTACCTAATCTATTACATTCTTCTTATATTTATTGAGTACTAACTGACCCTCTCCGTATATAAAAGTACCTAACTCTATGGCTGAATTGCCAAATAAAAGAAGTCAAGTACTATAATAACGATCTGTGTCTTACTGTCAAACAACTGACAGTTTATAACGTGATAAGCAAAGAGTATGTATTTAACGCTGGGGCTAAGGTTACATGAAAAAAGTTTATAATAAAGATAGACGTTAAGTTTTCTTAATTTTTATAAATTTCTGCGCCTTTAATTAGTTTTTATGACATTTGATACAGCGCCTCTATCGTGCGGATATGGAACTACGTAAATCATAGACAAACTTGTAATAAATAATACTGAAGACAGGGCGCTATGGCGCTCTTTAGGGGAGGCCTATATCCAGCAGTGGACTACTATAAATAAATAAATAATAAATAAATAATGCTGGACAATTCACACAGCATTATCTAGCCCCATGGTAAGCAGAGCTTGTGTTATGGGTACTAGATAACTGATATACATAATACAATACATTACATAGATAGATATTTTTTTATCTATAATAAAATACCTAAGAGCTACAAAGACTTAAATGTAAACTTATTTAAGACTAAATTTAAAAAACTTTTATGTGAAAAATGCTACTATAAAATTGACGAATTTCTAAATGATGTAATCTAAATTTATGCTATGTATTAATAATCTTGTAAATTTGTTATTGTTATGTACAATTACATTTAGACCTGCATGCCATACTCTCTAATTATTTTTGCACACCAATGTATATTGGTCAAACATGCTGACTCAAAAAAACTATTTGTCATCTTTTTTACACGTGTTTTGCGAATAATGACTTTTTACTTTTATTATACATAGAAAACGACCAGAACACCCGGAACAAATATCTGCAGATCGTGCACACAATTGTTCCGAGGCGGGAATCGAACCCGCAACCTCCTGCGTCGCAGGCGGACCTTCGCCCACCGCGCCACATCGGTCGTACTATAGTCTACTATAATGGACAATTACACACAGTTACATGTCGCTCGTCGGTATGTCACGATGAGGGCGCTATAGGTAGGCACTATAGAGATACAAAAGTCAAAGGAAAACATGCCGTACCCTGCCAAAGACTACGTTCTTCAGGTCGAACTGAGGCAGAGGCTTAAACGTGATGTTGAATAACCCGCACATCTCGTTGTTGCGCGTCATCCGCATTGATAGAAGACCTGAAACATATTCAACATTAATTTATCGGGTACTAGATGTGCCATATGTCAAATGGTTTATAAACCTTCCTCTCGAATCTATAAAAAAACCGCACCAAAATCCGTTGCGTAGTTTTAAAGATCTAAGTATACCTGATAGACAGACAGCGGGAAGCGACTTTGTTTTATACATGTAATGA
The DNA here is from genome assembly GCA_943735965.1 of Eupithecia abbreviata. NCBI lineage: Eukaryota > Metazoa > Arthropoda > Insecta > Lepidoptera > Geometridae > Eupithecia > Eupithecia abbreviata. The sequence goes on along the minus strand of OX031003.1, from coordinate 3,763,172 downwards.
TTTATCGCCTATGTCCAGCTGTGGACTAGCATAGGCTGATGATAAAGCTATTACCAGGCATGGAATGTGGGAAATGGTAATTCTCAGCCCCGATGGGTGTGGTCCTGCCCCGCTCCGCGTAGCAACCGAACCCGTTGTCATGGATGACGTCACCGCCCGCCCAATACAGATCTGGGACTTTCCTGGAATTGAAGGCCCATCATTATCACTACATAGTATAAAACAAAGTCTCTTCCCGCTGTCTGTTTGTCCCTATTTATGCTTAGATCGCTTAGATCTTTAAAACTACGCAACGGATTTTGAAGCGGTTTTTTGTAATAGATAGAGTGAAGACCGCTGTGGCGCGGTGGGCGAAGGCCCGCCTGCGACGCAGGGGGCTGCGGGTTCGATTCCCGCCTCAGGACAAATGTTTGTACGATTTGGAGATATTTATTCCGGGTGTTCTGGTCGTTTTATTTATTCACATCAAATTTAATTGGACTATAGATAGAACAGCCAACAATATCGCTCGCTAGCTGCAGAATCGTGGAACGTGGACTATTGTTCCAAAGATCAGTGCTTTACTAATACCTAACTTATCCTAACTAGTATTATTAATGCGAAAGTGTGTTTGTTTGTTTGTCCTTCGCCCTAACTAAGCAACCAATCGAATAATCAGAAAAATCAATTTATTGGTAAAAAACGAATATTACAAGTCACATAATAATTATAAATTAGAGTTAATGAAATAATTAGACAATAATCAAATAACTGATAATTAGATTATAATAGGTAAATGTATTATAACATTTATAACTAAGTAATAATACTCAATATGTTATTTAATCTTCCGCACATAATCGTCAATACTGTAGAACGCCTTCTCGACGAGCCACGATTTAAGTCTTCGTTTAAAGGAAGACAGACTAGGTGCTGAGACTACCTGATCTGGTAGGTTGTTATACAACGCGGGTCCCAGCACGTGCGTGAGTTTTGGCATATACATAGTTAGATATAAAGGATGGAGAGTAACATAGGGAATTTCAAGTTACCAGGACAAAAAGTATTTTGTCCTGGTAACTTGAAATTCCCCCGGGAGAATTACTTTTACGGGAATATTCGTATTTTATACGAAAATTCGTCATTCTTTCACGTCTTAAAGCAACCAATCGACTTGACTTTGGGCATAGCGACAGTTGAAAGAACGTGTCTTTCAAACGTGAACATGGGCTCCTTTAGGTTCCGAAAATGTAAAATAAAATTTTAAGCTAGTGAAACCGCGGGGAACAGCTAGTAGAAAAAAAAAGGAAAAAAGGATTCGATTTCAATAAATTTTAATAAGCAGTTTAACCAAAAAATAAGAGTAGAAAATAAAATATCAAAGTAGTTAAATATTTTGAAAGAACTTGATGTAGATCTTAATCTTGTTGAACAAATGTAGCTACCTACATATTTATAGATCATTGATTATAACCAGGGCTACCTAGATAAGACCTACACACGGGTAATCGAAAGAAAAGCATTTAGGCCGTATAAAATAATTTTGGGTCGATATTAATTCCGCTGCCTCGATGTAGAAGGATTAGACGTTCCAATTGGCCTCTCTTCCGAAAACTGGTTCACAGCAAGACAGTACTTCTCAGAATGGTAAGTCCTCGAGATCTGCGACAATAGCGGACTGCCATGAGGAGAGTTCAACCACAGAGCTGCATTACCCGTCTGCCCGACCATCGCGATGAACGCAATCAGCATTCTGGTGTTCAGTAGACCGCGTTGAATCTGCGGCTGCTTCAACAGAGTCTCCAAGATGGCGCCGTCTGGTAGCCCATTAATGAGCTCGAAGACGCTCGAGCCTCGCTCGCCGATCAGCCAAGACGCTGCTGCGGGAACATTACACCCGGTGTTCTTCAAGGCTTGGTCTGCCTGCTCGTTGTCGAACCCGAGGTCTTTGAGCGCGGCGACAGCCTCTAACGTCGGCGGTTCGATGAGACGGCTCCTCCAAGTACGGAATTTATCAAGAAACTTTTGTAAATGCTCCGCTCTTTTGAAAGGCTCGTCAAGGTTGGGTTTAGTTGCTGGCTCCTCTTCTGAGATCGAGTGTGTTTCTGCTAATCTGGCGGCTATGTCCTCTGGTGTTATAACTTGCATGACGCCTTGTTGGACTCGTCTGGGCTCGTCCAGCGCTGCCGACAGTTCTGTTAGAGTCATCTCGTAGTTGCGCCCTGATGCTGCGAGTCTGGCGCCGGCTTCAATCAAGGATATCAGAATCTTCCGCAGCTCAAAGGACAGTTCATTAGTGGAGAGCAAGGATTGTAAGTTCGGCTGTCGCATAGCGTTCTGAGGGCTCGGTAAAGACGCTGTGGCAGCGGCTATTGTCGTCGGTTGCGGGGCTCTAACCGCTCCTAGATCCCATAACGTCCCGGCTTCAGGCAAACGTCTTTCAACTAAAAGCAACTCCTCTTGAACATTGATCTGTTCCTGCGCCAGCGTCAGGAAGTCGTGAAGAGTTGACGTGTCGACGACCCTGACAATTTTATAGCGACTCGAGCCTGTTCCGCTCGGATAGAAGAAGTCTAACGCTCGGTTCTTCACCTCCTCGATGAGAGTATCTTCGGCGAAGTAAGCAGAGAACATCTGGCCGTCAGGGCTGACGATCTTGACGAGTATTTCGTTAGAACCGTTGATTCCGGTGTCGGAAACCAACATTGTCAGTGTGGTGCTATTGTTTGCGGAATTTCCGTTGTAGAGGCCGACAAGATTTGAACGTCTAAGAATCCGTTGAAAAGTAGTAAAAGGCAAACGACGATACTTGTGAAAAATCCAACCAGGCACCAAATAAGTTTCAACATAGTTTTGTAAACATTTGTACATTGATTTTTTTCATGACAAGTGTTTTGGTTTTTTTGGCACTTGGCAGATGCAAGCATGAAGGAAGCTTTCAGTAGCTTTGTCAAAACTGAGTGCGTACTTATTATTATCGGCCTACTAAATAGACGCCTAGTTAAAGTATTTTATCTACCCATCAATAACACAAACTAGTGTTAAGTACTTCTTAGAATAGAATAGAAAAACAAACGGAAAACAAAGGAGTTTATCATGGGGGTAAGTAAGTGAAACAAACGGGACTGGACACCGCGACGTTCCCCTAAGTAGGTACGGGGAAGTTCTAACCAATTAAGTCACGAAATCAAGTAACCAACGAACCTAATTTTAATTTCTTATAAAGCTGAAACTCTGCTCGATTGTTAACTTGTAACTAAAAATATTGTGTTAACAAATGTTTTTATATGCAAGTAGATGCTGGATGCGTCAAGCTGAAGACAGGGTGCTATGGCGCTCATTAGGGGAGGCCTATGTCCAGCAGTGGACTAATATAGGCTAATGATGAAATGTTTTTTGCAGTGGTGCACCATTATAGAAAAAAAATATTATATACAAATAAGATATATATATAATAGAAATACAAATAAGAACTAATCATGATAAGAAATTAGGAAATAATAAAAATAAATAAACTGCGAGCACACAAAAAGGCTACCGGCTCAGCATTATACGCGTGACGTGACACGATCCCTCTGGTCTTCACTGACAATCAGCGCTGGTGGACACATTAGTGTGCATCCAGCACAATGCTGAGTGAAGGCCATATTTGCCATGAACTCTGCTACGCACAATAATTTGCAAGATATATAGTATTAATTTCGTAGTTTTAAGTTTGTTGTGTATGCTAGTTTTTAAGGTAAATAAAAATATTTTCTTTCTTTCTTTCTTTCTTTATACGCTGCATTGGTACGGCTGCCAATGCAGCGCTGGTTTTCAGCGGCGCCAGAGTACTGAGTGCAGCACTTAGCACACATCGCCGCTCCGCTAGTAAACATACTAACGTGTAGAACTTGGTGCCGACATAGGAGTGTCCCAACCCGTCACCCTTCGCCAGCGTGAGGAACAGCTGGCACGTGAGCGGACACACGTCCCAGAACAACTCCACCACTAGCGACCCGATGGAGGCTCCACCGACCACTCCTAGAGATATGTGCACCCTGGGGAAATCGCAGTTCAATTATATTATATAAATATATTAGGTTTTAGACAGACGGACTGCATTTCAACTGCAATCCAACTGCTAATTGCAGTTCAGTTGCAGTGAACTGCAATCGGACTGCGCGGTTGGTTTTCAGTAATAATAAATAAAATAAATAAATAAATAATGCTGGACAATTCACACAGCATTATCTAGCCCCATGGTAAGCAGAGCTTGTGTTATGGGTACTAGATAACTGATATACATAATACAATACATTACATAGATAGATATTTTTTTATTATATATAGAAAACGACCGGAACACCCGGAACAAATATCTGCAGATCGTACACATAATTGTTCCGAGGCGGGAATCGAACCCGCAACCTCCTGCGTCGCAAGCGGACCTTCGCCCACCGCGCCACATCGGTCGTCAAATTCGTCAGTTCTATTGCAGTCGCGTCAACTGCATTCAAACTGCAACTGAACTGCAATTTGCAGTTGAAATGCAGTCTGTCTATCTAGAGCCTAAAATTACTTTATTTATTCAAATAATTACATCCATATTATGTTAAGTATAGTTAAAAGTACATCAAGGTTCAACAATCATACTTACATACATCCTCACAAACTTTCGCGTTTATAATATTAGTAGGATTAAATTCCTTTATTGATTCCGACAAAGTATTCGCCACCTAGCAATATTGCCGGGTCCTAGCAGGGTGCATGTTTGAAACATTTTTATCTTTAATAATAAATAAATAAAAAATTAAAAAAAATAGATAGATAGATAACACTTTATTACACCACACAAAACAGAAAATAATACAGAGATAAAAACTTAGAATAAAGGTATAAAGGGCGGCCTTATCGCTGAGAGCGATCTCTTCCAGGCAACCTTGGGATGGACTGGACATGAACGAACAATATAGACGGTGGCACTTTAATAAATAATTGATAACAAATACACTAAATACCTACATTACAAACATTATAATAAACTTACATAGACATAAGGCTATCAATATTTTATATGGATAAATAATGCTGATGCAGCAGTTTTTTGAAGATAGGGAGTGATTTTGCACGTCTGATGTCCAGAGGGAGAGCATTCCATAGACGGGTAGCTTGTACAGTGAATGATTTGTCATAGAAAGAGGTGGAGTGAGCAGGGACTTTCAGGATAAAAAAGTATTTATTTCAAGCATTTACACTCATATTAGTAAATAGACAAGATAATCTTAAAAACTAAAAGGATTGCTGGTGGCGGTGGCGCTCACAACAGTGCCTGGTGTACGGGCAGTCCACTCTCCCAGCTATCATTGCGAGACCGGTATTGGAGCTGGCCCGCAACCTGCGCACCAGGGAGGCGGCGCGCTTGCGCATGGTGGTATGAAAACAGTCGACTCGCGCCGCCGCAAACATCCCTGAGGCGCTGCAGTAGCGGGGCAGCAGGTTAAGATCCCCCGTACAACTTTTTTAAATAAAAATATTGAGTATCGATAGATAGATTTCTAAATTACATTTTTATTTGAACTAAAGACAGACATAGGTACAATTAACATAAAGATATATTTTTAACCAACAGTACAATAGGTTTAACAATTCAAACGAGCATTTGATATATAGGTAAGTACTTAATGAATGAATGAATTAATGAAATCTTTATTGTACTTAAAATAACATCTTATATCTAAATGTAACATAATAACAGTACAATAGGCGGCCTTAAATCGCTTAAAGCGATTTCTTCCAGGCAACCAGGGATGGAGAAAAAGATATATTATACAAACATAGTAAATAATTAGGTAAATACATATGTGTGTGCTGCAGTACAACGAATAAGCCATGGCTCAGCGAATTTAATATTTTATCCATATTATGTTTAGTATAGTTTAAATAACTTCACGGTCAAATTACATTATTCACGTTAACAATTACATTTAATTTATATAATAAATTTGTTTAGCATAATTTAAGTTTAATGCATTCACTGCCAAGCCTCGCCGCAGGGCATCGCTGCCGCTTCTGTAAGGACCTGCTGATCGACAGAAGCGTCGAAAATCTAAAAAATACTGATTAATCAGACGAGCTACACACGTAGCACGTCTACAAGCGTAGCACGTCTACAAGCGTAGCACGTCTACAAGCGTAGCACGTCTACACGCGTAGCATGTCTACATGCGTAGCACTTCTATACATGTCGCACTTCTACACGTGTAGCACTTCTACACGTGTAGACGTACATAGAATCTAGATATCTATAACACAGGCTTTAAGCCTAGCGTATATATCTAAGGCTAGCCAAATCAATCAATGTATCCATAGATTTAATAAGTACCACTGTTTGTTTAATGTGGATAAATAATTGTTTTTCGAATTACTTTGTCAATTTCAGTCAGTTTCTATGCAATAAATAAAAAAAAACTATTTCAATTTCAATATCGACCTTATATAGGCTGAATGTTGACATATCTAAGGCGATGGCGAGTAGCTATTGTACGAATACAAACCCACCTGGGTCGCTTCACTCCTTCCGCGGGTAGAAACGCGACGTCCTCCAGTTGAGGTTTGGGATTTGGCTCGAATAGAATGAAATCATTTAGAGCGCCCTGAAAAGTATTATAAATAATAAATAAATAATGCTGGACAATTCACACAGCGTTATCTAGCCGCAAGCTAAGCAGAGCTTGTGTTATGGGTACTAGATAACTGATATACACAATATGATATATTACATAGATAGATATTTTTATTATACATAGAAAACGACCAGAACAAATATCTGTAGATCGTACAAACATTTGTCCCGAAGCGGGAATCGAACCCGCCTCCTGTCGCAGGTGGACCTTCGTCTACCTCGCCACAGAGACCGTCTTGTTTTAATATAGGTGCCTTACTTGTGAACACCGACCAACATAGGTACCTCTATAATGTGTTGCCGATTGCGCTTCCAATCCTCGCGTAAGATCGCCGTGGGGACCACTCTTGATTCCTATAGAATATAGAATGTATAGGTGATATTATGATTTATTAGCTAAAATACTATACTATAAGTGAATACTGTAAAGCTTCAGTTAGACAAAAAAAGGGATTTTATTTCTTAGGCTGGTTTTATTGTTATGCGTTTCGGCAGCGCTGTTGGAACGCGCGCGTTCTGAGATGTATAGTAGGTAGTAGTTATGTTTCAAAGTCGCGCGCTTGTGCAGCGCCGTTCAGTAAACGGTTATCAGTAAACGTTAACACTTTGACTGCGGTTTTTTTTCGACGACTGCGATCTTTTTTTTACCTAAAAAATTCGTGCTGCCTCTCTACACAGCGGTTGTGTTGCGCCGCACATGCGTTTCGTTCGAAAAATATTACAGCTCTGCTGAGTCACAAAGATCTGTATTTTCTTAGCCGCTCCGCTAGTGTGGATTTTCGCAGATTAGTCACTTGTAGAAAACTCATACTGTGCGTTTTCAGCACTCAAAGTGTTAACAGCGCGCTGTCCAGCGGCGCGTTCAGCGGCGTATAAAACAGCCTTAGAGAGTACCCCGCGTGCGAGGGCTTACGAACTATAATAACAAAATCCTTAGTGTGATAATGCCTAATAGTTTTTTTCGTTCGCAAATTTACATATTACCTACGTGGAGCTAGGTTGGTTCACACAGGCCCATATGACAAACTCACAGTGGTGATCAGAATCTGGTAGAACAACTTGTTCTCCCGTTCGGTCCGCGCGAGGAAGTTCTTCCTCCGCTCGTAGGACTGGCAGTACTTCTGCCGCGGGCGGCGACTCCAGCGGCTGTCTACTTTACCCTGGAAATGGATTACGAAGTTCCAATATCACATTATGACTATTAAAAATTATAACAATCCACCACATTATGATTATTTAAACCAAAAATGCAAAGGTTGCCTGGAAGAAATCGCTTTTAGCGATAAGGCCGCCGATTGTGCCACTAGATTTAGTTAGTATTAAGATCCTTTGTTATTTTTATTCTTTTTAAGTTATATTGTATTGTATTAAAATGTATAACTAAGTTAATAAAAGACAAGTAGAATCTGATACCGTATTCATAAAAATATTAAAGAAATTATTAATTGACAAATGCTATTATGATATAAATGAATTTTTAAATGACTAACTGACATCATAATAAGGAAAATAAAAATATAATAATTAATAAAATTACTAGACAAGTAGGTACTTCCTACTTACTACTTACCTTAGTACCTACATATTTTATTTACCAAAAACAACCTCGGTCTGCCTTCCACTTGTTGTTCTCGCCCAATAGGGTTCATATTGTGATACTTATCTATACTTAATCACCTACCTAAGTAAATATGTATATGCTTAAAAAATACATACATAATATTAGGTTTCTTCAGGTTACTACCTCGAGTCTAGCTAAGCTCAAAACATAATATCAGTCTGGTCGTAATCGCATTCTATGTATAATCAAAAATTAAGTTGTATGTAAGTACATATATCGGCTATCTAGTACCCATAACACAAGCTCTGCTTAGCTTGGGGCTAGGTGATGCTGTGCGGATTGTCCTGCATTATTTATTTTATTTACTTCTTACCCGCGTGTAATGAAACTTCTTGATCCGAGTGAGCAGAGCCAAGTTCTCTGAGTAAAGGTCCTCGCACTGACGCGCCCAGGTCGGCAGGCGGGACGCTATGGCCTGCGCGTCCAGCTTAGGAGGCAGACTGTCGACGCGGGACTGGACATGGGCATACTGGAAGAGACAACTTATCCTACATCTTGATCTGACTGAGCAGAGACAAGTTCTCTGAGTAAACGTCCTGAAACTGACGCGCCCAGGTCGGCAGGCGGGCCGCTATGGCCTGCGCGTCCAGCTTGGGAGGCCGACTGTCCACGCGGGACTGGACATGGGCATACTGGAAGAGACAACTTATCCTACATCTTGATCTGACTGAGCAGAGACAAGTTCTCTGAGTAAACGTCCTGAAACTGACGCGCCCAGGTCGGCAGGCGGGCCGCTATGGCCTGCGCGTCCAGCTTGGGAGGCCGACTGTCCACGCGGGACTGGACATGGGCATACTGGAAGAGACAACTTATCCTACATCTTGATCTGACTGAGCAGAGACAAGTTCTCTGAGTAAACGTCCTGAAACTGACGCGCCCAGGTCGGCAGGCGGGCCGCTATGGCCTGCGCGTCCAGCTTGGGAGGCCGACTGTCCACGCGGGACTGGACATGGGCATACTGGAAGAGACAACTTATCCTACATCTTGATCTGACTGAGCAGAGACAAGTTCTCTGAGTAAACGTCCTGAAACTGACGCGCCCAGGTCGGCAGGCGGGCCGCTATGGCCTGCGCGTCCAGCTTGGGAGGCCGACTGTCCACGCGGGACTGGACATGGGCATACTGGAAGAGACAACTTATCCTACATCTTGATCTGACTGAGCAGAGACAAGTTCTCTGAGTAAACGTCCTGAAACTGACGCGCCCAGGTCGGCAGGCGGGCCGCTATGGCCTGCGCGTCCAGCTTGGGAGGCCGACTGTCCACGCGGGACTGGACATGGGCATACTGTAAGAGACAACTTATCCTACATCTTGATCTGACTGAGCAGAGACAAGTTCTCTGAGTAAACGTCCTGACACTGATGCGCCCAGGTCGGCAGGCGGGCCGCTATGGCCGCGCGTTCAGCTTGGATGGCCGATTGTCCGGCCGGTTGTTGTTGTGCTTTTGTACCTAGATACACTAAGACCTACAACTTGACGCATCTAGCATCTCCCTGTACGACCTGACGTCCTCCGGCCAGGTGGGATGACGACCTGCGAAAGACTGCAGGTAGATGCTGGATGCGTCAAGCCGAAGACAGGGCGCTATGGCGCTCATTGGGGGAGGCCTATGTCTAGCAGTGGACTGCTATAGGCTGATCATGAACATTAGTCAGAATGTAACCATCTCTTTCACTCCTGCACGGCTTTTATGAAAACAGAAGACAGATATACTTACTTGGTAAACGTATTTTCTCTTCTTCTTCGGTAGAACCACCGTCTCCGCTTCAGGGGGCGGTGATGAATATTTCTTAGTGATCGATTCCTTGGACTGCACTTTCTTTAGAATAGTACCATACAGAGTCATTTTTAAAATATTAGGAAATTTACTGTAATTTTGATTAGACGCGAGCGATTTCAGTTGAAATAATCTATTGGGCTATGGCCAGCAATTCAATATTTACCTTCCCTACTTAAAAAAAACAAGTAATTGTGAAGGGTGCGCACTATAAATAATGACAAACTAATTTTACCTACGACTACCCTTACACAATTTAGCAAAGCTACACTCGCGATAAGTAATTATTTATAATAAAATACCAAGCTCCATAATATATATATATATAATATAAATAAGATCTTTAAAAAGGTTCGATTTTCCGTAAAAACCTGAAAGAGTATCTTTTTTTTAAATGCTATTACTCCGTTGCTTTGCTACCGCTTTGCTTCAATGATATAATTATTATTCGTTTATTTCAGATTATTATAAAATCCATATAAAATTAAACCACACACAACTTAAAAAATAAACAAAAAATTAAACATTCATAGATTATAAGTTACACAATAACACATCATAAAAGGAATTAAACAAAATGTCATATTAAATTTAAAATTGAACCAGAATTATACAATAAAAATGAAATTATAAGAAATTAATCGAATAATGATATCGCAGTAGGTACACCTTTCTTCATCTTTCTCACACTCTCTCCGCTCTTCTTCAACCCTTATGCTTCAAGTACCTGCTCACTCTACTTCCTTCTTCGCCCAATCCTTTACTGCCCGGGCTGTGCAACTATGGAACGCATTGCCAATATCGGTGAGGCGTGCTAAGTCATTACCAACCTTTAAAACACTGTTAAAACAGCACTATTTGTCCTGCTCTCATTAAGCGCATACCTGAGATTCTATGATTATAAGTAGTATATGTATATTTTATGATATATATGTAGTATATTTCTATGTAAGTACTATAAGTATTTTATTTAAAATATCCCATAACTTACAAGCACACAGATCCCCTGGTACTGTCCACGGTCCTATCCATCCATGGTTGTCTGGTAGAGATCGCTCTTGAGCGATAAGACCGCCAATTGTAGGTACTTAATTTTTAAGTTATTACTGTACATAGTTTATAGTTCAAGTGCAATAAAGAATTTTCTATCTATCTATCTACACGGGTAAACAGGAATTACCCCTACACCCACCGGTGGGTGAAGCCAGTGGGTGCACGGGTCGCGGGTCAATAATTCCACCTTCTTTCTTCTTGCTTGGGTTTAGTGCATAAAAAACAGGTTTTTAAATCCGAGTATATGTTACCTATCCGAATAGGTACAAAATAAACACCAAACAGTTAAGGAAATATATTTTAATTGTATGAAATCAAAAGTTACTTTACTAATTAAACTTAACATTACATCAATATGTAGGTATCTAAATCAATTTGATGTTTACTCCAATTACCTTTAATTTTCTATTATTTATAAGATTTAGGTGAGGGAATCAGTCTTGTAGCAATAATGACAGCCTTGGTTCTCTAAGGGCCGACTTCACCGTTCAGTTTAGTACAACACAAGCAAAAGAGTTAATTCCAGGGCAATATTAGACGCTTATTCTCGAGGTATGTCAACAAGTTGCGAAATCTTGTAGCAGATTTAGTAACAGCGGGCAACGCATATTAACTAATGAATAATAGGGACATATAAATGGTTTTTTTTATTTAGCCTGTTTCGTCCCACTGCTGGGCAAAGGCCTATATAAATAGTTATTAGTTATTGTTTAAGTTTATCTGTTTAGTGTGTAAAACAGTTTGTCTTTCGAATAAAGCAAATAAAATAATCAAATATCTAGATCACTTTGATATGAGATTATTTATAATTCTTTTAAAATTTATCGGGTACCTTCCCCTACGTTTCTATCGCGTTACAGCTAACAAAACGCGAAGTTAAAAAGTTTTAATTAATTGGTTAATGCTAAGAACATATCGCAAAAGTTTTGAACGCGTTTTCACGTTTTTGTTTTTACATAGCAAGGTCTCATATGTGCGCGCGTTAACGCAACGCTCAGAGAAAAAGGCCTTAAACGCAGACCGCGCGTTGACGCGCGTTTTGATATTACCTAACATAGCATCCGTTATTATATACGTTTGCTGTTCAGTTGAACGCGCCAATTCGCGCAGTTTTTTAACAGACCGACAAGTAGTGACGAGAAAACGCAACGCGCGTTAGCGCTCGTGATCTTTTGAACTCTCTTTTAATGTGACCGTGCGTTAACGCGCGTTACACGTGAGCTTAGGTTAAATTATAGAGATAATCAGTAGGCTTAGCATAGGGATTGCTCGCTTCTCGACCTCCGAACGTCATACATTGCGTAAACTATTGAAGTTGAAGAAATGAGCATCTAATAATTTACGCATTCCATGACGATGTGTCTCCATTTTTCTCTGTTCTACCGTAGACGACAATTCCCGTGCTAGTCCTGTGTACGAACGGTCTCAGTGCGTACTGTGCGTACTCTATGTGGCAACAGTGATATGCTATTTGAGTTATAATACTTTAGATTTAAAGGCGGGTTTCCTATGTCATGAAGAGCTCGTCGTCTTCTTTCCGTGTCATATTCTTCAAGTACTTGAATATCTTCCTGTAACAATAGATTCCGGTTAGCAATATGTACATACTATATGTACATAGTATAGATTATTTGTGTTGTATAAAGCAGTAAGTCCTACGAAAACATCTCCAACTGTTAGTTACACAAGTCCGCTCTGCATATTTAGAGATAATCCTTTATTTCTCTATGAGTGAATGTATATTCTTTTGAGAAAATAAATTTCTAAATTTCTAAAACCGTAATATGCAGCTAGTGTATTATATCTTAAGCAATAGTGTCGATTCTACAAGTAACTGTTAGCAATGTACATCAGTATATACGACGACGACCTCTGTGGCGCGGTGGGCGATGGTCCGCCTGCGACACAAGAGGTTGCGTGTTCGATTCCCGCATTGGAACAAATTGTGCGTACACACAATTTGTTCCAATGCGGGAATCGAAATCTGTAGATATTTGTTACGCGTGTTCTGGACGACTATGTATAAAAAAATATCTATCTATGTAATCTATTGTATTAAGTAATTCAATCATCTAGGACCCCTACAAGCTCTGCTTAGCTTCGGGGTAGATGATGCTGTGTGAATTGCCCAACATTATTTATTATAATTTTCTGCGATCACAAATACTATCTAGATGTCGTGTCGGCGCAAAAAATCCGTCTCCGTAAATAAGAGCGCACTTGTAACGTGAGCTCTTATTTTGTTTAGTTACAGCCAACGTAAATACGTGTCACAATGGCGCAAAGTGTATTCAAAACTTGCAAAAATAAAAATAATATAATTTGTTACTTAAACCTAAAAATAAAACTTATTTTACTTTTACTCACCTCAAGTGCGCTCTTATTTACGGAGACTCCTAGATGATGTGCACCACATATTGATGGATTGTGTTAAATTCAAAGATCGAAGGGAGGCACTGATGATTGAACGTAATTTAAATAGATTTGATTTAGGCACATTTATTAACATTTTAGCGGAACCAGATTCAGCAGCGGCTGTCTCATTATTCAAAATTTTTATGCATCAGTGACTCTCTTTAAAAATAGCCACAATTTATATGTTTTTATTTTGCTGTATCTTTTGTTTTGTTTGTTAGTTATAAGTTTAGGTTATGATAGGACTGGAATACTTTACGAAGTAAAAGTCCTTAAAAATAAATATGATTAAAAAAATAATTTCGGAGACTGCTTTAGCTTTGATTATGTATGTGACCCGAAATCTAGATAGTATTTATTTTGTGATCGCAGATTATTATTGTTATAAATGATTTTGTATTTTGAATGAGGACCACTTAGTGAAGAGCCACATGTACATACCAAATGGCTCGCGGCGCGTGGCTCCAGTCGCTGGGCAGGTTGCGCAGCAGCGGCGCGGGGTCGTCGTTCCTGAACACGGGCGCGCACGACATGACGCGCCGCACCGTGACGTCACTCGCCTCCACCCACGGCGCGACCGAGGCACTCGTCTGCGTCAGGCGCAGTTGGAGGCTCACTTCCCACACACAGCGGAGAGGAATGTTCGCCACCTGGGGAAGAAATCATTCATTGTTTTAAGCTGGTTTTATAGTCAGGCCGCTGAACGCGCCGCTGGGCAGCGCGCTGTTAACGTTTACTGATAAGCGATTACTGAACGGCGCTGCAGCGCGCGCGCGACTTTGAAACGCAACTACTACTATTCATCTCCGAACGCGCGCGTTCCAACGGCGCTGCAGAAAAGCGTAAAGAATAAAACCAGCCTTAGGGTCGGTACATATCATTGGGGGAGGACAATATCTAGCAGTGGAGGCAAATAACCATGTATTAGACATATAAGAGATGAACATGCTAGTGGTTTCTTTTCACTTCTTCCACTAGTGGACAAAAAATTGAAATTAACAGTAAAATAATTTTATTTGATAATAATTTACATATAAAATATGACTTGTCTAAGTGCTTATTTTGTAAGCCTAAATAAATAAATGATTTTTTACTTTACTTTACTTACTTTACTAACATAGGATGATGATGACATATCTGACGGAAAATACGTCTATTATTTATAACTCACGAACGGGTGAACTGGCTGAAAGCCGGCCGTTTCCGTCAACACATAGTCGGTCGACGTACGTATCTCGCCACGTGTATTCTGATTGATGCATTCAGACTAGGCGTATCATCGGCGGAGAGCGATTGTGATAGAGCATACCTGACGACCGATGTGGCGCGGAGGGCGAAGGTCCGCCTGCGACGCAGGAGGTTGCGGGTTCGATTCCCGCCTCGGAACAAATGTGTGTACGATCTGCATATATATTTGTTTCGGGTGTTCTGGTCGTTTTCTATGTATAATAAAAAATATATATCTATGTAATGTATTGTATTATGTATATCAGTTATCTAGTACCCATAACACAAGCTCTGCTTTCCATGGGGCTAGATAATGCTGTGTGTATTGTCCAGCATTATTTATTTATTTATACCTTCAGTGTAACGAGTCCCCGTGGAGTGAGCGAGTAGGCGAGATGGTGCCGAGCCTCGCTCATGAAGCGGCCCCAGCGCGCGACGAGTCGCGCAGCCGCGGCGCACTGCCGCAACAGCGCGGGCACCCCCCGTGCCGTGGGGCAGCCTCGGTTCACGAACCACTGCATTGTGTCTACCGCGAAGCGCACGCACACTGATGCTAGTATGTTCTTTGAATCTGGAAGCGAGTTCGATGACATCATTAGAGATGAGAAACATTTATTGATGAAGCTCAGTTCCAGCACAGAACAAACGAGATAATAATTATACGAGTTACAGGCAGGTTCAAATGAATACATAGATATTATAAGACTAAATACATAAAAACTGGTGTAGTTCAGTAGCCTACTGAGTGTAGTCTTTAAAATCTTTTATTTAATTAATTTTAAAATTTTCCCTTTATAGTAGGCGAAAGTTCGCCTGCAACGCAGGAAGTTGCGAGTTTGATTCCCGCCTCGGGACAATTGTGTGTATGATCTGGAGATATTTTTTCCGGGTGTTCTGGTCGTTTTCTTTGCATAACAAAAAATATCCATCCATGTAATATATTGTATTATGTATATCAGTTTTCTGGTACCCATAACACAAGTTCTGCTTAGCTTAGAGCTAGATAGATAACTCGTGAATTATCCTATCCAGCATTATTTATTTATTTAAAGATTGAATTAATAGTTAATTTTCGCCAGCCCATTGCAAACATCATCATCATCATCAGCCTATGTTAGTCCACAGCTGGACATAGGCCTTCCCCAATGAGCGCCATAGCGCCCAGTCTTCAGCTTGACGCATCCAGCATCTGCCCGCAGTCCTTCGCAGGTCGTCATCTCACCTGGCCGGAGGGCGTCCTACACTACGTTCGCCGAGCCGCGGTCTCCACTCAAGAACACGTTTACCCCAGCGGTTGTCGGTTCTCCGTGAGTTATGGCCACTGCAAATAACGCCACTTTAATGAAAAGACATACCATGCTCCACTATTTCCACATTGATGTACTGCACGGCGGTATCAGCGCGCAAGCGCCGCGCCGCGTCATAGCGTTGCTGCAAGCGCAGCATCAGGCGTATCCGACGGTGCAGCAACCGGAAGGACCACATGTCGTCCGCGCGGCTCTCCCACTCGCACTCGCTACTGTATTACGATGGAATAGAGTTCAATATTAGATAACCTCATTAAGTCTCATTTCGTAGAAGCATTGCAGCCAATGCTGCCGCCAACAACTGACTTCTAGTTTAGTTTAAATTATGTTAAAACTCTATTGTTTACTGTATATCTGTTCACTAGTTTTATGTTTAAATTTGTTAATAGTGGAGACTTCACTGGTCTATGTAAATCCTTATTGTAACTCTTTATAATCTCTATGTACTGTCTGTCTTCCAAATAAACAAAAATAAAAAAATAAAAACCTTTTTTTGACGACGAATTAATACTCACTCTATGCAAAAAGAGAAGTCTCTTAGGAATAGAGGGCGCGCGTGTGCCAATATAGTATACTACTTTTGTTGCGTTAATATGTTACTTCACCGTCTCGCCACGAGACTCTTTTTGCACAGACTCTAGCCCTATATATAGACAAACTCGGTGGCGCGGTGGGCGAAGGTCTGTTTGCGACGCAAGAGGTTGGGGTTCGATTTCCGCCTTGGGACAATTGTGTGTACGATCTGCAGATAATTGTTCCGGGTCGTTATCTATGTATTATAAAAAATATATACATATCTGTGTAATTTATTGCATTATGTATATCAGTCATCTAGTACCCATAAAACAAGCTCTGCTTTGCTTGGGGCTAGATACTGCTGTGGGATAAGGATAGTCCAGCATTATTTATTTATTTATAGAGTCCGGTAGCGCTGCTCTAGCAGGACTAGTCATATCAAACATGAAAACGCTTTTTTTTCTTTAGACCTCATACCAGGACTCTTGGACAAACGTTCAACAGCCGGAACGACTATGCCTTTCTAATAATTTATCTATGGTCCGGGTGTCAGGTACAAATTTGGTCGATTATTTTCTCCCGAGCGAAAATTCGTAAAATCCATTATTACAATTCTGGAATATGCGAATTGTTATTTCTGATTTGAACCTTAATCCATGGGAATAATGTCGTCATCGCTGCCACTGCCCAACCCACCCGCGGAGTCGCAGCTGACGGTCACGAGTATTCATAATATTAATCCCTAATCAATATTACGAAGCTTTGCTTGAAGGGACTTCAAGCAAAGCTCATGGGGTCATGAAAATCTGTCACTGGCTCCCGGACTATACTTATTTATTTGGAAGACAGACAGTACATAGATAATAGAAAGATGTATAGATAATAGATTGAAGGCCGTAAAACTGCGCGCAAGATTAAATTAAACCAACTATAAAAAAATATCTTACCCCATAAACGGCAGCTTCTCGATTATATCCGCGACATTGAACCTGAATTCATCCTCGCCCATAGCATTACTCAGGTCGTCAGGCTGGAAATCCATCTTGGACACTTTACTGGAGTTAGTAGAAGCCACCCGGCTCATATTATCGCGTAGATTGTTACTGCTCGTACACGAGCTTTCTACTTCAGAACTGTCTGCGTCCATCCCGGTCCACGAATGCGACGCGCATTGGGACGGCTCCAAACTCGACAACGCGGATTTAGATCCTATCCCGTCGCTACCCTGGACCGACACAGGGCTTATAGACTTACCCTCGTTTTTAGTTTCTAGTTTTTGCATAGAGACATTGTACTTTTGACTTTTAATGGATAAGTTTTGCGATTCGATTGCCATGACTGAGTATGGACTTTGTGATAGCTTAGGCATCTTTTTGTTCGGTTTTGGAGTTAGGTCTACTGATTTATGTATACAAGCACGATTGACCGTTGGACGATTACTGGTTAGAGAAATGTCGCGACCACGTTTATTAGATTTCTTTATCACTTCGTTCGAGGCGTGTTCAGATTCTATATCGCATAGCACGTCGTCTTTAGTATAACTCGAGAATAACACTTTCATTGCAGACGTGGGCTCGGAGGTCCTAGTTATGTCAAACGAACTTCGAGCGAGCGCATCGTCCACGAGCGTGAGCGTAGAATCATTTTCTAATAACTCAATGTTCCCTTTCATTGCTATGAGAGTGTTCACTCGAGCGCTTTTCAGGTCTTTTTCCTTGAACACTTCAGTTGATTGGTCGATTGACGGAGGCTTGCTTACTAGCGAGAGCCTGCTAGATAACCCTGGAGGGAAACATATTGACTGATTGAATGAAGAGTCTCCGGATTGTTTCATACAATTGACGTTGGAGACATTGTACTGCTCTGTAACGTTTTCCGTTGATTCTGCAGTTTTGTCGTTGAGAGACATCTGTACTGAGTTGCTCTCGGATACAGTGCCTTCCGATTCGGCTTGTTCTGGGTTGTAGGTATGAGCCTCATTCATCATCTTCGAAGACAGCAAAATATTATTCAAAGGATTGAAATGGTCAAATACTAGCACTCTAGAAGGAGATTCTATGCGTTTATCTGGGCGGACAATTCTGACGCATTTCTTGACTTCTGTTTCAGAAACTTTGCCAGACGCTTCAGCGCTGAACGGTTTTATAGGAGATTTGAGCGCGCGGGTGACAGACCGAGTCACTGCCTCATTGATTAGGTCAGTAGAACTGATTTTCTCCTCGTCTAGATCGCAGAATGAATCGGAAGCAGCGAATCCCAATAGTTCCACCTGACTGGACGTTACGATATTCGCTTGGATCTGCGTGCTGTGGGTCGACACCTTAGTAGTCGCTTTATCGGCTAAGGTGCAGTCGAAGGGCATGACATCTGAATTAGGCTTTACTAGATCATCCATCAGTTCTTTGATTCCTTCGGAGACGGTTGTGAAGGGAGGTATCACGTGTATTTTATAATCCCTCGTATACGAGTGTTCTCCCAACGCTGCTTTCTGTAACGGACACGATAGTTTCTGGAACAGATTCGGTTCGGTTGCTGATTCGTCGAACTGCAACGTTTTCACGACTTCGTTGCTCCTTCGTATATCATTCATGGGCGAGTTATATGATTCTGGACTGTCTTCTAGGTCTTCGTCATCGAAAACTATCTGAGTCTTCAAGGCTTCTCCTGCCATGGATAAGTTGTTAAGCAGGTCTTCTCTGCTTATGGCTGTAGATTGTCTCCTAGGAACAAAGCTTTGTTTTGCTTCCGGTTCTGCTTCATACTTGTTCTCCAATGCTAAATGTCCCCGATATGGCCCCGGAATGATGGTAACCGATTCCGATCTTGCTCCGTTTTCTTTGTTTGTTGCCTTTAGGATAGGAGCGCGTATTCTATCAAATGTCTTATTCGTTGACTTGGCTAAAACTTCTTTGATATTATGTATTTTTTTCTGTATGTTTTTAGATAATGATAGTGACTCGTTATTGCTCTTGTCTTTATATTCGAGTTGTAGAGGCGATGGTACAATTAACTGCGGCGGCGTGTCGTCCCCGTTATCGGTTTGACTTTTAATTTCCTTCTGGTCATGTGTGATCACAAATATTCCTCCTTCATCGGAATAATCTTCGGACACAGATCTTTTACGTTCACCATTAGGTAGGCCGGTTAGAAGTGTCTCATTTACAGAACTCGACATATCCAAAAGTTCGTTAAGAAGTGATTTAGATCTTACAGATGTCTTTTCCGATACTTGGCTAACACTGGTATTGTCATTTGGTATTTTCCTGGGTGATTTATTTTCGTTTTGCAGCTCGATATCGTCCATTTCATTTGAATGCATTTCTGATGCTACTACTTTATCTGTCTGCTTTAATTCACTGTCGTTATCGGCTTTAGAGGTAGACGATAGATTTTCAAAAATAGTAGCTTCGAAGTCGGCACTTATGGTATCATCTTGTTGCGTTACAGGGGAGAGTGCTGTTGGATTCACATCTGCCTCATTGTAGTTCTCTCTTGTCAGATTTGCCATCTCATTTCTGATACTTTCTTCCAAATCGTTTTGGATTCTGTGCAGCGACAAATTTGGTTTCGAAGTCATTGATTGCTCTGCACTCAATGTTTTTCTTATCACTTTTTTTATTTCATTTCTACTAGACATATCAAATCTCTTTTCTGCATCGGCATTTACATTGATTTCAGGGTGTACTGTATCCATCATTGGTGCCTTATTTAGTATTTCCACCACCAATTCTGCTAAGCTATTTGTAGCAGAACTGACATCATTGCAGACTGTATTTGTTTGCTCTAGTATATTGCCTTTAATGTTTGTGGGCGGTGCATGTTCAATCTCAGATTGCTGATTTACTGATATGGATAAGTTTTCGTGTTCCTCATAAATTACGGTTCGGTGACCTCTACCTTTTTTATTGTGTAACACTTCATGCGTACCTTCTAAGACCAGGGCTTCCTGTACAGTTGCTCCATCTTGTCCATGACATACATTTCCTGGCTCCTGCACAATTGTGTCGGAGTTAACAACTTGAGCCATTGAAATGTCCCCTTCGTCCGGTTCGAAAACAATAGTTTGACGTTTATCACAATTATTGCTATTCGTTGCTTTCTTTGTAATTTCATGTATAGACAAATTGAAGCATTCAATGACGTTTGTGGGTACAGCTTTAGTTACTGGGATATCATTGTAAAAATCATTGACGAAAGATTTCTTTAGATCAGGTTCAGGATAGTGTTCATGCACATTTTTTGTAGTCTGATCTTTGTTTTCAGCCCTCATCATGGCGCATAATACTTGGTTTACAGAAACTGCTTGAGTCATCGAAATATCCGCTTCATCGTTGTCGAAAACGATTGTTTTTCTTTTGTTAGTATCACTGTTTGGTATTGTTGTTACTTTATTGCTTGTACTTCCCGATTTTATAGTCTGATCTATGTTTTCATCCCGCATGGCGCATAATACTTGGTTTACAGAAACTGCTTGAGTCAGTGAAATATCAGCGTCGTGGTCTTCAAAAACTACTGTTTTTCTTTTGTTAGTATCACTGTTTGGTATTGTTGTTACTTTATTGCTTGTACTTCCCGATTTTATGATCTGATCTATGTTTTCATCCCGCATGGCGCATAATACTTGGTTTACAGAAACTGCTTGAGTCAGTGAAATATCAGCGTCGTGGTCTTCAAAAACTACTGTTTTTCTTTTGTTACTATCACTGTTTGGTATTGTTGTTACTTTATTGCTTGTATTTCCCGATTTTATGGTCTGATCTATGTTTTCATCCCGCATGGCGCATAATACTTGGTTTACAGAAACTGCTAGAGTCAGTGAAATATCAGCGTCGTGGTCTTCAAAAACTACTGTTTTTCTTTTGTTACTATCACTGTTTGGTATTGTTGTTACTTTATTGCTTGTATTTCCCGATTTTATGGTCTGATCTATGTTTTCATCCCGCATGGCGCATAATACTTGGTTTACAGAAACTGCTTGAGTCAGTGAAATATCAGCGTCGTGGTCTTCAAAAACGATTGTTTTTCTTTTATTAGTATCACTGTTTGCTGTATTTGTAACATCATTGCTTTCGGCTTCAGTTGATAGATATTTTTGTGCATCATACCCTTGAACGACGTTTGTTTTTAAAATTTGATTTGGAACCGATTCAGTTATGGAAAGATCTCCTGTGTCGTCGTCATAGACTATGGTCCTCCTTCGCATTTGTTCACTCTGTGACTCGATGATTTTATTTTCTGCAGTTTCAATCTTTGCGTCTTTAACTTTTTCGGGGATCATTACAGACGGCACTACTTGTGTTATCGAAATATTGCCAGTATCAGAGTCGAAGACGACAGTTCTTCGTCTATCAGACGATTGTTGACTAACAATACTATGTATGGAAGCTACTGCTTGGGCTATGGAAAAATTACAATTATCATCCTCACAGAAAACTGTACTACATTTCTCTGTTTCCTGTTTCTGATTTTCATTACTTAATATATTCGATAAGACTTCAGTATCTTCAACGAAAATAGAACGTTTTATCGTTGTTTCCGGAATAATATTCGAAGGTATAGCCTGTGTCATGGACATATTGCCATCATTAAATACAATAGTTTTACGTTTTTCGTTCGGAACGTCAGTACTCAAGATATTGGTAGGGAAGGCTCTAGTTAAGGACATGTCACTTTCTTCGTCGTCATATATTATCGTCCTGCGTTTCTCTGCTATTTTTGTCGGAAGCGCTTGAGTCATGGAAATGTTACCTTCGCTGTCATCATAGTGAATTGTTATTCTTTTATCTTCAGAAACTATGTTAGTTGCCACAACTTGAGTTATAGTTATGTTTCCTTGATCTTCATCGAATATGATAGAACGTTTGTTCGTATCTAAAACTGGTTCCTTCATATCTTCTAGAACCAAGCTCTTCGGCAACAGTTCTTCAACTTCTTCAATCCCTGTAGTGTGTGGAATATCGACGAAATTAGGTAAGTCATCGTTAAAGTTGAGAACTATAGTTTTCCTCTGGGCGTTTTCTATGGGCTTAGGTGGTAGAGGTTCTTGTGGTTTATCCGCTTGTAACGTTAAACGTTTACCGTCAAAAACTAAAACCTTGTCTTCTTCTTCATTGACAGCAAAATTTTCCGTTTCCTTTAGGGGTGCGTATGGATTTACAGCAACATTTTCTTTATCTTCTTTACAGTTATCGTCAATCAGTTTAGTTTTAAAATCCAGAGCTTTTAAGCTATTTATAGATTGTGATAAACTAATTTCACGGCCGTTTTTTATGTTCAAATCTCTTTGTACCACATCGAGATCGTCGCTTTGACCTAGTATTAAATTTCCATCAGAATTTCCTACTTTTATCGGCACATGCACTTCTGGACTGTGGACCGTGTCCGTTATAGACATGTCATCGTTGCACAACGCAGCTTGCGTCATGTCAAGATCCACCTCAATATATTCAGACATGTTCTGTCTTTTGAACGAGCCTTGGAAGTTTTGCTTGAGATCATTTTCTAGATCATCGAGATCGTCATACCCTATCGGTTGCATGTTAGAGAAGTTGATTTCAATGCGGTCAGTGACCTCGCCCGAGGGCATGGCTGGTTCACCAAACGGGTTAGTGTTGGTGCTGGTCAAAGTGGAGAGGTTCATAATGCTGTGGTTGTCGGTCAGTTTGAGCTCTTCTGTACAATCGATACTATGTAGCTGGTTGCTGAAGTTGTTGAGCGATAAGCTTTTGTTCAAGTGCCCTGAAAGTAAGGAGAAGATAGACACACAAAAAAAAACAATACAGAGATAAAAACTTAGAATAAAGGTATAAAGGGCGGCATTATCGCTGAGAGCGATCTCTTCCAGGCAACCTTAGGATGGACTGGACATGAACGAACAATATAGACGGTGGCACTTAATTAAATAATTGGTAACAAAAGAAAACAACTAGGTACACTAAACTAACTACCTACAGTACAAACATTATAATAAACTTACATAGACATAGATAAGGCTATCAATATTTCATATGGATAAATAATGCTGATGCAGCAGTTTTTTGAAGACAGGGAGTGATTATGCACGTCTGATGTCCAGAGGGAGAGCATTCCATAGAGGGGTAGCTTGTACAGTGAATGATTTGTCATAGAAAGAGGTGGAGTTAGCAGGGACTTTCAAGATGAGGGTTTCAGAGTAACGCAAAGAGAGTAAGTGAGAGTTTGAGAGGAATTCGAAGCGCTCCTTGAGATAAGAACGGCTTGGACGATAGAATAAGATACTGTACAAGAGGGATAACATATGAGTATTCCTGCGAAGTCGGATGGGTAACCACTTGAGTATTGCGCGATATTCGGAAACGTGGTCATATAAGCTATGTTTAGAATTTTTTCGAGAAACAATAGTGTAGTGAAGAATGGGTCGGATGTAACGAATTGTAATGGTGAAATCACAGTTACAGGAAACACCATGCCTAACCAGCTATGCATAAAGTAGCGTCTGAAGCGGGGCAGAGCATTCGGGTTCGCTGTATTACTGTACTAGCTTTTTTGAACATAGGCCATATTATATTTTCAAAAAAGTTAGGGATCCGTACTAAAACCGTGCGAAGCCGGGAAGGGCCGCTAGTTTATTTATATATACCTGGAGCATGTATACCGACGCAGTCAGCCTCCACCACCTCGAACTGCTGGTCAAATACCCTTTTGCCAATAAATCCAATTTGCTTGGAAGCGTCGTTTTCGGAGGACTCCAGAGACCGGTTGTGTTCCTCGTAGAAATTCTTCCATGTCGTTGTAGCTTCGTTTGTTGCAAATTCTCTGTAAACAATAAAATAAAATAATATATATATTTATTGTGAATGATAGGCACAGGTTTTACACGTTTGTTCACAATATATTTACAATGTCACATACACAACTTATTGTTCGGAGTATATCACAATTACGAGGAATGCGAGCTGAGAAATTCGTGGTTAGAGATGGAGGCGAGGCGAGCGTGCGTTCACGACGGCGGTCTAGTTTTCACTGGAGGGGCGACGCAGTTACCAAGAATACCAAAGGTGATACAACTTTTATTTCTCTGCTGTCCGTTGAATCCACTAAAGAACGCGATCTCACAACCTCCATTAGTGATAAGGCTGATTTCAGTGACATGCTGACCATCGGCGCTGAGAGCTCGGCGCGTAGCTCGTCAGCGCCGACGCTCAGCGCGGGTCGTTTTAGTATTCTGCTGATCACGCGCCCGGTGTCTACATCGCGACTCGACATGATTGTACGCAACCGGACGCGCGTGCGATCAGTGCGACACTAAAACGCTCACTGAAGACAGACAGAAGCGCGCGGACGCGCGTCGAGCTCTCAGCGCCGATGGTCAGCGTGACACTAAAATCAGCCTAAGTATGGTATACAAGATAGCAATACTCACGCCACGCCGGTGCGCCGAGAGAAGCTGACTCTGCGACTCTTGGCGGTGTCGGTCGGGGTGGCCACGTTGAACTCCAGGTCTGGACACATTCATTAATTCATCATCATTCATTATCACCATCAGCCTATAGCAGTCTACTGCAGGACATAGGCCTCCCCAATGAGCGCCACGAAAGCTGTCGACCATCGCCCGCTCCCTCACGAAGTCCTCAAAGGTAACTCATGTGATGGATCCGGCAGTACACAACAAACTACCAGACTCTGTCACAGCTGATGGCAGTCTATCATGCTTTAAAATAAGACTTAAACGATGGCTTGTCGCGCCGAATTTATATTCTGTGAACGAACTATTACAATTATTGATTAAACCTGACTGTATTTTAATTTGTTATTCTAAGAAGATTTATTTTTAATTCAATTTTAACAAAATATAGGTACCTATTGTACTTATACGAAAATGTGACATTTAAAGTGGTTTTACAATTAAATGTATTTCTGTATTTCATAGCTGTTGTGCATAGCTTTACATAAATATTGACACATAAGAGATTTATCAATGTACTAGTGGTTTCTTTTTCACTTCTTCCACTAGTGGATAAAAAATTGATGATAACAGAAAATCAAAATACCTTATTTCTTATTTAATAATTTTTTTATAGTATAAAATTTGACTAGTCTAAGTGCTTATTTTGTAAGCGTATAGAAATAAAGGATTTTGAATTTTTTTGGCATAAACCAAACATATAAAAGTGTACAATAGAAAGGTACCTTACTTACGCTGAGGCTACGACTCGTCAATACACGAAATATACAATTTTGCTGTAGTATATACCCATAGGTGCATGTTAAAGTGTCCTAATCTATATAATTATATAAAAATGAATCAATATTTCCCTTGGTCACGGCATCACGCGTGAACGGCTGGACCGATTTCGCTAATTCTTTTCTGTTGTGTTAGTTATTGTCAGATGGTTCTTATGAAAGAAAAAATTAGGAAAATTGCGCGGAAAATTAGAAAATTTAAGAATACTTAACCACCATATATTAAATTATTTCTAATGTAACCATAGCGCTTTTAGAATTCAAACTTTTTTGATGTAGGTAACCTTATGGCGTTTGACATAACATTGACAGAATGCGTGCTGCAAATATCGTCAAAGAGGATGATGTAACCAATTCGAAATCAATATTCATAGTAAAGACAGGACAACGTCTGTCAGGTCCGCTTGTATCTTATAATATTGACTGTTATCGTTTTCCAAAAACTCTTTGATGCTATACAGCGTTTATTTAGTTATATTAGTCCACTGCTGGACATAGGCCTCCCATAATTAGCGCCATAGCGCCTATAGTCAAATAAATTGTAATTCAATCTGTGGTATTATAAATAAGATTTTTATATATTTAACCTATATACCTGAGAAAGGTGTCCTAGGAGGCCTCTGGCTTTTTAGGATAGAAGAACGGCGTTTCCGGCTGAAACAAAAATATCATATTAAATACACAAAATCTGAATAAAACTACCCAAACACTTATTAACAGGATCTTTGCCCTGATTTTATTTTATTTCATTACCATGATCTCGGCCCATAAAGTGACCCGGTCCTTTGGAAGGCTTGCGTGGGGCCGAAGCCAACAGCACAGAGGCCCTTTGAGAGAGTTAATCTAAAGGTGATGGCTACACATAGCGGGTATCATCCTCGGGTGCACAATATGATACATCCAAAGATGGTATCCGCCAGGTATAGAGAATATTGCAAAGAAAAATTAAAGAAATAAAACCAGGCTATTGTGATTGATGGATGGACTGGGTAATCTGGGTAATAGCTGTTGGTGAGTAGCGACACCACGGGTACCGAATGCTCCCGGGGAAGTTCCTGGTTCTCGTCTCCGCTTGCGGAGTGTCATCCCAAGAGAACCAGATCCCCATCTCTTGCTTGCCTTCATTGGCCGGTCTGAGTGGAGTCGCGAGAGATGCATCTTAGGATGTAGACTCGGGGGTGGAAGTGTCTAATGGCGTAATAGCGAGGAAACCCGCTCACGAGCAGTCTTCGTGATGGTGAAATCGGGGCCGCACCTCTAGACACCCCTCAGTCGTTTGCGCCGATGTTGTTCCTCTCCGGTAATTTACTCCGGCTTTTTAAGGAACCCATCCAGCATTCGGCAAGCCACCGTCTGCCACTCTTCTTAACATTATGATTGACTTGTTTATGGCAGACGTCCGCAATCTCCCCTATAGCCCGATTACCCAGTCCATCCATCCATCACAATAGCCTGGTTTTATTTCTTTCATTTTTCTTTGCAATAGTCTCTACACCTGGCGGGTACCATCTTTGGGTGTATCATATTGTGCACCCGAGGATGATACCCGCTATGTGTAGCCATCGCCTTTAGATTAACTTCTCAAAGGGCCTCTGTGCTGTTGGCTTCGGCCCCACGCAAGCCTTCCAAAGGACCGGGTCACTTTATGGCCCGAGATCATGGTAAATGAGAGACATAATAATAGATCCAAAAGGCGGTACTCCTGTACGCGACACACATTCGTAAGGAAGTTCTCTGCGGACCTAGTCACCGGCCGCTTGAGCCTAGCGAGCGTTCGGTGCACTACAATTTTGATATATTTTTTACTATAGAATAGTTTTATAATATGTATTTAATTTTATTTTCTATAGTAAAAAAAAATATTTTCTATCACAATTTAAATATATGCAATAGAATAATAACAATAAATAATGCTGGTCATACAGTACAGCATCATCTAGCCCCAAGCTAAGCAGAGCTTGTGTTATGGGTACTAGATGACGTATATACTAATAATAAAATAACTTTGTAGGTCTGTGTGAGTGTTTGTTACCACATATCTTTGAAACTACTTAACTTATTAAGATTAAACTTTGTATGTAGATAGTTTAGGTTCTAGAATAAAACATACTCTAATATAATTTTGAGAATAAACCTCCCCTCAGATGTTTATTTCATGTTAAGAAGGGTGGTAAAGTTTCTATGAAAAATTATTATTCCTTGGTACACTCTAAAAACTCAGTATAATAAAATACGTAAATAATAATCACGTATAATTTAGTTTTACAAAACTATCCCTAGGGGTTGTGCAATAAATTTTTGAAATTTATCTTCTTTTTATTTAAAAATCGATTGCTGTTCGTTAGTCTCGCTAAACCTCGAGAACGGCTGGACCGATTTGGCTGATTTGGGTTTTGAAATGTTTGTCCAGGGAAGGTTTAAACGTTGAGAAAATATGGTAAAATTGCGCAGAAATTTCCACGCGGGTGAAGCCGCGGGGCGCATCTAGTATGAAATAAAAAAAATCCTGGTTAAACGCATTCACTCAAACTAAGATTATAATGTAAATAGCCAGTTGCCGCAATAGTTGCACTGTCCGCATAGCACCATAGGATTCTATGTAATGACTGCAATGATAAAACCGGGTAGTGTCCTGGGTAAAAGTTTCTTGTTCGCTTCTCTACATTACCTTAAAAATATTGAAGTGATCAAAAAATCAAAGTGTGTACTTTATTTTCTAGTATTACTTATGTAATTTGAATGTTGTGAGGTGTCCAATTAAAGTCTAAAGGAAATAAAGCTCTTTGATATTTGAATGTTAACACTTTGAGTGCTGAAAACGCACGGTATGAGTTTTCTACAAGTGACTAATATGCGTAAATCCACACTAGCGCAGCGGCTGAGAAAGTACAGATCTTTGTGACTCAGCAGAGCTGTAATATTTTTCAAACGAAACGCATGTGCGGCGCAACACAACCGCTGTGTAGAGCGGCAGCACGAATTTTTTAGGTAAAAAAAAGATCGCAGTCGTCGAAAAAAAACCGCATTCAAAGTGTTAAGTTATAGAATAGTTCATTATGGATGTAAGAGAGTGCAGTAAAAACCTTATTAGTGTTGAAAGAACACCAACACTTCACCCGATAACAGGGGGACTTTTTGACGACTGATGTGGCGTGGTGGGCGAGGGTCCACTTGCTTGTTCGTTTCCTGACTCAGAACAATTGTGTGTACAATCTGCAGATATTTGTTCCGGGTGTTCTGGTCGTTTTCTATGTATAATAAAAAATATCTATGTAGTGTATTATGTATATCGTTATCTAGTACCCATAACACAAGCTCTGCTTATCTTGGGGATAGATAATGCTGTGTGAATTGTCCAGCATTATTTATATTACTTCTACAGGGTGGCTACGCTACTAGATAATGTTGGAGTTCTTCCAATACCAATAAGGTTTGCAGTTAACCTGCTTACTTAATCACATAATGAATTTATCTAACTAAAATATTTTTTACCGAACAGTGTTATTTGTTTAGATCAATCTGATAAAGTTCCCTCACATCAATAGATAATGCTGTGAGAATTGTTCAGCATTATTATATTATCACATGTGAATATAGGCACCTACTGCTCAGACTTAATGGTAATACTGGACTAACATTTAGGTCTTTTCCTACGACTTAAGACAATAAGTTGAGTAAGAACAGAGGTTACGCACTGCATCAGAACCAATCACAAACACTCATACAATCAGTATGACGGCTACAGATTTAACAGCATGACAGTTTGTTTCTGTATCTGGTATACAATAAACTATTTTTGTATTGTTTTTTTAATTTCAATCTGCCTAAATCACTAAGCTGCTTCCTCATACGCACAATTAGATACCTACAGCTGAACATGCCATGATTGCATATCATCTGTGTGATATAGACTCATCAGCCACAGGGTGCTTGTCTACTAGCAAATAAATAAATAAATGCCTTCCTAGACGGGTTTTGTCATATTCACCACGATTAGCAGGCGTATGTGTGATCGTAGTGGAGGAGATAATAATACAAGAAAGACTGCTGCCATTCCTCTGGTAGGTTTCTTAGTATTTACGACATCGACGGTCGAATTTGGGTGATCGATTTGTGCCCCGAATGCCACGAACATAAAGTAGGCTACATATTACACGGTTATAGAGATTATGAATCTTGTGATGTATCGTAAAGAATAAAGTTTGAGATAAGTAACAGGATTTTCTTTACGAAAACTTACGTCGCCGCGGCCTCCGAAACCCTACTCGTTTGAGTGTCATCCATTGTAGAAAGGTCTTTTCTAAGCACTTTTACTAACTTAGGTCATATTTATTTTACCACGAATAAAATATATAACGACAACGAATTAGTTTTGTTTATGTTTTTAAAATCGACTGAACGAACGAACATTATTATCGTAACGGCCGGCCTCGATTTGAAAATGTTTTTATTTGACATTTCAGTATTGGAAATGACAGTGACGTGTAGAACAGAACGACAGTTAGACGTCAAACTGAAAGAACAAAACTTAGAGGAACAAAAGCATTAACATTGACTGACATATCATTTTTTCAAAACTCCTGAAGAAAATGGGTGATCCAAGGAAGTCATAACTCATTTGAGTCGCTCATTTTTCCATACAATCGTGTATGGTATATAATACTCTACGTTTGATGTTGACTATCCTAAACTAAGGACCTATAATATCACTTTATCTCGTCTTTATCTATGTTTGTAGGTATATACCCAAAATCCTGAAAAGTAACCTATACATTAGAAAATTAGCACCTTCTAAACTTTCGTTAACACTGATTTTAGTCCAATTATAACCGAAAATAAGAATATATCTACGGAGAAAGAAAACTTAATTATAAAGCCCATTTCCGACATAGTTTAGTTATTCAATTAAAAGTTGAAATAATGTATTTTGAAAAGATTCACTGAATAGTTTTTCTTTAATGATCCTTGTGCTATCTTTTCACATTATTTTATGCGGTCGACGCCGCGCCGCCGCCGGTCGTTTAGGCTCAACTCACACCAAAAGAGCGTCGAAGCGCAGCGAAGCGGAGCGCAATTTCAGTGTCATATGAATTTTAACTTTATTTTCATTACAATAAAACTTATTATCGAACGAGTCGCGCGGATGCCCGCGGGGCGCCGCGGGAATTCCGGCGAATTCGACTCGTTCGCCTTAAAGTAGAATCATTGTGCATTTCATCGAATCACACTAAGTCAGGTGAGATAGCATATATTTAGGGCCTCGCCTACCGACGAGTTGGCACCATTATTGCCTCGTCTATCCTTAAACATATATTAAACATAAATTCATCGGGCTAAATAGAGTGAACCTGAGTGAACAGTGAGAACCTTTAATGTCTCCTCTACAAGGTGGCCAATATGTGTGCCCTTATATCTATATATGTATGTATTGTATTATGTATATCAGTCATCTAGTACCCATAACACAAGCTCTGCTTAACTTGGGGCTAGATGATGTTGTGTGAATTGTCCAACAATGTATTTTTTTATTTATATTTTTTATGTATACATAGTGGAATTTTGTAATGCCATCTCTCGAGGGAAAGTGTCTTAATACTGTAGATAGACATTTTACTCAAAGAAAACATTCCTTTATTTTTGAAAAGAAAGGAAACTACATTCAAAGATTTTCGAAAATTCGTTTGCCAGACCTGGGAATCGAAACAACTAAAATCTGTAAAAATTACACCCTGCACCAGGGGTTAGGGTCAATTATAAGAATGAAATCTCTAACAAACTTGATAAATTAAATGAAAGGAAAACATTTGTTTGGGTCAAAAGTAGTTTGGGTCAGAGGGCAAAAGTCTCTCTTGTTTCCTTCGACACTTGTAGCAAGCAACCTTAACCGTTCAGTAACCGTTAGATATTTTTAGTTCTACACACTCACAACAGAGTCACTATACTAGCTCTTACGCATTCACGCCTCTGCAGTGCGACCCGCAGCAAGGGCGGCAGGGCGCGGTAGGAAAGAGGCGGGATAAGTCTGTGTGCGTCATGGGCAATGCAAGTGTTATCAAGACGACCTCTGTGGCGCGGTGGCCGAGGGTTCGAGGGGTTGCGGATTCGATTCCCGCCTCGGGATAATTGTGTGTATGATCTGCAGATATTTGTTGCGGGTGTTCTGGTCGTAATGTATAGTAAAAATATCCATCTATGTATGTAATCTATTAAGTATATTATTAATCTAGTACCCTTAACACAAGCTCTGCTTAGCTTGGAGCTAGATGATGCCGTGGATTGTCTAGCATTATTTATTTAATTATTTTATACCTACCGTACCGTAGAGTGAGTATCTACTCGACAGTCGAGTCTATTCTGCCCGCAGCTTCGCTTATTAAGTTTTTACATATTGCTTATTATCAAAGCAAATAACAGCCGAGATGTATAGAAGAGTTTATGTGAAAACAAATTAGAACTGCTATTATCTGGTAGGTACCACCTACCTACCTACATATATTATGCTAATCCATATCTAGAACAACATTAATGGTAGGTTGCCTGAGGAGAAAACGGTCCCGCGATACCTTGCCTTTTAACGGTGTTTATTTTAAAACTTTTGAAACTACCATGGTTATTAATACTAAAGTCATTTAAAACGGGATATTTACCATGATTTGATTTATGAGTTTTCCAATATTTCAGCACAGTTTCATGCACCATGACACTAATGATATTGTCAGCCAGTGTTGTGTGTCGTGATCGAGCTGCGTTCGATAATAATGAAACTGGTAGTAGTGGTAACGTTCGTAGCAAAAGACAGAAAATGAGGGTAGATCGGTATATCTGCCCATAAAAACGAACTCGAAGTGCCTTCAGTTATTCCGTGATCATGGCGCATGAAACTGTGCTGAATTATTGGAAAACTCAAAAACCAAATCATGGTAAATATCCCGTTTTAAATGACTTTGGTGTTTATTTTTTTATTTAGTTACCTATATGATTTTTATTTATGTTAATATTTAGTACGATATTGGTTTTCGCGTTGGTTGTCTTTCTCGAAGCATCTCACAACACAACGGCACAAACTTTCAACTTTACATTAAATATGTATAAAATAAAGTCGAGTTTGTTCGAACACTTAGGTATATAACTCGAGAACATGGCTTTTGGAGGTTTTTGGTATGTTGTATTTGTCTCCGTCCCGGATAAAAGAGTAACCATTAAAAACATTGGCAAATTTACGAAAAAAATGAATGAAAAGAAAATCGTTTTCCAAACAAAATTTTCACGGGTTCCGTAACAGTCATCATTGACTGTTAGGCGGTACAAAGTCCGTCGGGTCAGCTAGTACTATTATAAAATAAAACGAACGATTAACTAGAACAGGCCTATAAGCCTACCTACCTTTTATGGAAGGTCAGCATTCTTAGTTGAGGCTCAGCACCGCCCGCCTCGCTTAGGTAATCATCCAGGGCAAGGCCGCCCAATACATTTTCCAGGAGGCCAAGTTTTTTTTGTTTGTGGTGACGCCGGACACCACATTACTACGCCCCCCCGGACTGGGTTACAACTTTTTAACTTGTGTATAATTAAGTATAACTTAAATAAATTAAAGACAAAACGATTTTATTTCGACTTGTCACCCAGTAGTTAAGGCACTGACTATGGAAATTTTATATTCAAAAAGATTTTTCTTTTAGACTTCAATATACTTAAGTTGTAAATGAAACAAAGAAATCACATAATTATAATTAAAATGTGAGCTGTGAAGAGGTATTTGGTTTTAAATCCGATGTTATAAGTACAATTTAATTTTGCTAAGTTCATCGCGCAATGTCGGAAAATCTTCACTAGAATCTTATTCCCAAGAATTTGCAAAACTTTCTGTTAGCTGCTCTGAAGATAAAAGCAGTGTGATTTTGAAGATCTGTCACTTCACGTTGAATATTGAAACATGTCAGTAAAACAAATGGATTCATAATATGTAGCAGCAGCATAATTATATTTCTTGTGAGATTCAAAAGCCTGGAATCTGTTTTTCAAAAGACTCTTTTAAACATTTTATTGGTGATAGGTACTTTAAGTTCTTTATTTTTTTCTTTATAAAATCTGTCTGTCAAAGAATTGCTGGCGTTTCATTCAAATGCCTTGGCGGGCCTCTTTCTGGCCCGCGGGCCGCTGGGTTTGGGCGGCCTTGATCCAGGGTATCGCTCGCTTAGGTAATCCAGCGATTGTGGAGGTATATATTTAAAGTTATACTAACACTTCGTCCACGCAGGTTATGTCTATGCAGGTCCTTCTAGCGGGCGTCTAGGGTACGCCCCTTGACGGGCGCACAGGGGGTGCGCAGTGAATGCGTTAATAGATAGGTATAGAAAGACCTGAATAGATACTCTACCGATTGACGCTAGGCGACGTGGTAACAACTCCAGGTTGTTAATTCTCCTACGATTGTTACGCGCCGCCGCTGCATAATCTCTTGGTGCTTATCCAATAAAGTTTGCAAATATTCGGACCTTCTCATCCGTTGACCGTTCGGTTCCAAGCAATTCCTGAATAAAATAATAAAAGCAGGACGTGTCAACCTTCATTTGTATCTACTTTGGTTTTGAATGGTATACTTACAGAATATGAACAACACTAATGGCAGTGAGGCTCAAGAGCAATATGTAAACGGAACAGATAGCCAGCCAAAACGCGACTAGGACGCAGTGATTCACCGTTTGTCCAGACATTAGAAGTGGAACGACATATAAGAACTGTTTTGCTTAGATACCATACTGGAATTTTTATATTTTTTAGTATATTTTTGTTTACCTACTACGAATTTATGAAAATAATTTTGACGTATGGACCCAAAGAGAAAACAAAGATCAGAATATACCTATATCTAGTACAGGCGACGGAAATGACGTGCAGAAAAGAAGAAAAATTCCTATAGGACTTACCTTCGTAACACTTGGAAAAGAGAATACTCGGTTTTATACTAATCTCTTTGAATTTTACTCTTCTTTATCATAACTCTGAATAACTCTTATGTTTTTACCAAGGAGTAAAGTAATATTTTTTACGGAGAAAGAATGATGTTCGGGCCAAGACAACTACTAAACCATGGCCTACAATCTTCTAAAACGGAATCAAGCATTATTATAGTAATCTGCGAGGTGGGCTTATAGATTTTGACCGATATTTATAGAGACTTCATCTATCCGAGTTTGCGGTGGCTATATAGAAAAATCACTCGGATAACACTACATACATACTAAGAAAGTCAACCTCATCGAAACTACATAATCATCATCATCAGCCTCTAGTAGTCCAATGCTGGACATAGGCCTCCCCTAATGAGCGCCATGGCGCCCTGTCTTCAGTTTTCCGCATCCAGCATCTGCCTGCAATCCTTCGTAATTCGTCACGGCATTCGGCAAACGTAGTATAGGACGCCCTCCGGCCAGGTGGGACGGAGGTACACTCCGTTTGCCGAGTCGCGTCACTCAAGAACGCTCAAGAAACTACATAAAATGACCTAAAATATAGCGCGTAGTGTGCCGTATAAAGGTGGCTACATGTTTCAAGAGTTAGGTATAACATCAGGTAGACACTATACAAAGTTTTATTTGAATTTTACAACACAAATTTTTACAATTTACGATTCCATTCCAGAAGAGCTTGCGCAAGATGAGCAGCCGCTCATGCTGGATCTACTAATGTGGCTGTCTGAGATGGAGTGCCCTGTAGACTTGTTGTGTGGCCTGCAACAAAGGTTCTTCACTGGGGGGAGTGTTAAGAGAACAATACTTACTATTTGTGTTACTTACCCCCTACTTTATTTGCTGTTGACTTTGACTTTGTTATTCTATGCCTGTATTTTGGCATCAGCGAGCTGCTGGCCTTCCAGGAGGACATCGGGTGGTTAGACAAGCAGCCCCCCCACCCGACACGCAAAAAGGGCCCACTGGCAGCCAAGTTGCGGAAACCAGTCCAGAAACAAGCAACAAGTAACACTGGGGGACGGAGGCCTGGGCCCTGCAGTAGGACTGTACTAACATACTATGTAGTTATTTATATACTAGCTGCGCCCCGCGGCTTCGCCCCGCCAATTTTTAGCCGAATCGGTTCAGCCGTTCTTGAGTTGAGAGCGACTTTCTTTTATATACTCGTATGTATAATATATTTACATTGTCAAGTTCAACACCAAGGTGACAAAGAAATAAAAATGTTAAATTATCTACGGCGCTCATTAGGGGAGGCCTATAATGTCCAGCTGTGGACTGCTACAGGCTGATGATGATGATCTATACTTTTCACACGTAGATTTCCACGCAGACGAAGACCTGGGACGCCAGGGACGCAACTAGTAAATATAAAAAATAATGTATTATACCCAGAACACCCGGGACAAATACTTGCAGGCCCATCTTTGCGCTGGTTCCGCTGCCTCCTCCGTCTATCTCTGTACACTTCACACGAGTCCTTCGGCAATAGCCTCCAAGATCTATGGCGGCGGCGGTCACGGCTTGCTGATTTCTAACAGAGAGAAAACCTTTAGGGTCAGTACATCATCATCATCATCACCAGCCTATATTAGTCCACAGCTGGACATAGGCCTCCCCCAATGAGCGCCATAGCGCCCTGTCTTCAGCTTGCCGCATCCAGCATCTATACCTGCAGTCTTTCGCAGGTCGTCATCCCACCTGGTCGGAGAGCGTCCTATGGTCGGTACATATCTGTATATGCTATCAAAACGTGCGTTGGAGTGACGATATAGTCAAAGTAGCTGGAGTTACTTGGAGCAAACTGACTTTGGGTAGATAAGCATTGAAGGAATGGAACCTGGAGGAGGCTTTCACCACTCTGAGCGGGTACTGCCTTATAGCTTATAGTTTAAATTCAGTGAATAGATACAAAAAAACAATAATTGTGGTAGTAAATAAAGCTTATTTATTTACTTATTTTATACAAATCTGATGGAAAATGCGTCCAGCGTATCATCGGTCGCGTCTATTCGGTCAAATTAGACCTGTTACACTACGCGTCTAGTCAGTTCGAATCTGTACTCTAGTCTGAATTTATCATACAAATATTTATTTACATTAAGTATAGATTTGTTAATACAGATTTGGAATCATTTAATGTTTTATTCGAATTCAGCTAATTTCAATATAAATAAGCCTTACTTTTTAAATTTGCTAATAAGGTTTGCTTAAAGAAAGTTACAATGAAATAATATGAACAAATCAATACTAGTATTTACAACTGAAACAATTGAGTAAACTGCAGACTGTTGCGAACAATCTACAGGTAGCCCAACTGATCTATGTCAACACCAGTCGGCACGCGTCCTCAAGACGCTGGCTGCGCTTGCTTGGTACTTAAGTGCTTAGAGATAAAGGGATATAAATACACAAATACAGGTTGATAACATTTGATACAACGTTGATACAACAACGAGGTACATAAATACAGGTCGATACTAACATTCTTTCGTAGAGCTTCATTGATATTTTCATTGATTTTTTCCCACAAATGGGGTCCGAACGGTAAGTAGCAAGGTCTTCTGTTTATTTTCTTCTTGATTTTTGGTCTGAAGCCAGGTTTTTTTAATTTTGTCTGTCTCGATGATGTCATGGTATATTAATTTAGGCGCTGCATTATGTACAAATTAATACCGTTTGTTAAATTTAGAAAGAAAATTTGTGTTTCTGTAGATTTTAGTTTGTTTACCAAAAAGAAAACAAATAGTGCTGAAGAAGTACTGAGTTAATCAGTTATATACTCTTTGGAGAATACTAAAGGTCATAGAGATATTATTTCTACAGGTAATAAAGCTGACCTATGGCTTAGGTAGGTATTCTACTCTCCCCAAAGAGTACCTACTCTTTGGATCGGTAGGTTATGCCATATACATAGACTGAGCATAGAATATTCACATTCTACGGCCATAATTTTTTTCTCTGTCGTTTAGCCCCAAGCTAAGCAGAGCTTGTTTATGGTACTATACTAGTAGATAATTTATTTCTTTATTATTAAAATGTATATTATGTATAGCGGTCATAAGTCCAGTGTTTTCCTAATTAAAGGCTGGCACAGCATGCACAAATAACGGGTCGACTAAACAAACAATGAAAAAGGTAATAAAAACAAATAAGAAATTTTGCAAAACCTACGACGGATATAGGTGTGGATTCTTTCACGATATTTAAATCTCCCGCCTCTCACGTTCCGTTCAGTGTGATTTCTTAGTCCTGCTACTCGACACAAGATGGCGCTTTTATTTACGTTCCGTTCTGAACATAATTTTTTTCCTCGATTATCTCACTCGAATGTGAGAAGTAACGAAACGCAAATGTCATATGATTTAAGAAAACAGTTCTGCCAACTGATTAAAAAAAACACCATCTTGGCTGGTGAATGAATTCTTGTTTGTTTGAGATTTTAGAATTCAGATATTTCTTAAATAAAGCCTGAAAATGGGTGCTTCAATCGTCCCTATTATTGTTTTCACCGTTCTGTGGGGTGTTGTTGGTATTGTGGGCCCCATATTTGCCCCCAAGGGACCTAACAGAGGGTAAGTTCTTGACTTGCTAGTTCTGCCCCTATTTAGTTATTTCTTCGCTAAACCAACAGTTATTTCTTGTTTTTTCAGGATAATCCAAGTCGTTCTGATGCTAACAGCAGCTACTTGCTGGCTCTTGTAAGTATTTATGGTCATTTTCCTGAGATATAACTGATCAAAATTGATGCCACCCAACCCATGACTACTTTGAAAATCCAGAATCTTAGATAGATAGATAGATAATTCATTTATTTGACAAATCTTAGTGTGTAAACGCACTCTTTTGTCAATTTAAAACCTCAAAAATACATAAATCATAAGAGTCGAGAGTGCTCCCTAATCTCACCGACTCTACTACAATTTTGTCATTGTGTGAGTATACAGTGTGTACGCCTAATTGAGTCACACCTGGGTATTATCAAAAAGGGGACTTCCTTCTTCTTATGTTCAATTATTAGTTCAAGACTCATCTTGAACCTACATGATAAGCTTTGTATTAACAAACTAAAGCTTAGCGAACACAATGTCAGTATCACAAGGACACTTTCTTGTAGTGGAAGGAAATATAAAGACAGACTGTCTTTTTAAACCTACAGGGCTTAGAAGAACAGCCATTTAAAATTCAAGGTCCTTTGATAATTCTACTAATATTATAAACGCGAAAGTTTGTAAGTATGGATGGATGTTTGTTACTCTTTCACGTAAAAACTACTGAAAGGATTTTAATGAAACTTTACAATTATGTAGCTTATACATCAGAATAACACATCGGCTACAATTTACAAAGATATATTGTATATTATTCAACATATCTATCACCAGCGCAGCTAGTAGTTTATATTTGTAACAATAATATAGCCTCTTTTGTTACCAAACATTTAAATAAATTATATTACTACGACAGAGTGTAAACCTGTTGAAACGTCGGGAAAAAAGGTTAAGAAACGCGATAAATACCCGTTGTATTAATTACTTATAATTATGTGTTCAGATCGCGTAAGTTTAAATAAAATAAAAAAAAATTATATTAAGTTGTCTAGTTTTCTTGGTTCGGAACCCCATTTTGGATATAGGCTCCTCCAGTGTGTACCAAGCTTCTCTGTCCTTGGCTTTGGTCATAAATCGCCTGCCTGCTATTAAATATATATATATTATTTTAATTCACACAGCATTATCTAGCCCTATGGTAAGCAGAGTGTTATGGGTACTAGATAACTGATATACATAATACAATACATTACATGGATAGATATTTTTTATTATACATAGAAAACGACCAGAACACCCGTAACAAATATCTGCAGATCGGACACACAATTGTTCCAAGGCGGGAATAGAACCCGCAACCTCCTGCGTCGCAGGTGGACCTTAGCCCACCGCGCCACATCGGTCGTCGTATATGTATACTTTAACAGTTTTGTTTCAGAAACCAAGCGATATAATTAACAAAGCGAATGAAATAAGCATTATGCTTATTTCATTCGCTTTGTTAATTATATATATATATTATTTATATAATGAAATAAGCATAATGCTTATTTCATTCGCTTTGTTAATTATATATAATAGTATATTAAAAGCTCATAGCAAAGACAATTCAAGATTATGAAATAAAATATTTGTTTAATTGATTTTCTCTTTACATAAATTATTTTTCCTCTAAAAAAGATTTAAAGGACGAAGCGACTTTGTTTTATACTATGTAGTGATGAAAAATTCATTATCATTAAAATCTTATTTAATAACGTTTCAGCTGGCTGTGCGCGTACATGGCGCAGATGAACCCCCTGATCGGGCCCAGACTCACCAACGAGACCCTCATCTGGATCCAGCGCTCTTGGGTAATTAATTAAAACTTTTTCTATCTTTTCCTCTGTGGCGCGGTGGGCGAAGGTCCGCCTGCGATGCAGGAGGTTGCGGGTTCGATCCCCGCCTCGGGACAATTGTGTGTAGGTATGTAGACACTCACAATAGAGCTGATCCACTAGTTCAAAGTCGCTCAGTGAGCTATATGTATTAAGAGCTATGCTCGGAGATAGGATTCATAACGGATGCATCCGATAGAGAACCAAAGTTATTGACATATGTAGCTCTAAGAATAAGCAAGCTGAAGTGGCAGTGGGCCGGCCATATCTCGCGAAGAACCGACGGCCGCTGGGGCAAACGTGTTCTTGAGTGGAGACCACGACTCGGTAAACGTAGTGTAGGACGCTCTCCGACCAGGTGGGATGACGACCAGCGAAAGACTGCAGGTAGATGCTTGATGCGGCAAGCTGAAGACAGGGCGCTGTGGCGCTCATTAGGGGAGGCCTATGTCCAGCAGTGGACTAACATAGGATGATGATACCATAATTATAAATATTGTGGTGAGTGCTATTGAGTTATAGTAATTATGATATTTTCAAGTGCTGTAAACATGAAAAAATACGTGCACTTGACACATCGAGTGTACTCGTTTAGAGTTTCAGATCAAAACAAAGCGGGAGTAAGTGTCTGTCCATATCTGACGGAACATGCGTCGCGTAATATCGGTCGCGTTACGCCAGAACAGGCAAATATATTATAATACATTCAACCTCTCACACTCAACCGATGATGCGTTGTTGTGCGTCGAGCGTACAGCGTCTGTTACGTTTCCGTCAACGCATAGTCGGTGGACGTAACGTGTCGCGACACGTAATTCGTATGATGCATTCAGATTAGGCGTAACATCAGCGGATATCATTTGTGTATAGGCCGTTCGAACTGACTAGTCGCGTAGTGTGGCAGGTCTAATTTGACCCAATAGACGCGACCGATGTTACGCTCGACGCATTTTCCGTCAGATATGTACCGACCGGGGGACTCCAACATCTTTCTCTCCCGCCAAGCTAACCTGCACGTGTTACCCTGCTAGATAACGAACTAGGCTCTGATAAAAAAATATCAAACAATCATCATAATATGTTAACTCATATAAGTAAAATAAATAAATTAAAAAAACAATTGACTCTTGGGCCTTGAACTCAGTTACGGCCAAAACCGGACCTTTTCTAAATAGTTTAAACGATTCTATCGTAAAATCTCATGCGTTTTTACTCCCCAACGCAGAATAAGGGTTGCTCACCCAGTAATTTGTTGAGAATAATTCATTAGCACTATACGTTGATGAAGTCTTTATAGAAAGTTTTTCACAGACTCCGAAAAAAGGAGTTTCTATGTTCCGATGTAACAATAAAATGTTTATGTATGCTCGTTGATTTCTCTGTTAACTATAGACAGATATGGATAATTTATTCATTAAAGAATGATCGTTTTCTATGTATAATAAAAAATATCTATCTATGTAACATATTGTATTATGTATATCAGTTATCTAGTATACCCATAACACAAGCTTTGCTTACCATGGGGCCAGATAATGCTGTGTGAATTGTCCAGCATTATTTATTTATTCCCGAGGGATAAGTATTATAAAAATCAGTATACAACTATGTAATTCGAAGTCGGTTTTAGTTTTTTCAAAACAATTAACTTCTAATCGACTGAGATAAAAAATAAATAAATAAAATTAATATTTTACTTCTCTCTCATAGTTAATTTTTTCACAGTTTATTGATATTGTGGGGGTCCTAGCTTAGGAGCTAGGACGACACGACACAGTAGGCTGTGTCGTTCCTACGGCGCGGCAGGGTTCTCCTCCACGTTCCTTAGTGAAAGACTGGTGGACTGTATTCCTAGGTATTTATTCTTGAAAGGTTCCTGGCGCCGATTTCCTGGTTCTACTTCTTGCTGACTTATTGACTTCTTGAGAATTACTTGCTGACTACTGACGATTACAAATTTCCATACAAATCGGCGCTACTAAAATTACATTTTTTGTCCCTCCAGCGCATAGTGGTAGGGCGGGCAAAGATTTTTACCGACTATGAATTTTATACAATGCTTGTGTATGCGAAAGCTAAAGTGAGACGGGGATACATTGGTTTCCCTCTCGAAAGGGCTACAAAGAGGACAATGATATCTTCAGCTCCCGGCTCCGTCCGTCACAGATATGCGTAATGTTTGCTCCAGTAAATATCAACTGAGTAACACTGGCTGGCACACTGGCCTAGAATCCCTACGTGTTAAATATTATCTATCGACTGTCAATAACACGTGAAAGTAATAACTTTTGCCTGCGACTTCACACGGGTTGTTAGCCTGTTGCTATTTTTATTAGGATTTGCTACATTGCAAAGTTTCATTTTAATATATATAAATAATACTGGACAATTCACACAGCATTATCTAGCCCCAAGCTAAGCAGAGCTTGTGTTATTGGTACTTGATAACTGATATATGTACATAATCCTACTAATATTATAAACGCGAAAGTTTGTAAGTATGGATGGATGTTTGTTACTCTTTCACGTAAAAACTACTGAATGGATTTTAATGAAACTTTACAATAATATAGCTTATACATCAGAATAACACATAAGCTACAATTTATAAAGATATATTGTATATTATCCGAAATATCTATCACCACGCGGATGAAACCGCTGGGCGCAGCTAGTACAATATATTATATAGATAGATATTTTTTATTATAGATAGATAATATTATACTCCTTAGTTATTATTATTAGTCGCGTATATATAATACATTAGATCTAAGCTGAACAGCTTGAAAGGGGCTCTCATTTTCTGTCCACAATCTTTAATCTTACTATACTGAGTATTATTATATAACTACGCTGCAGCCGCGTAAATAAATAGTAGTGGGAAAATGTTATCATTATTTTCATGGCCAATTCAGGGGCTGAATTCAGTCCAATCGCTTTACTTTATAATGGCATCGT
The DNA here is from genome assembly GCA_943735965.1 of Eupithecia abbreviata. Classification (NCBI taxonomy): domain Eukaryota; kingdom Metazoa; phylum Arthropoda; class Insecta; order Lepidoptera; family Geometridae; genus Eupithecia; species Eupithecia abbreviata. The sequence continues at coordinate 3,720,031 of OX031003.1, read as the reverse complement.
CGCAAAATCATTCATAGATGAAATAAACTGTAGATAGTGTGTGTGGTGCTATTTGCACGGCGATATTGGTGGAATAGTTTCATCTTTGACACTTATGACACGCGACCCTATCATCATCAGCCTATAGCAGTCCACGGGTGGACATAGGCCTCCCCCAATAAGCGCCACAGCGCCCTGTCTTCAGCCGCATCCAGTATCTACCTGTAGTCTTTCGCAGGTCGTCATCCCACCTGGTCGAAGGGCGTCCTATATCTGTAGGTTTTTCCCACTTGTGGTATAATAAGGGCTTTCCAGTGTCGCGAATATCCGCGCGCGGGCCACCCGAAACCTATTATTTCATATTACGTTTTCGCGCACGGGCTGAAATCCACATGAAAGGAAAAGAACCCTAATTTCTAAGAAATCCCAATCAAGGCCCGTAGTTGTCGATCTTTTTTAGGATATTATTTGAATTTATTTATGAAGGTTAATACAAAATATAGTTAGATTAAGAAAACATGTTATAAATAGTTATACAGTCAATAATCTTAATTAAATTATCATAAGAAATATTCTATCTAGATGAATCTAGTTTTATCCAGGAAATATAATTATCTAACATTAATATCCATCTATACTACTATTTATCTTGTTCTCCGGTATATCTATCTATACTAATAATATTATAGATTCAGATTCAGATAATTTATTGTCATACTTCATACACATAATAAAATCACAATAATGTAACTTAAATTAAATTATGAGACTATGACTCGTCAAACACGATATAGATACAATAGAGATAGGTAATATAGAACAATTTTGCTGTAAAGGGGCAGTAGAAAAAGTATAATAAATATGCTTAAATCTAAGGTTCTTAAATCTATCACTATTATCTACACTATATTTGGGTAAGGTGATTCCACGAGGACGTCGGGTAACTTAGAGGATTTCACATTAAACTGACTGTAGTCGTTTTCTAAAAACTCTTTGATACTATATAGCGTTTTGTTAAGTAAGAGATTTCGTAATTCTATATTAAACCGATTTTCGTTTTTAATTAATTTCAATTCTAGAGGAAGCTTATTATAAAGTTTTTGACCCATTATTTTAGGGAGCTGTTTAAGCATGTTTAGTCGGTGCTGGATCGGCTCTATTATCATTTTATTTCGTGCTGTGCGTTTATTACTGCCCCCTCTTATAGTATATTCACCTAAATGTAGTCTGACATACTTTATAAACAGGAAATAAGTATTTGATTTTGTTTGTTTGCATTGAATATGCTCCAAAACTACTGGAACGATTTTAATAATTCTTTCATCGTTGGGAAGCTACACTATCCCCGCGTGACAGGCTCTATTATACTATTATCAGTATTGAAATGTGAAATTCGAATTTAACGCGGGTGAAAGATAGAAAATTATCTATTCGACACTAACAACACAAACAAGTTTATTTGCACAATTATAATATTCGACTATATAGTACCTACCTACTTACTAGAAACACGTGCACATACAAAATAAAAAAAAATTTAAAAGGACCAAAATGTAGGTACAAACACAAGTAACATTTGGTAAAGCACGTGACACATACGAAATAAGATAAAAAAGTGAAAAGGACCAAAATTTAGGTACTAACACAAGTAGAATTTGGTACTAAGTAGCCCTTACCGGTGAAACCGCGGGGAACAGCTAGTGTGTGATAAGTAGCTGAACACGAGTCGGCCAACTCAACCCAAGTCTTATATAACCTGGTAACTTAAGCGTTGATTGCGTAATTGTATCGTCACAGACGACTCGTGGTTATCGCATATTCCTGCTACACGGCCGGTATCGGACATCTGAGCTCTGGGATTAGGTGGCATGACTCGACGACCTCTTGAGGCGCGCGGGCATAGGTCCGCTTGCGACGCAGGAGATTGCGGATTCGATTGTACAATCTGCAGATATTATGACACGAAATCAATAGATAAATAGAAAATTCTTTATTGCACTTTAACCCTTAGTTACTCGCGCATAAAAACATACATAAGTACTCGCGTGGCGTGCTTTCCACCCCAATTTTAGAATTAGAAAAAACTACCAAATACATACAAAATCAGACTTTTATTTATAATTAAGAGTTAAAAATTAGCGTTGTAAATTCGAAACTCCAATAACTAGAGACGATCAAACAGTCGCTGCGATGTTAAACACCCCACACAAGTAATTAAGGGTTATAAAAATTATAAAAAAGGGTTAGAAATATTGGATAACTCAAAAATCAAATCATGGTAAATATCCCGTTTTAAATGACTTTAGAATTAAGGGTTAAATAGAAAACTATGTACATAAAAAACTTAAAATTAATTACAATTGGCGGTCTTCGCGTATTATCGGCCGCGATACGCCAGAACAGGCAAATATTATAAAACAACCTTTCGCACTCAACCGATGATGCGTTAGTGCGTCGAACGTACTTGTATGATACATTCATAGGCGAACATCAGCGGAGATCGTTTTTGCACAGGCCCTTCGCAGGAACTGACTAGACGCGTTATATGGCAGGTCTATTTGACCGAATATACGCGACCGATGATAGGCTCGGTCGCGTATATTCGGTCGGGTCTGTACATATCTGACGGAAAATGTTCTGTCTGAAAGTGTGCGTGTGTGTTCTGTAGTCTTATTTTCTTAATATCACCTATTAGTGTCACTTAGCCCCATGATAAACTACTTTATTTGCCGTTTGTTATTCTATGCCTGTATTTTGTACCTGTGTTCAAATAAATGTATACCTATCTGTTCTATTCTATAGATATGTACCGACCCTTACTCCCGCCTCTATGTAACTAGTACCAAAGTAACATACCAAACAGAAATACCTTACCTTTGGCTCGGTAGTAAAGCGAACGTCCTTTCGTCGGCCTTGATCCAAGCGTTCCTATTTATAGGCATCCTCACGTGCCGGGCACAGAATACCGCAGACGTCTGCCTTACGTATTTTTATTACTTGCGGCTAATATAAATCTCGATTCTTTAACTCATTAAGAGCTACCGGGTCATGGTACTATATTATATTTGGTGGTAATTTGCCATACAGTAGGCAAAGTAAAATAATTCAATCGGGCCGATTGATAACTAATATTTTAGGACGCTTTGTTAACTAAAAAATGGAGTTCTCAAGCTTCTTGGGTTGAATTTACTCGATTACATTTTAAATAAAATTTGTACAAATGATAATTTTAATGTTGTAATTTGTACAAGCTACATAATAATGCACACAGATCCCCATGTTCAATCCAACGATGCTATCCATCCACGGTTGTCTGGAAGAGTCGCTATTGAGCGATAGGACCGCCAACACATTTTATAATCACATATTTTATAATTTTTGATGTTTTTTTAAGTGTGCAGTAAATAATTTCCTATCTATCTATCTACTAAGTAATATTGAAACAAATAACGTTGTAAAGTGAAATTTCTTTGTTACAGGGAAACCCAATCAACAAGACAGACGTATAAGTCACCGACGAACGAAGAGTTAGCAGTAATTTAATTCTAAATAACTTAACGCTGTTAAATAATCTGTGAGCTAGTGTTAAGATACCCGCAATCATGAATAAATCATAGATCGAAAGGATATTTCTATCTATGCTCAGAACCTTAGGGCCTCTTCACTACACGCGCGTGAAATCGCTCATCGAATCACGGCAATACTGCTACGAGCGAAGCGAGCAACGCAAACCCTTTGACGCGAAACAAAACACCGACAGAATCGCAGAATGTGGCGTGAACGCGTCGAAACCGCGAAATATGCAAATCTACGCTAATGGTTCACGTTTTGCGCTTGTGTAAAGAGGCTTTCAGAACAAATAGAGGCAATATAGTAGGAAGGAACTGCAGTTTTTGCATCTTATCTCTCCGTTCATATATTAAGCTAGAAACAGACTGAACCCACTTCACGCAACATACGCGATGTATTATGACGACCGATGCGGCGCAGAAGGTCTGCATATATTTATATTGGGTGTTCTGGATATATTCTACGTAAAAAAAATCTAAAAGTACGTTATATCAATCATCTAGTACCCATAACGTAGCCCTATACACTAACACAAGCTGTGCTTCGCTTGCGGGTTGGATGATGCTGTGGATTGTCCAGCATTATTTAATTATTATTTATTATGAGATCTGGACGCTTTTGTATAACAACAGAAAGTGTGCCTATAAGAGACACTTACGACGCCGTCGTTTCCTATACTCGCGTACGTAACGTTGCGTGGGCTGTGTTTGATTTGTTTGCTTAAGTCTGCGCTAACCTTAGCAATGAATAAGATGACAATCGATAGCAACAGAGAGTTGACCGCAGTTTAGAAAATTCAATTTCAGAGATATCCTCATGTGTATTATATTTATTGGCAAGTTACTCCACACTTGTTTAAGTTATGAATTTTATCGGTGGCAATGATATACAATGAAAAGGTTCATCATGGCCAAGTTTCTCAGCATTTAAACAAATTATATTCCAACTATGTAAGTATCATGTAAATAAAAAGAATGAAAATTATGTTGGATTGTTCATTACATAGTTTTATTTGTGATTATCTCATTTATCCTACTTATATTATAAACTCGAAAGTTTGTATGTATGGTTTGTTACTCTTTCACGCAAAAATACTGAAATATAGAAATTTCGCATACAGGGAGTTCCAGACCCGGAATAAAACATAGGCTACTTTTTATCCCATAAATCTGTTCCCATGGGATATAATTAACCTTAAAACGTTTCCATAGAAACAACGCGTGCGAAGCCGCGGGCAGAAACTAGTGTATAACCTAACCTAACCATTCGTGAAGTGATGAGTGTTCTGGGAATTTTCTTTGTAGGTATTTATAGGTGCCTACAAATATAATGTATACCTACATATAGTACCTATGTATAATTTCGATTTTAATTTAGATATTCCTTACACGTAAATATGGACCGACGACATTGTAGCGGTCGCAGAGTAACCAATGGCCATTATATTGAAGAACCGACAACCGCTGGGGTAAACGTGTTCTTGAGTGTAGTCCGCGACTCTGCAAACATAGTGTAGGAAGCCCTCCAGCCAGGTGGGGTGACGACGACCTGCAAAGGACTGCATACAGATGCTGGACGCGGCAAGCTGCAGACAGGGCGCTATGGCGCTCATTAAGAGAGGCCTTTGTCCAGCGGTGGACTAGGTAATTTAATTTTATTTTATTTGATGATAATTGTTGAAACTTCATCATGACAAATAACTACCGACACAAAACGACACGTGGAATAGTAGGTAGCCAAGGAGACAATGGATAGATTGTTGCGTCCTTCTGCGAACCCATATTCAGCTGTGGACTAGGAACTAAGATGATGATGATGGATGAAACTTCATTAACAAATAACTACCGACACAAAACGACACGTGTCGGAATAGTATCCAAGGAGACAATGGAAGGTTTGTTACGTCATTCTGAGAACCCAAGTTATCTAACCGTTGACAACTGAACTGTTCCTCTGGTGGCCGGTGAATTGAAACCGATCGAAATACTTTCGGAAACAATTACGTTGCTAAGCTATTGTAATGTCTGAGTACAAGTTCTGCGACAGTGTAATGTCTCGGAAAAAGATAAAAGCCTCTTTGGAAGGTAAATGCTTGCTACTATAAATTAGGTAAATGATTAGTTGACGGACAAACATTTTTTTTAGATTTGGGTAAATGACATTAGTTTTTCATTATTTATCAATTTTAATAATGTACCTACCTATATATCATTTTATACTATAGCATTGTTAATGTAGAGTGTCAGAAATTCCTTAATATATAATCTGGTGTCAACCGTTGCTTAGGTATGTACCTACACTACATAAGTAGGTATCAATTGTCCATTTATCTCTGAGGTGTAAATATTAAAAAAAATATAAGTTATAACTGTGATATGATAAGGTAAAAATAATTTTACCTGCTTTGATTCATGGCTTTTCTTTTCCTAGTCCGTTTGTTAGTATTCATATAAGAGAGGTTTTTCCTCCGTCTTTACTACTAGTAAAGGGACTAGCCTAACAAGAGAGGTTTTTCCTCCGTCTTTACTTCTAAGTAAAGACGGAGGAAAAACCTCTCTTGTTAGGTCTCCTCTCTTTGTCAAGGTTTTTCCTCCGTCTTTACTCCTAGCATAGGCTAGTGTGCCTATGGAAAAACCTCTCTTGTGGTCGTCACTTCTGTCTGATGGATAAATAAGTATAATAGTAATAGTTTTATTCAGAACCTACCAACTAGGTAGGTACTTATATGAATATCAATAAATTCTTCTTACGAGGACACAAAATGCACACATACCTACTTATACAAAATGTACATTAGTCGTTGTACTAAGATTATAATTATAGGAGGACAAAAAGGTAGGTCTAACCTAAGTCAGGTTAGACCTACCTTTTTGTTGTGATAGCAGCCTCAATAAAAAAGTACAGGATAACACCCTTTTTTTTCTTTTCTTTTTACGTTCTTTGAGACGACGACAATGACAAAATGCAGATGACCTGAACACCCGGAACAAATTCCGGGTGTTCTGGTCGTTACCAATGTATAATTGTATAATAAAAAAATATCCATCTAGTTACGTACGTATTGTATTAAGTATCAGTCATCTAGTAGGTATCCATAACACTAGCTACTAAAAGTGTATGTTTAGTAGTAAAAATTAGGTCATCCCTTATAATGTGGCGTTTCCCACCTTATGAGGTGATGTATACCTATATGAAAAATAGAGTGCGAAGCGATAATATATATATGTATATATCTAGGTTCAGCGTATACTTTACCAGTCAAGTCCAAGTCCAAATAATTGCATTACATAAGTAAGGGCAATCGAAGAGTGTGGTACGCATGCGCGCTGGCACCTCTCCAAGATAACCACGCAGCCAAGGGAACGGAACCAGCACGAGGCCACTGCAGGTCAACTTGAAATAAATGGCTTATATAACAAAACCAATAGTTCAGCTCCAGGAAATAAAACTGGCCAAGTGCTAGTCGGATTCGCGCTCAAAGGGCCATATCCTTACCATCATGATCGTAAGGGAGATGGGTTTATGCCGGGCATTTATCGGGCGTATTGAGTAAATGTCCAATCACAGGGCAGATATTATAATTGTGTTATCCATATTATTGATTTTATAATATAATTTAATAGCATATTTAATATAAGTAATATTATATTAAAGTAAATAAAAGTGAGTTTTTGTTTGTCTGTATTTATTTGTGCTAACCTAAGTATAAGAAATAGGTACGTCCTCCGTCCTACTTACTTTTCCTCAGTCTACACATTTTTTGCTATGTTAAAAAAAACACTTTTATGTAAGTTATAAAATCAATAACATGGATAACACAATTATAATATCTGCCCTGTGATTGGACATTTAAAGGGCATAAAAAGACATTGATTGGGAATTTACTCAATACGCCCGATAAATACCCGGCATAAACCCATCTCTAATAATAATGATATGGATATGTAGAGTATGGTAGTGATGCATCACTACCATAATATAAAACAAAGTCGCTGTCTGTCTGTCCCTATCTTACCTTAGATCTTTAAACGCAACGGATTTTGATTGCGTTTTAATTATATAGAGTTATTCAAGAGGACGGTTTATAAACCATTTGACATAGGGCGCAGGTAGTTATCTATAAAAACGGCAAAAAAAGAATCGGATTAAAATCTGGTGATTTAAATCATCTTAGCCCTACTAATTGGACTTGTTATTCATCTTGATTCTTGTGGGAGGGACTCTATACCATATTCGAGTAGGTACTCAGTCGTATTTAAATAGGCATAAGTTTGTTATACGTATGGGAGCCCCCTTTAATATTTATTTTATTCTGTTTTTTATTATTTATTCTTATAGTGCCAACAGATATACATACATCATCTGTGAAAATTTCTAACTAACACGGTTCATGAGAACAGCCTGGTAACAGACGGACGGACGGACAGCGGGGAGTCTTAGTAATAGGGTCCCGTTTTAACCTTTGGGTACGGAAAACTAAAAATGGCTTTCTCGCTCCTCAGGCTTGATTTTTTGCCCAAGAAGATAATTAAAGTAGGTAGGTATGTAACCTGTTACTTTACACGCGGTTGCGTCGTAAGCCTCCTCGAGCTGAACCCGTGCGTGGATATCATACGTAAGAGCTGACGGGAATCTACTATAGGAAAACCAGCAGCTACTTTCAGTGTATAGGTATTAACACCTTTGCTGCGATCACCAATGCACCAGCCACGCGTATTGTGCTAAGCCCCGTAGTCGTTTGTACTAAGCACGTTTAGGATAGGTGCCGTATGGTACGAGTAATAGAGCTTGATTTTATGGAAGAAAATTATACCGTGGAAACCATAATATAGTACTAGGTGTGTAGTGAAGGCTACTATAAGGAAATATTTATGTAGCAGGCAGCAAAGGCGAGCTTACCTGACCCCAATATTAAAGTCGCTAAATAAGCCCAGCGACGTTTCTTCGAGATTTCTTCAAGTCAGATTATGTATTTGACCCGAAAAACTAAAAAAAAACTGATTAAATATCATAACACTATACGCAATTTTAAGTCAGTTTTTAGTTCTTTCAAAAGAATCAAATGACTAACTAAATGATTTATCTAGAGTCAAGATAATCATCTTAATAGTCATAACGATCTAGATTCTAGACCATAATGTGAGCAGAAAGAACCTAGGTACCAGGTGGTATACCGTTATCTAAAAATAGGTGGCTCTATGTCGATCGATGAATGAAGGTCGTGACCTCTTCTGAGCATGCCCAGTAGCCGATTCACAAGGTAGGAAGGTGGATACTGTTGGCGGTAGGTATGGGCTATGAGGAAATTATTTATTGGATCTAGATTGGAAGGCGGGAGAAATAGCTGGCTAGATTTACAAGTTTAAATTCATATGTGCACTAATACAACGGGTATTTATCGCATTTATTTACCTATTTTTGTCCTGTCGAAACGTAGGGAAAATAGGTGAATGTACGCGATAAATACCTACCCGTTATATTAGTGCTACAATTATGTATTCAGATCGCGTAAGTTTAAAAATATTAATTGCACTGTAGACATCCTACTAATATTATAAACGCGAAAGTTTGTAAGTATGGATGTATGGATGTTTGTTACTCTTTCACGTAAAAACTACTGAATGGATTTTAATGAAACTTCACAATAATATAGCTTACATATCAGAATAACACATAGGCTGCAATTCATAAAGATATATTATATTTGTATATTAAATATCTATCACCACGCGGGTGAAACCGCGGGGCGCAGCTCTATAAAATGAAGGCGCTTCCGTTGTCTGTTCGCTTCATCGTTCGCTTAGATATTTTAAACTGCCTACTCAACGGATTTTAATGCAGTTTTCAGCAATAGATAGACTGATTCAACAACTAACAAGTATTTCTATGTACATATATCTATAATAGGTACAACTAGTTTCTGTCGACCACGCGTTTTTTCAATGACTTTTAAATATTTAATTATGAATTAATTTTATTAGTTTTTTTAGAATTGTAATAGTCGATGACGATGTGGCGCGGTGGGCGAAGGTCCGCCTGCGACGCAGGAGGTTACGGGTTCCATTCCCGCCTCGGAACAATTGTGTGTACGATCTGCAGATATTCTGGTCGTTTTCTATGTATAATAAAAAATATCTATCTATGTAATGTATTGTATTATGTATATAAGTCATCTAGTACCCATAACATAAGCTTTGCTTACCATGGGGCTAGATAATGCTATGTGGATTGTCCAGCATTATTTCTTTATTATTTATTTAGTTATTAATTGTAAATTGTAATACATTTTACACCCAATAGCGTAGAATACATTTTGACATCCCACTATTAGCAACTTTTATAACATGTACTATTTCATGCAACAAATGAATTTGATTTGATTTGTTCCTTCATCTGTTGATTTGGATATCTATCGCATGGAAATCTCCATTTTTGATAGGCGCAGTCAAAACCTTGGACTGACAAGGTTATTTCTAATAAAATCCGAGATTACATAGCACGTAAAACTTGCGTGATAACGAAAACTGATAAAAAACTGCCGCTGTCGCCGGCGCCAGCGCTTCACAAAGTGAAACAAACTCATTATTAAGCTGTGTGTCCACCGCATCGAAATCGGAGCGTATTGTAGTAGAGTTTGGTCTCAGGAATTCCAAGTCCTCTGAATTTCCTGAAAATCCCGTGATTTTTGATCTATTTGAAAATAATAATTAATCTTCTGTCAGTACCTACATTTCACGCAATAATAGCAATTAGGCGTGTTGTATTATTGATGAAAACAATACTGCATCATCGGTTCGTATTAAATTTGTAATGGATGCTAGAAATTAAAATGATTTAACGACATCCCGGTTTTAAAATCGCCCAAAAATTTCGAAAATTCCCGGGAAATGCAAAGCAGCGAATTTTTAGGAAATTATAAACAAGGAATTCTCGGGATCAAATTCTACCGTACCTAAGCTGCTCCGATACGATGGCCGCACAGCTTTAGAATGAGTTTTTTCCGCATTGCGCACTTTTAGCAGAGATAATGGGGCTGTATGACATAACATTTGGCAAGAAAATTACCGGAAAAGATGGACTGGTTCCCAGTCTGTCGAGACATCGTCGTTTCGAGGGTAAATGGGACTGCTTTGTGTACTTTCAACTTTAATACTTTGGCTGAAAAACAGTGATCACAAAATGTTCAGCACACGAGCCAACCCCTATTTCGGCGCAGGGTCATGGAGCCAGTCTTATTTTTAGCCCTTTTGTGTTAGATACCTACTTTACTTCCATGTTAATCCCCTCTGTTGTCCGTTTGTATAATCTATATCAGTATATTATACCTTTGTCCAAATAAATGTTTTTTATATTCTTTTGTAATACGTCCTACTTACGACAGACATTCCAGATTCATATTCAAAAATATGTAGAGATAGAAATCTCTACATATTTGAATATGTATTGCATTTGATATAGGTACTTTTTTAGAAAATCAAAGTTACCGGCAAGCGGAAATGGCTAGGCCGGCCGTATATCGCGAGGAACCGACAACCACTGGGGTGAACGTGTTCTTGAGTGGAGACCGCGACTCGGCAAACGTAGTGTAGAACGCCCTCCTCACTCCGCGACTCGGAGCAACGACTGGCACCGACCAATATTTACCTAAGGCAATCTACTGTTTGTCCAGCAGTGGACTAGTATAGGCTGATGATGATGAAGTCAATCTACGGAGTTAGGTGCTGTCTGCCTGCGGATAGAACTCGCTGTTGTCGCCTAAGAGTAGAATACTACTCAATTAATATAAGGATCGAGTCGACTCAATTGAGTACCAAGTTGTTATCTATATATATAAAAGAAAGTCGTATTTGTTACAACACTTATAACTCGAGAACGGCTGGACAGATTTAGCTGAAAATTGGTGGAGAGGTAGCTTAGAACCAGGAGTCTAACATAGGATCTTTATCATTTAATTTTCCACGGGGGCGAAGCCGCGGTAAGCAGCTAGTACTCAATTAAAGTGACTTAGGCGACAACGGCGAGTTAAATCTGGTTCCATCCGCGTTAGGATTCTATATACATTAATTGAGATGTAAGGATCGAGTAGAGATTCAGTGCTGTGCTCACTCAAACTGAGTCATTCAGATACCTACAATTAGAACTAGTAATTACACTTGACCTAACAGCAGACTGTTGCAAACAATCTACAGGTAGCTCTACTGATCCATGACAATACCAGTCGGAAGAGACGCATAATATAATATTGTTATTACATTAACCATGGCCAGGTGGGGTGACGACTCATGAAGGACTGATGGTAGATGCTGGATGCGGCAAGCTGAAGACAGGCGCTATAGCGCTGATTAGGGGAGGCCTAATGTCCAGCTGTGGACTATTATAGTTTGATGATGATGATATAGGGGTAATGCCCATAATCTCCGCGCTGGGGATGCGGGAGATCACAGTTCGGTGGTAGACTTGTTCTGTATCTCCTACGGCTGCTGTAGGGACCTACTAGGAATGCGCAATTGTTTAACTTATCACAATAGGTATCCATCTTTGTTGAATCAACTACAATCTTGAATCAAGTCGCACACAGCGACAGCCTTTATTCAATGCAGACAAACTATTGATTAATTCAGTCTGCTGTCGTCGCGTTACATAACGTTATGGCTCGTCAACGATAAACGCAGTTTGAAGGAGCATCTTCGTGACCAAGTCATCATTTTACTTAGTTCTTATTCTACGGTTAACCTATGCGGAAGTTCACGAGAAATGATTAACACAGGGAGCTTTGAACTCTATGATTAAATCTAATAAAGTAGGCAAAAAAAACTGACCATTGTCGTTGACAAAGTAAAACCAAAACTAGAGTACCTACAAGGCTTAGTTCGTCGGAAACATAACCTAGACACAAAAATAGGTAGGTAACAAATTGTTCAACCTACCCTAACCCTAGGGTATTTTATTTTTCGTTTGGGTTGGTTGGTTGGTATTATTTTTGTATTAAATTGAAATAGGTAGGTACCTACCATTAACATACATTGGTTCTGGTATTAGATAGATACCTAGATACTGTAACACACAGAAGCATTAAGTAGGTAGGTAGACACGAGCAAGCATGTTTTTCATTAATCTAACGATTTAATTATTCAATACCAAATATCACGGAATTCTAAAGCGATCCTACTGGAGTGAAGAGAGGTCCAAAACCAGATAAGGATGACGTCACCACACAGCTGTTATACAACCTACTTCATACCTGTCAGACTGAATTTGTAGGTTATAATTTAATATAGGTCTAATACTAAAAATATTATCAGTATTATTTATGTAATCCTGTTTTTATCTAGGTAGTATAAGTTATTTCCAATTACCGACATACCTAACCTACTAGGATGTAAATTAACATACCTACATATTAACGGTTCAAATAAAAAATCAGATAATGTTTTAAAGTTTATTTTCTATTTTTTTTAAGACCATCACTCGTCACGCATGACTTTTTCTCAAGAAAAACACATGCCCGAGGAAACATGATTTAACAACACAGGTTGATTTATTGACCCAGACCCTAAGAAGTCCCTATGATGAAGGGGGAACTACATAGCACTTAAGTCAACTAAATAAATTAGCTTACTTCCATACATCCTACAAGATACATACAGTTACATAACAGCATAAATCACATGATTCAACAATGCACAATGTGAGAGAACTACAAAATGTCAAAGTACAAGGTAGCTCACTCCCTGTTACATAGGTATTCACTAATATTCTTTTGCATTGGAATAGCTCACCATTGTATCACTGAGAACAGATGGGATGTTCTAGAACTAGATTGATTCCACTCAACCTTGGCCTCAAACCACTGACGTACAATGAAAAGAGGTTACATAACTGTCACTGGCTGGATGAGTGATCACTAAGATAATTTTGGAACACAATTTATGCTAACCCTCACTTGTTTTTTTAACACTCCTTTGCTAAAGTTATGTAACACTTCAATAAAACAATTGCTATTGGAATCATTGTATAACATTTATTTAACTAAAAATAAGTTACTAGGTTCATTTTCGCGTCTTCTAATAATACATGATTTCCGGGGAGTGGCTATCTGGCGAATCACATTCGAAATTATGGTAACAATTCTTACATTAGATTTACAGGACCTTCTTGATCTCATCGTATAAGACAAGCACGAAAGCACCACCGGTGCCTCTGAGTACGTTGGAGAAGGCACCCTTGAAGAAGGCGCCGCCACCCTCAGTCTTGGCGATAGTGGCCCAGCAGTGGATGGTGTTCTTGTACAGGATGTCGGCCTTAGCGCGTCCGGACTGCATCATCATGCGCCTACGGACTGTGTCGAAGGGGTAGGAGATGATACCGGCCACGGTGGTGACGGTCTGAGCGATGGCCCAGCTGATGACGAGGGGAGTGTTCTTGGGGTCGGGCAGCATGCCGCGGGCGGTGTCGTAGAACCCGAAGTAGGAAGCGCGGTAGATGATGATACCCTGTACGGAGACTCCGAAGCCGCGGTACAGCCCAGAGAGTCCATCGGACTTGTAGATCTTGGAGAGGCAGTTTCCGAGACCGCTGAACTCGCGCTGGCCATCGCCCTTGCCGACGTCGGCGGCGAGGCGCGTACGCGCGAAGTCGAGGGGGTACACGAAGCACAGGGAGGTGGCTCCGGCGGCGCCTCCGGAGGCCAGGTTACCGGCGAAGTAGCGCCAGAACTGAGTGTGCTTGTCGACTCCTCCGAGGAACATCTGCTTGTACTTGTCCTTGAAGGCGAAGTTCAGCGCTTGCGTGGGGAAGTACCTGATGACATTGGCGAGGTTTCCACGCCAGAAGGCGGAGAAGCCCTGCTCTTTGGGAATGCGGACGAAGGCATCGACGATTCCCTTGTAGCGCTGGTCGGCAGAGATCTGCTTGCTGACATGCTGCACCTGGAGCAGCAGCTTGACGCGCTCGATGGGCGCGACAGCCGTCTTGGAGACGGCGGCGGAGATACCGCCAGCCAGGAAGTCTTTCGCGAACGCGACCGGATCGGCGAGGTTCGACATTTTGTTCGGTTAGGTGGCCTCGCGGGGAGGAATCTAAAGGATCACACACGGAATGGAATAATCACGATACACGAACCCCTGATATTTTTCAGGAGATATGCGAGTACTTTCGTGATCACGGGAGCACAGGGATGGGTGTGTGCCTTTTTTGAAATTCGATCGATCACGTTCTCTCGCAGTTCTGCACAGAGGTGCGGCGTAAAAGAAGGAAGGAAGGAGCCGGTGTTACCAACATAGCCACAAAGTACCACGAGGTCAGTGTGACCGCTATAATTATAATTTTTTACCGATTTTTTCTAGGAAAATTATATATTAATAATGTTTTTAGCACATATAAATTGCTATATACTTTTGTTATTTAAATATAGCTCAATGATGAATTTACTTGATATAAAAAAAAATATTACAGCTTAAACTTTTTGAAAAAATATAAATAAAGTAGTTTCTATACTTAATTTTTTACCACTGATGATAAATAATGATTTTAGCGAATGTTTATCTTACGTGTGATAGGTGAAAGGTGAGATAGCTCGTCTTTTAATTTTTAGCTAGTCTCCGAACTCGTAAGTAACATTTGACCAGAGAGAAACACTGAAATTACGTGCGCAGTTTGCGTTTCGTTCTCATTTTTATTATAATAAAAACAATTTTAAGAAGCATTTCCTTACAAAGGTAAAATATCACATCAATTATTTAGTTATTATATATTATTAGGTTTTTGTCCAAATAAACGAATCATAAAACTTTTCAATGAAAACAGTGAAAATTGTTGTGTTACGAAGTTCAAAACAAAACGTTTTCGGTAGTGCCAAAATAACAGACCAAATAAATAGTTGACAGTTCAATATCTTTTTTTCTGATAATCAAGTCACTGTCAGTCAATAGCCACGATCGAACTGTCAAATAAAATATATATTTATTTATATTCTGTGCTCGCTCATCGTCGTCAGCGAAGCGTTATTATATACTTTTCATGGTAGCCAAATCAATATTTTAAAGTTTGCAAGCTACCTATAAGGCAGGCAGACAGCAGTAACCTAAACAGTATCATAGTAAGACAATGCAATGAGTCGCATAGGATCACCGTCAGTCATGGACGAGGACACTGGTATTGGGATGGGAAATGCTTTGGGTGACTTTCTACTTCAGCTCGAGAACTACAACCCTTCTATACCCGACGCTGTGGTCTCCCACTACCTGAATATGTCCGGATTTGAGTCACAGGATCCTAGGTAATGCAAACTACTAGCCATTTAGGTAGGTACTAAGATAAAACTACATGATGCATGTTCTTGAATGAATCTACATTTTTATGCGATTGTGTAAATTTTATACCCATTTTGACCCTCTGGCCTTCAACTTTCATTTTAATAGACCAAATTATTAGAATAATTTATGGTATACTTGTTTTCAGACTGGTGAGGATGATCGCCCTAGCTTCACAGAAGTTTCTGTCAGACATTGCTAATGATGCTTTACAGCATTGCAAAATGCGAACTTCAAGCCAAATATCACAGACTTCTAAAAACCAGAAGGGGCCTAAAGAGAAAAAATATGTCATGACAATGGAGGACTTGGCGCCTGCTTTGCAAGAATATGGGCTCACGGCTCGGAAGCCACATTATTTTGTCTAACTTCCATTTGGTTGAAGGGTAGAAAAAGTATACTAATTCTAAAAGCAATGCTTTATCTGAAGATCATCCCTAAACAATTCTAAGCCAACCTGTAGGTTATTCTCTGGTATGGGCCTCCCACGTGGCCATTTGGAGGCCCATCTATGATAGCCCGAGAACTCCTCCAATCTACTACAAGTTATAGTTATCTTGACTGCATACTGTGTTCTAGTATTGTTGGGGCTTCGTCCTCAAGATGTATCTTCAGCTTCTAAATAAGATTATTATCTCAATTATGTTCTAAGTACTATAAAATCCAAAACATATGGTTAATGAATTTCCTTTAGTTGGGGTGTTAGTAAACCTTAGCTTTAGACTGTCTTATCTTAACATTAAGGAATGAGAAATTCATTAAATATAATTAAAACTACAGTTTATTTTTTTCCTAAACAACCACACAATATCAGCCTTAGTAAAACAATAGTTATGTCACCTGAGATGCTGGAACTTAATTATCGGATATTTTGCTATAAATGGCTCTTAAGTGCCCTGTCAAAGGTGTAGACTCAGTTTCCATTTCAAGAGTAACTTCCAACACATCTGGTGCTACAAGTGTCAGGACCCTTCTGAATCTCTTCACAACTGGAGGCTTACTCTGAGCTCGTATCAAATCATTGCTTTCTAAAACAATCTCTTTCTTTTCAACATCAAGGGTGCCCAGTTCCATAGAGCTTATTCCAAAATTGTGGCTAACAGCAAAGGTGAGTTGGTCAGTTCCTGGTTTGATGCGGAGGAAACCTCTTTCTTGGTGCATTGGCTTCGATGTTTCAGGGTGCCGAGATGTGGAAGCAAAGTTGAACATAGGCTGACCTGAAAAGCAAATAATATTGTGTTTAAATATCATAATGTTGTATGTAATTAATGCACTTTACAATAGCAGAAACATAACTGACTGAGCATGGTGATTATTCTTAGAATAAAATCCAAAAGGAATTCTGTTGTCTGTTAGCTTTTCACAGCTGAACGAATCTTATACAGACATAGGTGCCTAGGATACTTTTTTAAAAATATAGCGCAGCATAGGCATAAACTATCCAGTTATAACATAAATCATCTTACCTAAACAAATAAATTCCATTTCGTCATGGTAGGAGAAGTCGTTGATATTTGGGTAGGTGCCTTTGCCTTCCTTGGACGACCAGCGGCCAGAGAGCCAAGATATCGGCTTTAGAGCCTCGTGGATATCCGGCATTGTTTTTCAATGTTTACCTGTTAATTAAATAAACCTTAAGTTTTCTCACAGATGTAAATAAAATGTACCTTATCCGGATGTAGGTAATGTAGGTATGTTATGTACTAGAAATGCGGTTTTCTTTATTTTAATTTACGCACCCACCGACCTTACGAAGGAGACAAAACCACAGAAACAAGTTATTGTATTCTCTTTGCACAATAACACAAAACAGAAAGACAAAACAAGAAAACAAAACAACAGCTGAGATGAGAGCATGGACTTGTCATCGAGTCAATCAAATGTGAGTCACTGTCATGAACCATACCATAGATAGTCACTGTATATTAAAAAAAGGGTTGGTTCGCTAAGCAAGTGGCGGTTATTTTAAATAGGTACTTTACTTTTTTGTGTGGTGTCTCTGCTTCCGACATATTATACTGTTAGATCGCCACCGGTTTCCTTCCTGCGCCGATCTTCTTCCATCCAATCTGGAAAAGATTATCTCGGCTTTCAATCTGATGACACCAACCTTAGGCTGAGGGGCCAGACTTCACCAAAGCTGAGCTGAAATGAGCGGAGACGATATATGTTTTAAACAACCGTAGTGGACATACGATAGGGCTGGTCCACCAGTTCGATGTTGCTCAGCGAGCTATGGAAAGAGCTATGCTGGGAGTTTCTCTGAAGGATAGCATTCTTAACGAATACATCCGACAGAGAACCAAAGTTATGGACATAGCTCAAAGAATTAGCAAGCAGAAGAGGCAGTGGGCCGGCCATATCTCGCGAAGAACCGACGTCCGCTGGGGCAAACATGGTCTTGAGTGGAGACTACGACTCCCCCAAGGAGCGCCATAGCGCCCTATCTTCAGCTTGCCGCTTCCAGCATCTACCTGTAGTCTTTCACAGATCGTCATCCCACCTGGTCGGAGGGCGTCCTACACTACGTTTACCGAGTCGTGGTCTCCACTCAAGATCACGTTTGCCCCAGCGGCCGTCGGTTCTTCGCGAGATATGGCCGGCCCACTGCCACTTCAGCTTGCTAATTCTATATTAGCAGACAATAGCTCTGAGTTTTACCACCTAATAAATGATTTGTTATGTTAACACTTTGAGTGCTGAAAACGCACGGTATGAGTTTTCTACAAGTGACTAATCTGCGAAAATCCACACTAGCGCAGCGGCTGAGAAAATACAGATCTATGTGACTCAGCAGAGCTGTAATATTTTTCGGACGACACGCAAGTGCGGCGCAATACAACCGCTGTGTAGAGCGGCAGCATGAATTTTTTAGGTAAAAAAAAAGACCGCAGTCGTCGAAAAAAAACCGCAGTCAAAGTGTTAAGTATTTTAGAGAGGGTAATATCTGAAGAACTTTTTAAAGAAACATATTGAATGTGACGTGTAATTTTTTCTAAATGAATTTAGTAGTTCTCAAGATATATAACACAAATTTTTAACATTGAATGCTCGTCTTTTTTTAAATGTGAACTGTACCTATCTATTAATACCTGCGAATAAAAATAATATATAAATAAATAATGCGCTTCTAAGCGATAAGGCCGCCCATTTTACTTGTCGCATATGTATTTTTGTAATGATTTGATTATGGTGTACAAATAAAGAATTTTTGTATTGCATTGTATAATGGTATACATTTAATGTATACATTTAACACGAATGATTCCAAAAATGTTGATCTTTTCAACATGAGGCGAAATGCTTTTAAGAAGTTAATTAATATTAAGAAGTTAATTAATATTAAGAAGTTAATTAATATTAAGAAGTTAATTAATATTAACTTCTTTAAATCCTCATTTGAAGAAAGTTAATTAATATTAACTTCTTCAAATGAGGATTTGAAGAAGTAAATATTAATATATTTTTTAAATTATTTATTTATTATTAATATCCTATCCTCACCTTGTAGTTATCAACCAGCATGACATGGTACTGACATCAGGCAAACAGAACTACATTTGTTGTGTATTTCTATTTAACTTTGTTTTTTTTTCTTTATTCTTAAAAGGCAATTTGATATTTGTACTAAATATTTTTAAACTTACGCGATCTGAACACATAATTATAAGTAATAATACAACGGGTATTTATCGCGTTTATTTACCTTTTTTCCCGACGTTTCAACAGGTTTACACTCTGTCGTGGTCACGGGATGACTGGTAACTTTTTTACTACTTTTTACTGGTTTTGTACTACTTTATTTTCTTATGTTTTTTTGGGCACATTCTTTTTACAATTTTAATTTTTAGTCAATTAAATTTCACGTATGTTAATGATATATAACTAGTTCAGTTATACTTTCAAGCTGCGAGTGGAAACTGTAGTTAGCTTTATTTATCTAAGTCTATGTTCAATTTATAATTAAATTTAAGCTTTTTGTTTCCCAAAAAAAAAAATGTAACAGCAACCCGCAGCCCTATTGTCTAACTTGAAGAAGGTTTGCCGTGTATTATTACAAAGTTACTTATAGATAGATATTTGACGCTTTTTGGTTTTTCTATGCTTCAGTGGTTTTATACTCTTTGGCATCTGTCTTACGTAGTTAGTCAGGTATTGTATTCACTTTGGGCTTTGGTATATTAGTAAAATGTTGACACCAGAGATGTTTACCGATAGGTATAAATCACATTGTAGGTAATAACAAACTACAGACATAAATTACTTTATTAACTACATAAATTATGTAATAATGCCTATGCATACACAGAAGTCTGGTAAAAAAGTCTCGCAGAAGCTAAAGCTTCATAACACTATGTCTTCTGGAACTAAAGACCTAATGCAGAAGTTTTGCTTCAAGAAAACGGCATCAGTCGACATGACCAAAAATGGATTCATTTATGATAACAAGCTGTTCGCTCTTACACTCCTATTGCGCCGGCTGCGGGAGAAATGTGAAAAGATCTGGGGTTAGACCATCTTTCCTTTCGCAAAATTAAATTAACTACCTACATTACCATTAGGTACACACAACGCAAACAGAATGCGTAGTGTGGTGTAGTGTGCGTAGTATAGGACGCCCTGCAACCAGGTGGGATGACCTGTGAAAGACTGCAGGTAGATGCTGGATACGTCAAGCTGAAGACAGGGCGTTGTGGCGCACATTGGGGGAGGCCTATGTACAACAGTGGACTTACATGGCTGATGATGAAACTAGAATGCAGGCAGTAGCTGGATGCGGCAAGCTGAATACAGGGTGCTATGGTTATCATTAGGGAAGGCTTATGCCTGGCCTAGTCCACAGCTGTAGATAGACTGATGATGATGATAGGTAGAAGTTATTCACTACCACCTTCTATCTAGATAGATAAGGTTATGGTTTGGTAAGGTTATATATAGATATTACATAACCTTTTGATGATATATTTTGTTGCTAATAGAAATAAATGAGAACTAGTATTTACTATAGAACCAGGTAGCTCAATCCATGTAAATACCAGACGACGCGCGACCCCGCGACGCTGGCTGCATTGCCCCCGCTGTATGGTAATGCTGATGCGCTGCGCCAGATACTCACCAGCTCTCGGGTCACGTGTCGCTTCAACCAAACAATTAGATAAATTTAAAAAACATGGAGAGCTTCGGTACCCCACAGACCTAGGGTCTCGACTTCATGGGGAGCAAATGCATAGGCTCCGACGGGACCTGCATATTTGCGCTGAGATCTTCGGCCAAATCTTATGCCGCACCAGCCCTCACGGATGTCCTCGGAAGATGGGAAGGCACCTCGATGTAGCGTGCCACACGAAAGGCCTCCCCAACTCCTATGGGACTAGTATCATACCATCGGGCCTCGTACCATCGTCACGCACCTTCTTCTTACCATTAGAAATATGATTAATAATGTTATCATTATTCATCATATTAGTCATAATTATGTTATTGCATCATTATGTAAATTTGTAGGTCTATCTAGGTAATGTATAAGAACCACAACGGTACCCAAGATAGGCAATATGTTATGAGAATGGAAGTGGGCCGGGTTTCTAGAAAATTCTGTTCTAGAAAATAGCTGGTACGTTAGCGGCCGACAAAGGCCCGCCGGATGCTGTTGTTTTGTTTATTTATCTTTTGTTTGTTACGTGAGTCTGCGTAGCACCGTAGCACGGCGGATCATGTGCGTGCAGCTACGGTTTGTCGTAGCACTTGCTACGGTGTGTCATAGCACTTGCTACGGTGCGTCGTAGCACTTGCAACGGTGCGTCGTAGCACTTGCTAAGGTGCATCGTAGCACTTGCTAAGGTGCGTCGTAGCACTTGCTACGGTGCGTCGTAGCACTTGCTACGGTGCGTCGTAGCACTTGCTAAGGTGCATCGTAGCACTTGCTAAGGTGCGTCGTAGCACTAGCTACGGTGCGTCGTAGCACTTGCTACGGTGCGTCGTAGCACTTGCTACGGTGCGTCGTAGCACTTGCTACGGTGCGTCGTAGCACTTGCTACGGTGCGTCGTAGCACTTGCTACGGTGCGTCGTAGCACTTGCTACGGTGCGTCGTAGCACTTGCTACGGTGCGTTGTAGCACTTGCTAAGGTGCGTTATAGCACTTGCTAAGGTGTGTCGTAGCACTTGCTACGGTGCATCGTAGCACTTGCTAAGGTGCGTCGTAGCTCTTGCTCCTCCTTCCTGACAATTTTCCTCCTGGACCTGGGACCTCTTCGTGATATTTTTTTGTACAAAACCAGTAAACTAACGCATTTCTTTTATCAGGTACAAATAGTGAACTAGCTGAGTGCAGCAAGAAAACTAATTCAGCAAGAAACGGTCGCCTACGTAACCGGAATTATGGTACTGCGGTAACTAATTCAGCAAGGAACGGTCGACTACATAACCGGATTCACGGTACGGCGGTAACTAATTCAGCAAGGAACGGTCGACTACATAACCGGATTCACGGTACGGCGGTAACTAATTCAGCAAGGAACGGTCGACTACATAACCGGATTCACGGTACGGCGGTAACTAATTCAGCAAGGAACGGTCGACTACATAACCGGATTCACGGTACGGCGGTAACTAATTCAGCAAGGAACGGTCGACTACATAACCGGATTCACGGTACGGCGGTAACTAATTCAGCAAGGAACGGTCGACTACATAACCGGATTCACGGTACGGCGGTAACTAATTCAGCAAGGAACGGTCGACTACATAACCGGATTCACGGTACGGCGGTAACTAATTCAGCAAGGAACGGTCGACTACTTAACCGGATTCAGGGTACTGCGGTAACTAATTCAGCAAGGAAAGATCGCCTACGTAACCGGATTCACGGTACTGCGCTAACTAATTCAGCAAGGAACGGTCGCCTACATAACCGGATTCACGGTACGGCGGTAACTAATTCAGCAAGGAACGGTCGACTACATAACCGGATTCACGGTACGGCGGTAACTAATTCAGCAAGGAACGGTCGACTACTTAACCGGATTCAGGGTACTGCGGTAACTAATTCAGCAAGGAAAGATCGCCTACGTAACCGGATTCACGGTACTGCGGTAACTAATTCAGCAAGGAACGGTCGACTACATAACCGGATTCACGGTACGGCGGTAACTAATTCAGCAAGGAACGGTCGACTACATAACCGGATTCACGGTACGGCGGTAACTAATTCAGCAAGGAACGGTCGACTACGTAACCGGATTCAGGGTACTGCGGTAACTAATTCAGAAAGGAAAGATCGCCTACGTAACCGGATTCACGGTACTGCGCTAACTAATTCAGCAAGGAACGGTCGCCTACGTAACCGGAATTACGGTACTGCGGTAACTAATTCAGCAAGGAACGGTCGACTACGTAATCGGATTCACGGTACTGCGGTAACTTCATACTGCGTTTGTTCTCATTAGTTCTTTACTGTTATCAACCGTGGGAGTTATTGGCGGGGCCAGAGCCCCGAGTCAAAATCAAAATAAAAGTTTATTTCTTTAGGCTTACAAATTAACAATTAGACAAGTCATATTTTACTATTAATTATTATCAAATAACAATATTTTAATGTCCACTTCAATTTTTTGTCCACCAGTGGAAGAAGTGAAAGAGAAACCACTAGTATGTATGTTCATCTTATGTGTCTTATACATTTGATCTAGTTGATCATTGAGTCTAGTAACATGATATTGACGTCTATTTTTGTATGGGATTAGGTGCAGCCTTTTATTATTAATTTATTATATTAATACTACGACGACCGATGTGGCGCGGTGGGCGAAGGTCTGCCTGCGACGCAGGAGGTTGCGGGTTCGATTCCCGCCTCGGAACAATTGTGTGTACGATCTGCAGATATTTGTTCCGAGTGTTCTGGTCGTTTTCTATGTATAATAAAAAATATCTGTCTATGTAATGTATTGTATTATGTGTATCAGTTATCTAGTACCCATAACACAAGCTCTGCTTACCATGGGGCTATATAATGCTGTGTGGATTGTCCAGCATTATTTATTTAATTTATTTAATACTAGCTGCGCCCCGTGTTTTCACCCGCGTGGTGATAAATATTTTGGATAATATACTATATATCTTTATGAATTGTAGCCTATGTGTTATTCTGATATGTAAGCTATATTATTGTGAAGTTTCATTAATATCTATTCAGTAGTTTTTACGTGAAAGAGTAACAAACATCCATCCATCCATACTTACAAACTGTGACGTTTATAATAATAGTAGAATTATACAAAAACCTACCTGTACAATTAGTACCTACTAGTTATTAAATTGTCAAAATATTATATGTCCGAAATGGATAAATTGTTGTTACCAAATTATGATTTTAAATGTCTGTCCGTCCGTCAGCAGCTGTTTGTCATGAACCGCTATAGGTAGACAGTTGAAAATTTCACAGAATGTACCCATTTACACACTCTGTTATCTTAACACATAAGCAAAAAGCAAAAAAAAAAAAACTATGCAAGAACATAATTTTGTTTATTCATTTCAGACAAAAATATACCTAAACCGCGGAAAAAGGAATAATGTAAAAAAGGAGCGACGACCTTTTAGAAGGAAGTGAAGATAAATAGTATATAAAAGAAACTTGTATGTGACAAAAAAAATATAATCTGTTTACGTTCTTCCATGCATATTGTTTTATTTCCGACAAGCACAGTTCCCATTGATGTTACCCGAGCAGCCATATTGACTGTAAGCTGGAGGGTAGATGCAAGAACAGACAGAATTAGGGTCTGACCATCTAGGCGGAGACATAGCCATGGTTTCTTTACAGCGACTGACCTTATACTCACTCATCCTAGGGTTTTTGCAACATTCTTCTAAAGAAGCCGCCTTAGGACAAAAGCTAACATCCTTCGTCTTTGAAAAATCTATATTTTGTCTGCCACAGACGTCCAGATAAGATCGCGGACAATTAGGAACCTGGCATTTTTTTACTGTTGTAGGGAACATTTCTTCATATGGTTTCATGGTTTGGCAGCACGGTTCTCTGCGGACTCCTTGTGTTTCTGATGAAACGAGGTCACAGTTGTCTGGTTCTCTGCAACATGAGTCCTCTCCAAGGCAAGGGATTTGAGTTGGGGTATTTAGATGGGCCGGTGGTTGCCAACAGGGCGCCCGTTCGTTATCGTTTTGAGGGCAGACGCGACTACGTTGCTCGACGAGCAGCTGTTCCTTCAATACCCTGATAGTTGGACATTCCTTATCATTCTCACAGACTTCCATAGACGTGGTTGCGTCTAGTGTGTCCGGAAGTAGCATGGAAACCAATAAGGGAACGTGCGACCGTGAATTAATATAAAAGGGGAAAGAATATCGAGGTGTCATAGAAAAACCAGGTGGTTTAGCTAAACTGTTAGCACAAGGAGGCATATTATCACAGACTGGTGGCATAGCACCACAATGCGGTGGTATAGTAGTACCGGGTGGTGGTATAATAGAACTGGGCTGTTGGATATCTTCAGGTGACATATTATCGCAGACTGTTGGCATAGCAGCACAATGCGGTGGCATAGTAGAACAAGGTGGTGGCAAAGTCAAGCACGGTTGAGGCATAGATGTACAATGTGGTGGCATATTATCGCAATGCGGTGGCATAGGACGATGCGGTGGCATAGGACAGTGCGGTGGCATAGAACAGTGCGGTGGCATAGGACAGTGCGGTGGCATAGGACAGTGCGGTGGCATAGGACAGTGCGATGGTATTAAATGACGGGCCTTATGCATAAAAGGACTGTGAGTTCGGTGAACCCCACTGGGTGGCGGCGAAGCCCCGCATTGTTGATTTGTATTGTTTGACAGCACACAAGTACGGCGTCCCTTTCTTCTGCTGAAGTGAATTTTTTTACACCAAGCGCACGGCATGATGGTTAGGTATTTTTGAGTAGGTGCCAGTGTAGGTACCTATGTATATTTCCGCGACTCGGCGTTTACATTTTGGCGTCAGTTTCATAAAATGAATGAAGAAAATAAAATGAATCTTGCTCTTTACAGTTCTCAGCCAAGGTTTTAGGATTTTTCATAGACCATTCTGTTATAATTCGTTTGTAATTTATTCATATGAAACTTTGTGTTATTTTTGAATGGTGTCCAAATTTTTTTTACCGAGGAACGCGCAGAGACTTGCGCATATCTATGTCAAGAATAATAAGCTGACATTGGCAATATAATACCTAGGTACATAAACAACAGAAAAAACTTTTTACCCAAAAAGAATAGAAGGTGGGATAAAAATCGAGTAAATTATATTCTCCATTGGATAAACACTCAAAATAAGCCCATTTCTCTTCATTTAGACATAGGTAAAGCTGCGCGCACATCGAAATTTTTACATTATACATAATAATGCTTCACGTCATCCATACCGCAATGCTTGAAAACGAAAGTTTTCAACCAGTGCGTCCTACCCGTTATGACCTACGGAGCTGAGACGTGGACACTCACGACAGGGCTTTTCCACCAGTTCAAAGTCTCTCAGCGAGCTATGGAAAGAGCTATGCTCGGAGTTTCTCTGAAGGATAGAATTCGTAACCAAAGTTATCGACATAGCTCTAAGAATTAGCAAGCTGAAGTGGCAATGGGCTGGCCATATCTGGCGAAGAACCGACGGCCGCGCTGGGGCAAACGTGTTCTTGAGTGGAGACCACGACTCGGTAAACGTAGTGTCCTGCCCTCCGACCAGCTGGGATGACGGCCTAGTTTTTGCGTGAAAGAGCAACAAACATCCTCACAAACGTTTATAATATAAGTAGGAAGGATAGATAACGACCAGAACACCCGAAACAAATATTTGTATGATCTGCAGATATACATATGTTCCATGTGATCTGGGTGTTTTCTATATAATAAAATATATCTAATTGTAAAGCATTGTATTAAGTATATCAGCTAGCTAGTATCCATAACACAAGCTCTGTTTAGCTTGTGGCAAAATGATACTCTCTGTATTCTCCACCAATAATTACCTATTAAACAGCGAGCGAAGCGAGCCGCGTTAATCTGTATGGTCTGGCTAAGCGTGTATTTTGACGTTGTTGTAATAATATGGCACCCTTCGGAGCTTGGCCAACTAACCACACTATTTGGTATAATGTATAGTTAATATTGAAATATAATATAATGATATGTAATTAATTAAATCATTATAATACAGTAATCACAGTTAATACGTGTAAAATGTTTTCTTTTTTATAAATAAGTTCTTGTATTCTTGGTACAGACCGCCCCACCTTACGCCGCTAGTGTTAACAAAAGTAATTAATAAGCTATGTGCCTTATCTACACATCTAACTAACTGTTTTGATTTGCCGACACAAACAATCAATTCATTTTTAATTATACTTCTCTAGTGTGTGCCTGCCTCGAAAAGTACCTGGGTGTATGTTTAGTATGGGGAAATTCTTTAAATTAATATTGACTACGACCCTCCTCTCAAGTAAGTAACCATCTCTTTGGCGACCTCTTTGGTGCGGTGGACGTAGGTCCTCTTTGGTGACGTCTGTGACGCAGGAGGTTGCGGGTTCGATCCCTGCTTCAGGGCAAATGTTTGTACGATCTGTAGATATTTGTTTCGGGTGTTCTGGTTGTTTTCTATGTATATTAAAACATATATATTTATGTAATTAGTTGACAGGTACCCATAGCACAAGCTCTGCTTAGCTTGGGGCTAGATGATGCTGTGTGGATTGTCCTGATAGATGTGTGTTGATGATGATAGTAGTTTTTTCATTGTTCCACAAAAAATACAAAAATATAAATGCACTTAAATGCAATTGTTCGAGTAATAAGGACCCACATTTAAGTTTCTGCTTTAACCTACCGCTCCTCCTCCTGAACACCTACTTGTTAAATACTCGCTTTCTACACTAAAAGAGAGAAGACTGTACCTTTATTTATTCGTAGACCTTGATCAACTAATGTTATATAACATTTGACATAACAAGTTCGACTGTAATAGTTTAGTTAACCAAATGTATATACATGTACCATACTGTTCTCGCCCAATTATAGAGACTCGTAAGCGTGCGTTATTCGCTACCACTCCTTGCAAAACGAACGCAGGTGTGCGCGCTCCACTGCATAGAATGACAACGACTTCTGCTGCTTCACCAGCAGAAAATGTAAGGTTAGGAGATGTGTATTGTTGAGCTTGCATGACTCTAATGGGCTTATTCCAAAGACGGCTCTTACACACGTTTATATATGAAATCCAATCACAATAAATGATTATTCAATTCAATTGAAATTCTTTATTTTCAGACAAAAAAAGGTCCATAAAAAAAACAAATTACAAAATAAAATACAATTACAGCGTAGAAAATAAAACCAAAATAACTAAATCTAGAGTAGGTACCTAAATAATTTCATATTCGTAATTTTAAGTAATTTCACCCAGTGGTGTCGTATTGGACAATCCCTCCAACCTTCCCATGGTCCTTCCAACCTTGCGGTTACACGGACCGAAACTGTGAGAAAAGAGTAACTCGGGTGAGTCCAGACTCTACAAATCCTACGCACTTTGTCCCGAACACTCTTCTCCTTCTGCGGCATGCCACATTACACCACAGACTTCATTGCCGGGCTGCTCGACCCCAGCTCGCTGCTCCTCCGTGCTCAGAGGCTCTGTGCCCCCCGCGCCTAATTCTGTGCCACGTTTGTCTGTGGACAGCGAACCGTTTCAGCCTACCAAAGTTGGCATTGGCAGCACTACTAACTAAATCCGAGTCGTATTGGACAGTCATATTTATGAATATGATGTTTATTAACTTCCAGTTCTATTGATGGCATCGGCAGACGGCAGCAGACGAGTTCACTCCTTGCTGCGGCCGCAGAGGAGGTCCTTCACGATGTCGAAACTCAAACTCCGTCAGCTGGTTCCCGGAGCCGATACGAAGAAATCCAGACGCATTGTTAACTTTGGCAAGATGGCTAGTTTGTTTAGAAGATAACGTGTTTAGTAAGAAATCGCTCTTAGCGATAAGGCCGCCCATTGTGCATCTGTATCTTTGTTTGTTTGTTCTTTACTGTTTTTTCTGTGTTTGATGTGCAATAAAGCGTATTTGTATTGTATTTGTTTGGTGGCATTAGTGCAGGGTGGCAAGTCGGCAAAATGCCACGGGCCCCCGCCCCGGTCTGGGGAGAATCCCACTCCCAACATTTATTATTATAATACATATTTAGTTAAAAAATTGTTTGATTTATTTATTGAGGAATAACAAACGACTACATTTAACTTCCATTTGTGTTAGTACTTTACAATGTAGGTAAAGTTGAGCGATATTCAAAATGTAGCCCACAACGCTATCCATCATCATCATCATCATCAGCCTATATCAGTCCACAACTGGACATAGGCCTCCCCCAATGAGCGCGATAGCGCCCTGTCTTCAGTTTGCCGCATCCAGCATCTACCTGCAGTCTTTCGCAGGTTGTCATTCCACCTGGTCGGAGGGCGTCCTACACTACGTTTACCGAGTCGTGGTCTCCACTCAAGAACACGTTTGCCCCAGCGGCCGTCGGTTCTTCGCGAGATATGGCCGGCCCACTGCCACTTCAGCTTGCTAATTCTCAGAGCTATGTCGATAACTTTTGTTCTCTGTCGGATGTATTCGTTACGAAACATATGAGTTATACACATAAAAAATAAAAAAAACATGCAACTAGAATTGCTCACTAGCTAGGCTCCTCTTATACAACTAAGTAAAGCAAAAAACTAAAGTTCTAAGAAACCATTATTGAATTTACAAATTATTTATAAAGAGTTAATAATAATAAAAAAATATAAAATTATATCTTGTATTGGAACGCGAGGAGTATTGTACCAAAAAAAATTTATTTAGAACAACTATTGATATTAGATAAAGTAAAGTAAAAAATCATTTATTTCTTTAGGCTTACAAAATAAGCACTTATATACATTAAATTATTATCAAATAAAATTATTTTACTGTTCACTTCAATTTCTTGTCCACTAGTGGAAGAAGTGAAAAAGAAACCACTAGCATAGTTAAAATTTAGCATAGCATTAGCATAGTTGAAACCACATAAGTTGAAACCACATAAGTTGAAACCACATAAGTAACCACATAAGTTGAAACCACATAAGTAACCACATAAGTTGAAACCACATAAGTTCGAGTAATCAGTTTTTCATAAAAGAATATAATACATTTCGTAAAGATAGAATCGACTCATATGGAGGCGTGGCCATATTGATTCATAAAAATATTAAAGCTCAATTAGTCCCATTATTAAACTTGAATACCGGAATTGAATTAATTCACGTAAGAATTTGTAATTGTAAATTCTGTATAATGTTATCTCAATTTATTGCCCGCCTAATGTTCGAACCACGCAGAATGATTATGATGCCGTGTTTTCATTACCTATAGTTTGCACTAAAACGCTTATCATTGACGATTATAATGGCCATCACTGAACAATTTGAGTAGACCCAATCAAATTTGAGTAGACCCAGTCAAATTTTTGATTCTACTATAGAAAATGGGTATTATCTTCTTCTTATATATAAATTAGTCGTTATAGTCTCGCTAAAACTCGAGAACGGCTGGGCCGATTTAGCTGATTTTGGTTTCGAAATGTTTGTCGTAGTCCAGGGAAGGTTTATACGGTGAGAAAACATGGTAGAATTGCGCAGTAATTTCCACGCGGGCGAAGCCGCGGGGCGCAGCTAGTATTAATAATATAATATCCATTTTCAACACAATGGGCATGCCACTCGTTTGAAGCTCGTTAATGGAGTTCTTCAAAAAACTGTACCAGATATATCTATAGTCTCTTCAGACATTTCTTTGCTTTTTGATTGGAATCAAAATTTGAATCACGAGTGATCATTTAATAGTTAAACTATCAACATCGTTTACCTCCACATCTCAGTGTCAGAAGAAGAGACATTTTAATTCAGACAATTCGTATTGTAGGTACCTATCCCTAAACCGATAGACAAGATAGATAGATAAGACGAGATGTCACTGCGGCCACTTCTATTAAGCCCATCTTATTAATGTAGTGTTTGTGTAAGAAACAATAGATTCATCAATAGAGATCAATAGAAGAATATAATGGTATATCGAGAATCGTTGCATTTTTCCTGAAGAGACTATTGGTTTTAGAAAAGCGCGGTCTTGCTACGACAATCTCGATAATAACAACTATTCAAACCAGATTCTTTAATAAGTTAATGACAAAAGGGTATTTTATTGACATAGATGACGTGTATAGTAATGATGATATAACCAGCTTATTGGGTACGTAGGTAGGACCAACTTGGTGTGGGAGCTCATTTTTGCAGGTATTTGTGGGAATTTCTCAAAGAACCTTACCATCGATGGTAGATGGTACTTTTCAAGAATAGCTAGACGAGGTTAAGCCCAGGGAGATCCGCTGTCACCCTTGTTATTTAATATCGCAACTATAAACGTTTGTAAAACTATAGCTAGTAGTTCGTCATGTGTGTCGCAGTACGTTGATGATTATGTTATCTTAATTTCCTCGGACAATATAAATCAGGTTGAAAGTAAAAAGAAAAAGTTTTGACGGGTGCTAATTTTATATTCATATTTTAGGAAGCCGAATCGAATACGGTTGTATATTTTATGACGCGCTAAATCTCACTTATTTAAATTAGACTAAACTCAAAACCAGGCAATGCGTATTATAGGTAGTTTTATCAAGACAACACCTATTCATTCAATGGAAAGCGAATTATGCCTACAGCCGTTATACCTGCGTCGACGATTTAGGCAGGAAAATATTGGCTGAAGGTGAAATCCATTGAAACAGCAAACAGCAGCTTCGATTTGTTGTACAAATGAATTATCAAACTTATGCAATACCTACTGTATTGCATAAGTTTGATAATTCATTTGTATGTATACAAATGAATTATCAAACAAATATAAAAACTATGATAAGTCCTTATTGGCAGAATAAACGAAAACCATTGCTGGTATCCGTTCACTGCGCACTGAACTCATTAGATATCCATTGTAGCAAACAACTAGAAATGTTTTCTCTTGATACGTGGCCTAGTAACATTGATATCTCTAAAGTCATAAAACATGAAGTAGATTTTATGACCCAATCAAAATGACAACACAATCCTACGACTTAAAAAACATGTTTTATGATTTTATAAACACCGTTTATTCAGATTTCATAGGAGTTTACACAGACGATGGTTCTAGAGAGAATTTTGGTTGCATTGCATTCTACGATTCATAACTGGTCAGTTAAATTCCAGATAAATGGTAATTTGTGTATAATTGGAGGGGGAACTTATTGCTATTGCAGAAGCCTTGTCATATATAGAATCCACAGATCATCATAATATAAGTAGTAATATTTACGGATTCTAGAAGTTCGCTCTCCAACTCTTGGCTCGGTGTACCTCGACTTTTCGAGGAATTCCGACAGCCTGATATATTGATATATATCAGATATATTGCGTATTAACCTGAATTTAGAATCACAGGATAGAAACGTGGAGCTTCAATGGATACCATCTCATGTTGGACTACGAGGCAATGAAATCGCAGATTTGTTAGACCAGAGAAGCTATAACAGACGGCATACCTACAAACATACACCCTGTTTATACAAACTATAAACATACCTACATTTAAAGTAGATTGCTCTAAACTATGGAAAGAGTATTTTAATGTGCGGTCTCGAGAATTATGTATCTACTATAAAACGATCCAGCCGCATCCCTTGAGTTCTCCATGGATTGACAATAACATTTTGAATCGACGTGAAACTGTTATTGCATTGCGACTTCGATCCGGACACATCCCAGGCAATTTTTACATTTCATGAAAAAATCAACTACATTACATCAAATTGCCTACTATGTAATTCTACAGACGATGTTTATCACATATTGATGGAGTGTGTTCGGAACAAACCGTTTAGAAATAATATTTTACCATTTAGTTATAGGGATATAGATCACTGTAACAGCGTTCTCGCTGAGCCTGTCTCAGACGCAGCGAGGGCGTTATACAAACTCGTAAGTTAGGTAGGTAATTGAATTAATTTTATTTTAGTTTCTAAAATCTAAGATTTTAATTTGTGTTTTTCTGTTTAACTCAGCAGGGCGACATAATCACGTGTGCGACAAAGCCTTTATATATTGAGAATTAAAAAAATGTTGCAAATGCATTTATACACATGTATGCATTTGTAGTACCTAGTAGAAGTAGGGAGGGGGTATCTGGTGAATTTGCCACGGACCTGGAACGTTATAATGTAGGTAGTCACACCACCACCGCTGGTGTTTGTTAATATCAAAAGTATTTCTTGTGTTAGCGCGTTCACTGACACGCTTGAGGGATGCGTACGACATAAGACCCTGAGTCCTTAATTATGTTAACAACTCGCGAAAGTTTAAAAAAAGGTTATGTTAGTGAATTTAAAGGTTTATGAACCCAAACCGAAAGGCTCACTTAATTTTAAAAAAAAATTGAATAACTTTCCGCATGTGGTGTGATAGATTATTTAAACACGATATAAACATAATGTAGAACCACATAGTGTAGAACTGTGTATATGCTCCTGAATAAAATAGAGTAATAATGTAAAACATTAACCTACTCTGATTGTATTGTTAAGTTTTACTTATAATTTAATCCTCATCATCATCATCATCAGCCTATAGCAGTCCACTGCTGAACATAGGCCTCCCCCATGAGCGCCATAGCCCTGTCTTCAGCTTGCCAGTTGCCTCCAGCATCTACCTGCAGTCTTTCGCAGGTCGTCATCCCACCTGGTCGGAATTAAATAATCTATATAAATAAAAATGAATTGTTGTTCGTTAGTCTGATTAAAACTCGAGAACGGCTGGGCCGATTGAGCTGATTTTGGTTTTAAAATGTTTGTCGTAGTCCAGGGAAGGTTTAAACGGTCAGAAAACGTGGTAAAGTTGTGCAGAAATTTCCACGCGGGCGAAGCCGCGGGGCACAGCTAGTATAAAATAAAAATTTAATCCTATTTTGCACAAACTATTCTATATTATATAAAACTATATTATATACGCTGTTTTATTTGTAAAAGATTGTATTTATTTAAAGTTATTGTTATAAAAACTATTTTTCGGAGGTGGCACTTCGAGACCGGCCGTCGTCGGACAGAGCGGAGCTCTCCCTGTTTGCAAGTTGTTTAAAGCTAAGTACTGTCTTACTAAATAAATATATCTTATTATATTTATGTAGTATTAAAATTTATATGAAATAAATTATTTGAAACGATATCTTTACTAATTAAAGATGATTTGAATTATGATCAATTAATAAACAATTTTTTAATATAAATACCTACTCTTATTTTATTTTATTATACATATAATATCAAAAATCTATTACGTGCATGAAACAAAAAAAAATATCTTAGGTTTTTGTTATTGTAGTACATAAGCCAAAAAATATTCGATTTAGGCGGGACTTGCTTGTCTCATCTTTGAACATTTTTTGACTCACTATAAGGCGAGAAAAACATCTAGTGCCATCTACTGACAACATTACGAAGCATTGTGCTTATTCTACTCGATATTAGATAGCAGCACGATAGTTTTTGGTCAAGCACATATATTTTTGTAAACGCTGCCAACATAACAAACCAATTTTCGGCCAACTCGATAGCAGATTTCGAATTTCATAGTTATTTCACAAGGTGGCAGCACGTTCGTTGTAGGCCAAGCTCACATTTTTTGTAAACATTGCCAACATTTAAGGCACAAAAAACGGAAGTTGAATTGAAGTTTTACTATTCGCTACTAGATGTCGCACCAACAAATAAACTCCATTTCACAACTCAATTTATTAATTCTGCGAAACACGACCCTCTCTTGTTTTATTTACTGTGATTAAGTGTTACTACAAATTTAAATTTAATTAAGCAGTCATAAAGAATTATTATAACAGCCACTTAAATAAAAAAATACCGCATGCGCTGATTACATAATATCCGCTGTGGCGCTGTCTTTCGCACATCCCTTCCTTTATCACTTTGCGTCACTAGCGGAGTGGTGTGTTCTGTTGTGTGTTGAAAATTTCCAGCGGACATAAAACATGTAAGTCTCTTTATATTTATAATTATCTGACCTTAAAGGTTCCTTTTATCACATCTAGTCAGCTAGACAGTTAAATAATGTAATGCACCCTAAATTTACTTACGTAATGTAGGTAATTAGGTTTGCACGTGACCTCCATTTTGGATTTTATAACAATTTCTTTGCAAATTAGGGAATTTCTAACCTTCAGGAAACCTTTTGATTACTATAGATACAATGTAAGCTATCAGGCTATGATAAATATGTGGTATCCTGCCGGGTAATGCAGGTTTAGTAGTACAGTATTGAACCGAAAAGTTCACTTTGCGGCTTCTTTAGATTGCGTCTAATTTTACATAAAGTTAAAGTAGGTAGGTACTAATATGCTTAGCATTTATGCATTAAGTAAAATCCAAACAAATAAAAACAAAAGCCTGTAGAAATACTAACTCAAACAAATGACAGTTTTCAGTTATCTAACCTATACTTGACATCGGCCTTCGGTAATGGCATTGATTTTACGATTCTATTTCTGTAAAGGGCAGCGAATCTTGCGTCTGAATGATTTAATTTGTGTCCAGGCTCTGTTTCCATCTGTTGGTATACTATAAACCTGTACGCATTATCTTGAATTTTCTGGACTTTTCTAAACCTACCAAACTGAATGCGCGTGTCAGTCCTAGACAATTTTCTGTTTAAAACTTTCATTACCATTCCAAAGGAATAATCAGATAACAGATTTGAATTTGGAAAAAATCGAACTCTAACACTGTGCGTGCTCTTTTTCGATAATTCTTTCTTACCTATTTATTTTGCTTTTAATTACATCTAAACTATACTGTATGTATGAATGTTTCAGAATAATGTTTTCATCCCTGTTGGAATCTGCGCGGAGCTCGCCTTTCAGCGGGCCCTTCTCGTCAGCGCAGTGCCAGGCCTCCACACCAGCCATCACCTCTGAACAGGTACATACCTAAACTCTAACATTATCTTGGTAGCCAACATATTAGCAAACTACAACTCCACCAAGCTTAGTCTGCACCTTGCTGCAAACTTACTCTACAACGCGAGGTGCAAACTAAGCTTGGTCGAGTTGTATATTAGGAAATATAAGTAGAAACTTATAGTTCATGTTTTGAATACTGCAGCTTCGGGGCTGAACAAATAAAGTGGCGATAACAAAAGGAAAAACAATTGTTCATGTGGGTTAAGGTGGAGGTACTCCTGTTTCCGCATTTGGACTCCAGTCGGTCCTTTATGTGTGCATGTTGTGGCTTGAAACATAGCACTTGGTGATCATGTGGCAAGCTATCATTTAGTAAATAATTTTCTAATTAGATATAGACATAGACATATCATTTATTTGCCACTACATATACACACTATATAAATGAAAACTTATAAATTACAAACATAATACTTAATATTAGTTAGTAATTCAGACCAGTCGTTCCGGAGATTGCACACTACATACTAGTCTTCTCTATCAATCTTTACCACATCTAGGTATACAGTATTAGTACATAATAATACTTCACTCTATGACTCCACGAGTGGTATCTCGAGACAAAAGGAGCAGGAAATAATATTATTGTTAAAATATTGCCCAATGATGAGAAACAGCGCTGGAGGGAAGGCCCGACCGGTTGCGACTCTCACGTTGCTCTGTGGTTTTACTGCAGTGTCCCGGTCGGGAGGTGCCCTGTGATACCAAGATTATGAGATCTGAGGGCATAGCTTTGAATTTCTTACTACACTTATAATATCATCACTGCATAGTATAAATAAGTTTTTAATGTAATAAAACTTTCAGTTTATATTACTTTATTAAACAAATATCCGTACTTTAGGTAGGTAAACTAATTCTTATATTACACTAAATGTTATGTATTTAGAACTTAATACAAATTATAAACTTTGTCGCTTCTTTACCTTATTTCCATGGCCAGTCTTTAATATTAAGAATTTGACCGCTTTTTAGTGTATATTTATTGTTTTTAGGAAAATAAATATATTTTTTTATATAATTCGCAGGGCATGGCGGCGGCCGCTGTGGTTCCCGCGGGCGATTCCTGCGAATTCGCTTCCGGCAAATACTTCGCGCTCTGCGGGCTCGGCGGCATCCTATCATGTGGTGAGTACCTTATTATAACTAGCGTCTGACGGCCGCTTTGCACGCGCTTTTCCTGGATAAAAACCTAGTTCCATCCCTGGATAAAAAGTTAGTTTCATTCCTGGATAAACAGTTAGTTCTATCCCTGGATAAAAAGCTAGTTCAATCCCTGGATAAAAAGCTTGTTCCATCCCTGGATTTAGTCTATATCTTTGCAGAATTTTATCGAAATTTGTTTAGCCACACAGCCCATTCATATTGTTCATTGTATGTCCTATCTAAACTATTACTTCATCTGGGATGAAAGGTAGGTTATATGTTGACGGGCAACAGTTTTTTTCTACTCGGCGCTATTAGGTCCTATGTCCAGCAGTGGGCTAAATGATGATGTTTCTAAGGTGTGATATACGTAATCTATATAATATATTAATAGACCATATTTTATATCATGCTTATCACACTAATATAAAATATAATAAATATGATGTATGGATGGATGTTTGTTCTTCAAGCCTTAACTACTGAACAGATCAGGTTGAAATTTTGTACAGATGTAGCTGTAAACCTGGAATCACTACTATTTTATTCCAGAAAACAGTTCCCATTGGATATAAACTTTGAACTTTTCCATAAACACAATTAATTAAATAATATCCTACTAATATTATAAAGGTGTAAGTTTGTATGTATGGGGATGTTTGTTACTCTTTCACGCAAAAACTACTGAACGGATTGGGCTGAAATTTTGCATACAGCTTGTTCTGGGCCCAGAATAAAACATAGGTCGTCGATATATGGGATAATAAATCCCATATATCGACGATCGATGTGGCGCGGTGGGCGCGGGTTCGATTCCCGGAGCAATTGTGTGTATGATCTGCAGATATTTGTTCCGGGTGTTCTGGTTGTTTTCTATGTATATTAAAAAATATCTATCTATGTAATGTATTGTATTATGTATATCAGTTATCTAGTACCCATAACACAAGCCCTTCTTACCATGAGGCTATAAAAAAATTTAAAAAAATTAATCAGTTCCCATAGGATAGAAATAATCTTAAACGTTTGCATAGAAACAACGCGTGCGAAGCCGCGGGCAATAACTAGTTTTTAATATTATTTCTTAGTAATGATAATTTTATTATAATAATTAATTTGTGAACTGTAACGTTTATCATTACTTTTGTTTCTTTAATAAATTGATTATTCAACGCGTAAACTAATATCTGCCCGCGTCTTCGCACATACAAGTTTATTATATCGCTAAAAGATTAAGTAATGCAACAGATCTGAAAATAATCTTGAAATAAGAATATCTCAAGTTTTATCTTAATGCAGGCTAGATAATATTATACTATCTTAATTCTAAATTTAATGCTGATAAATTCAGTCGTTAAGGTTGCTAACATATTGAAAAGAGCTAGGTAAATGAAATGAAAAAGGTAATTTTTATTATTAACTCATTTATTATCAGATTCTCAATCCATATACAAACTTAAAAATAAAAACATACAAAATTAAATATAAATGTCACAAAATAAATCACATAAAATAAAATAAAAATAGAATAATATAACTAAGGGAAAATTAAAAAATAATATTAATAAAACACAAAATGAAAACTTATTAACCTAATGGACATTTATATGGATATCGACCCCATCAATATTTTCATCCATTTGTATTGGATGGGACAGTCCAGACGTGAAACAATCATTTTCAAAGTAAGGTAGATGCTTTTCATTATTTGAAAAAAAGAATTATCAAATACAGAAATACTATTTATTGGTAAAATCAATTCATATGTCAAATTTTCATAAAAATAGTTATAATAATTATAATAAAAAATGTATTTTTACGATTAAAATTTAAAAATATAAATGAAAACAAATTAAAAAATTGATATAAAAAAATTATACGGAAATATAACCATATTAAATTTACTTTAGTAGTTCTTCAAAATCAGAGTATTGTCAAGGAAACTTTATTTCTTCACATTTCAATACAATTGTCTATTACTCTATAATGCAGGATAATCTATACTATACTAATATTATAAAGAGGAAATGTTTGATTTTTTGTTTGTTTGTATTGAAGAAACTACTGAACCGATTTGAAAAATTCTTTCACTGTTGTGAAGCTACACTCCCTGGTGTACATAGGCTATATTATACTTTCAAAAAAGTTGGGATCCTAACTAAAATTCCGCTAATGTAACCCAAGGTGTAAAAAATCACCTAATAAAGTGAAATTCGAATTTAACGCGGGGAACAGCTAGTTATTATACAAGAAAAGACACTGAAAGCGCAATACAAAGAGCGGCCTTATCGCTACCATATCTGTCGGGCAATCTTACTTTCAGCATTATTTAGTAGTTTAATTATGTTGTAATGTATATTTAAAGATATAAATGTATAGAAACATACATTATGAATAGGATTGGTGTTATGTTGAATATTTGGCGTTTTGCCCGACATGACGTTATGAACTCGGCTGATATACAAAGAAAAGAGTGACCTTGTGCTGTAGGTCACGCGTTGAACACGTGCCCTACGTTATTTACTCGTGACCTATATAAGGTCGGCAGCTTGTTGTGGATTCGATTCCCGCCCCAAACTGCAATAATCTGGTATGAAAATAATATTCAAGGGGAAAACTAGAATGGTTTTTTTTTTCAGTTTTTCCCACTATGGGATAACAGAGGGGGAAACTGGAATAACCACAATAAAATATATTATACATATGTTCTCTGTTTAGTTTGTTTATTTTTAACCGACTCAAAAAAAGGAGGAGCTTCTAAATTCTTTTTTTAGGTTCTTTACCTCATTTTTTTGACTGGCTGAACCGATTTTGATGATTTATTTTTTATTTGAAAGCTGGTGTTTCCCGTGTGGTAGCATTTCAATTTGATCCAGTTTTGACAATGACCTCCATGTTCCACACTTTGACTGCTGAAATCACACGGTATGTGTTTTCTACAAGTGACTAATATGCGTAAATCCACACTAGCGCAGCGGCTGAGAAAATACAGATCTGTGTGACTCAGCACAGCCGTAATATTTTTCGAACGAAACGCATGTGCGGCGCAACACAACCGCTGTGTAGAGCGGCAGCACGAATTTTTTAGGTTAAAAAAAAGATCGCAATCGTCGAAAAAAAACCGCAGTCAAAGTGTTAAAACCATAGTCTTAAATTTGCATTCAGTATGTGCGCGACAAATGGAAGAATAACTCAATATCACGCCAACGTATTTCGATTATTCAAACCCATTTTCATTATATAGGAATTTGAAGTCTGTTTATAGTTTTTTTAAAGACGCAAAATTATTATGTACTTGTGTGTGTCGTAATAAATTGTTTCTAATTTATATAAGGATATACAAAACAAACATTGGTCGCCCATAAAGATTTTATCGAATATCACAGCAAAATTGTATTTTTCGTATTTTGACGAGTCGTAGGCTAAGAATAATTAAGGTAATTTTATATTGTACACTTTTATAGTATGTTTGATTTACGGCCGGGGGACGTGTCGTGTTCTGAGTGGAGGCCACGACTCGGTAAACGTTGCGTAGGACGCCATCCGACCTGGAGAGATGGCGACCTGCTAAAGACTGCAGGTAGATGCTGGATGCCTCGAGCTGATGACGGGGCGCTGTGGCGCTCAATGGGGAAGGCCTATGTCCAGCTGTGGAATAATAGGCTGATGATGATGATGATATGTTAGATTTATGAAAATCTGAGTACAGTCAATATAAAATATAATCTGTGGCGTGATAGGTAAACTATTATAATTAGAGACTAACATGCTTCCTATACAACAGAATTTGATATTACCTGTTTTGACGAGGCGTAACCTTAAAATAAGGTATATATATCGTACACTTTTATGTTATAACTAGTTTCTGCCCGCGGCTTCGCGCGCGCTGTTTCTATGGAAACGTTTAAAATTATTTCTATCCTATGGGATAATAAGGAGCTTATGTTTTATTCTGGGCCCAGAACTACCTGTATGCAAAATTTCAGCCCGATCCGTTCAGTAGTTTTTACGTGAAAGAGTCATAAACATCCCCATACATACAAACTTTCACGTTTAAAATATTAGTTTTATAATTATGACAATAAAAAAATGTTATCTATCCTGGCGCACAAGTAAAGAGACATATTTGTTGGGCAGGTATCACGCACACCGCTGTGGTCCCGCTGGATCTGGTGAAGTGCCGGCTGCAGGTGGACGCGGCCAAGTACAAGAACGTCGTGAACGGGTTCCGCGTGTCCGTGCGCGAGGAGGGCATGCGTGGCCTCGCCA
Organism: Eupithecia abbreviata; assembly: GCA_943735965.1. NCBI lineage: Eukaryota > Metazoa > Arthropoda > Insecta > Lepidoptera > Geometridae > Eupithecia > Eupithecia abbreviata. Next base: position 3,678,635 of record OX031003.1, on the reverse strand, counting down.
AGGGCTGGGCGCCCACCTTCATCGGATACTCGCTGCAGGTAACTTATCAACAACAAGCACATGTTCAAACTAGGGCTAAGCAACCTGTATATCACCAAACAGGCTATCAACATGATTATAACAAAAATCCAATTGTTCCTACTGAACAACCTTGTGGAAATTTATTTTATGACCGTTTAATTTAACTAAAATCAAAGTTTGTACGATATCTGTAGACTCACATGAATTGTAATGTTCCAGGGTCTGTGCAAGTTCGGTCTGTACGAGGTGTTCAAAGTGCAGTACAACAACCTGCTGGACGAGGAGACGGCCTACACCTACCGCACGTTCGTGTACCTGGCTGCGTCCGCGTCCGCTGAGTTCTTCGCTGACATCGCGCTGTCGCCGCTAGAGGCCGCTAAGGTACATTATGCAAGTTCGGTCTGTACGAGGTGTTCAAAGTGCAGTACAACAACCTGCTGGACGAGGAGACGGCCTACACCTACCGCACCACTATTATTTGTTGTGTGCACATAGTTCACGTTTCAAGCTAGATCATATATAATTTTTTTGTGATATCCTATTATAGCTAGTCATGGGTTTTGTGTACCTAATATAACAAAAATAAAATTTATTGAAAAACGCACACGAGCTCGCGGTTGAAGAATGACCCCTAGTGACCAGGCTGCCAATATCGTAACAATCGACCATGGAAATCTTCCAGATGGTCCAGGAGTCGGTGACAGATTTTCATGACCAAGTCCCTCCCAAGCAAAACTTTTTTTTCGCATGGGAGGAAATAATTGACCAAATTTGTACCTGTCTCCCGGACCAAGATGGCAGTAGCTACATTCAGTGTATTCTTAACATACACGGCAATCTACTCGCATACGACGCATGGTGATTTATGAAACAATGAAACATAAAATAGCTTAGTAATGCAATGCATTTTCCAGGTCCGCATCCAGACGATGCCCGGGTTCGCGAACACTCTCCGCGAGGCGTGGCCCAAGATGGTGCAGAACGAGGGCTTCGGCACCTTCTACAAGGGCCTGGCGCCGCTGTGGTGCCGCCAGATCCCCTACACCATGATGAAGTTCGCCTGCTTCGAGAAGACTCTGGAGTTGCTCTACGCGGTACGTACATCATAATGATGAGCCTATATCAGTCCACTGCTGGACATAGGCCTCCCCCAATGGGCGTCATAGTGCCAAGTGTGTCTTCAGCTTGCCGCATCCAGCATCTACCAGCAAACGCGGTATGTACGCCTGCGGCTAATTCGATAAACACTGCGGGTCGCTTCGCTCGCCAGGTTGTACGGATTGTCGCTTTGCCGCACATAGCATACACAATGCCACGAGATTCCGTCCGTCACGCTGTGTATTACGTACGCCTTCGGCTAAAACGATAAATACTGCGGGTCGCTTCGCTAGCCAGGTTGTGCGGGATTGTCGCATTGCGGCTCTCTTTGCCGCACATGGCGTATACTTACAGCAGTGCCACGAGAATCCGCCCGTCACGCTGTGTATTACGTGTCTAATAACGACATCTTTATACAGACAGCTAGCTTCACCCGCCACGCTGAATGAGGGAATCGCGTTGTGGTTCGCTTCGACACAGATCTTCCACAATGCTGTGGAAGATCTGTAAGACACTAATCTCTTTACTCATCGAACATAGCATATAGTGTGGCGCAGTTGGCGAAGGTCCGCCTGCGACGCAGAAGGATGCGGGTTCGATTCCCGCCTCGGGACAATTGTTTGTACGATCTGCAGATATTTGTTCTGGGTGTTCTGGTCATTACCTATATATTATAAAAAAAATCTATCTTTGTAATATATTGTATTAAGTATATCAGTCATTAAGTACCCATAAGCTCTGCTTACCTTTTGGCTAGATGATGCTATGTGCCACATAGCATCATCTAGCCAAAAGGTAATAAATAAATAATGATGGACAATCCACATTGTATGTAGATTGTCCATCATTATTGATACATCATTATTTATTTATTCCAAATCTACCTACAAAAAAAAGTTTTACAATATTTTGAATAGAGTCTGTGCAAAAAGAGAACCGTCGCCGTGGCGTTACGGTGAAGTAACATTTTAACGTAACTAAAGTAGTAAGGCACGCGCGACCTCAATTCCTAAGACACTTCTCTTTTTGCACAGACTCTAATTATGATAATCCATAGTAATTTGTAATTAATTTGTGCAGTACGTGGTGCCGAAGCCCCGCGAGCTGTGCACCAAGGGCGAGCAGCTGGTGGTAACGTTCGCAGCTGGGTACATCGCCGGCGTGTTCTGCGCCATCGTGTCGCACCCCGCAGACACTGTCGTCTCCAAGCTCAACCAGGTAAGTCTAGCTTTAGAAACGTATCCATGTGTGGCTGGATCACATGGTTTGTGCAACACTTGACGAGCTTTGAAGCACGAATTGTGATTTAACTATGTAGGTACGTCTAAGGTATGTGCATTGTGCAACACTTGATGAGCCCTCGGAAGTCTGGTTATACATGACTTGCTAGGAGTCGCGTGAAACTTAATAAGCACTCTGAATGTATAAATGATGTATCAACGCGAATTGCTGGGATCTGATGTTCCTGGGAACAGCAAACTTCTAGAAGACTAGAGCTGCCTTTTGTTCTGGTGCAAGTGTAGTGATGAAACAGTATCAATGTGGCGTTCATTAGGGGTTGTCTGACCAGCTGTAAACTTGCATCGTCAGATTATACTGTTATTTTTTTTTCAATTTAGCAAAATTCTTAGCTTCAAATATGTGCACTAATATTTCCAAGGGCTCAATAAGTTTTATTCAATGCATACATGGATCAGTGAATTGCAATCTGTTTTTTTATTGAGTAAATGAATATTTTTGTTATCAAATTATAATCAATGCACTATTAGGAGTGTAATAAGTAGTTCTGGAGACTGATAACTCCCATCGATACAGCGTTGAGGCACTTTTGTTCGCATAATAGCGCGAAAAAAAGATGAATGAAATCGGTAAAGCCGTTCTGAAGTCAGTGTTATCAGGAGATAGGGATTCATTTTATATAAATAGATTATACCTGAAATTATAATGCAATAAATAACTGTTTTATTTTATAAAAACATAATATTTGTTAGTTTTTATAATATTTAAATTAAGTCGAGAAACACATATCATAATCGGTAGGTATAATTTTGGCTCAGCAGAATTCATGACACGATGGCGATTTTTCATTATGTGAAAACTATTATTGTTAAGAAACCATACATCACGGCATGTTGAGTATATCCATTTTTTCCCTTTCTGGACATTTAGGAAACCTTAAACAAGATCAACTAAGAGTAGTTTGCAATACTCTACTTGTAATTTCTAGATGACTTTCCACAATGTTTCACTCCACATGTACATAGTAATTCCAACCTCCTTTTTGCTAACACAATACCAATTTTCACTAGGGTTAGAAACGAATTGGCACGCACATCACGCTTTATGCGTCTTTCATGCGGTATCTTTGACTGGAGATTATTTTTTTAATCTAATATAATTACGGATATCATTCTTGATTTATGATGAATATTCATTTATGCATTCAAAACAATCATGTTGTCAATAATACATAATGTTAATTTTATAATATAGTTCACACAACGGATTCGAACATTTTAACTCTCATCATAAGTTAAGTTAAAAATACTACTATAAAGGACACAGTGTGTCTCATAATGATAATTTTGTTCTCGTTGTTTGTCCGGTTGTTCTTTGTGTCTGTTTTCGTATTTTTCGACTGCCGCCGTCATTTTGGTAAGGTTTTCTTATGCTTTCTGAGGCATTTGACATAATTCAACGGATTTTTTTATTCGTTCGTCTACGATAATCGTTAGGGCCAGCTGCAAATGGAAGTCGCACAGATAATTAACGTTTCTTTTCTATTTTGTTTCTTATAATTTAATACTTATAATATCTTAACGGTCATACGTTACTCCTGTTTCTTAAGACTAAAATATATTAAAAAACTAAACAGACAAACGTGACTTCTGTTTAAGACTATATACTAAATATTTTAACAGTCAAATGTTATGCTTGTTTCTTGTATTATTCTGTTTCTAAAGACTTAACTAAATAACAACATAGTCAAACGTTGCTCCTGTTTCTTCAACAAGTCCGCATTGCTGCCTGATGAGGATGAAGCAATCAAGAAAGAAGGCCCCATGTTGCAAGCAAACCAAACAAAACGCACTTGTCAGTGCGACTGTGTTTCATCGAACGCTACGTTTCGTTTACGTTCTTGTTTCTTGTAATATTCTGTTTCTAAAGACTTAATTAAATAACGAAATAGTCAAACGTTGCTCCTGTTTCTTCAACAAGTCCGCATTGCTGCCGGATGCGGATGAAGCAATCAAGAAAGAAGGCCTGATGTAGCAAGCAAAACAAACAAACAAAACGCACTTGTCAGTGCGATCAAACCGCACTTGTCAGTGCGACTGTTGCATCGAACGTTATTCTTGTTTCTTGTACTATTCTGTTTCTAAAGACTTAACTAAATAGACAAACATTGCTCCTGTTTCTTCAACAAGTCTGCATTGCTGCCTGATGAGGATAAAGCAATCAAGAAAGGAGGCCTGATGTTGCAAGCAAAACAAACAAAACGCACTTGTCAGTGCGATCAAACCGCACTTGTCAGTGCGACTGTTGCATCGAACGTTATTCTTGTTTCTTGTACTATTCTGTTTCTAAAGACTTAACTAAATAGACAAACATTGCTCCTGTTTCTTCAACAAGTCTGCATTGCTGCCTGATGAGGATAAAGCAATCAAGAAAGGAGGCCTGATGTTGCAAGCAAAACAAACAAAACGCACTTGTCAGTGCGATCAAACCGCACTTGTCAGTGCGACTGTTGCATCGAACGTTATTCTTGTTTCTTGTACTATTCTGTTTCTAAAGACTTAACTAAATAACAAAATAGACAAACATTGCTTCTGTTTCTTCAACAAGTCCGCATTGCTGCCGGATGAGGATGAAGCAATCAAGAAAGAAGGCCCTATGTTGCAAGCAAAACAAACAAACAAAACGCACTTGTCAGTGCGACTGTTGCATCGAACGTTATTCTTGTTTCTTGTACTATTCTGTTTCTAAAGACTTAACTAAATAGACAAACATTGCTCCTGTTTCTTCAACAAGTCTGCATTGCTGCCTGATGAGGATAAAGCAATAAAGAAAGGAGGCCTGATGTTGCAAGCAAAACAAACAAAACGCACTTGTCAGTGCGACTGTTGCATCGAACGTTATTCTTGTTTCTTGTACTATTCTGTTTCTAAAGACTTAACTAAATAACAAAATAGACAAACATTGCTCCTGTTTCTTCAACAAGTCTGCATTGCTGCCTGATGAGGATGAAGCAATCAAGAAAGAAGGCCTGATGTTGCAAGCAAAACAAACAAACAAAACTCACTTGTCAGTGCGATCAAACCGCACTTGTCAGTGCAATCAAACCGCACTTGTCAGAGCGATCAAACCGCACTTGTCAGTGCGACTGTGTTTCATCGAACGTTACGTTTCGTTTACGTTCTTGTTTCTTGTACTATTTTGTTTCTAAAGACTTAACTAAATAGTCAAACATTGCTCCTGTTTCTTCAACAAGTCTGCATTACTGCCTGATGAGGATGAAGCAATCAAGAAAGGAGGCCTGATGTTGCAAGCAAAACAAACAAACAAAACGCACTTGTCAGTGCGATCAAACCGCACTTACCAGTGTGACTGTGTTTTATCGAACGTTACGTTTACTTTCTTGTACTATTCTGTTTCTAAAGACTTAAAAATTGTAGACTTAATAAATACAAAATAGTCCAATCATTACTCCTGTTTCTTCCGACAAGTCAAACATTACTGCTGTTTCTTCAACAAGTCAAACATTAACCCATATATGCTCAAAAGCACGAAAACGACTCGGACTTCTTATTTGATTAAATTCAGTGCGCGGGTGACTGCAGGAAACAAAGGTTGTCGCGTTTAACGGCAAATTGCTCACTGCGCGACTACTCACGTAAGTAAAACTTGTGGCTCTGGATATTTACTATAGTTGCAATCTTATTAGTTTTCATCGCGTTTAGTATTGTTTTGATGTAAATATTGCATTAAAATTGATTTTTGGTTTGTTTGATTAATTATTGGTTTGTTTTAATTCGTTCATTTTCTTAATTTCTTTTCAGAACATTTCAGAAAAAAATTGGCCTGGTGATGACTAGAACACATATCATCAGACGTACAAATATCTGAGAAACCAAATCGCCTGATTTGTGCCATCGGATCATCAAAGAGGTACATGCGCAGTATGTCCGCCCAAGAAGACGAAAAAGGGTGCAATAGATGTGTGCAAAGTTACTGTGCAACGAACATTGCATGTACATGTGTAATGGTTCTTTTGTCGGAATACAGGTTATAGATGATGAAAATGTGTAAATTAGCTATGAAGTTTATTTTTATTTTATATCAATAATTCTAAAGAGGTTGCAAAAAAACAACAATGTTTCGTAAGATTTGTCATTTAGCATTATTTTCTGAATTTAACCCTTAATTACTCGCGTGGGGTGTTTAACACCCCAGCGTTTGACAACTGTTTGATCGTCTCTAGTTATTGGAGTTTCAAATTTACAACGCTTATTTTTAAATCTTCATCATAAATAAAAGTCTGATTTTGTATGTATTTGGTAGTTTTTTCTACGCGAGTAACTAAGGGTTAAGTATAAAATATTTTTTTTTCGTTCTGATAATTTATGTTTTATTATATCATTAAAATATTCAGTTGTGTAACTCCTATTAAAAAAAAGTTACGGTGGAATAATGCTCCCACGCGATCACTTGCGTTTCTTGGAAAATCGCGATTACTCTAGGGTACTACATTCTAAATACTTTAACAGTCAAACGTTATTCTTGTTTCTTGTACTATTCCGTTTCTTAAGACTTAACAAAATAGTCAACGTTCTACAACAAGTCAAACGTGAATATGTCACTCACTGGAGAGAAAATCCCCACCAACCAAGAGGCGGGCTATAGCATCTACCAGATCGCGGAAGGAAGAAGATCCTGGACTCTGCATTGCTGCCTGATGAGGGATGAAGCAATCAAGAAAGAAGGCCTGATGTTGCAAGCAAAGCAAACAAAACGCACTTGTCAGTGCGACTGTGTTTCATCGACCGTTACGTTTACGTCCTTGTTTCTGAAGACTTGTCTGCATTGCTGCCTGAGCAGGAGCAGTCAAGTAAAAAAAGGCCTGATGTTGCAAACAAAACGCACTTGTCAGTGCGACCAAAACGCACTTGTCTGTGCGACTGTGTTTCAACGAACGTTACGTTTCGTTTACGTTCTTGTTTCTTAAGACTACGTCATACTTAACAGTGAAACATTACAACATGGAAAATCCGTATCTTGTTAACCTTCTTTTTATAATTTTAGGGAAATACCTAGTTTGCAGCCGTTTCTTCACGTTCTATTTCTTATCGAATTTCAGTGCTGGATCTTCGGATAATATCTGACGCTATCACGTGACTGGCAGTCCCGCAGGCTGATTATGTAAAAGCAACAGCAACAGCGACGCGACCGCGACCGAAATTTTAGCAAGCAATTTTTAGTTCACCGATTGTCCGGCAGAGGGAAACCTAGTGTGGGTGACGTAGTACCTGGTGTCATCTAATACAAAATTGGCTTTTGACAGCACTGATTGCTTAATTTTCGCCTGTCGCAAACCGGTCGCAGTTACATAATCAGGGGGCCGTTTACCAGGTTTTAAGATTGTTTGTTAAGACATTATGACGGAAAATACAACTCCTATTATCTTTCGACTCCTCGGTTTTATGTGTGGCGTCAGATGGCGGAGGATCTTCCAGAACAGCTTTCGACATCGTGTTCAACAGTATGATTGGCTAGTAACTATCGAGCTTACTGGCATGTTTTCAGCAATTATTGTCGCTAAAAATCGTCCACATCTGGTCTAACAATCATCAGGCAAAGGTATTATATCGTTAATGATTGGTTGAATTTGTTGCGATTCGTTGCGGGGTGGGGCGGATTGGGGTCTCTTCTTTTTTTGCTTCAACTCTTATAGGGCGACCATAACGACCCCCTCTTTTCCGAGTTCTTATGAAAATGTTTATTATATATATATATATATATGTAGTCTATCTTCTATATAATTATTATTACTAACCATCGTATATTCATTGTGTGAACTCGTTTCTTGTGCCTACTCATTAATCTATCATATGACACACCCCCAGAATGACGGCTCACTCAAGCAAAATAATATCTACGTTTTTTCGAAGACCTCGCCGGGAATAGAAATCGGACGCACAAACATACAAAACCGCACTTTTCAGCGCGATTCCTGTTTCTTACGTTAACCATTTTTTTAATGAATCTGAGAAGTTTGGAGTTTCTTGAAGATGCAAGACCTCAATACTGGAGTTTAGACATTCAAGTCGGCGAGAAAGAAACTTGCACAAATTGAAATACAAGCCATAGTACCAACCAAATTCATCATCGAAATTCAAGAATACAAAACCGCACTTTTCAGTGCGAATCCTGTTACTGTTACACCTAAACCGCACTTTTCAGTGCGAATCCTGTTTCTGTTAGACATAAACCGCACTTTTTAGCGCGAATCCTGTTTCTATTGGCATAACTTTCAATTCCATATGTGAAAAAATTAATTAAAAAATGCATTTGGCATTTTTATTAATTTTATTTGTTTCTCATACATTGATCAAGTTAATACTGTCAACGTCAAAACTATTTTGGCTTTTTCATTCAATGTATGTACTTATATCAATACATGCATATTTATCAAATACTTTTTACATAGATTTACAGTCTTGATACATAATTTTTTTTTTTTTAATTCATGTAAATACAATCCCCATATTTTGAGAAAAACCAAAACAGAATGTTCCAAGTAATCTTCTATTCTTCGACAAATTCTAGAACTGAAATCATTTTTTACATTATTTAATTTAAAATCTTGTTTCTAATGGTTTGAGTTCTATAATGCGACTATCATTTTAAAATTGCGGGAGGCTTGCCCAGTCTGGAGTCGAGAGCCACCAGGCAGTGCGGATTGGAAGGGGCACTACCTCTGCCCAACAAATAATACAATCTGTTGGGTTGGCGCTTACAACAATTATACTAAGACCTGATCAAACATATTATCCCCTAGCTATCTTAGTCTCCCTCTTAATTGGATACATTATGTGATGTTAAACCCCCCGCTCTATAACCACCTATTTAACTTCACTGCGCAGTCTTGTAGATCGATGCGTAGTAAACCATGAAAGAGTTAATATTCTCCGAAACCCAGACATACCTTTGTGGTTCAAAATTACAATTAGTCGCAAAAAATTATGGATCTAACTTAATCAATGTATAAATTTTAATTTAACAAACAAGAAAACTGTTAATTCTAGAATTAACTGTTTTCTAATCCTTTGAAACGCTCCTTGGATTTCGTTTTTTCAATGAATTAAGTAACTTTAAACTTAAAATTTAAGTAGCGTTTCAATATGACCATTGATCACCCCTAACCTAACCCATTTTAAGTTTTAGAAGACAGAAGATTTCTCGCCGGGCGTCCTCAGGATGTGTGGTATCATTTAAATTTATTTTCTTACATGATCCTAGACCCTTTTAACGTTACATGATCCTAGACCCTTTTAACGTTCAGTACACCCATTGCTAATTTTTATTCTACAAATATCTTGTATGTAATAATTTAGGTTTTTTTCAGTATTGTAAAGTTAATCGGTAGCAAAAGCAACCTAAACTCATTTGGCTGAGTAAAATTTGGTACACAACTATAAACTTATAAATTAAATATAAAGCAGCATGAGAAGATTCAAAGTTGTTTTTGCAGTAGTTCAATTTTGTTATGTGTGTATTTCAGGATAAGACTGCTACCGTGGGCTCCATCCTCGGCAAGCTGGGCATGGCCGGCGTGTGGTCGGGCCTGGGTCCCAGGATCGTGATGATCGGTACCCTCACCGCGTTGCAGTGGTTCATCTATGATGCCGTCAAGGTAACTTGTCTTTTTTATATCAATAATAATAATAGAGCTATGCTCGGAGCTTCTCTGAAGGATAGGATTCGTAACGAATACATCCGACAGAGAACAAAAGTTATCGACATAGCTCTAAGAATTAGCAAGCTGAAGTGGCAGTCAATGCCGACCACAACTCACGAAGAACCGACATCCGCTGGGACGAACGTGTTCTTGAGTGGAGAACACGACTCGGTAAACGTAGTGTAGGACGCCCTCCGGCCAGGTGGAATGACGACAGTCCTGCGAAGGACCGAAGGCAGATGCTGAAAGGGGGAGGCCTATGTCCAGCTGTGGACTAACATAGGCTGATAATGATAAATGTATGAGACCGCGACTCATTGGTTTCTTGACTGGCTTTTGCCCGTGGCTCTGCTTGGTTATTCCCGAATAAGGAACAAGCAACAATGAAGATTACGTCGTCGGGTTAAATACGAACCTTTTCTTAAAACCGCTTATTTTGTAAGCCTAAAAAAAATGTTATTTGGTTTTAATCATTTATATGTGCTTTCCCCAGGTTTGGCTGAGAATGCCGCGACCGCCGCCAGCTGAGATGCCCGAATCCATGCGCAAGCGACTAGAAGCCCAAGAGGCAGGCAAATCTAAGTGAACATAGCTATAATACCTAATAAATTTGTACAATAGCGACCGCGTCCTACACGTGTCCATTGACTTCTAGCAGGTTCTGATCACGCCATCTCTGTTTTAATGTAGCCTTACTGTAAACATGTAGAGTCCAGACCCTTGATTGACGCATCTTCAATTTATTTTAAAGCTTTTCTCGAACACTTCTTAAGTTATGAGTTTATTAACATATTGTGGAATGCTGCATGTGCAGGTGTCAATTGAGGGTAGTTTGTTTTAAGCTAAATTTTGTGAATATTAAATAACTTGCCCAGGTTTGAACCTAAGCCCTATCGTTACTGTCAATGAGTGCGAGGTGTCGGTCTCGTTATGCCACGGTACTTGCAAAATGGACAGAACTAGGATATTATGTGATATTCATTGTATGATATTAGGCTCGGGCAAGTCTGTAGATGTTAGTGACTGCTGGCTGTTCCACATTTTATGTATGTTAGATTGATTACAATGTTACAGTATGTTTAAGTAATACAAATCGTGTTAATTTATTTTGATGTAATAAATATTATTTTTTATTTATTTTTGTTTTTTCTATGTACATAAGTAGAGGGTAGGTTGTGCGCTAAAGAGAATAAAGTTATAAAAATATAATGTGTTTTTTTTATATACACACCATTTTAGTATCTATAATTGGTTTTGATCAAGGGACACTGCCCTCCTACTGTGTTGCTTCCTACAGCAGGGTTCTCCACGTTCCTTGAAAGCAACCTAACCTTTCACTCAAGTAAAAGTAAAACCAGTAAATCTGTGCAAAGCCTTACGCCTAATAAATATGTTCGTTATGCCACAGTCTGGCATTACGCACGTATCACGGTGCTCCTACGTTCCTACGGACCGTAATGTTCTGTGCTTGGTGGCGGTTCCTGTTGGTTACGCTCAGATACGGGTACCACGCTGGAGCTGCGTAGGTAAGCCGTGATCTGAGGTAGGTCTTGTAGATCAGTATCTTCGTCCGAAGCGTTACCTCCCTATCCTGCTCCCTATTGCTTCTCACACCCAGAAGCACATCGACTTACTGATAGGCGAGGTGAGTCGCCTATCAGTAAGTCTATGTGCTTCTTGAAGCTGAGGCGGCTGTCGATGGTGACATCTGGTTGCCACGGGATGTCCTTTTCCATCAGCGGGCGTTGGCAGCGTCGTTCCTCCTGTGATGATGGCCTGGGTCTTCGTCACATTCACAGAGAGCCTCCATTTTTGAAGCCATTCTGGGAGGTAGAGTTGCATTCGTTTCACGGCGGCGTATAAACTGGTCGGTAGGTGAGGCGTTAGGCTGCGTCGTCTGCAAATTCCCATTTTTTTTTCGAATGGTCTATAATGCTGTTGACCACAGATCGCCATGACAGCGTTACGGGACTTTTGGCGGGCGCAGAGGGTGCCTCGCCGGTAAAAATTAGGTTGGGGCAACACGCACAAGGGCCACCACTTAGGTGCGAGCCTCGGCTTTGGCTGTTGTCAGATGCTATAAGAGGGTAGGGAGGTAACGCCTTAGGTGCACGAGTGCACCTGAGGGCGGAAACGGGGAATTCTTCGACCCCGCATCCGGCGGTATTGGTCGGGGACTAGTGTGCGGAAGCTGAGTTGTTAGCGTCAGTGAGTGGGTCAACGGGGTCACCAAGAACGTGTCTCGGTCTACGGAGGAGAGACTCGGAGAGTGATATTTCCATGCAAATCGGCGCCGTTTATATTTACATTTTGGTCCCTCGAGCATATAGTGGTACGGCGAGCAAAGTTTTTACTTGCCGGCCCTATAAATGTATAGTATCTAGGTAAACAATGCTAAAATGCGAAAGCTAATGTAAAGACGGGGATACATAAAGTTCCCTCTCGAACAGGCTACAAAGAGGACATTGAGGTCTTCAGCTCCCGGCTCGTCTTGGATTCCCGTCTAACGGATGAATTTCACTCATGTATCTAGGTGCTATTTTTGGCGCGGATGACGAAGAGGTTTGGATAGTAAAGTAAAAGTAAAAAGATTTTTATTTTGTCAGAACAGAACAGAGACTTATAAACTAAACTTAGATTAACAGACGACAGAGACTGACAAAACTCGGTCTCCACTCAGCATGTGCTATGGTAGAGCAAATCGTACCATAGCGCTGGTCTTCCGTGGAGACCGTGGTGCGCAAGGTGGCCTAATATAGTGAGGAACCAAACAAAAATATTAATTAATCAACAGAAACTAAAACTGTATGTACTAAGTAAACAATATTATTTAAAATAAAATACGTATATAAATTTTAGAATGATCTTAGCATCCATTATTGCAGTTGCTAGATTGTTAATCGGATGCTCGTGTTTTGATTTGGGCGTTGGTGGTTTTTGTCGCGTAGTTCGATCCACCCAATCTGTGACTAAATCGTTGTTGTCGATTTCGCTTAATTCCCTATCGGATTCTTCTAACAGTAGCAGTTCTAGTTTTGTTTTGGCTATAGCTGCGTCTCGCTCTATTCGCTCGCATTCCAATTTCGCTTCTAATGCGGCTTTTCGCTTGGATTTCGCAGAGGCTTTGGAGGTAGCCTTTTTTTGTAATTTTTTCGTTACTAATGTGGCTTCGGACCTTGCCAGAACGGTTTCGTCATGATTTTCTTCACCTTCGGACTGTGATTTGGATTTTTTATTATTTTTGTCATTTAGTTTGCTTCCCAATGATTTTTCGTTTTTTCGTTTCCTGTCTCGTTGGTACTCATTGTGGTTTCGGTAGGAGTGCTGTAGTCAGAAAACGTTTGCGGAAGTAGATTCTGAGGTTTTTTCGATCGTATTTTTTGTCTTGCTTCTAGTATTAATATTGCTCATTACAGATGATTATTATTAATTAATATTTAAAAGTTTATATATACCTATTTTTTTTTAAGATCTATCTTATGCCCAACACGTATAATACAAACCTAAGCCTAAACACGGAAAACAGCAAAAGATTATTATTATCGCGAGTTAAATTGCACGAGTTATGAATTTTACACGAAAATTAAACTAACATGAATTTATACGATTATTTACAAATTATTTTACACACGGAAATAAACAGAGTTTATTTTGAATGCGATGAACAAACTATGTTCCCGTTTTCGTGACTTTACGTCACCCACGAAACAGTAGCGATTCCCCCCTGTTGACGGAATTAGTAAACCTAGCCTCCTATCAATCCTAAACACTAACAATCTCGGCCGAGGACCTCTTGAGGCACAACGGTCAAGGATAGAAATTATGTGGAAAGGGTAGGGTGGGAATCGCCCGACAGAGGACAGTATCGGAGACCAAAGTGCTCAGGTACTGGGGGGAACGTCCAGTACCCTCGGCTTGCCAACCTGTGGCCAATGGCTCCGACGAACAGTCATGAACGGCGCGATCGGACTATACGGTCGCCTTAACAAAGGCGTATACCGGTAACAGCGTCCGGCACGTTACTCCAGTCTGATCGCAATGATACAGACGTTAACCACTCAAACAGGACGGTTTGGCACAGTTAGTTGCCTGTCTGCGTGGCCGCGGCTTAACCGCGTAGGGTGGCCCTGAAAAGGACCGATTTACGTCACAACAGTCATTCACTTAAGCTTCACACACTCCTGCGTCTTCCTCCAGCAGCAGTGTCCGCGCGGCTCCCAATGCCGCCCAGCAACAGACTTGCACCTCACTGGACTCCAACGCTCGTCGACGGCGGCCTTTGCCCGGAAGCTCCCAATGCTCCCGAGCCCGATGACACCCGGCGACGATCCTTCACTGAAGCTTCACACACCCCTGCGCCTTCCTCCAGCAGCAGTGTCCGTGGCTCCAACATGACCAGCGGACTTGCACCTCACTGGACTCGCAACGCTCGTCGACGGCGGCCTTTGCCCGGAAGCTCCCAATGCGCCCGACCCGGCGACGATCCTCCCACACAGGCGGCAGCAGTTGTCCCGATAGCCACCGTACTATCGGGTACGCTTGCACCTCACCGCAGTCGTGGGGTAAAAAGGGTATGCTCCGGTTACTCCCTGGCGCTGCTCCTCCTTGCTCCTTCCTCCAGCAGCAGTGTTCGTGGCACCAATATGACCAGCGAACTTGCACCTCACTGGATGATGTTGCATGTAACGGGTATCTTCTTGACGATCCGTACTCGAATGACCATACACTGTAGTGGTTTTCTTCAGCCTGTGGGGTCCCTCCGTGTGAAAGAAACTACCTTAGGGACCCGATACTATCCTGCCTAGGATGCTGGGCTTGGTGACCACCTTGCAGCCAAGGGGGGTGAGGGTTCAATGAAAATACTCGTTCTTTGAAGAGATAGCAGCGCCTTTTCCGGGAAATCTCACTTGACTTTGATATTTACTTGTCGACGTTTGAATCTGCACTCCTTTTTGCGCATGCGAGGGCTCTATATTTATAGTATTTGAAGGTGAGATGTCCTTGAGTGGGCGGGGCTTAAGTTTTTATTCAAATTTTATGTTATATCGTAAGTTAATAACAACATATTGACTTATTTGCTAAAGTTTTCAATTAATCAACGAAAATACACATAATTGTTAGCAAATACAGGACATTACATAGGTACGTGAGGTTTATTATAAGAAATTAACACACTTATCATCTAATGCTATATTGTATGGTTAAACTACAATGCTTAAGGTAATAATAAATCAACATACTTAATGTCTATGGTTTATACATCGTTAAATTACAGGGTTCTAAAATCGTAAACACTACACGGCATTGACACGATTATGGCATTGCTTGCTTCGAGCATTCTGGTTGGTTGAAACCCTGACCGCTGATTGGCCGAAATGTCAGCATTATGATTAGTCAGAATCATCCGTATTTACCCCTACTCTTCCTTAAAAATCTTCTAAATCATATAAATATACGTGCTCAAAAAATACGTACATTAAGTTGGAGTCGGAGTCGGAGTCGGCGTCGGTAACGATACCTAGTTATAATGGTAAAAAAAAAAAAAAAAAAAAGGTGAAATTCACAAGTGACGACGAAGAGGTATATACGCACTACGCTTATTCGGTCGGTTCGGGTGTGTTTTAGAGTAGGTAGAGTTATGAATAAATAAAATCTAGTGTAGTGAGCGAAGAACCTGAACTGAACAGTGCAGTTTGCGTTTGTTTGTGTTGTGTTGTTATCAAGATCTCTCAGAAACGGGTGTCTATCTCACCAAATATGAAGGTAAGCGAGTGAAATGAAATAGGTACCAGAAACATGTGTTAGCCCTGAAAAGGGCTTTTTGGTTCGGTGCTATTCTCTGCCTTGCCGCTCTGCGCTTGTTTGCCGGCGGCTGCCTTGGACTTCGGTGTGGTGGCGGCTGCCTTTTTCGGTTTGGGCGCCTTGGGCTTCTTGGTCGGAGGCTTGGCGGTCTTCTTGGCCTTCGGCGCTGCGGCGGACTTTGCCTTTGCGGGAGATGCGGCGGCCTTCTTGGACGCGGCCGCTGCGGGCTTCCTCTTCGCCGCGGCTGCCTTCCTGTCTTTCGGTGCAGCCTTGGCGGCCTTCGATTTGGAGGGAGATGCGGCTGCGGCTGCGGCCGCAGATTTCTTCCTCTTACCGCCGGCGGATGCGGCGCTCGCGGATGCTGCACCCTTCCTGGACTTTGCGGGCGATGATGCTGACGACTCCTTGGCTCCTTTAGCCGCTGCGCCGGATACCTTCTTGCCGGCGGCGTGAGACTTGGCGCCCTTAGAGTCCAACTTGAAGGAGCCAGAGGCGCCGGTTCCCTTAGTCTGGATCAGGGCGCCGGACTCGACGGCGCTCTTCAGGTACTTCCTGATGAAAGGAGCTAGCTTCTCTGCGTCCACGTTGTAAGCGCCCGCGATGTACTTCTTGATCGCCTTCAGGGAGGATCCGCTGCGCTCTTTCAGCTCGCCGATGGCGCTGTTCACCATTTCCGATGTCTTCGGGTGTGTGGGCTTCGCTTTCGGCTTCTTCGCGGCCGCGGAAGACTTGGGCTTCTTCGCGGGTGTTGCTGGGGCTGGTGCCTCGGCTGCTACTGCGGTGTCGGCCATTTCAGTAAGTAAATTAATGGTAATAAGAAGATCTGATTTTGATAATAAATTATCGTAGTTTGTGAATATAATTCTAGTTCAGAATAAAAACGGGCAGAGGGCGACACCGGGGAGCAGGTGAACAGGCTATACCGCATGGAGAACGGCAGTGTCGACAGACAGCTTCTCGTACGAGCGCTTAATATTTTTCACTAACATCATTCTAATTAAAATTGATTTTACACAGATTTGCATACTGTTCGTCACCTATAATATGAATATACGCATTAATTTTGAACTTGATCGTGGCCTGAAGTTATCGTAACACACTATTATTGCGACAATATCGAGATATAAACATTATTACACGGCGGTCGCCACCTACGATAGGTCGGGTCGTGTTTATATTCGATTTTTATATATTTATACGTATAAATTTCAACAATCACTGTCGACAAATAAAACGCAAACATATCAATATCTATTTGTATCATAATTCTATGCCAGTTTTCATTTATTTATATCAAAACATCAACATGTTTTTGAACACACGTAAAACACGATGCACCAATTTAGAGCGAAACACCACCCGAGAACCAACGCAAATGCCTATAATTCTTATAATATCGATGTTACATTACTAAAAAATATATATTATATCGATTCAACAAAACATTTAACTAAAATAAACAACAAAAAAGCCATTGCATACACGCAAAACCCGGCCGCGGCGGTGATCCGCCGCGCCGCGCCGCCTCTGAACCGAACAGACACACAAAATACCTATACATAATATAATAAAATCATTTAATTTCTCAGTAATTCCATATTTTCTGTAGGTACCTACTATTTACATAGGATATTTTTATTTTAATTCTATGATGATAAGTAAATAATTATGATTTTTATCTAGATAAATAAATTAAGTATACCTCGTATTTATATGTTAGTGAAGAGAGAAAAAAATAAAAAAAATAAAAAAAATAAAAAATTAATTGCATAAATACCACGTCCGATGCAGAATCATAATAAATCATCGATATTCAAAATTAGATTATTAAAATTCTTTTTTTTTTTTTTTACTTAACATTAATTTGTTGTTTCCTTGCCTGCCTGCGCGAGCGAGCAGGCAGGCGTGCGCTGCGGGGGGGACTGCGGGCTGCGGGCGGCGGGTACGTTACATCTCTCTATAAATATAGGGAACTTAGGCGGTTTTTCGTTCAATCAGTCGTCAATTCGGCAGCAAGCGGCCGAGTGCTTGCGATTTCATTTCTTTCGTAATTTTGTGTTGTGTTTAGTGAACTTTCGCGATGACCGGCCGCGGTAAGGGAGGTAAAGGTCTGGGGAAAGGAGGCGCCAAGCGTCACAGGAAAGTGCTCCGTGATAACATCCAGGGTATCACCAAGCCAGCCATCCGTCGTTTGGCGCGCAGAGGTGGTGTCAAGCGTATCTCCGGTCTGATCTACGAGGAGACTCGTGGTGTTCTTAAGGTGTTCCTTGAGAACGTGATCCGCGACGCTGTCACCTACACAGAGCACGCAAAGAGGAAGACCGTCACCGCGATGGATGTTGTCTACGCCCTGAAGCGCCAGGGACGCACACTGTACGGTTTCGGAGGTTAATTATCACCTCTAGAAGCTGAACTTTCTCATCGCATCGACACTACGAATACCAATGTGTACATTGGTTTAGTTGTGCGTTGCGTGCAACAAAAAAAGGCCCTTTTCAGGGCCGCATATGATTCTATGGTTTTATAAATGATTAAAACTGTTTCATCTTTAGACAAAATAACAACATAAAACTATACTAGGTTATACATACGGTACGGATGATGGAATGTATTACTTATACCTACTTACATATAAGAACGATAGGTATGTAATGCGCTTAAACAACTTCAAGATGCGCATACATATATATAATTAAAAAAAAAAAAAACGACACCCACAATAAATTACCCCTTATCAATCATTCGATTCGAGTGTTAAGTTGTGCTAGGTACTATTATACTTATTAAAAATCTTATTATAGGATATCATATTGGATTGGATTGTTTTGTTACTTGTTTACTTATTATTTGAATTCGTAAGTTTAGTAAATTGACGAATGATTGTTGTTGAAATTCTGCTCTGGATCAAACCCTGTTAAGGTAAGCCGCGCGCGCGCGCACACGCACGCAATATTTAAGAATGACATTATTTTTGCATTATAAAGTACCAAAGAAACTTTGCAAACAGTGTGCATCTTGAAACTTATGTGGCCCTGAAAAGGGCCTTTTTGTTATGTCCGTCTGCTGCGCGAGACCAACTGCAAGCGGGCAATGCCGCGCGCCTGCTGGCCGGCGGACACGACAGAGACTCGTTGTTAACGCGGGACTGGATGATGGGCTTTAGGCGCGTTCGCCTCTAATCCTGCGGGCCAGCTGAATGTCCTTGGGCATGATGGTGACGCGCTTCGCGTGGATCGCGCACAGGTTGGTGTCTTCGAAGAGACCCACCAGGTAAGCCTCACTCGCCTCCTGGAGAGCCATCACAGCGGAACTCTGGAAACGGAGGTCGGTCTTGAAGTCCTGCGCGATCTCACGAACCAGACGCTGGAAGGGGAGCTTGCGGATCAGCAGCTCAGTGCTCTTCTGGTAGCGACGGATCTCACGCAGGGCGACAGTTCCGGGCCTGTAACGATGGGGCTTCTTGACACCTCCGGTCGCGGGGGCACTCTTACGTGCGGCCTTGGTGGCGAGCTGCTTGCGCGGCGCCTTACCACCGGTGGATTTGCGGGCGGTTTGTTTGGTACGAGCCATATCTAATAGCAGCTGACACACGACTCAATAAAAATCAAAACGTACGATATGAGGCGACGACGGCGGCTGCGGGGAGACTGTTTAAAAAATAACAACTTTTTTTTTTTTTTCGAATGGACTATTATGCTGTTGACCTCAGATGGCCATGACAGCGTTACCGGACTTTTGGCGGGCGCAGAGGGCGCCTCGCCGGTAAAAATTAGGTTGGGGCAACACGCACAAGGGCCACCACTTAGGTGCGAGCCTCGGCTTGGGCTGTTGCCAGATGCTACAAGAGGGTAGGGAGGTAACGCCTTAGGTGCACGAGTGCACCTGAGGGCGGAAACGGGGAATTCTTCGACCCCGCATCCGGCGGGGTCGGTTATTGGTCGGGTGTGTAGTGTGCGGAAGCTGAGTTGTTGCCGTCACTTCCGGGTTAGCGTCAGTGAGTGGGTCAACGGGGTCACCAAGAACGTGTCTCGGTCTACGGAGGAGAGAACTCGTGGGAGGGTCGTCTATACAATAATCGGGTATGGAGGATATAAGAGGATTGGAGTGTTTAGAGGCCGTTTCATAATGACGCTGGGAAGCAGTCTTTATGAAGTGGACGATGGACTCGAGGTTGAGATCGCGATGGAGATCTTTGTTGCGCATGTACCAGGGCGAGCCCGTGGCTTTACGCAGAAACTTGTTTTGGACAATCTGGAGATGACGGACGTCAGCCGAGTGGCCAAATACCACAGAGGCGTATGTCATGACAGGGCGTATGATCGATTTGTAAAGTGTCACCTTATTTCTAAGGGACATTTTACTTTTCTTTCTAAGGAGGGCGTTCAACCGGCTAAGTATGAACTTGGCACGATTGATTACGGTACGAATGTGGGGTTTAAAACTAAGGCGGCGGTCTAGTACCACCCCTAAGTATTTGGCTGACTTTACCCAGGGAATGGGTTTGCCGAATAGGGTAAGTGTTTTGGGCTTAGAGAAGGTCCGCGTAAAGTACACTGCTGCACTTTTCGACGGATTCACCTCTATGCGCCATTTCTGGAACCAGGCACCTAGTGTGTCTAGTGCGGCTTGCAGTCTCATGCCAACTCGACGTGCGTTCGAGTTGGATGCATACAGAGCTGTATCATCCGCGAAGAGGGCAAGTTCAACTTGCGGGTGTCGGGGGATATCGCTGGTATAGAGCGTGAAGAGGAGCGGGGCGAGGACGGAGCCCTGGGGGACTCCTGCTCGGACGGGTCGGGGGTCGGAGAGGGTGCCCTCCACGCGGTAGCGAAAGCTACGGTTCGACAAGTAGTCTCGTAAGATGAATACGAGCCTGTCTGGCACACCAAGGTTGGAAAGCTTGTAAATCAAGCCGTTGTGCCAAACTTTGTCGAAAGCTTTCGCCACGTCGAGGAAGACAGCTCCCGTACTGGCAGGCCAGGTGTGATGCCACATGGTCAGGATGTGCTCCGTGATGCGGAGCACCTGTTGGGGACATGAGTGGTGAGCTCGAAAGCCGAACTGCTCATCGGGTAGGAGCTTATGCTCGTTTACATGAGACCAGAGGCGCCTCAGAAGGAGTCGCTCGTAGATCTTCCCCAGGGCACTGAGGAGGCTAATAGGACGGTAGGAGGAGGGCTCATTCGCCTGTTTGCCCGGTTTGTGGATTCCAATAACATTGGCTTCCTTCCAGACATCAGGGAAAGAGCAGGTGGACATGGCTGCATTGAAGATGCTTACAAGGAGGTAGATGAGGGCGACAGGGAACCGTTTAAGGACTCTGTTGCTGATGCCGTCCGAGCCGGGGGACTTTTTCGGTCTGAGATTAAAAAATAACAACTTTTTTTTTTTTTTCGAATGGACTATTATGCTGTTGACCTCAGATGGCCATGACAGCGTTACCGGACTTTTGGCGGGCGCAGAGGGCGCCTCGCCGGTAAAAATTAGGTTGAGGCAACACGCACAAGGGCCACCACTTAGGTGCGAACCTCGGCTTGGGCTGTTGCCAGATGCTACAAGAGGGTAGGGAGGTAACGCCTAGGTGCACGAGTGCACCTGAGGGCGGAAACGGGGAATTCTTCGACCCCGCGTCCGGCGGGGTCGGTTATTGGTCGGGTGTGTAGTGTGCGGAAGCTGAGTTGTTGCCGTCACTTCCGGGTTAGCGTCAGTGAGTGGGTCAACGGGGTCACCAAGAACGTGTCTAGGTCTACGGAGGAGAGAACTCGTGGGAGGGTCGTCTATACAATAATCGGGTATGGAGGATATAAGAGGATTGGAGTGTTCTGAGGCTGTTTCATAATGACGCTGGGAAGCAGTCTTTATGAAGTGGACGATGGACTCAAGGTTGAGATCGCGATGGAGATCTTTGTTGCGCATGTACCAGGGCGAGCCCGTGGCTTTACGCAGAAACTTGTTTTGGACAATCTGGAGGTGGCGGACATCAGCCGAATGGCCAAATACCACAGAGGCGTATGTCATGACAGGGCGTATGATCGATTTGTAAAGTGTCACCTTATTTCTAAGGGACATTTTACTTTTCTTTCTGAGGAGGGCGTTCAACCGGCTAAGTATGAACTTGGCACGATTGATTACGGTACGAATGTGGGGTTTGAAACTAAGGCGGCGGTCTAGTACCACCCCTAAGTATTTGGCTGACTTTACCCAGGGAATGGGTTTGCCGAATAGGGTAAGTGTTTTGGGCTTAGAGAAGGTCCGCGTAAAGTACACTGCTGCACTTTTCGTCGGATTCACCTCTATGCGCCATTTCTGGAACCAGGCACCTAGTGTGTCTAGTGCGGCTTGCAGTCTTATGCCAACTCGACGTGCGTTCGAGTTGGATGCATACAGAGCTGTATCATCCGCGAAGAGGGCAAGTTCAACTTGCGGGTGTCGGGGGATATCGCTGGTATAGAGCGTGAAAAGGAGCGGGGCGAGGACGGAGCCCTGGGGGACTCCTGCTCGGACGGGTCGGGGGTCGGAGAGGGTGCCCTCCACGCGGTAGCGAAAGCTACGGTTCGACAAGTAGTCTCGTAAGATGAGTACGAGCCTGTCTGGCACACCAAGGGTGGAAAGCTTGTAAATCAAGCCGTTGTGCCAGACTTTGTCGAAGGCTTTCGCCACGTCGAGGAAGACAGCTCCCGTACTGGCAGGCCAGGTGTGATGCCACATGGTCAGGATGTGCTCCGTGATGCGGAGCACCTGTTGGGGACAGGAGTGGTGAGCTCGAAAGCCGAACTGCACATCGGGTAGGAGCTTATGTTCGTTGACATGGGACCAGAGGCGACTCAGAAGGAGTCGCTCGTAGATCTTCCCCAAGGCACTGAGGAGGCTAATAGGACGGTAGGAGGAGGGCTCATTCGCCTGTTTGCCCGGTTTGTGGATTCCAATAACATTGGCTTCCTTCCAGACATCAGGGAAAGAGCAGGTGGACATGGCTGCATTGAAGATGCTTACAAGGAGGTAGATGAGGGCGACAGGGAACCGTTTGAGGACTCTGTTGCTGATGCCGTCCGAGCCGGGGGACTTTTTCGGTCTGAGATCTTTAATGATCGCCGCGACCTCCGCCGCCCTGAAGTGATCAAGGGTGGCGGTGGGGGGTAGGGTAACTAAACGTTCGACTTCACTATTCACCGTATCGAGGTGAACAGGGTCGACTGGCTCAAGACTGGGGGAGCACTGGGCTTCCAGACTTTCAGCCAGAGCATCAGCTTTGTCCTTATCTTCAAACGCCGGCGTTTGATGATTCGGACGTAAGAGAGGGGGCATGATGGTGACTCCATCTGCTTTCATTGATCGAGCCAGGCTCCAGTAAGCCAGGTGGCCTGGTTTGATCGTTGAAAGCAGTGTGTCCCAGGAGGAGTTTCGGTGCTCTTGAATGGCTCGCTTAACCTTACGGCGAAGCGAGTTCATTCTAAAGCGATTTAGGTAGGAGGGATAGAGACTGAAGCGACGAGTCGCTGCGTTCTTCTCGGTGATCAGCCGTCTGATATCATCTGGCAGGTCCCAGCGGCGATCTTTCGTCGCTGGCACCTGTTTCGATGAGTCGCTGATGGCGGATTGGACGTGACTAGTCAGAGAGTCGACCGCTATTGCGATGTCGTCTAGGGAGCTAATATCATCGGGGATTTTTTCCAAGGCGGGTGAGTGTATATTCTTGAGAGCGCTCTCAAGTTTATACCATTGTACCACTGTCTTGGTGAGAGGACTGTCAATGGGAGGAGGGCCGAGCCTCATTATGACGGGACGGTGGTCTGAGTCTAGTTCCTGCATCACTGATATGGATTGCATCCGTAGAGATACATTCCGTAGCAGTGCCAGGTCCAGGTACTCAGCGCTTTGGCCGGGGATGGGAGAGTATCGCGTGGGACACATGGGGACGATCAGGTCTAGATCAAGGGATTCAAGACATTGGGTAAGGAGGCGACCGTTTCGATTACGACAACGGCAGTTCCACATCGGGTCTTTGGAGTTGAAGTCACCAGCCAGAATGACTGAGCTTCCTAGACTAAGGACTGACTCTAAATCGCTTTGAAGAAGCTTTTTATTTGGACTGAGATAGCAGGATGCGATGATGACCGATTGATGACCGGTCATCGCAAGCCTGCAGACTGAGACTTCTAAGTCTTGTAGGGGCGGGGGGTCGAGAGGTATGCAGTGCAGGGACCTCTTGAAGTAAATGGCAGTACCGCCTTTAGGGCCGTACGTTCTGTCATTTCTGACCATGTGATAGTTGGCTATCCTGGGATCTTTGATGCCTTGCTTCAGGAATGTCTCCTGCACTAGCATGATATCAATTTGGTGATTTACCAAGAAGTGGTGGACGAGTTCTCTCTGGGATTTGAGGCCGTTAGCGTTAAAGAACGCTAACGAGATGGAGCGGGGCTTTAGTCTCGCAGGTTGTACAACCATTATTGAGACTTAAAAGAGAGGGAGTCAAGGAATGCCATGACGTCCTGATGATCGGAGATGATCATCAGTTTTTCGATGGCGGTTTCGGCTTTGTTTAGTTTCTGCAGGAGCGCAGACACTTTACCGAAATCTGTGGTTGGGGTGGGCCCAGGCGAACCAGCCTTCGCAGAGGTGAGTGCTGGTTGGGTGGGGCGAGGTAGGGGAGGGGCGGGGCCGCGAGTTGGCTCCTGTGGGCGGGGGAGGGGCGCAGGCCAAGCTTTCGCCTGAGGGGCTAGGCTCGTGTAACTGAGGGGCTTTGCCCATGCTGAGGTAGCAGGGGGGCGGGGAGGGGGGGCCATAGACACCTTGGAGGTTGTCTTGGTGTATTGAGGGACCGGGGCGAAGCGCTCCGGGGCCCTTGAGCGGACCTTGTTGTTTGCTTTGGGCGCCTTTGGGCACCCGCGATAATTCGCGGTGTGTCCCTCAGCGTTGCAGAGCACGCAACTAGGTGGGGTCGGGTCATCGCGGGTGCGCTTGCAGTCAGCGGTGCCGTGGTCACCCAGGCACTTGACGCAGCGCGGACGTGCGTTGCAGTTGCGCGCAGAGTGGCCATGAAGCTGGCATCTGTGGCACTGCCCAGGGGGACCAAATTTGTAGGGGGCCTCTACGGATAGGCCGGAGAGGCGACATAAAGATTTCAGGCCAAAGATAGCCTTTCCTTCCGGAGAAAGGTCGAGAATGACCAGGATAATGTCGAAAGGACGCTTATCCCGGCCGCTGTACATCCGGTGGACTTCCCTGATGGGAAAGCCCTGGGATTGGAGGTCGGACTTTAACATCTCCGAGTTGAACTCCGCGGGTATACCGCGGATAACTACCCGGAGAGATTTTTCGCTCTCGAGGGCATAGGTATGAAAACCTATGTTCTCGGAGCGGAGGAGGGAGGTGAGACGTCGGTGATCGTCCGACGTCTGGAGTTGGAGCTTGATGGACTCCTTGACGGATTGGGCTTTTGTGAAATGAATGCCTTTTAAGGCGAGAAGCTTTTCAACGTTAGGCCATTTGCCTTTTTCGCGGAGAAAGATCGGAGGGGGCGGTCTCTCCTTCTGTACAGAAGGCTGGTCGGACTGGGCCTGAGGGTTCGCGGAAGTCGCGGAGGTAGAGGGGGTAGTGCAGGCCGCGCGGGCCGCGGGGCGGGGGGAGGTCGAGCGACCAATGTTAACGGAGGTGGCTGGCTTTTTAGCCGCCGGGGTGTTGGGTCGAATTTTTTGATTTTTCTTCCGTTTAAGTCCTGGGGTGATGAACCCGTCATCGGAGGAAGACGAAGGAGCGGGAGGGGAAGCGGAGTCCTCGTCAGAGGATTCCGTGGGGTCGGCGTCCGATGGGATCTCGTTCACCTCCATGTCCTCCTCAATAGAGGAGGGCCGGCCCTCCTCGGGAGAGGGGGACAGGTCCATCTCGGGAGAGGAGGGACGTGAAGGGACGGAGACATCGGGGAGGGCGGGCGACTCCGGAGACTCCGGAGAGTCCAGAGTGGCCGGTGACGGGGCAGGGGCGTCGGGAGTCGCGGAGGGCTCCGGTGACGCGGTATCGCGGACAAAGTCGGCAAGGATTTGCGGGTATTGCTTGCAAATTGCGATGAGCAATTCACGCAAATCCTCAGCGTCGAGCTTTGCTATGTCTATCGCAGACATTTTGCAACTGAGGGGGTGGAGGTGGGGGGTGAGATCCCTAAGCCCGGGGGGGACACCCGGGGTGTGTGTGTGTGTACCCTCCCTGTCGGGTTAGACAGGGGGGGGGTGTGTGCCTGCGTGTCCTGCCTAAATGTGTGTCCCTTATGCCACTCTTACGGGGCGAAAGGGGTGTGTGACTACCTAGCGCTACCTGGGGTCGGCGAGGGTGCTCCCCCAAGGCCGGTGGTTCCAGGCCCAGCCGGATTCTACTTTACTTTGAAGAAGTAAAGTAGGCGCTCCGGGTCCACGCCCAACCAAGTTCGTTGTCACGGTTACGTATCCCTTGGTTGACCACTAAGGTGGATTTCAAAACGATTAGAAAGTCACCAGAAACAAGATAGAGGAGCCGCTTTGAAAAAAGCAAGAACCTCGGGAGGTGCGCCGCTCTGAAAAGAGCGGAACGCAAACGTTAGTGGTAAGTCTAAGAAACACAGTTCTGACAAGAACTGATAAGCGAAATACCCAGAGAAACAAATGGTAGTTCTGAGAAGAACTGATTTGGTTGTTCCTTTGTCTCGTAAACGAAACAAAGGAAACAGCGCGCAGGTGCACGACCGCAAGCAGTCGGGCAGGACGGACAGAGCTACGGGGGCTCTGGGAACGGACGTGCTACTCGCGCGAGCGCGAGCGACGGAATAAAAAATAACAACGCCATTCCTTCATATATTTATAGCATGCGTGCGGTACCAACCGAGAAGTGACCGGGGGGAGGGGACAATGCATTCCATCTCTCTCTTTTACACACAATACGAATGCGCTCATCTTGCGTCTCACTTTTTCAATTTTAAAAATAAGAAAATTTATATTTTTATTATTATTATTATAATTGATCAAATTAATAATTTTTGAAGTTTTCAAAGGCTACGACCGACGGAAAATATATGATACTACGAATATAAAACTAATAGCTGTTTTTTCGCGGTTTAATTATCTTATTTCATAATTATATGTATAAGCATAACCAGGTTGGTTAACCATGTATACCCATGTGTTGTATAGCAAATCCGCTTCCAAACAAACAAAGATGAAATATTTTTTAGAAATCGGTCCAGTAGTTTCATAGCATATTCGATACAAACAAACAAAAACTTTTCCTCTATAATAAAATAATATTAATTATAGATTATGCGATATAATATAGGTAGGTATTTGTTTTATTATTCATTTCGTTATTCAAAGTTTATTTTAACATGTAGTTAAGGCATATTTCGTCTAACTGCACATGCCATTATTGCTTGCTATATTTTATATTTTACGCATGCATGCATGCATGCATACATACATACATACATACATAAAATACATACATACATACAAAAAGAGATATAATGTATGTCTCTCCTCTCATCATAATCATGCTAAAACTTCCTCTAATTATTATTATTATTATTAATAATCTATCTCAAGAAACAATTCAACATTTTCGTGAATCATGATAATATTTTGTGGCCCTGAAAAGGGCCGTTGTATTGAATTGTGATACACAATCCGCTTGATGTTCAGCATTCAGCGGTAACGAACGCGTCCTCAATGTAGAGATGGAAGACATAGATCATTACTTGGAGCTGGTGTATTTGGTGACGGCTTTTGTGCCCTCGCTCACGGCGTGCTTTGCGAGCTCGCCGGGCAGAAGGAGCCTCACGGACGTTTGCACCTCCCTCGATGTGATGGTGGAGCGTTTGTTGTAGTGAGCGAGGCGAGAGGCTTCCGCGGCGATGCGTTCGAAGATGTCGTTCACGAACGAGTTCATGATGGACATGGCCTTGCTCGAGATACCGGTGTCGGGGTGGACCTGCTTGAGCACCTTGTAGATGTAGATAGCGTAGCTCTCCTTCCTCTTGTGCTTCTTCTTCTTCTTGTCGGTTTTAGAG
Source organism: Eupithecia abbreviata (assembly GCA_943735965.1). Taxonomy (NCBI): domain Eukaryota; kingdom Metazoa; phylum Arthropoda; class Insecta; order Lepidoptera; family Geometridae; genus Eupithecia; species Eupithecia abbreviata. The sequence continues at coordinate 3,650,724 of OX031003.1, read as the reverse complement.
ATGTTCTTCTGGGCTTTGCCGGATTTCTTAGCGGCCTTACCGCTGGTCTTGGGTGGCATGACGAATAATGAGTAACTTTCTAGCTAAAATAATAGCGCGTCTGTTAGCAACGTGGAGTGTTCGCAGAGTGCGTTTAAATTTTTCTGTTTTTCCGTATATATATAGAGACGTACCCTTGCGCTGGTAGTAAGTAGTGGGGCGAGCGATCAATTCGACCCCGCCTCCAGCACCGCACCTCACCTCACCTCACCTCGCTCCGTTTAAACGCAGCGCATCGAGAGAGCAGCATTATTAATAACATCTAGGTACTACATAACATACCCACCTACATAATGTACATTATTATAATTTAAGCCAAAATAATATAACATAATAAATAAAATAAAAAAAACGATTATTTATTATATTTATATAGCTTTACACCTACGGTTTCACTTTTATATACATATTCTATCTATCTATCTATCTATCTATGCTCCCCAAAAATATATATTGATAAATTACCTACCTGCCATGCCATTCCATAATAAGGAAGGTGGCACCTCTCTCTAGATATTATTATAAAGTAGATGATTAATTAAATTAAACTAACAAATTATCAATATATTATTATATCTTTGGTGTCATAATTATAATAATCTTCTTCTCCTGGTTCTATCTAAGAGAGGTAGGTACTTATAGTGTTATACCAACACACCAGAATACATTATCATAAATGTACCTATCGTTGTTACGTTACTTACGCTATTATGATCGCATCGCATGGTATAGGTACATCATTAGTCAAAAAAAGAAACATTTTCATATTTTATGAAGTTTTGAATAATATTGTGGCCCTGAAAAGGGCCGTTTTGTTGTGCACTGCGGGCGAACACTTTACACTGTGTGAGTGTTGCCGCGCCGGCGCCGGCGGCGGAGATGAGAGTCGGAAGATTATTATGCCTTCTTCTCGGTCTTCTTGGGCAGGAGCACCGCCTGGATGTTGGGAAGGACACCTCCCTGAGCAATTGTGACGCCGGACAGGAGCTTGTTCAGCTCCTCGTCGTTCCTGATCGCTAGCTGCAAGTGACGCGGGATTATCCTGGTCTTCTTGTTGTCCCTGGCAGCGTTACCTGCCAACTCTAGAACCTCAGCGGCGAGGTACTCCATCACGGCCGCCAGGTAGACGGGTGCGCCGGCACCTACGCGCTCAGCGTAGTTACCGTGACGCAGCAGACGATGGATACGTCCCACGGGAAACTGTAGTCCTGCACGGTTGGAGCGTGACTTTGCCTTCCCCTTAACTTTACCGCCCTTTCCACGTCCGGACATTGTTATTGATTCGATTTAATTCACACGAACAAGTCAAAATAATAACGAGCGCACTGAGAGCGGCTCTGCGAGTTAATAAAAATTCCGCATCCGAAACGCGTATATATAAATAAGCGTCGAGCGACGCCGCGCACACGATAGTGGGGAGCGAGAATAGAGCGAGAAAGAAAGATGCTCAACAAACAAACAAAGAATGAACATTAAACTATGTTTTTTTGTTTTTTTTTTTGTTTTTGTTTAATTCAATCAATTATTATAATAAATTTATGGATGATTCAACATAAATACATACATACGTACATACATTTACCTCGGTCGGTCCTCGATATAATATATTATTTATTACCTACATTATACATATTTATTGATTTGAAAGTTTAGATTTGACCTGTCTTTCCGCCGCCGCTGAAATTATCCTGGTGATATTTTGCATTAGATGTAGATGTAGTCTCTATGATCAGGATAATGTTGTAAGCTATCTATAATTAATAATCATCAGTGAAGTTTTTGTCGCTCGTCGTCGTCGTAGTTGTCGGCGTCGGTAACGATACCTAGTTATAATGGTAAAAAAAAAAAAAAAAAAAAGGTGAAATTCACAAGTGACGACGAAGAGGTATATACGCACTACGCTTATTCGGTCGGTTCGGGTGTGTTTTAGAGTAGGTAGAGTTATGAATAAATAAAATCTAGTGTAGTGAGCGAAGAACCTGAACTGAACAGTGCAGTTTGCGTTTGTTTGTGTTGTGTTGTTATCAAGATCTCTCAGAAACGGGTGTCTATCTCACCAAATATGAAGGTAAGCGAGTGAAATGAAATAGGTACCAGAAACATGTGTTAGCCCTGAAAAGGGCTTTTTGGTTCGGTGCTATTCTCTGCCTTGCCGCTCTGCGCGCTCGCTGTTGAGAGCGGCGCGCGGGGGCGGCGGCGGACGAACAGACACGCGACGACGCGAGTGAGTAGGATGCGTGGTACTGTACCACACATCCTACTTCTTGGAGGCGGCGGGCTTCTTGCCGGCGGCTGCCTTGGACTTCGGTGTGGTGGCGGCTGCCTTTTTCGGTTTGGGCGCCTTGGGCTTCTTGGTCGGAGGCTTGGCGGTCTTCTTGGCCTTCGGCGCTGCGGCGGACTTTGCCTTTGCGGGAGATGCGGCGGCCTTCTTGGACGCGGCCGCTGCGGGCTTCCTCTTCGCCGCGGCTGCCTTCCTGTCTTTCGGTGCAGCCTTGGCGGCCTTCGATTTGGAGGGAGATGCGGCTGCGGCTGCGGCCGCAGATTTCTTCCTCTTACCGCCGGCGGATGCGGCGCTCGCGGATGCTGCACCCTTCCTGGACTTTGCGGGCGATGATGCTGACGACTCCTTGGCTCCTTTAGCCGCTGCGCCGGATACCTTCTTGCCGGCGGCGTGAGACTTGGCGCCCTTAGAGTCCAACTTGAAGGAGCCAGAGGCGCCGGTTCCCTTAGTCTGGATCAGGGCGCCGGACTCGACGGCGCTCTTCAGGTACTTCCTGATGAAAGGAGCTAGCTTCTCTGCGTCCACGTTGTAAGCGCCCGCGATGTACTTCTTGATCGCCTTCAGGGAGGATCCGCTGCGCTCTTTCAGCTCGCCGATGGCGCTGTTCACCATTTCCGATGTCTTCGGGTGTGTGGGCTTCGCTTTCGGCTTCTTCGCGGCCGCGGAAGACTTGGGCTTCTTCGCGGGTGTTGCTGGGGCTGGTGCCTCGGCTGCTACTGCGGTGTCGGCCATTTCAGTAAGTAAATTAATGGTAATAAGAAGATCTGATTTTGATAATAAATTATCGTAGTTTGTGAATATAATTCTAGTTCAGAATAAAAACGGGCAGAGGGCGACACCGGGGAGCAGGTGAACAGGCTATACCGCATGGAGAACGGCAGTGTCGACAGACAGCTTCTCGTACGAGCGCTTAATATTTTTCACTAACATCATTCTAATTAAAATTGATTTTACACAGATTTGCATACTGTTCGTCACCTATAATATGAATATACGCATTAATTTTGAACTTGATCGTGGCCTGAAGTTATCGTAACACACTATTATTGCGACAATATCGAGATATAAACATTATTACACGGCGGTCGCCACCTACGATAGGTCGGGTCGTGTTTATATTCGATTTTTATATATTTATACGTATAAATTTCAACAATCACTGTCGACAAATAAAACGCAAACATATCAATATCTATTTGTATCATAATTCTATGCCAGTTTTCATTTATTTATATCAAAACATCAACATGTTTTTGAACACACGTAAAACACGATGCACCAATTTAGAGCGAAACACCACCCGAGAACCAACGCAAATGCCTATAATTCTTATAATATCGATGTTACATTACTAAAAAATATATATTATATCGATTCAACAAAACATTTAACTAAAATAAACAACAAAAAAGCCATTGCATACACGCAAAACCCGGCCGCGGCGGTGATCCGCCGCGCCGCGCCGCCTCTGAACCGAACAGACACACAAAATACCTATACATAATATAATAAAATCATTTAATTTCTCAGTAATTCCATATTTTCTGTAGGTACCTACTATTTACATAGGATATTTTTATTTTAATTCTATGATGATAAGTAAATAATTATGATTTTTATCTAGATAAATAAATTAAGTATACCTCGTATTTATATGTTAGTGAAGAGAGAAAAAAATAAAAAAAATAAAAAAAATAAAAAATTAATTGCATAAATACCACGTCCGATGCAGAATCATAATAAATCATCGATATTCAAAATTAGATTATTAAAATTCTTTTTTTTTTTTTTTACTTAACATTAATTTGTTGTTTCCTTGCCTGCCTGCGCGAGCGAGCAGGCAGGCGTGCGCTGCGGGGGGGACTGCGGGCTGCGGGCGGCGGGTACGTTACATCTCTCTATAAATATAGGGAACTTAGGCGGTTTTTCGTTCAATCAGTCGTCAATTCGGCAGCAAGCGGCCGAGTGCTTGCGATTTCATTTCTTTCGTAATTTTGTGTTGTGTTTAGTGAACTTTCGCGATGACCGGCCGCGGTAAGGGAGGTAAAGGTCTGGGGAAAGGAGGCGCCAAGCGTCACAGGAAAGTGCTCCGTGATAACATCCAGGGTATCACCAAGCCAGCCATCCGTCGTTTGGCGCGCAGAGGTGGTGTCAAGCGTATCTCCGGTCTGATCTACGAGGAGACTCGTGGTGTTCTTAAGGTGTTCCTTGAGAACGTGATCCGCGACGCTGTCACCTACACAGAGCACGCAAAGAGGAAGACCGTCACCGCGATGGATGTTGTCTACGCCCTGAAGCGCCAGGGACGCACACTGTACGGTTTCGGAGGTTAATTATCACCTCTAGAAGCTGAACTTTCTCATCGCATCGACACTACGAATACCAATGTGTACATTGGTTTAGTTGTGCGTTGCGTGCAACAAAAAAAGGCCCTTTTCAGGGCCGCATATGATTCTATGGTTTTATAAATGATTAAAACTGTTTCATCTTTAGACAAAATAACAACATAAAACTATACTAGGTTATACATACGGTACGGATGATGGAATGTATTACTTATACCTACTTACATATAAGAACGATAGGTATGTAATGCGCTTAAACAACTTCAAGATGCGCATACATATATATAATTAAAAAAAAAAAAAACGACACCCACAATAAATTACCCCTTATCAATCATTCGATTCGAGTGTTAAGTTGTGCTAGGTACTATTATACTTATTAAAAATCTTATTATAGGATATCATATTGGATTGGATTGTTTTGTTACTTGTTTACTTATTATTTGAATTCGTAAGTTTAGTAAATTGACGAATGATTGTTGTTGAAATTCTGCTCTGGATCAAACCCTGTTAAGGTAAGCCGCGCGCGCGCGCACACGCACGCAATATTTAAGAATGACATTATTTTTGCATTATAAAGTACCAAAGAAACTTTGCAAACAGTGTGCATCTTGAAACTTATGTGGCCCTGAAAAGGGCCTTTTTGTTATGTCCGTCTGCTGCGCGAGACCAACTGCAAGCGGGCAATGCCGCGCGCCTGCTGGCCGGCGGACACGACAGAGACTCGTTGTTAACGCGGGACTGGATGATGGGCTTTAGGCGCGTTCGCCTCTAATCCTGCGGGCCAGCTGAATGTCCTTGGGCATGATGGTGACGCGCTTCGCGTGGATCGCGCACAGGTTGGTGTCTTCGAAGAGACCCACCAGGTAAGCCTCACTCGCCTCCTGGAGAGCCATCACAGCGGAACTCTGGAAACGGAGGTCGGTCTTGAAGTCCTGCGCGATCTCACGAACCAGACGCTGGAAGGGGAGCTTGCGGATCAGCAGCTCAGTGCTCTTCTGGTAGCGACGGATCTCACGCAGGGCGACAGTTCCGGGCCTGTAACGATGGGGCTTCTTGACACCTCCGGTCGCGGGGGCACTCTTACGTGCGGCCTTGGTGGCGAGCTGCTTGCGCGGCGCCTTACCACCGGTGGATTTGCGGGCGGTTTGTTTGGTACGAGCCATATCTAATAGCAGCTGACACACGACTCAATAAAAATCAAAACGTACGATATGAGGCGACGACGGCGGCTGCGGGGAGACTGTTTAAAAAATAACAACTTTTTTTTTTTTTTCGAATGGACTATTATGCTGTTGACCTCAGATGGCCATGACAGCGTTACCGGACTTTTGGCGGGCGCAGAGGGCGCCTCGCCGGTAAAAATTAGGTTGGGGCAACACGCACAAGGGCCACCACTTAGGTGCGAGCCTCGGCTTGGGCTGTTGCCAGATGCTACAAGAGGGTAGGGAGGTAACGCCTTAGGTGCACGAGTGCACCTGAGGGCGGAAACGGGGAATTCTTCGACCCCGCATCCGGCGGGGTCGGTTATTGGTCGGGTGTGTAGTGTGCGGAAGCTGAGTTGTTGCCGTCACTTCCGGGTTAGCGTCAGTGAGTGGGTCAACGGGGTCACCAAGAACGTGTCTCGGTCTACGGAGGAGAGAACTCGTGGGAGGGTCGTCTATACAATAATCGGGTATGGAGGATATAAGAGGATTGGAGTGTTTAGAGGCCGTTTCATAATGACGCTGGGAAGCAGTCTTTATGAAGTGGACGATGGACTCGAGGTTGAGATCGCGATGGAGATCTTTGTTGCGCATGTACCAGGGCGAGCCCGTGGCTTTACGCAGAAACTTGTTTTGGACAATCTGGAGATGACGGACGTCAGCCGAGTGGCCAAATACCACAGAGGCGTATGTCATGACAGGGCGTATGATCGATTTGTAAAGTGTCACCTTATTTCTAAGGGACATTTTACTTTTCTTTCTAAGGAGGGCGTTCAACCGGCTAAGTATGAACTTGGCACGATTGATTACGGTACGAATGTGGGGTTTAAAACTAAGGCGGCGGTCTAGTACCACCCCTAAGTATTTGGCTGACTTTACCCAGGGAATGGGTTTGCCGAATAGGGTAAGTGTTTTGGGCTTAGAGAAGGTCCGCGTAAAGTACACTGCTGCACTTTTCGACGGATTCACCTCTATGCGCCATTTCTGGAACCAGGCACCTAGTGTGTCTAGTGCGGCTTGCAGTCTCATGCCAACTCGACGTGCGTTCGAGTTGGATGCATACAGAGCTGTATCATCCGCGAAGAGGGCAAGTTCAACTTGCGGGTGTCGGGGGATATCGCTGGTATAGAGCGTGAAGAGGAGCGGGGCGAGGACGGAGCCCTGGGGGACTCCTGCTCGGACGGGTCGGGGGTCGGAGAGGGTGCCCTCCACGCGGTAGCGAAAGCTACGGTTCGACAAGTAGTCTCGTAAGATGAATACGAGCCTGTCTGGCACACCAAGGTTGGAAAGCTTGTAAATCAAGCCGTTGTGCCAAACTTTGTCGAAAGCTTTCGCCACGTCGAGGAAGACAGCTCCCGTACTGGCAGGCCAGGTGTGATGCCACATGGTCAGGATGTGCTCCGTGATGCGGAGCACCTGTTGGGGACATGAGTGGTGAGCTCGAAAGCCGAACTGCTCATCGGGTAGGAGCTTATGCTCGTTTACATGAGACCAGAGGCGCCTCAGAAGGAGTCGCTCGTAGATCTTCCCCAGGGCACTGAGGAGGCTAATAGGACGGTAGGAGGAGGGCTCATTCGCCTGTTTGCCCGGTTTGTGGATTCCAATAACATTGGCTTCCTTCCAGACATCAGGGAAAGAGCAGGTGGACATGGCTGCATTGAAGATGCTTACAAGGAGGTAGATGAGGGCGACAGGGAACCGTTTAAGGACTCTGTTGCTGATGCCGTCCGAGCCGGGGGACTTTTTCGGTCTGAGATTAAAAAATAACAACTTTTTTTTTTTTTTCGAATGGACTATTATGCTGTTGACCTCAGATGGCCATGACAGCGTTACCGGACTTTTGGCGGGCGCAGAGGGCGCCTCGCCGGTAAAAATTAGGTTGAGGCAACACGCACAAGGGCCACCACTTAGGTGCGAACCTCGGCTTGGGCTGTTGCCAGATGCTACAAGAGGGTAGGGAGGTAACGCCTAGGTGCACGAGTGCACCTGAGGGCGGAAACGGGGAATTCTTCGACCCCGCGTCCGGCGGGGTCGGTTATTGGTCGGGTGTGTAGTGTGCGGAAGCTGAGTTGTTGCCGTCACTTCCGGGTTAGCGTCAGTGAGTGGGTCAACGGGGTCACCAAGAACGTGTCTAGGTCTACGGAGGAGAGAACTCGTGGGAGGGTCGTCTATACAATAATCGGGTATGGAGGATATAAGAGGATTGGAGTGTTCTGAGGCTGTTTCATAATGACGCTGGGAAGCAGTCTTTATGAAGTGGACGATGGACTCAAGGTTGAGATCGCGATGGAGATCTTTGTTGCGCATGTACCAGGGCGAGCCCGTGGCTTTACGCAGAAACTTGTTTTGGACAATCTGGAGGTGGCGGACATCAGCCGAATGGCCAAATACCACAGAGGCGTATGTCATGACAGGGCGTATGATCGATTTGTAAAGTGTCACCTTATTTCTAAGGGACATTTTACTTTTCTTTCTGAGGAGGGCGTTCAACCGGCTAAGTATGAACTTGGCACGATTGATTACGGTACGAATGTGGGGTTTGAAACTAAGGCGGCGGTCTAGTACCACCCCTAAGTATTTGGCTGACTTTACCCAGGGAATGGGTTTGCCGAATAGGGTAAGTGTTTTGGGCTTAGAGAAGGTCCGCGTAAAGTACACTGCTGCACTTTTCGTCGGATTCACCTCTATGCGCCATTTCTGGAACCAGGCACCTAGTGTGTCTAGTGCGGCTTGCAGTCTTATGCCAACTCGACGTGCGTTCGAGTTGGATGCATACAGAGCTGTATCATCCGCGAAGAGGGCAAGTTCAACTTGCGGGTGTCGGGGGATATCGCTGGTATAGAGCGTGAAAAGGAGCGGGGCGAGGACGGAGCCCTGGGGGACTCCTGCTCGGACGGGTCGGGGGTCGGAGAGGGTGCCCTCCACGCGGTAGCGAAAGCTACGGTTCGACAAGTAGTCTCGTAAGATGAGTACGAGCCTGTCTGGCACACCAAGGGTGGAAAGCTTGTAAATCAAGCCGTTGTGCCAGACTTTGTCGAAGGCTTTCGCCACGTCGAGGAAGACAGCTCCCGTACTGGCAGGCCAGGTGTGATGCCACATGGTCAGGATGTGCTCCGTGATGCGGAGCACCTGTTGGGGACAGGAGTGGTGAGCTCGAAAGCCGAACTGCACATCGGGTAGGAGCTTATGTTCGTTGACATGGGACCAGAGGCGACTCAGAAGGAGTCGCTCGTAGATCTTCCCCAAGGCACTGAGGAGGCTAATAGGACGGTAGGAGGAGGGCTCATTCGCCTGTTTGCCCGGTTTGTGGATTCCAATAACATTGGCTTCCTTCCAGACATCAGGGAAAGAGCAGGTGGACATGGCTGCATTGAAGATGCTTACAAGGAGGTAGATGAGGGCGACAGGGAACCGTTTGAGGACTCTGTTGCTGATGCCGTCCGAGCCGGGGGACTTTTTCGGTCTGAGATCTTTAATGATCGCCGCGACCTCCGCCGCCCTGAAGTGATCAAGGGTGGCGGTGGGGGGTAGGGTAACTAAACGTTCGACTTCACTATTCACCGTATCGAGGTGAACAGGGTCGACTGGCTCAAGACTGGGGGAGCACTGGGCTTCCAGACTTTCAGCCAGAGCATCAGCTTTGTCCTTATCTTCAAACGCCGGCGTTTGATGATTCGGACGTAAGAGAGGGGGCATGATGGTGACTCCATCTGCTTTCATTGATCGAGCCAGGCTCCAGTAAGCCAGGTGGCCTGGTTTGATCGTTGAAAGCAGTGTGTCCCAGGAGGAGTTTCGGTGCTCTTGAATGGCTCGCTTAACCTTACGGCGAAGCGAGTTCATTCTAAAGCGATTTAGGTAGGAGGGATAGAGACTGAAGCGACGAGTCGCTGCGTTCTTCTCGGTGATCAGCCGTCTGATATCATCTGGCAGGTCCCAGCGGCGATCTTTCGTCGCTGGCACCTGTTTCGATGAGTCGCTGATGGCGGATTGGACGTGACTAGTCAGAGAGTCGACCGCTATTGCGATGTCGTCTAGGGAGCTAATATCATCGGGGATTTTTTCCAAGGCGGGTGAGTGTATATTCTTGAGAGCGCTCTCAAGTTTATACCATTGTACCACTGTCTTGGTGAGAGGACTGTCAATGGGAGGAGGGCCGAGCCTCATTATGACGGGACGGTGGTCTGAGTCTAGTTCCTGCATCACTGATATGGATTGCATCCGTAGAGATACATTCCGTAGCAGTGCCAGGTCCAGGTACTCAGCGCTTTGGCCGGGGATGGGAGAGTATCGCGTGGGACACATGGGGACGATCAGGTCTAGATCAAGGGATTCAAGACATTGGGTAAGGAGGCGACCGTTTCGATTACGACAACGGCAGTTCCACATCGGGTCTTTGGAGTTGAAGTCACCAGCCAGAATGACTGAGCTTCCTAGACTAAGGACTGACTCTAAATCGCTTTGAAGAAGCTTTTTATTTGGACTGAGATAGCAGGATGCGATGATGACCGATTGATGACCGGTCATCGCAAGCCTGCAGACTGAGACTTCTAAGTCTTGTAGGGGCGGGGGGTCGAGAGGTATGCAGTGCAGGGACCTCTTGAAGTAAATGGCAGTACCGCCTTTAGGGCCGTACGTTCTGTCATTTCTGACCATGTGATAGTTGGCTATCCTGGGATCTTTGATGCCTTGCTTCAGGAATGTCTCCTGCACTAGCATGATATCAATTTGGTGATTTACCAAGAAGTGGTGGACGAGTTCTCTCTGGGATTTGAGGCCGTTAGCGTTAAAGAACGCTAACGAGATGGAGCGGGGCTTTAGTCTCGCAGGTTGTACAACCATTATTGAGACTTAAAAGAGAGGGAGTCAAGGAATGCCATGACGTCCTGATGATCGGAGATGATCATCAGTTTTTCGATGGCGGTTTCGGCTTTGTTTAGTTTCTGCAGGAGCGCAGACACTTTACCGAAATCTGTGGTTGGGGTGGGCCCAGGCGAACCAGCCTTCGCAGAGGTGAGTGCTGGTTGGGTGGGGCGAGGTAGGGGAGGGGCGGGGCCGCGAGTTGGCTCCTGTGGGCGGGGGAGGGGCGCAGGCCAAGCTTTCGCCTGAGGGGCTAGGCTCGTGTAACTGAGGGGCTTTGCCCATGCTGAGGTAGCAGGGGGGCGGGGAGGGGGGGCCATAGACACCTTGGAGGTTGTCTTGGTGTATTGAGGGACCGGGGCGAAGCGCTCCGGGGCCCTTGAGCGGACCTTGTTGTTTGCTTTGGGCGCCTTTGGGCACCCGCGATAATTCGCGGTGTGTCCCTCAGCGTTGCAGAGCACGCAACTAGGTGGGGTCGGGTCATCGCGGGTGCGCTTGCAGTCAGCGGTGCCGTGGTCACCCAGGCACTTGACGCAGCGCGGACGTGCGTTGCAGTTGCGCGCAGAGTGGCCATGAAGCTGGCATCTGTGGCACTGCCCAGGGGGACCAAATTTGTAGGGGGCCTCTACGGATAGGCCGGAGAGGCGACATAAAGATTTCAGGCCAAAGATAGCCTTTCCTTCCGGAGAAAGGTCGAGAATGACCAGGATAATGTCGAAAGGACGCTTATCCCGGCCGCTGTACATCCGGTGGACTTCCCTGATGGGAAAGCCCTGGGATTGGAGGTCGGACTTTAACATCTCCGAGTTGAACTCCGCGGGTATACCGCGGATAACTACCCGGAGAGATTTTTCGCTCTCGAGGGCATAGGTATGAAAACCTATGTTCTCGGAGCGGAGGAGGGAGGTGAGACGTCGGTGATCGTCCGACGTCTGGAGTTGGAGCTTGATGGACTCCTTGACGGATTGGGCTTTTGTGAAATGAATGCCTTTTAAGGCGAGAAGCTTTTCAACGTTAGGCCATTTGCCTTTTTCGCGGAGAAAGATCGGAGGGGGCGGTCTCTCCTTCTGTACAGAAGGCTGGTCGGACTGGGCCTGAGGGTTCGCGGAAGTCGCGGAGGTAGAGGGGGTAGTGCAGGCCGCGCGGGCCGCGGGGCGGGGGGAGGTCGAGCGACCAATGTTAACGGAGGTGGCTGGCTTTTTAGCCGCCGGGGTGTTGGGTCGAATTTTTTGATTTTTCTTCCGTTTAAGTCCTGGGGTGATGAACCCGTCATCGGAGGAAGACGAAGGAGCGGGAGGGGAAGCGGAGTCCTCGTCAGAGGATTCCGTGGGGTCGGCGTCCGATGGGATCTCGTTCACCTCCATGTCCTCCTCAATAGAGGAGGGCCGGCCCTCCTCGGGAGAGGGGGACAGGTCCATCTCGGGAGAGGAGGGACGTGAAGGGACGGAGACATCGGGGAGGGCGGGCGACTCCGGAGACTCCGGAGAGTCCAGAGTGGCCGGTGACGGGGCAGGGGCGTCGGGAGTCGCGGAGGGCTCCGGTGACGCGGTATCGCGGACAAAGTCGGCAAGGATTTGCGGGTATTGCTTGCAAATTGCGATGAGCAATTCACGCAAATCCTCAGCGTCGAGCTTTGCTATGTCTATCGCAGACATTTTGCAACTGAGGGGGTGGAGGTGGGGGGTGAGATCCCTAAGCCCGGGGGGGACACCCGGGGTGTGTGTGTGTGTACCCTCCCTGTCGGGTTAGACAGGGGGGGGGTGTGTGCCTGCGTGTCCTGCCTAAATGTGTGTCCCTTATGCCACTCTTACGGGGCGAAAGGGGTGTGTGACTACCTAGCGCTACCTGGGGTCGGCGAGGGTGCTCCCCCAAGGCCGGTGGTTCCAGGCCCAGCCGGATTCTACTTTACTTTGAAGAAGTAAAGTAGGCGCTCCGGGTCCACGCCCAACCAAGTTCGTTGTCACGGTTACGTATCCCTTGGTTGACCACTAAGGTGGATTTCAAAACGATTAGAAAGTCACCAGAAACAAGATAGAGGAGCCGCTTTGAAAAAAGCAAGAACCTCGGGAGGTGCGCCGCTCTGAAAAGAGCGGAACGCAAACGTTAGTGGTAAGTCTAAGAAACACAGTTCTGACAAGAACTGATAAGCGAAATACCCAGAGAAACAAATGGTAGTTCTGAGAAGAACTGATTTGGTTGTTCCTTTGTCTCGTAAACGAAACAAAGGAAACAGCGCGCAGGTGCACGACCGCAAGCAGTCGGGCAGGACGGACAGAGCTACGGGGGCTCTGGGAACGGACGTGCTACTCGCGCGAGCGCGAGCGACGGAATAAAAAATAACAACGCCATTCCTTCATATATTTATAGCATGCGTGCGGTACCAACCGAGAAGTGACCGGGGGGAGGGGACAATGCATTCCATCTCTCTCTTTTACACACAATACGAATGCGCTCATCTTGCGTCTCACTTTTTCAATTTTAAAAATAAGAAAATTTATATTTTTATTATTATTATTATAATTGATCAAATTAATAATTTTTGAAGTTTTCAAAGGCTACGACCGACGGAAAATATATGATACTACGAATATAAAACTAATAGCTGTTTTTTCGCGGTTTAATTATCTTATTTCATAATTATATGTATAAGCATAACCAGGTTGGTTAACCATGTATACCCATGTGTTGTATAGCAAATCCGCTTCCAAACAAACAAAGATGAAATATTTTTTAGAAATCGGTCCAGTAGTTTCATAGCATATTCGATACAAACAAACAAAAACTTTTCCTCTATAATAAAATAATATTAATTATAGATTATGCGATATAATATAGGTAGGTATTTGTTTTATTATTCATTTCGTTATTCAAAGTTTATTTTAACATGTAGTTAAGGCATATTTCGTCTAACTGCACATGCCATTATTGCTTGCTATATTTTATATTTTACGCATGCATGCATGCATGCATACATACATACATACATACATAAAATACATACATACATACAAAAAGAGATATAATGTATGTCTCTCCTCTCATCATAATCATGCTAAAACTTCCTCTAATTATTATTATTATTATTAATAATCTATCTCAAGAAACAATTCAACATTTTCGTGAATCATGATAATATTTTGTGGCCCTGAAAAGGGCCGTTGTATTGAATTGTGATACACAATCCGCTTGATGTTCAGCATTCAGCGGTAACGAACGCGTCCTCAATGTAGAGATGGAAGACATAGATCATTACTTGGAGCTGGTGTATTTGGTGACGGCTTTTGTGCCCTCGCTCACGGCGTGCTTTGCGAGCTCGCCGGGCAGAAGGAGCCTCACGGACGTTTGCACCTCCCTCGATGTGATGGTGGAGCGTTTGTTGTAGTGAGCGAGGCGAGAGGCTTCCGCGGCGATGCGTTCGAAGATGTCGTTCACGAACGAGTTCATGATGGACATGGCCTTGCTCGAGATACCGGTGTCGGGGTGGACCTGCTTGAGCACCTTGTAGATGTAGATAGCGTAGCTCTCCTTCCTCTTGTGCTTCTTCTTCTTCTTGTCGGTTTTAGAGATGTTCTTCTGGGCTTTGCCGGATTTCTTAGCGGCCTTACCGCTGGTCTTGGGTGGCATGACGAATAATGAGTAACTTTCTAGCTAAAATAATAGCGCGTCTGTTAGCAACGTGGAGTGTTCGCAGAGTGCGTTTAAATTTTTCTGTTTTTCCGTATATATATAGAGACGTACCCTTGCGCTGGTAGTAAGTAGTGGGGCGAGCGATCAATTCGACCCCGCCTCCAGCACCGCACCTCACCTCACCTCACCTCGCTCCGTTTAAACGCAGCGCATCGAGAGAGCAGCATTATTAATAACATCTAGGTACTACATAACATACCCACCTACATAATGTACATTATTATAATTTAAGCCAAAATAATATAACATAATAAATAAAATAAAAAAAACGATTATTTATTATATTTATATAGCTTTACACCTACGGTTTCACTTTTATATACATATTCTATCTATCTATCTATCTATCTATGCTCCCCAAAAATATATATTGATAAATTACCTACCTGCCATGCCATTCCATAATAAGGAAGGTGGCACCTCTCTCTAGATATTATTATAAAGTAGATGATTAATTAAATTAAACTAACAAATTATCAATATATTATTATATCTTTGGTGTCATAATTATAATAATCTTCTTCTCCTGGTTCTATCTAAGAGAGGTAGGTACTTATAGTGTTATACCAACACACCAGAATACATTATCATAAATGTACCTATCGTTGTTACGTTACTTACGCTATTATGATCGCATCGCATGGTATAGGTACATCATTAGTCAAAAAAAGAAACATTTTCATATTTTATGAAGTTTTGAATAATATTGTGGCCCTGAAAAGGGCCGTTTTGTTGTGCACTGCGGGCGAACACTTTACACTGTGTGAGTGTTGCCGCGCCGGCGCCGGCGGCGGAGATGAGAGTCGGAAGATTATTATGCCTTCTTCTCGGTCTTCTTGGGCAGGAGCACCGCCTGGATGTTGGGAAGGACACCTCCCTGAGCAATTGTGACGCCGGACAGGAGCTTGTTCAGCTCCTCGTCGTTCCTGATCGCTAGCTGCAAGTGACGCGGGATTATCCTGGTCTTCTTGTTGTCCCTGGCAGCGTTACCTGCCAACTCTAGAACCTCAGCGGCGAGGTACTCCATCACGGCCGCCAGGTAGACGGGTGCGCCGGCACCTACGCGCTCAGCGTAGTTACCGTGACGCAGCAGACGATGGATACGTCCCACGGGAAACTGTAGTCCTGCACGGTTGGAGCGTGACTTTGCCTTCCCCTTAACTTTACCGCCCTTTCCACGTCCGGACATTGTTATTGATTCGATTTAATTCACACGAACAAGTCAAAATAATAACGAGCGCACTGAGAGCGGCTCTGCGAGTTAATAAAAATTCCGCATCCGAAACGCGTATATATAAATAAGCGTCGAGCGACGCCGCGCACACGATAGTGGGGAGCGAGAATAGAGCGAGAAAGAAAGATGCTCAACAAACAAACAAAGAATGAACATTAAACTATGTTTTTTTGTTTTTTTTTTTGTTTTTGTTTAATTCAATCAATTATTATAATAAATTTATGGATGATTCAACATAAATACATACATACGTACATACATTTACCTCGGTCGGTCCTCGATATAATATATTATTTATTACCTACATTATACATATTTATTGATTTGAAAGTTTAGATTTGACCTGTCTTTCCGCCGCCGCTGAAATTATCCTGGTGATATTTTGCATTAGATGTAGATGTAGTCTCTATGATCAGGATAATGTTGTAAGCTATCTATAATTAATAATCATCAGTGAAGTTTTTGTCGCTCGTCGTCGTCGTAGTTGTCGGCGTCGGTAACGATACCTAGTTATAATGGTAAAAAAAAAAAAAAAAAAAAGGTGAAATTCACAAGTGACGACGAAGAGGTATATACGCACTACGCTTATTCGGTCGGTTCGGGTGTGTTTTAGAGTAGGTAGAGTTATGAATAAATAAAATCTAGTGTAGTGAGCGAAGAACCTGAACTGAACAGTGCAGTTTGCGTTTGTTTGTGTTGTGTTGTTATCAAGATCTCTCAGAAACGGGTGTCTATCTCACCAAATATGAAGGTAAGCGAGTGAAATGAAATAGGTACCAGAAACATGTGTTAGCCCTGAAAAGGGCTTTTTGGTTCGGTGCTATTCTCTGCCTTGCCGCTCTGCGCGCTCGCTGTTGAGAGCGGCGCGCGGGGGCGGCGGCGGACGAACAGACACGCGACGACGCGAGTGAGTAGGATGCGTGGTACTGTACCACACATCCTACTTCTTGGAGGCGGCGGGCTTCTTGCCGGCGGCTGCCTTGGACTTCGGTGTGGTGGCGGCTGCCTTTTTCGGTTTGGGCGCCTTGGGCTTCTTGGTCGGAGGCTTGGCGGTCTTCTTGGCCTTCGGCGCTGCGGCGGACTTTGCCTTTGCGGGAGATGCGGCGGCCTTCTTGGACGCGGCCGCTGCGGGCTTCCTCTTCGCCGCGGCTGCCTTCCTGTCTTTCGGTGCAGCCTTGGCGGCCTTCGATTTGGAGGGAGATGCGGCTGCGGCTGCGGCCGCAGATTTCTTCCTCTTACCGCCGGCGGATGCGGCGCTCGCGGATGCTGCACCCTTCCTGGACTTTGCGGGCGATGATGCTGACGACTCCTTGGCTCCTTTAGCCGCTGCGCCGGATACCTTCTTGCCGGCGGCGTGAGACTTGGCGCCCTTAGAGTCCAACTTGAAGGAGCCAGAGGCGCCGGTTCCCTTAGTCTGGATCAGGGCGCCGGACTCGACGGCGCTCTTCAGGTACTTCCTGATGAAAGGAGCTAGCTTCTCTGCGTCCACGTTGTAAGCGCCCGCGATGTACTTCTTGATCGCCTTCAGGGAGGATCCGCTGCGCTCTTTCAGCTCGCCGATGGCGCTGTTCACCATTTCCGATGTCTTCGGGTGTGTGGGCTTCGCTTTCGGCTTCTTCGCGGCCGCGGAAGACTTGGGCTTCTTCGCGGGTGTTGCTGGGGCTGGTGCCTCGGCTGCTACTGCGGTGTCGGCCATTTCAGTAAGTAAATTAATGGTAATAAGAAGATCTGATTTTGATAATAAATTATCGTAGTTTGTGAATATAATTCTAGTTCAGAATAAAAACGGGCAGAGGGCGACACCGGGGAGCAGGTGAACAGGCTATACCGCATGGAGAACGGCAGTGTCGACAGACAGCTTCTCGTACGAGCGCTTAATATTTTTCACTAACATCATTCTAATTAAAATTGATTTTACACAGATTTGCATACTGTTCGTCACCTATAATATGAATATACGCATTAATTTTGAACTTGATCGTGGCCTGAAGTTATCGTAACACACTATTATTGCGACAATATCGAGATATAAACATTATTACACGGCGGTCGCCACCTACGATAGGTCGGGTCGTGTTTATATTCGATTTTTATATATTTATACGTATAAATTTCAACAATCACTGTCGACAAATAAAACGCAAACATATCAATATCTATTTGTATCATAATTCTATGCCAGTTTTCATTTATTTATATCAAAACATCAACATGTTTTTGAACACACGTAAAACACGATGCACCAATTTAGAGCGAAACACCACCCGAGAACCAACGCAAATGCCTATAATTCTTATAATATCGATGTTACATTACTAAAAAATATATATTATATCGATTCAACAAAACATTTAACTAAAATAAACAACAAAAAAGCCATTGCATACACGCAAAACCCGGCCGCGGCGGTGATCCGCCGCGCCGCGCCGCCTCTGAACCGAACAGACACACAAAATACCTATACATAATATAATAAAATCATTTAATTTCTCAGTAATTCCATATTTTCTGTAGGTACCTACTATTTACATAGGATATTTTTATTTTAATTCTATGATGATAAGTAAATAATTATGATTTTTATCTAGATAAATAAATTAAGTATACCTCGTATTTATATGTTAGTGAAGAGAGAAAAAAATAAAAAAAATAAAAAAAATAAAAAATTAATTGCATAAATACCACGTCCGATGCAGAATCATAATAAATCATCGATATTCAAAATTAGATTATTAAAATTCTTTTTTTTTTTTTTTACTTAACATTAATTTGTTGTTTCCTTGCCTGCCTGCGCGAGCGAGCAGGCAGGCGTGCGCTGCGGGGGGGACTGCGGGCTGCGGGCGGCGGGTACGTTACATCTCTCTATAAATATAGGGAACTTAGGCGGTTTTTCGTTCAATCAGTCGTCAATTCGGCAGCAAGCGGCCGAGTGCTTGCGATTTCATTTCTTTCGTAATTTTGTGTTGTGTTTAGTGAACTTTCGCGATGACCGGCCGCGGTAAGGGAGGTAAAGGTCTGGGGAAAGGAGGCGCCAAGCGTCACAGGAAAGTGCTCCGTGATAACATCCAGGGTATCACCAAGCCAGCCATCCGTCGTTTGGCGCGCAGAGGTGGTGTCAAGCGTATCTCCGGTCTGATCTACGAGGAGACTCGTGGTGTTCTTAAGGTGTTCCTTGAGAACGTGATCCGCGACGCTGTCACCTACACAGAGCACGCAAAGAGGAAGACCGTCACCGCGATGGATGTTGTCTACGCCCTGAAGCGCCAGGGACGCACACTGTACGGTTTCGGAGGTTAATTATCACCTCTAGAAGCTGAACTTTCTCATCGCATCGACACTACGAATACCAATGTGTACATTGGTTTAGTTGTGCGTTGCGTGCAACAAAAAAAGGCCCTTTTCAGGGCCGCATATGATTCTATGGTTTTATAAATGATTAAAACTGTTTCATCTTTAGACAAAATAACAACATAAAACTATACTAGGTTATACATACGGTACGGATGATGGAATGTATTACTTATACCTACTTACATATAAGAACGATAGGTATGTAATGCGCTTAAACAACTTCAAGATGCGCATACATATATATAATTAAAAAAAAAAAAAACGACACCCACAATAAATTACCCCTTATCAATCATTCGATTCGAGTGTTAAGTTGTGCTAGGTACTATTATACTTATTAAAAATCTTATTATAGGATATCATATTGGATTGGATTGTTTTGTTACTTGTTTACTTATTATTTGAATTCGTAAGTTTAGTAAATTGACGAATGATTGTTGTTGAAATTCTGCTCTGGATCAAACCCTGTTAAGGTAAGCCGCGCGCGCGCGCACACGCACGCAATATTTAAGAATGACATTATTTTTGCATTATAAAGTACCAAAGAAACTTTGCAAACAGTGTGCATCTTGAAACTTATGTGGCCCTGAAAAGGGCCTTTTTGTTATGTCCGTCTGCTGCGCGAGACCAACTGCAAGCGGGCAATGCCGCGCGCCTGCTGGCCGGCGGACACGACAGAGACTCGTTGTTAACGCGGGACTGGATGATGGGCTTTAGGCGCGTTCGCCTCTAATCCTGCGGGCCAGCTGAATGTCCTTGGGCATGATGGTGACGCGCTTCGCGTGGATCGCGCACAGGTTGGTGTCTTCGAAGAGACCCACCAGGTAAGCCTCACTCGCCTCCTGGAGAGCCATCACAGCGGAACTCTGGAAACGGAGGTCGGTCTTGAAGTCCTGCGCGATCTCACGAACCAGACGCTGGAAGGGGAGCTTGCGGATCAGCAGCTCAGTGCTCTTCTGGTAGCGACGGATCTCACGCAGGGCGACAGTTCCGGGCCTGTAACGATGGGGCTTCTTGACACCTCCGGTCGCGGGGGCACTCTTACGTGCGGCCTTGGTGGCGAGCTGCTTGCGCGGCGCCTTACCACCGGTGGATTTGCGGGCGGTTTGTTTGGTACGAGCCATATCTAATAGCAGCTGACACACGACTCAATAAAAATCAAAACGTACGATATGAGGCGACGACGGCGGCTGCGGGGAGACTGTTTAAAAAATAACAACGCCATTCCTTCATATATTTATAGCATGCGTGCGGTACCAACCGAGAAGTGACCGGGGGGAGGGGACAATGCATTCCATCTCTCTCTTTTACACACAATACGAATGCGCTCATCTTGCGTCTCACTTTTTCAATTTTAAAAATAAGAAAATTTATATTTTTATTATTATTATTATAATTGATCAAATTAATAATTTTTGAAGTTTTCAAAGGCTACGACCGACGGAAAATATATGATACTACGAATATAAAACTAATAGCTGTTTTTTCGCGGTTTAATTATCTTATTTCATAATTATATGTATAAGCATAACCAGGTTGGTTAACCATGTATACCCATGTGTTGTATAGCAAATCCGCTTCCAAACAAACAAAGATGAAATATTTTTTAGAAATCGGTCCAGTAGTTTCATAGCATATTCGATACAAACAAACAAAAACTTTTCCTCTATAATAAAATAATATTAATTATAGATTATGCGATATAATATAGGTAGGTATTTGTTTTATTATTCATTTCGTTATTCAAAGTTTATTTTAACATGTAGTTAAGGCATATTTCGTCTAACTGCACATGCCATTATTGCTTGCTATATTTTATATTTTACGCATGCATGCATGCATGCATACATACATACATACATACATAAAATACATACATACATACAAAAAGAGATATAATGTATGTCTCTCCTCTCATCATAATCATGCTAAAACTTCCTCTAATTATTATTATTATTATTAATAATCTATCTCAAGAAACAATTCAACATTTTCGTGAATCATGATAATATTTTGTGGCCCTGAAAAGGGCCGTTGTATTGAATTGTGATACACAATCCGCTTGATGTTCAGCATTCAGCGGTAACGAACGCGTCCTCAATGTAGAGATGGAAGACATAGATCATTACTTGGAGCTGGTGTATTTGGTGACGGCTTTTGTGCCCTCGCTCACGGCGTGCTTTGCGAGCTCGCCGGGCAGAAGGAGCCTCACGGACGTTTGCACCTCCCTCGATGTGATGGTGGAGCGTTTGTTGTAGTGAGCGAGGCGAGAGGCTTCCGCGGCGATGCGTTCGAAGATGTCGTTCACGAACGAGTTCATGATGGACATGGCCTTGCTCGAGATACCGGTGTCGGGGTGGACCTGCTTGAGCACCTTGTAGATGTAGATAGCGTAGCTCTCCTTCCTCTTGTGCTTCTTCTTCTTCTTGTCGGTTTTAGAGATGTTCTTCTGGGCTTTGCCGGATTTCTTAGCGGCCTTACCGCTGGTCTTGGGTGGCATGACGAATAATGAGTAACTTTCTAGCTAAAAGCGCGTGTGCTCAGCGGAAGAGCGTAGCCACTCCGTTTAAATTTTTCTGTTTTTCCGTATATATATAGAGACGTACCCTTGCGCTGGTAGTAAGTAGTGGGGCGAGCGATCAATTCGACCCCGCCTCCAGCACCGCACCTCACCTCACCTCACCTCGCTCCGTTTAAACGCAGCGCATCGAGAGAGCAGCATTATTAATAACATCTAGGTACTACATAACATACCCACCTACATAATGTACATTATTATAATTTAAGCCAAAATAATATAACATAATAAATAAAATAAAAAAAACGATTATTTATTATATTTATATAGCTTTACACCTACGGTTTCACTTTTATATACATATTCTATCTATCTATCTATCTATCTATCTATCTATGCTCCCCAAAAATATATATTGATAAATTACCTACCTGCCATGCCATTCCATAATAAGGAAGGTGGCACCTCTCTCTAGATATTATTATAAAGTAGATGATTAATTAAATTAAACTAACAAATTATCAATATATTATTATATCTTTGGTGTCATAATTATAATAATCTTCTTCTCCTGGTTCTATCTAAGAGAGGTAGGTACTTATAGTGTTATACCAACACACCAGAATACATTATCATAAATGTACCTATCGTTGTTACGTTACTTACGCTATTATGATCGCATCGCATGGTATAGGTACATCATTAGTCAAAAAAAGAAACATTTTCATATTTTATGAAGTTTTGAATAATATTGTGGCCCTGAAAAGGGCCGTTTTGTTGTGCACTGCGGGCGAACACTTTACACTGTGTGAGTGTTGCCGCGCCGGCGCCGGCGGCGGAGATGAGAGTCGGAAGATTATTATGCCTTCTTCTCGGTCTTCTTGGGCAGGAGCACCGCCTGGATGTTGGGAAGGACACCTCCCTGAGCAATTGTGACGCCGGACAGGAGCTTGTTCAGCTCCTCGTCGTTCCTGATCGCTAGCTGCAAGTGACGCGGGATTATCCTGGTCTTCTTGTTGTCCCTGGCAGCGTTACCTGCCAACTCTAGAACCTCAGCGGCGAGGTACTCCATCACGGCCGCCAGGTAGACGGGTGCGCCGGCACCTACGCGCTCAGCGTAGTTACCGTGACGCAGCAGACGATGGATACGTCCCACGGGAAACTGTAGTCCTGCACGGTTGGAGCGTGACTTTGCCTTCCCCTTAACTTTACCGCCCTTTCCACGTCCGGACATTGTTATTGATTCGATTTAATTCACACGAACAAGTCAAAATAATAACGAGCGCACTGAGAGCGGCTCTGCGAGTTAATAAAAATTCCGCATCCGAAACGCGTATATATAAATAAGCGTCGAGCGACGCCGCGCACACGATAGTGGGGAGCGAGAATAGAGCGAGAAAGAAAGATGCTCAACAAACAAACAAAGAATGAACATTAAACTATGTTTTTTTGTTTTTTTTTTTGTTTTTGTTTAATTCAATCAATTATTATAATAAATTTATGGATGATTCAACATAAATACATACATACGTACATACATTTACCTCGGTCGGTCCTCGATATAATATATTATTTATTACCTACATTATACATATTTATTGATTTGAAAGTTTAGATTTGACCTGTCTTTCCGCCGCCGCTGAAATTATCCTGGTGATATTTTGCATTAGATGTAGATGTAGTCTCTATGATCAGGATAATGTTGTAAGCTATCTATAATTAATAATCATCAGTGAAGTTTTTGTCGCTCGTCGTCGTCGTAGTTGTCGGCGTCGGTAACGATACCTAGTTATAATGGTAAAAAAAAAAAAAAAAAAAAGGTGAAATTCACAAGTGACGACGAAGAGGTATATACGCACTACGCTTATTCGGTCGGTTCGGGTGTGTTTTAGAGTAGGTAGAGTTATGAATAAATAAAATCTAGTGTAGTGAGCGAAGAACCTGAACTGAACAGTGCAGTTTGCGTTTGTTTGTGTTGTGTTGTTATCAAGATCTCTCAGAAACGGGTGTCTATCTCACCAAATATGAAGGTAAGCGAGTGAAATGAAATAGGTACCAGAAACATGTGTTAGCCCTGAAAAGGGCTTTTTGGTTCGGTGCTATTCTCTGCCTTGCCGCTCTGCGCGCTCGCTGTTGAGAGCGGCGCGCGGGGGCGGCGGCGGACGAACAGACACGCGACGACGCGAGTGAGTAGGATGCGTGGTACTGTACCACACATCCTACTTCTTGGAGGCGGCGGGCTTCTTGCCGGCGGCTGCCTTGGACTTCGGTGTGGTGGCGGCTGCCTTTTTCGGTTTGGGCGCCTTGGGCTTCTTGGTCGGAGGCTTGGCGGTCTTCTTGGCCTTCGGCGCTGCGGCGGACTTTGCCTTTGCGGGAGATGCGGCGGCCTTCTTGGACGCGGCCGCTGCGGGCTTCCTCTTCGCCGCGGCTGCCTTCCTGTCTTTCGGTGCAGCCTTGGCGGCCTTCGATTTGGAGGGAGATGCGGCTGCGGCTGCGGCCGCAGATTTCTTCCTCTTACCGCCGGCGGATGCGGCGCTCGCGGATGCTGCACCCTTCCTGGACTTTGCGGGCGATGATGCTGACGACTCCTTGGCTCCTTTAGCCGCTGCGCCGGATACCTTCTTGCCGGCGGCGTGAGACTTGGCGCCCTTAGAGTCCAACTTGAAGGAGCCAGAGGCGCCGGTTCCCTTAGTCTGGATCAGGGCGCCGGACTCGACGGCGCTCTTCAGGTACTTCCTGATGAAAGGAGCTAGCTTCTCTGCGTCCACGTTGTAAGCGCCCGCGATGTACTTCTTGATCGCCTTCAGGGAGGATCCGCTGCGCTCTTTCAGCTCGCCGATGGCGCTGTTCACCATTTCCGATGTCTTCGGGTGTGTGGGCTTCGCTTTCGGCTTCTTCGCGGCCGCGGAAGACTTGGGCTTCTTCGCGGGTGTTGCTGGGGCTGGTGCCTCGGCTGCTACTGCGGTGTCGGCCATTTCAGTAAGTAAATTAATGGTAATAAGAAGATCTGATTTTGATAATAAATTATCGTAGTTTGTGAATATAATTCTAGTTCAGAATAAAAACGGGCAGAGGGCGACACCGGGGAGCAGGTGAACAGGCTATACCGCATGGAGAACGGCAGTGTCGACAGACAGCTTCTCGTACGAGCGCTTAATATTTTTCACTAACATCATTCTAATTAAAATTGATTTTACACAGATTTGCATACTGTTCGTCACCTATAATATGAATATACGCATTAATTTTGAACTTGATCGTGGCCTGAAGTTATCGTAACACACTATTATTGCGACAATATCGAGATATAAACATTATTACACGGCGGTCGCCACCTACGATAGGTCGGGTCGTGTTTATATTCGATTTTTATATATTTATACGTATAAATTTCAACAATCACTGTCGACAAATAAAACGCAAACATATCAATATCTATTTGTATCATAATTCTATGCCAGTTTTCATTTATTTATATCAAAACATCAACATGTTTTTGAACACACGTAAAACACGATGCACCAATTTAGAGCGAAACACCACCCGAGAACCAACGCAAATGCCTATAATTCTTATAATATCGATGTTACATTACTAAAAAATATATATTATATCGATTCAACAAAACATTTAACTAAAATAAACAACAAAAAAGCCATTGCATACACGCAAAACCCGGCCGCGGCGGTGATCCGCCGCGCCGCGCCGCCTCTGAACCGAACAGACACACAAAATACCTATACATAATATAATAAAATCATTTAATTTCTCAGTAATTCCATATTTTCTGTAGGTACCTACTATTTACATAGGATATTTTTATTTTAATTCTATGATGATAAGTAAATAATTATGATTTTTATCTAGATAAATAAATTAAGTATACCTCGTATTTATATGTTAGTGAAGAGAGAAAAAAATAAAAAAAATAAAAAAAATAAAAAATTAATTGCATAAATACCACGTCCGATGCAGAATCATAATAAATCATCGATATTCAAAATTAGATTATTAAAATTCTTTTTTTTTTTTTTTACTTAACATTAATTTGTTGTTTCCTTGCCTGCCTGCGCGAGCGAGCAGGCAGGCGTGCGCTGCGGGGGGGACTGCGGGCTGCGGGCGGCGGGTACGTTACATCTCTCTATAAATATAGGGAACTTAGGCGGTTTTTCGTTCAATCAGTCGTCAATTCGGCAGCAAGCGGCCGAGTGCTTGCGATTTCATTTCTTTCGTAATTTTGTGTTGTGTTTAGTGAACTTTCGCGATGACCGGCCGCGGTAAGGGAGGTAAAGGTCTGGGGAAAGGAGGCGCCAAGCGTCACAGGAAAGTGCTCCGTGATAACATCCAGGGTATCACCAAGCCAGCCATCCGTCGTTTGGCGCGCAGAGGTGGTGTCAAGCGTATCTCCGGTCTGATCTACGAGGAGACTCGTGGTGTTCTTAAGGTGTTCCTTGAGAACGTGATCCGCGACGCTGTCACCTACACAGAGCACGCAAAGAGGAAGACCGTCACCGCGATGGATGTTGTCTACGCCCTGAAGCGCCAGGGACGCACACTGTACGGTTTCGGAGGTTAATTATCACCTCTAGAAGCTGAACTTTCTCATCGCATCGACACTACGAATACCAATGTGTACATTGGTTTAGTTGTGCGTTGCGTGCAACAAAAAAAGGCCCTTTTCAGGGCCGCATATGATTCTATGGTTTTATAAATGATTAAAACTGTTTCATCTTTAGACAAAATAACAACATAAAACTATACTAGGTTATACATACGGTACGGATGATGGAATGTATTACTTATACCTACTTACATATAAGAACGATAGGTATGTAATGCGCTTAAACAACTTCAAGATGCGCATACATATATATAATTAAAAAAAAAAAAAACGACACCCACAATAAATTACCCCTTATCAATCATTCGATTCGAGTGTTAAGTTGTGCTAGGTACTATTATACTTATTAAAAATCTTATTATAGGATATCATATTGGATTGGATTGTTTTGTTACTTGTTTACTTATTATTTGAATTCGTAAGTTTAGTAAATTGACGAATGATTGTTGTTGAAATTCTGCTCTGGATCAAACCCTGTTAAGGTAAGCCGCGCGCGCGCGCACACGCACGCAATATTTAAGAATGACATTATTTTTGCATTATAAAGTACCAAAGAAACTTTGCAAACAGTGTGCATCTTGAAACTTATGTGGCCCTGAAAAGGGCCTTTTTGTTATGTCCGTCTGCTGCGCGAGACCAACTGCAAGCGGGCAATGCCGCGCGCCTGCTGGCCGGCGGACACGACAGAGACTCGTTGTTAACGCGGGACTGGATGATGGGCTTTAGGCGCGTTCGCCTCTAATCCTGCGGGCCAGCTGAATGTCCTTGGGCATGATGGTGACGCGCTTCGCGTGGATCGCGCACAGGTTGGTGTCTTCGAAGAGACCCACCAGGTAAGCCTCACTCGCCTCCTGGAGAGCCATCACAGCGGAACTCTGGAAACGGAGGTCGGTCTTGAAGTCCTGCGCGATCTCACGAACCAGACGCTGGAAGGGGAGCTTGCGGATCAGCAGCTCAGTGCTCTTCTGGTAGCGACGGATCTCACGCAGGGCGACAGTTCCGGGCCTGTAACGATGGGGCTTCTTGACACCTCCGGTCGCGGGGGCACTCTTACGTGCGGCCTTGGTGGCGAGCTGCTTGCGCGGCGCCTTACCACCGGTGGATTTGCGGGCGGTTTGTTTGGTACGAGCCATATCTAATAGCAGCTGACACACGACTCAATAAAAATCAAAACGTACGATATGAGGCGACGACGGCGGCTGCGGGGAGACTGTTTAAAAAATAACAACAACATGCTTCTTCTTCTTCTCACCCCTTGTGAGGGGGCGGGGATAGGGTATCGGGGCTATGCCCCCTGGCCCTGGCGCGTCTCCACCCATTACTATGGGTGGGTCTGTTGGGTTTTAATTGGCACTTGTACATATTCAAACACCGTCACCGGAGCCGCCTGTTGCCTCAGTGCGATCTAGCCCTGCCAGGTGAGATCCCCGAGGGGAAGGCCCAGCGAACCGATCAGCGACCGAAGCAGCGGCCACCGGTGTTGGTGTTGAATTTGTAGTGTTATTGGTGTCATTGGTGTCGTTCTTATCGTCTTCCTTGTTTTGGAGCTCCCTTGCGTATGGCTTGTACCGTCTTATTCCTGGGCGGTCCGGTGGTCTGGCGTGCTGCGGGGCTATCTCTCTAATATGCCGGTAATCGGAAGCGTCTGCTTTTCCAAACATATTAGAGAGAAGCCGGGTTATAAAGTCGCCTATGACTTCTATCTGGAGGTCTCTGTGGATGGTGGCGTTGCGGACGTATCGCGGTGCTCCCACGATCCTACGGAGTGTGATGTTCTCCTGCGCTTGGAGACGGTTTCTGTTTACTACACTCAGACACGGGTACCACGCTGGAGCCGCGTAGGTAAGCCGTGATCTGAGGTAGGTCTTGTAGATAAGTAGCTTCGTCCGAAGCGGCAGGCGTGACTGTAGGATCGGTAGGAGCTTGCTTCTCGCACCTCTCGCCTTCCCTATCACTTGATCGACGTGCTTCTTGAAGCTGAGGCGGCGGTCGATGGTGACACCCAGGTATTTTACATCTGGTTGCCACGGGATGTCCTTCTCCATCAGCTTCAGGGGGGTTGGCAGCGTCGTTCTTCCCGTGATGATGGCCTGGGTCTTAGCCACATTCACGGAGAGCCTCCATTTTTGGAGCCATTCTGGGAGGGCGTCTAATGTGGGTTGCAGTCGCTTCACGGCGTATTCTGGCCGGTATGATGATGCGTAGTAGGCTGCATCGTCTGCGTAGAGTGCGAGCTTTGCCTGCCCGATGACAGGGATGTCATCGGTGTACCAGGCGTAGCATACTGGCGAGAGGCAGCTTCCTTGCGGCACACCGGCTTTCACCGGTTTCTCCGGCGACAGCTCGTGTTCGACTGCAACCTTGAAGCTCCGTTTCCGTAGGAAGCTGTCAACGATCATGATCAGCTTCTTTGGGGCACCGGACTGGGACAGTTTGTAGAGCAGACCCTCGTGCCATACTCTGTCGAATGCCTTCTCCATGTCCAGCATGATTGCAACGACATACTCCTTTTTGTTGTGGCTGGTGACCATTTCATTCACGATTCTGGTGATCTGTAAGGTGGTGGAGTGCCCGGCTCGGAACCCGAATTGTTCCTCCCTTGGCGTTATGTGCGGCTTCAAGTGCTGGAGCACGATCTTTTCGTACAGCTTTGACATCGTGCTCAACAGCGTGATCGGTCGGTAGCTTTCGGGTTTCCTGGCATCTTTTCCGGGTTTCGGGATCATCACCACCTTTCCGACTTTCCATTTCGTCGGGAAATGGCCGCTTCGGAATATGCCGTTGTAAAGCCGTGTGAGAGACACCACGAGCTTCGGCGGTAGGTGCTTAAGGGTCTCATTTGTGACGTTGTCCAGTCCGGGAGCTTTTCTTCTGGGCAGCCGCTGTATCATCCTCTTCACCTTCCCGGGTTGAATGAAGATGGCCTCTTCTTCGGTTGGTGCGTCGGATGATAGGTAGGCACTCACGTGACTCTCCACGAGCTCCGTGTGTTCCGCATCTGTGGTTGGGTTTGGGGAGAACTGTTTCTCCAGGCTGTCCGCCAGGATCTCAGCTCTGTCCGTAGCCCGGAACCTTAGGTTTCCATCGTCACCCTCTAGTGGTTGGATGGGCTTCTGCTCGCTAGCCAGCTGCCGGCATAGTCGGTGCACTGACGGGATGCTGTCAGTGATGGCGTCGATGTGCTTGTCCCATCCTTCGGTGGCATGGTCGTCAAGAGCAGTCTTCACGCGCTGCGATAGCGCGTTCACTTGTCTCTTGACTCTCGGGCATCCGGTCTCCTGCCAAAGCTTCCTCTTCTCCCTTTTGTCGCGGATGAGGTCCCGTATCCACGCCGGGAGGGGGTCTACCCTCCTCGTCGTCGTGGAGGTGTGCGATGCTGTGTTAAGGGAGTCCTGGATGGCTTGGGTGATTTCTTCCGTGGCCCATTCCACGTCTTCGGCGGTTTCGATGGGTCTGTTGATAGTCCTCTCCTGTGCCTCTCTCTGGAAGGTCTCCCAACAGATTATCCGTCGTGGTGGAAGCGGGTTTGCTCTGCTTGGCGTGTCTGCGAGCGTCAGGAGTACCGGTCTGTGGTCTGACGGCAGGTCGTTCATCACGCTGAGCTCCGGCGTCGCCTTCAGACCCTTGTGGACGACTATATCGAGGACGTCCCCCTTTCCGTCCCCGGTATAATGGGTCCACGTGTCTGGTCCTATGACTTCGTAGTGGTGGTCCATCGAGTCCTGGTAGAGGATGCGCCCGTTCGTGCATACCCTACTGGAGTTCCAGAGTGTGTGCTTGGAGTTTAGGTCGCCGGCTACGATTGTGGGAGTTCTCGACTCTAACAGTGCTCTCATGTCTGTTGTTATGAGCTTTTCGTTAGGCGGCTTGTAGATCGAGAATATCCTCAGATCTTCACCGGCGACGTTCACCAGCACACCCAGTGCTTGGAACGAGCGGTATTCTATTACCGGGATGAGCTGGTGAATTATCCTTCGATGAACCACCACTGCCAACCCCCTGTACGCTGTCCCTGTCTCGCTGACTTCGTCCTTCCTGTATATGGTGTAGTTCGGGACCTTGAAGTTTGACCCGGTCTTCAGGTGCGTCTCACTGACCAACATTATATCGATTTTTTGCTCACGGAGGAAGAGGGCCAGTTGTTTTCCCTTCCCCGTGAGCGTTTGGGCATTCCAGTAGGCGACCCTAAGAACCATTGTTAAGGATCTTCATCAGACCCATTAGGGTCGCCGTTTCGGCATCAGTCCCGGATTGCACCGCTTCCAGGATGCTCTTCAGCACACCAATGGTCTGGCCGAGAGAGTTTCTCCTATCTGCGGTTGCGTCCTTTCTCGGCTCAGGTGCCGTTGGTGGCTTCTTTGGCCTCTTCTTCTTCCGGGAATTCGCCTGTCCTGGAAGATTGGCCGGCGCCATCAGCGAGGATACCGCCGTCTCCTCGATGATGGCGGGTGCGACTGGTGCCGTGCCTTTCCGCCCTCTTCGGGGAACGCTTGTGGTTTCAGCGAGAGTACCTGCTCTCTTGTTTCGGGTCTCCTTTCTGAAGACCGGGCATGATTGGAAGTTTGCCGGGTGTGACCCGCCGCAGTTTGCGCAGGTGGCCGGCTCCTCCCTAGGTCGTGGACATTCGTTCGCCCTGTGCGGCTCTCCACAGCGCACGCACGCCTGCTCCCGGTGACAATTGTGGGAGCTGTGTCGGAACTTCTGGCATCTGTGGCACTGCGACGGACCTTTCTTCCCCCGCCACGCCTCAATAATTATGCCCGGCATCATAAGTATCTCCGTTACCTCATATATCGAAGGAATCAGGTTCGGGGTCTTCTTAAACGAGACGAAGAAAACGCTTCCAGGTCTTCCTTGCCTCCCCTTGATATTTTTTATATACTCCGGGGAGAAGCCTTTCTCCTCCAGGGCTGCGTTTATTTCGTCCACATCTGTTTCGGATGGGAGGCCTCTGATCGCCACTTTCAGACTTCTCTCTGCCGGCAGTGAGTAGGAGAACCAACTGATGGTCTGCTCCTTCTCCAGCTCCGTCAGGTATGACTGGATCAGCCGGTACTCCGTCTCGTCCTCGGGGTTGAAACGGATCCCCTGTCCGTATGGGCGTCCGTTGGGTGCTCGGCCTAGTTTTGCCGCCAGTTTGCGGAAGTGGAGCGACCAATTCTCCAACTTTTCCACAACTAGCGGCGGGTACTTAGGTCCCGAGAATTTTGTGGGGTCTCTTACCTCACTGTCTGGGGCAGGTGGAGCGTTACAGTTCACGCCGGCTTTCGCAGTGGGCGGGGCTTGTCGGGCGGCAGGGGGCGCGGCCGCCCTGGCGGAAGGGGGCGCGGCCGCCCTGGTGGAAGGGGGCGCGGCCGCCCTGGAAGGAGGCGGGGCCGCCCTACTTGGCGGAAGCGGGAGCTGGGCCTGTTTTGCAGCTTGTGCAAAGCTTGGCCGCTGAGGCAGGGGGGGTCCCGTGCTGCTGGTGGAAGCTACGGCGGGCGGTTTAGCCTTACCTTCAACGAAGAGCGGTTGTAGGGGGCTGGTCGTCCTCGTCGTCTTCCGCGGACTCGCGGAGAGCGATCTGGAGCGTTCCCGCTTCCTTGGCTCACTGGCTTCAGGCGGCTGGCGTAGGTCGACCGTTCTCTTGATGTGGGTGGCTGGCGGCAGGGTGATGATCGCATTCCTTGCGAATTCCAGCGCCGTCTTGTCTTCTAAGGACAGCTCGGTGCCCTCGACTTCGGCTTCTTTGAGGCGGAGATACATGGCCATCCATCTAAGCATTCCCTCCGACAGGGCCCCGACTTGCATAAGCCGGGCGAGTGTGATTAAATCACGCTCGTAAAGCCCCTTCGGAGACAATGCCTCGAAGGTATTTGGCGGTATCTCGTTCTCCCGGCGAGAGGGGGTGAGGGGGGTCCTCATCCCCTTCCGGATTCCACTGCCTACTTCGTCTTCATCCTCCGATGATGACGATGATGGCGGTGGAGGCGGCTTCTCCTGAAGCGGGGTTTTAGAAGACCCCGCGGTGGGGGTCTTCTTGGGGTCCATTCGGCGCGTGACCTATGGATAGATCGGCACTAGCATGCCGATCTTCCCGGTGTTTCGCGGGCGCGAGTTTTCCCCTCCGTAGCGCGGAGCTACGGGCGTAATCGGCGACGATTTGCACTAAATCGCGGCGATTTACTGAGCGCGACTTTGGAGCGGTTAAGCGGGTGGTCCGTACGCGCGCGAGCAAAGCACTCCTAAAAAATAACAACGCCATTCCTTCATATATTTATAGCATGCGTGCGGTACCAACCGAGAAGTGACCGGGGGGAGGGGACAATGCATTCCATCTCTCTCTTTTACACACAATACGAATGCGCTCATCTTGCGTCTCACTTTTTCAATTTTAAAAATAAGAAAATTTATATTTTTATTATTATTATTATAATTGATCAAATTAATAATTTTTGAAGTTTTCAAAGGCTACGACCGACGGAAAATATATGATACTACGAATATAAAACTAATAGCTGTTTTTTCGCGGTTTAATTATCTTATTTCATAATTATATGTATAAGCATAACCAGGTTGGTTAACCATGTATACCCATGTGTTGTATAGCAAATCCGCTTCCAAACAAACAAAGATGAAATATTTTTTAGAAATCGGTCCAGTAGTTTCATAGCATATTCGATACAAACAAACAAAAACTTTTCCTCTATAATAAAATAATATTAATTATAGATTATGCGATATAATATAGGTAGGTATTTGTTTTATTATTCATTTCGTTATTCAAAGTTTATTTTAACATGTAGTTAAGGCATATTTCGTCTAACTGCACATGCCATTATTGCTTGCTATATTTTATATTTTACGCATGCATGCATGCATGCATACATACATACATACATACATAAAATACATACATACATACAAAAAGAGATATAATGTATGTCTCTCCTCTCATCATAATCATGCTAAAACTTCCTCTAATTATTATTATTATTATTAATAATCTATCTCAAGAAACAATTCAACATTTTCGTGAATCATGATAATATTTTGTGGCCCTGAAAAGGGCCGTTGTATTGAATTGTGATACACAATCCGCTTGATGTTCAGCATTCAGCGGTAACGAACGCGTCCTCAATGTAGAGATGGAAGACATAGATCATTACTTGGAGCTGGTGTATTTGGTGACGGCTTTTGTGCCCTCGCTCACGGCGTGCTTTGCGAGCTCGCCGGGCAGAAGGAGCCTCACGGACGTTTGCACCTCCCTCGATGTGATGGTGGAGCGTTTGTTGTAGTGAGCGAGGCGAGAGGCTTCCGCGGCGATGCGTTCGAAGATGTCGTTCACGAACGAGTTCATGATGGACATGGCCTTGCTCGAGATACCGGTGTCGGGGTGGACCTGCTTGAGCACCTTGTAGATGTAGATAGCGTAGCTCTCCTTCCTCTTGTGCTTCTTCTTCTTCTTGTCGGTTTTAGAGATGTTCTTCTGGGCTTTGCCGGATTTCTTAGCGGCCTTACCGCTGGTCTTGGGTGGCATGACGAATAATGAGTAACTTTCTAGCTAAAATAATAGCGCGTCTGTTAGCAACGTGGAGTGTTCGCAGAGTGCGTTTAAATTTCCGTGTGTCGCTGGTCGTCTCTCACGCCGGCGATAGCCGGCGTGGGGAGGCAGTTTCAGGCGTGAGCCTTTTACTGCGGACAGTTCATCCGCCCTCGCCTACTGACGAGGGGTCATTGGGTCGGCCCTTTCTGGGCCTCCTGGTAGCCGTTCTCCTGTGGAGCCTGGCTGCCTGCGGCTAGGGATCTGGGTGTTCATTGCTTGCCCTCTAGGTTCGCTTCCGCTGTCCTCGGTAGCCGGGACTTGGCTGGTTGAGGTCTCTGAGCGGGCGGACTTGGCTTTTGCTACCTTAGCTGTGCTGGTGTTTTCGTCTACCACGACTAGTTCTCTGGCGTATGCGTGAAACCTGTTCGCTAGCTCATGCTGTGGTGCGAGGTTTTGGAGCTGTGTGTGGTGGGAGTTGTCGCTACGGGAGAACATAGTCGTGGTGAGACGGCTGACGAACTCTTCCAGTGTTTCCACCTTCAGGTCCCTTCTGACCGTAGCGTTTCTTACTAGACGTGGTGCGCCTACGATGGTGCGGAGCGTCAGGTTTTCTTGTGAGCCCAGTTTTTTCCTCTGGCGCTCCGATGTGAGGGCGTACCACGCTGGGGCAGCGTACGTCAGTCTTGGCCTGATGTACGTTTTGTACAGGGCCAGTTTGGTGTTCAGTGGCAGGAGTGGAGCTGTCAGCGTTGGCCTGAGCACAACTCTTGCGGCTTTCGCGGCATTGCAGGCGTTTTTTACCTGTTTGGTCATTGTCAGGCATCTGTCTATGACCACGCCCAGATATTTGGCGGAGCCCGCCCATGGGATTCTCTGGCCTTGGAGTTCCAGTAGGGTGAGGTTCTGGATGCTTGTGCTACCGCGGGTGAAGGCTACCGCTTGTGTCTTGCCGACGTTCACGGATAGCCTCCACTCGCTCAGCCACTCTGGCAGCTGGTTGAGCACTCTCTGCATTTTTATCTGGGCGTGTGAGGTGGACAATGAGGTGGTGATGTATGCCGCGTCGTCCGCGTACAGGGCCAGCATTGTGCCTTCTTGGCATGGTATGTCGTTGGTGTACCAGGAGTAGCAGATGGGTGAAAGGCAGCTCCCTTGTGGTACACCAGCGAGTATGGGCCTCTCTGTGGACAGGTGGTCTTCTACTCTCGCCCGTATCTTCCTCCCCTGGAGGAAGGAGTCTAGGGTTCTTACCAGTCTTGGTGTGGCTCCTGATTCTATGAGCTTGTATATCAGCCCCGTGTGCCAGACCCGGTCGAAGGCTTTTTCCATGTCGAGGAATACTGCGACCACTCGCTCCTTCTTGTTCCGCGCAGTTGTGATGTGGTGCAGTACCCTCGTCAGCTGTAGTGTGGTGCTGTGCTCCGACCGGAACCCGAATTGCTCAGGACGGGGCGCGATGTGTGGTAGCAGATGGGGAATCAGGAGTCTCTCTAGAAGTTTGGATATGGCGGAGAGTAGAGTGATTGGCCTATAGCTCTCGGGTCTTAGTATATTCTTCCCTTGTTTGGGAAGCATGATCACGTTCCCAGCTCTCCAAGTGGCTGGGAAGTGCATGGTCCTCAGGATCCCGTTGAAGAGTCTGCTCAGAGCGGCTATGGCCTTGGGTGGGAGGTGGCGGAGCATGGCGTTTGTGATGCCGTCTGGGCCTGGTGCTTTCCGCGGTTTGGCCCCTCTTATAGCCCTGTGTACCTGGCCTGGTGACCAAAAGACTGGCGAGTCCTCTTTCGCTGGAGCTGGCTTTTCCCTGAAAACCCTGACTGCCTCCTCTACCATCTTGGTGTGTTCGGGGTTTAGGGCAGGGTTTGGTCGGAACTGGTTTTCCAGGTGGTCGGCAAAGATTTCTGCCCGGTCTTCGGTTCTGTACCGTAGTGTTCCGTCACTGTGAGTGAGAGGGTGGATAGGGGATGGGGCGTTCCTCAGTTGCCGACATATTTTGTGGAGGGACTGCCAGTCTTCGGAGGCTTCCAGGATTTTCTTCTCCCACCTGTGGGTATTGTCCCTGCTGATCTCCGCCTTTACCTCTTCGCAGATTGCATTCAGGCGCGTCTTCAGAGCTGGGTCTCTGGTGTGTTGCCATAGCTTTCTCAGTCGTCGCTTGTCCGACAGGAGTTTGGCTATGGCATGAGGAGTCTGGCCGTACCTTCTGGTTGTTGCGCAGTCTTGCCGGGCCGATTCCATCGCCTTCTGCATGCACCCTTGCAGTTCAAGGGTCAGGAGTTCGACCTCTTCCGGGCTTGAGACTGGACGCGTGGGTGTTTGGCTCTCCATGTACGCCGTGAATGCGGCCCAATCTGTTTTGGAGGCTTTTGGAGCTGGAGGGAGTGGTGTGTGTCGGTTCTCCACCACCATGAGGATGGGTTGGTGGTCCGATTGTACCTCGTCGGCTAGCACCTCCAGCTGCGGGGCGGAGATCAGTCCTTTGTGGACGGCCAGGTCAATGACGTCGGGCATCTGGCTTGGGTTCCCCGGGTAGTGGGTTGGAGAGTCTGGTCCCGCGACTTCGAGACCGTTCGCTTCGGCGTGTCTCAGGAGGATCGTACCTGATCTGTTGGTGGTGTGAGAGTTCCAGGCTGGGCTCTTGCAGTTCCAGTCCCCTGCAGCGATGGTGTTGGAACTCTCGAAGATTTTGTTTAGGTCCTCTGTGTTGATCAACTCCTGAGGTGGGCTATACACAGCGAACAGTCTGGTTGGGTTTGGGAGCGTACCTACCTCGACGCCTAGGGCCGATGTGGACTGGAGCAGGACTTCCTGGAGCGGCTGGTGTATCAGGCGTCTCTTTACCAACACCATGAGGCCTCGGTACGCTCTGCCCGTTGGGGACGTCTCGTCTTTGCGGTAGATGTGGTACCCGGGGAACTTGACCTTGTCGGCTGGTTTGAGGTGGGACTCGTTGATGAGCGCTACCTGGATGTCCTGTTCTCGAAGCAGGAGTTTAAGGAGGGTGGCCTTCCTCCTTAGGCCGTTAGCATTCCAGAACAGGACTCTTAGCGCAGCTGGAGCTTCAGCAGCTCCCCGATCCCGCTGAGGATCAGCTGGACTGGGCTCGTCCCCGTTCGGAGCGCCATCAGTATGTCGTACAGTAGCCGCAGGGCGAAGTCCAGTACCTCTGTGGAGGCTTGGTCCTGCGGCTGGGTTGTGTGACGAGGTGGCAAGTGGTGTGGGCGTGGCTGTTGCTGCTGCTGCTGCTGCTGGGGTGGTGGACGTACCTGTGGCCCTTGTTGTGGCTGCAGTGGCAGGGGTGGGAAGGCTGAATCGGGGGGGTTTTGGGTGGCCTGGTGAGGGTGGGTCCCCCAGGTTGGTGCAGCGGGAGTCGGGATTCTCGCTGCAGGCGGGCCCCGCCGAGGGACCTGGTTTGGAGGGGCGCACTCCGTTTCTGTGTCGGTGAAGTGCGCCTTTACTCTCACCTTTTTCTTCCTCTTCTTGGGGAGGCGGCTGGTCCTCGGTGTCGGGGTGTTGGCCGGGGCCATCAGGTTTGGTCCATATTCCGGCTCGACTGGCCTTGGTGGAGCGATGGTCTGGGCAGCGGGTGCGTACGCTCTGGGTGGTGGTGGTGCAGCTGTTGCCGTCAGTCTACGCGTGTTTGGACGGGAATAAGCGGTTGAGCCCGCCCGCTTGTTCCTCGCCTCCTGCTTTAGCACTGGGCAGCTGGTGCTGTTGGCAGTGTGCGTACCCTTGCAGTTGGCGCACGTCGGAGGCTCCTCCCTGCTCCGCGTGCACTCCCCGGCGTGGTGCGATTCTCCGCATCTCACGCAGGCCAGCGGGCGGTGGCAGTTGTGGCTGGAGTGCCTGAAGCCCTGGCAGCGATGGCACTGAGCGGGGCCCTTCTTGCCCCTCCAGCTCTCGATCGTGACCCCGGGCATGTAGAGGACTTCCTCCACGTTGTACAGGGCCGGCAGTAGGTCCGGTGTGGGTTTAAAAATGCCAAAGAAGATGCATCCCGGCCGGCCCTTGCTCGCCCTGATTGGGCGGATAAGTTCGGCCGTGAAGCCTTTGCTTTGGAAGTCCTCGATGATTTCCTCCGGGGGGGTGTCGGCTGGGATCCCTCGGATGGCCACCTTTACCTGCTTCTCCTCCGGGAGCGAGTACGAGAACCATACAAGCCCTGTCTGTCTTGACAGGTAGCTTTGTATGGCCCTGTATTCCTCTGCGCTCTCCGGGGAGAAGCGCACTCCCTTTCCGAAGGGCCTCGCGTTTGGGACATGGCCGAGGATGTCCTTTAAGGTTTTGAAGTGATGCGCCCAGTTTGGCATCACTTCAACCACCAGCGGTGGGTATCGGGATCTCTTTTGTTCGGATGGCCGAATGTTGGCGTTGTCCACGCTTTGGGCGGGCTCCTCTGGGCGGGCGGGAGTGGTAGGGCGGGCGCCGCCTGGCTCTGTGGGGCGGGAGGGACTGGTGTTACAGGGTAAGCTCACCTCTTTAGGGGCGTTGCTCCTCTGTTGTGGCGGCGTGGCCGCGAGAGAGGCGTACGTCGTTGAGGAGGTTGACGCTGGGGATGTTGACTTTGCTATCAACGGTGGCCTGTCTTGGGGTTCTTCCGTGGATTGCGAGTCCCGGTATTGGCGCGGGTCCTCGATCGCCCTGCGCTTTGGCATTTCAGTGGGGGGGGAATTTTCCTCCCGTTTCTTTTTGCAGGCGCCGGTTGGCGGCTGCAGGGTTTCGGGGTGGCTTAGGGCCTGTTCCTTGAGGAACTTGTCCCTTTGGGTGAAGAACCCCTTGACGGAGTTTAGAAAGTCTGGTGTGAGCTTACCCTGTTTTATTAGGGTCGCCATCTGCAGCAGGTCTTGGTTGTGCTCCTCGATCGCGGAGTATCCGTGTTGAGGGGCGGGGGGGGCGGGAGGCGGCATTGCTGCTGCCTCTGGTTTGG
This sequence comes from Eupithecia abbreviata, assembly GCA_943735965.1. Taxonomy (NCBI): domain Eukaryota; kingdom Metazoa; phylum Arthropoda; class Insecta; order Lepidoptera; family Geometridae; genus Eupithecia; species Eupithecia abbreviata. The sequence continues at coordinate 3,612,134 of OX031003.1, read as the reverse complement.
GCTGGATAGGGCGGGTCTTCTTTAGCGCCTTTTTCTTAGCCTCGAAGAAGGCGCTGGTATGTCGCAGAAGCATATCTCTGCGCGATTGCGAGGACATCTCGCTGTCGGTGCTGGCGGCGCGGCTCGACGCCGCTGAGGACTCCGAAGAGGTATCCCTACGGGAAGTCCGACCTTCACGGGCGGGCTTGCCCGTAGTGATATGCGCAGCCTTTTCTTGGCTTCTGCGCTGGTGTAGGGCGGCTGGTGGTGGAGCTAGTCCTGGGTCGTCTTCCGGCGCGCGACCGATCGGGGGGGGAGCGGGGTCCGGCGGGACCCGCTTCCTGCCCCCGGCGATTTCAACGTCTTTGGCACTCATCGCGCCGCGGAAACACTTCACTTCCTACTTTCTATCACTTTCGCGACGTAGGCAGGGCGAAATGACGCGGGGCCGAACTCGACAGACGTTTCACATGAAGCGCTGTCGAGGTCGTAGGCAGGGTCGGAGCGGTCCGTGCGCGCGTGTGCTCAGCGGAAGAGCGTAGCCACTCCGCGTTTAAATTTTTCTGTTTTTCCGTATATATATAGAGACGTACCCTTGCGCTGGTAGTAAGTAGTGGGGCGAGCGATCAATTCGACCCCGCCTCCAGCACCGCACCTCACCTCACCTCACCTCGCTCCGTTTAAACGCAGCGCATCGAGAGAGCAGCATTATTAATAACATCTAGGTACTACATAACATACCCACCTACATAATGTACATTATTATAATTTAAGCCAAAATAATATAACATAATAAATAAAATAAAAAAAAAACGATTATTTATTATATTTATATAGCTTTACACCTACGGTTTCACTTTTATATACATATTCTATCTATCTATCTATCTATCTATCTATCTATCTATCTATGCTCCCCAAAAATATATATTGATAAATTACCTACCTGCCATGCCATTCCATAATAAGGAAGGTGGCACCTCTCTCTAGATATTATTATAAAGTAGATGATTAATTAAATTAAACTAACAAATTATCAATATATTATTATATCTTTGGTGTCATAATTATAATAATCTTCTTCTCCTGGTTCTATCTAAGAGAGGTAGGTACTTATAGTGTTATACCAACACACCAGAATACATTATCATAAATGTACCTATCGTTGTTACGTTACTTACGCTATTATGATCGCATCGCATGGTATAGGTACATCATTAGTCAAAAAAAGAAACATTTTCATATTTTATGAAGTTTTGAATAATATTGTGGCCCTGAAAAGGGCCGTTTTGTTGTGCACTGCGGGCGAACACTTTACACTGTGTGAGTGTTGCCGCGCCGGCGCCGGCGGCGGAGATGAGAGTCGGAAGATTATTATGCCTTCTTCTCGGTCTTCTTGGGCAGGAGCACCGCCTGGATGTTGGGAAGGACACCTCCCTGAGCAATTGTGACGCCGGACAGGAGCTTGTTCAGCTCCTCGTCGTTCCTGATCGCTAGCTGCAAGTGACGCGGGATTATCCTGGTCTTCTTGTTGTCCCTGGCAGCGTTACCTGCCAACTCTAGAACCTCAGCGGCGAGGTACTCCATCACGGCCGCCAGGTAGACGGGTGCGCCGGCACCTACGCGCTCAGCGTAGTTACCGTGACGCAGCAGACGATGGATACGTCCCACGGGAAACTGTAGTCCTGCACGGTTGGAGCGTGACTTTGCCTTCCCCTTAACTTTACCGCCCTTTCCACGTCCGGACATTGTTATTGATTCGATTTAATTCACACGAACAAGTCAAAATAATAACGAGCGCACTGAGAGCGGCTCTGCGAGTTAATAAAAATTCCGCATCCGAAACGCGTATATATAAATAAGCGTCGAGCGACGCCGCGCACACGATAGTGGGGAGCGAGAATAGAGCGAGAAAGAAAGATGCTCAACAAACAAACAAAGAATGAACATTAAACTATGTTTTTTTGTTTTTTTTTTTGTTTTTGTTTAATTCAATCAATTATTATAATAAATTTATGGATGATTCAACATAAATACATACATACGTACATACATTTACCTCGGTCGGTCCTCGATATAATATATTATTTATTACCTACATTATACATATTTATTGATTTGAAAGTTTAGATTTGACCTGTCTTTCCGCCGCCGCTGAAATTATCCTGGTGATATTTTGCATTAGATGTAGATGTAGTCTCTATGATCAGGATAATGTTGTAAGCTATCTATAATTAATAATCATCAGTGAAGTTTTTGTCGCTCGTCGTCGTCGTAGTTGTCGGCGTCGGTAACGATACCTAGTTATAATGGTAAAAAAAAAAAAAAAAAAAAGGTGAAATTCACAAGTGACGACGAAGAGGTATATACGCACTACGCTTATTCGGTCGGTTCGGGTGTGTTTTAGAGTAGGTAGAGTTATGAATAAATAAAATCTAGTGTAGTGAGCGAAGAACCTGAACTGAACAGTGCAGTTTGCGTTTGTTTGTGTTGTGTTGTTATCAAGATCTCTCAGAAACGGGTGTCTATCTCACCAAATATGAAGGTAAGCGAGTGAAATGAAATAGGTACCAGAAACATGTGTTAGCCCTGAAAAGGGCTTTTTGGTTCGGTGCTATTCTCTGCCTTGCCGCTCTGCGCGCTCGCTGTTGAGAGCGGCGCGCGGGGGCGGCGGCGGACGAACAGACACGCGACGACGCGAGTGAGTAGGATGCGTGGTACTGTACCACACATCCTACTTCTTGGAGGCGGCGGGCTTCTTGCCGGCGGCTGCCTTGGACTTCGGTGTGGTGGCGGCTGCCTTTTTCGGTTTGGGCGCCTTGGGCTTCTTGGTCGGAGGCTTGGCGGTCTTCTTGGCCTTCGGCGCTGCGGCGGACTTTGCCTTTGCGGGAGATGCGGCGGCCTTCTTGGACGCGGCCGCTGCGGGCTTCCTCTTCGCCGCGGCTGCCTTCCTGTCTTTCGGTGCAGCCTTGGCGGCCTTCGATTTGGAGGGAGATGCGGCTGCGGCTGCGGCCGCAGATTTCTTCCTCTTACCGCCGGCGGATGCGGCGCTCGCGGATGCTGCACCCTTCCTGGACTTTGCGGGCGATGATGCTGACGACTCCTTGGCTCCTTTAGCCGCTGCGCCGGATACCTTCTTGCCGGCGGCGTGAGACTTGGCGCCCTTAGAGTCCAACTTGAAGGAGCCAGAGGCGCCGGTTCCCTTAGTCTGGATCAGGGCGCCGGACTCGACGGCGCTCTTCAGGTACTTCCTGATGAAAGGAGCTAGCTTCTCTGCGTCCACGTTGTAAGCGCCCGCGATGTACTTCTTGATCGCCTTCAGGGAGGATCCGCTGCGCTCTTTCAGCTCGCCGATGGCGCTGTTCACCATTTCCGATGTCTTCGGGTGTGTGGGCTTCGCTTTCGGCTTCTTCGCGGCCGCGGAAGACTTGGGCTTCTTCGCGGGTGTTGCTGGGGCTGGTGCCTCGGCTGCTACTGCGGTGTCGGCCATTTCAGTAAGTAAATTAATGGTAATAAGAAGATCTGATTTTGATAATAAATTATCGTAGTTTGTGAATATAATTCTAGTTCAGAATAAAAACGGGCAGAGGGCGACACCGGGGAGCAGGTGAACAGGCTATACCGCATGGAGAACGGCAGTGTCGACAGACAGCTTCTCGTACGAGCGCTTAATATTTTTCACTAACATCATTCTAATTAAAATTGATTTTACACAGATTTGCATACTGTTCGTCACCTATAATATGAATATACGCATTAATTTTGAACTTGATCGTGGCCTGAAGTTATCGTAACACACTATTATTGCGACAATATCGAGATATAAACATTATTACACGGCGGTCGCCACCTACGATAGGTCGGGTCGTGTTTATATTCGATTTTTATATATTTATACGTATAAATTTCAACAATCACTGTCGACAAATAAAACGCAAACATATCAATATCTATTTGTATCATAATTCTATGCCAGTTTTCATTTATTTATATCAAAACATCAACATGTTTTTGAACACACGTAAAACACGATGCACCAATTTAGAGCGAAACACCACCCGAGAACCAACGCAAATGCCTATAATTCTTATAATATCGATGTTACATTACTAAAAAATATATATTATATCGATTCAACAAAACATTTAACTAAAATAAACAACAAAAAAGCCATTGCATACACGCAAAACCCGGCCGCGGCGGTGATCCGCCGCGCCGCGCCGCCTCTGAACCGAACAGACACACAAAATACCTATACATAATATAATAAAATCATTTAATTTCTCAGTAATTCCATATTTTCTGTAGGTACCTACTATTTACATAGGATATTTTTATTTTAATTCTATGATGATAAGTAAATAATTATGATTTTTATCTAGATAAATAAATTAAGTATACCTCGTATTTATATGTTAGTGAAGAGAGAAAAAAATAAAAAAAATAAAAAAAATAAAAAATTAATTGCATAAATACCACGTCCGATGCAGAATCATAATAAATCATCGATATTCAAAATTAGATTATTAAAATTCTTTTTTTTTTTTTTTACTTAACATTAATTTGTTGTTTCCTTGCCTGCCTGCGCGAGCGAGCAGGCAGGCGTGCGCTGCGGGGGGGACTGCGGGCTGCGGGCGGCGGGTACGTTACATCTCTCTATAAATATAGGGAACTTAGGCGGTTTTTCGTTCCAAAGACCCGATGTGGAACTGCCGCTGTCGCAATCGAAACGGTCGCCTCCTTACCCAATGTCTTGAATCCCTTGATCTAGACTTGATCGTCCCCATGTGTCCCACGCGATACTCTCCCATCCCCGGCCAAAGCGCTGAGTACCTGGACCTGGCACTGCTACGGAATGTATCTCTACGGATGCAATCCATATCAGTGATGCAGGAACTAGACTCAGACCACCGTCCCGTCATAATGAGGCTCGGCCCTCCTCCCATTGACAGTCCTCTCACCAAGACAGTGGTACAATGGTATAAGCTTGAGAGCGCTCTCAAGAATATCCACTCACCCGCCTTGGAAAAAATCCCAAATGATATTAGCTCCCTAGACGACATCGCAATTGCGGTCGACTCTCTGACTAGTCACGTCCAATCCGCCATCAGCGACTCATCGAAACAGGTGCCAGCGACGAAAGATCGCCGCTGGGACCTGCCAGATGATATCAGACGGCTGATCACCGAGAAGAACGCAGCGACTCGTCGCTTCAGTCTCTATCCCTCCTACCTAAATCGCTTTAGAATGAACTCGCTTCGCCGTAAGGTTAAGCGAGCCATTCAAGAGCACCGAAACTCCTCCTGGGACACACTGCTTTCATCGATCAAACCAGGCCACCTGGCTTACTGGAGCCTGGCTCGATCAATGAAAGCAGATGGAGTCACCATCATGCCCCCTCTCTTACGTCCGAATCATCAAACGCCGGCGTTTGAAGATAAGGACAAAGCTGATGCTCTGGCTGAAAGTCTGGAAGCCCAGTGCTCCCCCAGTCTTGAGCCAGTCGACCCTGTTCACCTCGATACGGTGAATAGTGAAGTCGAACGTTTAGTTACTCTACCCCCCACCGCCACCCTTGATCACTTCAGGGCGGCGGAGGTCGCGGCGATCATTAAAGATCTCAGACCGAAAAAGTCCCCCGGCTCGGACGGCATCAGCAACAGAGTCCTCAAACGGTTCCCTGTCGCCCTCATCTACCTCCTTGTAAGCATCTTCAATGCAGCCATGTCCACCTGCTCTTTCCCTGATGTCTGGAAGGAAGCCAATGTTATTGGAATCCACAAACCGGGCAAACAGGCGAATGAGCCCTCCTCCTACCGTCCTATTAGCCTCCTCAGTGCCCTGGGGAAGATCTACGAGCGACTCCTTCTGAGTCGCCTCTGGTCCCATGTCAACGAACATAAGCTCCTACCCGATGTGCAGTTCGGCTTTCGAGCTCACCACTCCTGTCCCCAACAGGTGCTCCGCATCACGGAGCACATCCTGACCATGTGGCATCACACCTGGCCTGCCAGTACGGGAGCTGTCTTCCTCGACGTGGCGAAAGCCTTCGACAAAGTCTGGCACAACGGCTTGATTTACAAGCTTTCCACCCTTGGTGTGCCAGACAGGCTCGTACTCATCTTACGAGACTACTTGTCGAACCGTAGCTTTCGCTACCGCGTGGAGGGCACCCTCTCCGACCCCCGACCCGTCCGAGCAGGAGTCCCCCAGGGCTCCGTCCTCGCCCCGCTCCTTTTCACGCTCTATACCAGCGATATCCCCCGACACCCGCAAGTCGAACTTGCCCTCTTCGCGGATGATACAGCTCTGTATGCATCCAACTCGAACGCACGTCGAGTTGGCATAAGACTGCAAGCCGCACTAGACACACTAGGTGCCTGGTTCCAGAAATGGCGCATAGAGGTGAATCCGACGAAAAGTGCAGCAGTGTACTTTACGCGGACCTTCTCTAAGCCCAAAACACTTACCCTATTCGGCAAACCCATTCCCTGGGTAAAGTCAGCCAAATACTTAGGGGTGGTACTAGACCGCCGCCTTAGTTTCAAACCCCACATTCGTACCGTAATCAATCGTGCCAAGTTCATACTTAGCCGGTTGAACGCCCTCCTCAGAAAGAAAAGTAAAATGTCCCTTAGAAATAAGGTGACACTTTACAAATCGATCATACGCCCTGTCATGACATACGCCTCTGTGGTATTTGGCCACTCGGCTGATGCCCGCCATCTCCAGATTGTCCAAAACAAGTTTCTGCGTAAAGCCACGGGCTCGCCCTGGTACATGCGCAACAAAGATCTCCATCGCGATCTCAACCTCGAGTCCATCGTCCAATTCATAAAGACTGCTTCCCAGCGTCATTATGAAACGGCCTCAGAACACTCCAATCCTCTTATATCCTCCATACCCGATTATTGTATAGACGACCCTCCCACGAGTTCTCTCCTCCGTAGACCGAGACACGTTCTTGGTGACCCCGTTGACCCACTCACTGACGCTAACCCGGAAGTGACGGCAACAACTCAGCTTCCGCACACTACACACCCGACCAATAACCGACCCCGCCGGACGCGGGGTCGAAGAATTCCCCGTTTCCGCCCTCAGGTGCACTCGTGCACCTAGGCGTTACCTCCCTACCCTCTTGTAGCATCTGGCAACAGCCCAAGCCGAGGTTCGCACCTAAGTGGTGGCCCTTGTGCGTGTTGCCTCAACCTAATTTTTACCGGCGAGGCGCCCTCTGCGCCCGCCAAAAGTCCGGTAACGCTGTCATGGCCATCTGAGGTCAACAGCATAATAGTCCATTCGAAAAAAAAAAAAAAAAAAGTTTTTCGTTCAATCAGTCGTCAATTCGGCAGCAAGCGGCCGAGTGCTTGCGATTTCATTTCTTTCGTAATTTTGTGTTGTGTTTAGTGAACTTTCGCGATGACCGGCCGCGGTAAGGGAGGTAAAGGTCTGGGGAAAGGAGGCGCCAAGCGTCACAGGAAAGTGCTCCGTGATAACATCCAGGGTATCACCAAGCCAGCCATCCGTCGTTTGGCGCGCAGAGGTGGTGTCAAGCGTATCTCCGGTCTGATCTACGAGGAGACTCGTGGTGTTCTTAAGGTGTTCCTTGAGAACGTGATCCGCGACGCTGTCACCTACACAGAGCACGCAAAGAGGAAGACCGTCACCGCGATGGATGTTGTCTACGCCCTGAAGCGCCAGGGACGCACACTGTACGGTTTCGGAGGTTAATTATCACCTCTAGAAGCTGAACTTTCTCATCGCATCGACACTACGAATACCAATGTGTACATTGGTTTAGTTGTGCGTTGCGTGCAACAAAAAAAGGCCCTTTTCAGGGCCGCATATGATTCTATGGTTTTATAAATGATTAAAACTGTTTCATCTTTAGACAAAATAACAACATAAAACTATACTAGGTTATACATACGGTACGGATGATGGAATGTATTACTTATACCTACTTACATATAAGAACGATAGGTATGTAATGCGCTTAAACAACTTCAAGATGCGCATACATATATATAATTAAAAAAAAAAAAAACGACACCCACAATAAATTACCCCTTATCAATCATTCGATTCGAGTGTTAAGTTGTGCTAGGTACTATTATACTTATTAAAAATCTTATTATAGGATATCATATTGGATTGGATTGTTTTGTTACTTGTTTACTTATTATTTGAATTCGTAAGTTTAGTAAATTGACGAATGATTGTTGTTGAAATTCTGCTCTGGATCAAACCCTGTTAAGGTAAGCCGCGCGCGCGCGCACACGCACGCAATATTTAAGAATGACATTATTTTTGCATTATAAAGTACCAAAGAAACTTTGCAAACAGTGTGCATCTTGAAACTTATGTGGCCCTGAAAAGGGCCTTTTTGTTATGTCCGTCTGCTGCGCGAGACCAACTGCAAGCGGGCAATGCCGCGCGCCTGCTGGCCGGCGGACACGACAGAGACTCGTTGTTAACGCGGGACTGGATGATGGGCTTTAGGCGCGTTCGCCTCTAATCCTGCGGGCCAGCTGAATGTCCTTGGGCATGATGGTGACGCGCTTCGCGTGGATCGCGCACAGGTTGGTGTCTTCGAAGAGACCCACCAGGTAAGCCTCACTCGCCTCCTGGAGAGCCATCACAGCGGAACTCTGGAAACGGAGGTCGGTCTTGAAGTCCTGCGCGATCTCACGAACCAGACGCTGGAAGGGGAGCTTGCGGATCAGCAGCTCAGTGCTCTTCTGGTAGCGACGGATCTCACGCAGGGCGACAGTTCCGGGCCTGTAACGATGGGGCTTCTTGACACCTCCGGTCGCGGGGGCACTCTTACGTGCGGCCTTGGTGGCGAGCTGCTTGCGCGGCGCCTTACCACCGGTGGATTTGCGGGCGGTTTGTTTGGTACGAGCCATATCTAATAGCAGCTGACACACGACTCAATAAAAATCAAAACGTACGATATGAGGCGACGACGGCGGCTGCGGGGAGACTGTTTAAAAAATAACAATTTTTTTTTTTTTTTTCGAATGGACTATTATGCTGTTGACCTCAGATGGCCATGACAGCGTTACCGGACTTTTGGCGGGCGCAGAGGGCGCCTCGCCGGTAAAAATTAGGTTGAGGCAACACGCACAAGGGCCACCACTTAGGTGCGAACCTCGGCTTGGGCTGTTGCCAGATGCTACAAGAGGGTAGGGAGGTAACGCCTAGGTGCACGAGTGCACCTGAGGGCGGAAACGGGGAATTCTTCGACCCCGCGTCCGGCGGGGTCGGTTATTGGTCGGGTGTGTAGTGTGCGGAAGCTGAGTTGTTGCCGTCACTTCCGGGTTAGCGTCAGTGAGTGGGTCAACGGGGTCACCAAGAACGTGTCTCGGTCTACGGAGGAGAGAACTCGTGGGAGGGTCTTCTATACAATAATCGGGTATGGAGGATATAAGAGGATTGGAGTGTTCAGAGGCCGTTTCATAATGACGCTGGGAAGCAGTCTTTATGAAGTGGACGATGGACTCGAGGTTGAGATCGCGATGGAGATCTTTGTTGCGCATGTACCAGGGCGAGCCCGTGGCTTTACGCAGAAACTTGTTTTGGACAATCTGGAGATGACGGACGTCAGCCGAGTGGCCAAATACCACAGAGGCGTATGTCATGACAGGGCGTATGATCGATTTGTAAAGTGTCACCTTATTTCTAAGGGACATTTTACTTTTCTTTCTAAGGAGGGCGTTCAACCGGCTAAGTATGAACTTGGCACGATTGATTACGGTACGAATGTGGGGTTTGAAACTAAGGCGGCGGTCTAGTACCACCCCTAAGTATTTGGCTGACTTTACCCAGGGAATGGGTTTGCCGAATAGGGTAAGTGTTTTGGGCTTAGAGAAGGTCCGCGTAAAGTACACTGCTGCACTTTTCGACGGATTCACCTCTATGCGCCATTTCTGGAACCAGGCACCTAGTGTGTCTAGTGCGGCTTGCAGTCTCATGCCAACTCGACGTGCGTTCGAGTTGGATGCATACAGAGCTGTATCATCCGCGAAGAGGGCAAGTTCAACTTGCGGGTGTCGGGGGATATCGCTGGTATAGAGCGTGAAGAGGAGCGGGGCGAGGACGGAGCCCTGGGGGACTCCTGCTCGGACGGGTCGGGGGTCGGAGAGGGTGCCCTCCACGCGGTAGCGAAAGCTACGGTTCGACAAGTAGTCTCGTAAGATGAATACGAGCCTGTCTGGCACACCAAGGTTGGAAAGCTTGTAAATCAAGCCGTTGTGCCAGACTTTGTCGAAAGCTTTCGCCACGTCGAGGAAGACAGCTCCCGTACTGGCAGGCCAGGTGTGATGCCACATGGTCAGGATGTGCTCCGTGATGCGGAGCACCTGTTGGGGACATGAGTGGTGAGCTCGAAAGCCGAACTGCTCATCGGGTAGGAGCTTATGCTCGTTTACATGGGACCAGAGGCGCCTCAGAAGGAGTCGCTCGTAGATCTTCCCCAGGACACTGAGGAGGCTAATAGGACGGTAGGAGGAGGGCTCATTCGCCTGTTTGCCCGGTTTGTGGATTCCAATAACATTGGCTTCCTTCCAGACATCAGGGAAAGAGCAGGTGGACATGGCTGCATTGAAGATGCTTACAAGGAGGTAGATGAGGGCGACAGGGAACCGTTTGAGGACTCTGTTGCTGATGCCGTCCGAGCCGGGGGACTTTTTCGGTCTGAGATCTTTAATGATCGCGGCGACCTCCGCCGCCCTGAAGTGATCAAGGGTGGCGGTGGGGGGTAGGGTAACTAAACGTTCAACTTCACTATTCACCGTATCGAGGTGAACAGGGTCGACTGGCTCAAGACTGGGGGAGCACTGGGCTTCCAGACTTTCAGCCAGAGCATCAGCTTTGTCCTTATCTTCAAACGCCGGCGTTTGATGATTCGGACGTAAGAGAGGAGGCATGATGGTGACTCCATCTGCTTTCATAGATCGAGCCAGGCTCCAGTAAGCCAGGTGGCCTGGTTTGATCGTTGAAAGCAGTGTGTCCCAGGAGGAGTTTCGGTGCTCTTGAATGGCTCGCTTAACCTTACGGCGAATTGAGTTCATTCTAAAGCGATTTAGGTGGGAGGGATAGAGGCTGAAGCGACGAGTCGCCGCGTTCTTCTCAGTGATCAGCCGTCTGATATCATCTGGCAGGTCCCAGCGGCGATCTTTCGTCGCTGGCACCTGTTTCGATGAGTCGCTAATAGCGGATTGGACGTGACTAGTCAGAGAGTCGACCGCAATTGCGATGTCGTCTAGGGAGCTAATATCGTCGGGGATTTTTTCCAAGGCGGGCGAGTGGATATTCTTGAGAGCGCTCTCAAGCTTATACCACTGTACCACTGTCTTGGTGGGAGGACTGTCATTGAGAGGAGAACCGAGCCTCATTATGACGGGACGATGGTCTGAGTCTAGTTCCTGCATCACTGATATGGATTGCATCCGTAGGGATACATTCCGTAGCAGTGCCAGGTCCAAATACTCGGCGCTTTGACCGGGGATGGGAGAGTATCGCGTGGGACACATGGGGACGATCAAGTCTAGGTCAAGGGGTTCAAGACATTGGGTAAGGAGGCGACCGTTTCGATTGCGACAACGGCAGTTCCACATCGGGTCTTTGGAGTTGAAGTCACCAGCCAGAATGACTGAGCTTCCTAGACTAAGGACTGACTCTAAATCGCTTTGAAGAAGCTTTTTATTTGGACTGAGATAGCAGGATGCGATGATGACCGATTGATGACCGGTCATCGCAAGCCTGCAGACTGAGACTTCTAAGTCTTGTAGGGGCGGGGGGTCGAGAGGTATGCAGTGCAGGGACCTCTTGAAGTAAATGGCAGTACCGCCTTTAGGGCCGTACGTTCTGTCATTTCTGACCATGTGATAGTTGGCTATCCTGGGATCTTTGGTGCCTTGCTTCAGGAATGTCTCCTGCACTAGCATGATATCTATTTGGTGATTTACCAAGAAGTGGTGGACGAGTTCTCTCTGGGATTTGAGGCCGTTAGCGTTAAAGAACGCTAACGAGATGAAGCGGGGCTTAAGTCTCGCAGGTTGTACAACCATTATTGAGACTTAAAAGAGAGGGAGTCAAGGAATGCCATGACGTCCTGATGATCGGAGATGTTAAAAAATAACAACGCCATTCCTTCATATATTTATAGCATGCGTGCGGTACCAACCGAGAAGTGACCGGGGGGAGGGGACAATGCATTCCATCTCTCTCTTTTACACACAATACGAATGCGCTCATCTTGCGTCTCACTTTTTCAATTTTAAAAATAAGAAAATTTATATTTTTATTATTATTATTATAATTGATCAAATTAATAATTTTTGAAGTTTTCAAAGGCTACGACCGACGGAAAATATATGATACTACGAATATAAAACTAATAGCTGTTTTTTCGCGGTTTAATTATCTTATTTCATAATTATATGTATAAGCATAACCAGGTTGGTTAACCATGTATACCCATGTGTTGTATAGCAAATCCGCTTCCAAACAAACAAAGATGAAATATTTTTTAGAAATCGGTCCAGTAGTTTCATAGCATATTCGATACAAACAAACAAAAACTTTTCCTCTATAATAAAATAATATTAATTATAGATTATGCGATATAATATAGGTAGGTATTTGTTTTATTATTCATTTCGTTATTCAAAGTTTATTTTAACATGTAGTTAAGGCATATTTCGTCTAACTGCACATGCCATTATTGCTTGCTATATTTTATATTTTACGCATGCATGCATGCATGCATACATACATACATACATACATAAAATACATACATACATACAAAAAGAGATATAATGTATGTCTCTCCTCTCATCATAATCATGCTAAAACTTCCTCTAATTATTATTATTATTATTAATAATCTATCTCAAGAAACAATTCAACATTTTCGTGAATCATGATAATATTTTGTGGCCCTGAAAAGGGCCGTTGTATTGAATTGTGATACACAATCCGCTTGATGTTCAGCATTCAGCGGTAACGAACGCGTCCTCAATGTAGAGATGGAAGACATAGATCATTACTTGGAGCTGGTGTATTTGGTGACGGCTTTTGTGCCCTCGCTCACGGCGTGCTTTGCGAGCTCGCCGGGCAGAAGGAGCCTCACGGACGTTTGCACCTCCCTCGATGTGATGGTGGAGCGTTTGTTGTAGTGAGCGAGGCGAGAGGCTTCCGCGGCGATGCGTTCGAAGATGTCGTTCACGAACGAGTTCATGATGGACATGGCCTTGCTCGAGATACCGGTGTCGGGGTGGACCTGCTTGAGCACCTTGTAGATGTAGATAGCGTAGCTCTCCTTCCTCTTGTGCTTCTTCTTCTTCTTGTCGGTTTTAGAGATGTTCTTCTGGGCTTTGCCGGATTTCTTAGCGGCCTTACCGCTGGTCTTGGGTGGCATGACGAATAATGAGTAACTTTCTAGCTAAAATAATAGCGCGTCTGTTAGCAACGTGGAGTGTTCGCAGAGTGCGTTTAAATTTTTCTGTTTTTCCGTATATATATAGAGACGTACCCTTGCGCTGGTAGTAAGTAGTGGGGCGAGCGATCAATTCGACCCCGCCTCCAGCACCGCACCTCACCTCACCTCACCTCGCTCCGTTTAAACGCAGCGCATCGAGAGAGCAGCATTATTAATAACATCTAGGTACTACATAACATACCCACCTACATAATGTACATTATTATAATTTAAGCCAAAATAATATAACATAATAAATAAAATAAAAAAAACGATTATTTATTATATTTATATAGCTTTACACCTACGGTTTCACTTTTATATACATATTCTATCTATCTATCTATCTATCTATGCTCCCCAAAAATATATATTGATAAATTACCTACCTGCCATGCCATTCCATAATAAGGAAGGTGGCACCTCTCTCTAGATATTATTATAAAGTAGATGATTAATTAAATTAAACTAACAAATTATCAATATATTATTATATCTTTGGTGTCATAATTATAATAATCTTCTTCTCCTGGTTCTATCTAAGAGAGGTAGGTACTTATAGTGTTATACCAACACACCAGAATACATTATCATAAATGTACCTATCGTTGTTACGTTACTTACGCTATTATGATCGCATCGCATGGTATAGGTACATCATTAGTCAAAAAAAGAAACATTTTCATATTTTATGAAGTTTTGAATAATATTGTGGCCCTGAAAAGGGCCGTTTTGTTGTGCACTGCGGGCGAACACTTTACACTGTGTGAGTGTTGCCGCGCCGGCGCCGGCGGCGGAGATGAGAGTCGGAAGATTATTATGCCTTCTTCTCGGTCTTCTTGGGCAGGAGCACCGCCTGGATGTTGGGAAGGACACCTCCCTGAGCAATTGTGACGCCGGACAGGAGCTTGTTCAGCTCCTCGTCGTTCCTGATCGCTAGCTGCAAGTGACGCGGGATTATCCTGGTCTTCTTGTTGTCCCTGGCAGCGTTACCTGCCAACTCTAGAACCTCAGCGGCGAGGTACTCCATCACGGCCGCCAGGTAGACGGGTGCGCCGGCACCTACGCGCTCAGCGTAGTTACCGTGACGCAGCAGACGATGGATACGTCCCACGGGAAACTGTAGTCCTGCACGGTTGGAGCGTGACTTTGCCTTCCCCTTAACTTTACCGCCCTTTCCACGTCCGGACATTGTTATTGATTCGATTTAATTCACACGAACAAGTCAAAATAATAACGAGCGCACTGAGAGCGGCTCTGCGAGTTAATAAAAATTCCGCATCCGAAACGCGTATATATAAATAAGCGTCGAGCGACGCCGCGCACACGATAGTGGGGAGCGAGAATAGAGCGAGAAAGAAAGATGCTCAACAAACAAACAAAGAATGAACATTAAACTATGTTTTTTTGTTTTTTTTTTTGTTTTTGTTTAATTCAATCAATTATTATAATAAATTTATGGATGATTCAACATAAATACATACATACGTACATACATTTACCTCGGTCGGTCCTCGATATAATATATTATTTATTACCTACATTATACATATTTATTGATTTGAAAGTTTAGATTTGACCTGTCTTTCCGCCGCCGCTGAAATTATCCTGGTGATATTTTGCATTAGATGTAGATGTAGTCTCTATGATCAGGATAATGTTGTAAGCTATCTATAATTAATAATCATCAGTGAAGTTTTTGTCGCTCGTCGTCGTCGTAGTTGTCGGCGTCGGTAACGATACCTAGTTATAATGGTAAAAAAAAAAAAAAAAAAAAGGTGAAATTCACAAGTGACGACGAAGAGGTATATACGCACTACGCTTATTCGGTCGGTTCGGGTGTGTTTTAGAGTAGGTAGAGTTATGAATAAATAAAATCTAGTGTAGTGAGCGAAGAACCTGAACTGAACAGTGCAGTTTGCGTTTGTTTGTGTTGTGTTGTTATCAAGATCTCTCAGAAACGGGTGTCTATCTCACCAAATATGAAGGTAAGCGAGTGAAATGAAATAGGTACCAGAAACATGTGTTAGCCCTGAAAAGGGCTTTTTGGTTCGGTGCTATTCTCTGCCTTGCCGCTCTGCGCGCTCGCTGTTGAGAGCGGCGCGCGGGGGCGGCGGCGGACGAACAGACACGCGACGACGCGAGTGAGTAGGATGCGTGGTACTGTACCACACATCCTACTTCTTGGAGGCGGCGGGCTTCTTGCCGGCGGCTGCCTTGGACTTCGGTGTGGTGGCGGCTGCCTTTTTCGGTTTGGGCGCCTTGGGCTTCTTGGTCGGAGGCTTGGCGGTCTTCTTGGCCTTCGGCGCTGCGGCGGACTTTGCCTTTGCGGGAGATGCGGCGGCCTTCTTGGACGCGGCCGCTGCGGGCTTCCTCTTCGCCGCGGCTGCCTTCCTGTCTTTCGGTGCAGCCTTGGCGGCCTTCGATTTGGAGGGAGATGCGGCTGCGGCTGCGGCCGCAGATTTCTTCCTCTTACCGCCGGCGGATGCGGCGCTCGCGGATGCTGCACCCTTCCTGGACTTTGCGGGCGATGATGCTGACGACTCCTTGGCTCCTTTAGCCGCTGCGCCGGATACCTTCTTGCCGGCGGCGTGAGACTTGGCGCCCTTAGAGTCCAACTTGAAGGAGCCAGAGGCGCCGGTTCCCTTAGTCTGGATCAGGGCGCCGGACTCGACGGCGCTCTTCAGGTACTTCCTGATGAAAGGAGCTAGCTTCTCTGCGTCCACGTTGTAAGCGCCCGCGATGTACTTCTTGATCGCCTTCAGGGAGGATCCGCTGCGCTCTTTCAGCTCGCCGATGGCGCTGTTCACCATTTCCGATGTCTTCGGGTGTGTGGGCTTCGCTTTCGGCTTCTTCGCGGCCGCGGAAGACTTGGGCTTCTTCGCGGGTGTTGCTGGGGCTGGTGCCTCGGCTGCTACTGCGGTGTCGGCCATTTCAGTAAGTAAATTAATGGTAATAAGAAGATCTGATTTTGATAATAAATTATCGTAGTTTGTGAATATAATTCTAGTTCAGAATAAAAACGGGCAGAGGGCGACACCGGGGAGCAGGTGAACAGGCTATACCGCATGGAGAACGGCAGTGTCGACAGACAGCTTCTCGTACGAGCGCTTAATATTTTTCACTAACATCATTCTAATTAAAATTGATTTTACACAGATTTGCATACTGTTCGTCACCTATAATATGAATATACGCATTAATTTTGAACTTGATCGTGGCCTGAAGTTATCGTAACACACTATTATTGCGACAATATCGAGATATAAACATTATTACACGGCGGTCGCCACCTACGATAGGTCGGGTCGTGTTTATATTCGATTTTTATATATTTATACGTATAAATTTCAACAATCACTGTCGACAAATAAAACGCAAACATATCAATATCTATTTGTATCATAATTCTATGCCAGTTTTCATTTATTTATATCAAAACATCAACATGTTTTTGAACACACGTAAAACACGATGCACCAATTTAGAGCGAAACACCACCCGAGAACCAACGCAAATGCCTATAATTCTTATAATATCGATGTTACATTACTAAAAAATATATATTATATCGATTCAACAAAACATTTAACTAAAATAAACAACAAAAAAGCCATTGCATACACGCAAAACCCGGCCGCGGCGGTGATCCGCCGCGCCGCGCCGCCTCTGAACCGAACAGACACACAAAATACCTATACATAATATAATAAAATCATTTAATTTCTCAGTAATTCCATATTTTCTGTAGGTACCTACTATTTACATAGGATATTTTTATTTTAATTCTATGATGATAAGTAAATAATTATGATTTTTATCTAGATAAATAAATTAAGTATACCTCGTATTTATATGTTAGTGAAGAGAGAAAAAAATAAAAAAAATAAAAAAAATAAAAAATTAATTGCATAAATACCACGTCCGATGCAGAATCATAATAAATCATCGATATTCAAAATTAGATTATTAAAATTCTTTTTTTTTTTTTTTACTTAACATTAATTTGTTGTTTCCTTGCCTGCCTGCGCGAGCGAGCAGGCAGGCGTGCGCTGCGGGGGGGACTGCGGGCTGCGGGCGGCGGGTACGTTACATCTCTCTATAAATATAGGGAACTTAGGCGGTTTTTCGTTCAATCAGTCGTCAATTCGGCAGCAAGCGGCCGAGTGCTTGCGATTTCATTTCTTTCGTAATTTTGTGTTGTGTTTAGTGAACTTTCGCGATGACCGGCCGCGGTAAGGGAGGTAAAGGTCTGGGGAAAGGAGGCGCCAAGCGTCACAGGAAAGTGCTCCGTGATAACATCCAGGGTATCACCAAGCCAGCCATCCGTCGTTTGGCGCGCAGAGGTGGTGTCAAGCGTATCTCCGGTCTGATCTACGAGGAGACTCGTGGTGTTCTTAAGGTGTTCCTTGAGAACGTGATCCGCGACGCTGTCACCTACACAGAGCACGCAAAGAGGAAGACCGTCACCGCGATGGATGTTGTCTACGCCCTGAAGCGCCAGGGACGCACACTGTACGGTTTCGGAGGTTAATTATCACCTCTAGAAGCTGAACTTTCTCATCGCATCGACACTACGAATACCAATGTGTACATTGGTTTAGTTGTGCGTTGCGTGCAACAAAAAAAGGCCCTTTTCAGGGCCGCATATGATTCTATGGTTTTATAAATGATTAAAACTGTTTCATCTTTAGACAAAATAACAACATAAAACTATACTAGGTTATACATACGGTACGGATGATGGAATGTATTACTTATACCTACTTACATATAAGAACGATAGGTATGTAATGCGCTTAAACAACTTCAAGATGCGCATACATATATATAATTAAAAAAAAAAAAAACGACACCCACAATAAATTACCCCTTATCAATCATTCGATTCGAGTGTTAAGTTGTGCTAGGTACTATTATACTTATTAAAAATCTTATTATAGGATATCATATTGGATTGGATTGTTTTGTTACTTGTTTACTTATTATTTGAATTCGTAAGTTTAGTAAATTGACGAATGATTGTTGTTGAAATTCTGCTCTGGATCAAACCCTGTTAAGGTAAGCCGCGCGCGCGCGCACACGCACGCAATATTTAAGAATGACATTATTTTTGCATTATAAAGTACCAAAGAAACTTTGCAAACAGTGTGCATCTTGAAACTTATGTGGCCCTGAAAAGGGCCTTTTTGTTATGTCCGTCTGCTGCGCGAGACCAACTGCAAGCGGGCAATGCCGCGCGCCTGCTGGCCGGCGGACACGACAGAGACTCGTTGTTAACGCGGGACTGGATGATGGGCTTTAGGCGCGTTCGCCTCTAATCCTGCGGGCCAGCTGAATGTCCTTGGGCATGATGGTGACGCGCTTCGCGTGGATCGCGCACAGGTTGGTGTCTTCGAAGAGACCCACCAGGTAAGCCTCACTCGCCTCCTGGAGAGCCATCACAGCGGAACTCTGGAAACGGAGGTCGGTCTTGAAGTCCTGCGCGATCTCACGAACCAGACGCTGGAAGGGGAGCTTGCGGATCAGCAGCTCAGTGCTCTTCTGGTAGCGACGGATCTCACGCAGGGCGACAGTTCCGGGCCTGTAACGATGGGGCTTCTTGACACCTCCGGTCGCGGGGGCACTCTTACGTGCGGCCTTGGTGGCGAGCTGCTTGCGCGGCGCCTTACCACCGGTGGATTTGCGGGCGGTTTGTTTGGTACGAGCCATATCTAATAGCAGCTGACACACGACTCAATAAAAATCAAAACGTACGATATGAGGCGACGACGGCGGCTGCGGGGAGACTGTTTAAAAAATAACAATTTTTTTTTTTTTTTTCGAATGGACTATTATGCTGTTGACCTCAGATGGCCATGACAGCGTTACCGGACTTTTGGCGGGCGCAGAGGGCGCCTCGCCGGTAAAAATTAGGTTGAGGCAACACGCACAAGGGCCACCACTTAGGTGCGAACCTCGGCTTGGGCTGTTGCCAGATGCTACAAGAGGGTAGGGAGGTAACGCCTAGGTGCACGAGTGCACCTGAGGGCGGAAACGGGGAATTCTTCGACCCCGCGTCCGGCGGGGTCGGTTATTGGTCGGGTGTGTAGTGTGCGGAAGCTGAGTTGTTGCCGTCACTTCCGGGTTAGCGTCAGTGAGTGGGTCAACGGGGTCACCAAGAACGTGTCTAGGTCTACGGAGGAGAGAACTCGTGGGAGGGTCGTCTATACAATAATCGGGTATGGAGGATATAAGAGGATTGGAGTGTTCTGAGGCCGTTTCATAATGACGCTGGGAAGCAGTCTTTATGAAGTGGACGATGGACTCAAGGTTGAGATCGCGATGGAGATCTTTGTTGCGCATGTACCAGGGCGAGCCCGTGGCTTTACGCAGAAACTTGTTTTGGACAATCTGGAGGTGGCGGACATCAGCCGAATGGCCAAATACCACAGAGGCGTATGTCATGACAGGGCGTATGATCGATTTGTAAAGTGTCACCTTATTTCTAAGGGACATTTTACTTTTCTTTCTGAGGAGGGCGTTCAACCGGCTAAGTATGAACTTGGCACGATTGATTACGGTACGAATGTGGGGTTTGAAACTAAGGCGGCGGTCTAGTACCACCCCTAAGTATTTGGCTGACTTTACCCAGGGAATGGGTTTGCCGAATAGGGTAAGTGTTTTGGGCTTAGAGAAGGTCCGCGTAAAGTACACTGCTGCACTTTTCGTCGGATTCACCTCTATGCGCCATTTCTGGAACCAGGCACCTAGTGTGTCTAGAGCGGCTTGGAGTCTTATGCCAACTCGACGTGCGTTCGAGTTGGATGCATACAGAGCTGTATCATCCGCGAAGAGGGCAAGTTCAACTTGCGGGTGTCGGGGGATATCGCTGGTATAGAGCGTGAAAAGGAGCGGGGCGAGGACGGAGCCCTGGGGGACTCCTGCTCGGACGGGTCGGGGGTCGGAGAGGGTGCCCTCCACGCGGTAGCGAAAGCTACGGTTCGACAAGTAGTCTCGTAAGATGAGTACGAGCCTGTCTGGCACACCAAGGGTGGAAAGCTTGTAAATCAAGCCGTTGTGCCAGACTTTGTCGAAGGCTTTCGCCACGTCGAGGAAGACAGCTCCCGTACTGGCAGGCCAGGTGTGATGCCACATGGTCAGGATGTGCTCCGTGATGCGGAGCACCTGTTGGGGACAGGAGTGGTGAGCTCGAAAGCCGAACTGCACATCGGGTAGGAGCTTATGTTCGTTGACATGGGACCAGAGGCGACTCAGAAGGAGTCGCTCGTAGATCTTCCCCAAGGCACTGAGGAGGCTAATAGGACGGTAGGAGGAGGGCTCATTCGCCTGTTTGCCCGGTTTGTGGATTCCAATAACATTGGCTTCCTTCCAGACATCAGGGAAAGAGCAGGTGGACATGGCTGCATTGAAGATGCTTACAAGGAGGTAGATGAGGGCGACAGGGAACCGTTTGAGGACTCTGTTGCTGATGCCGTCCGAGCCGGGGGACTTTTTCGGTCTGAGATCTTTAATGATCGCCGCGACCTCCGCCGCCCTGAAGTGATCAAGGGTGGCGGTGGGGGGTAGGGTAACTAAACGTTCGACTTCACTATTCACCGTATCGAGGTGAACAGGGTCGACTGGCTCAAGACTGGGGGAGCACTGGGCTTCCAGACTTTCAGCCAGAGCATCAGCTTTGTCCTTATCTTCAAACGCCGGCGTTTGATGATTCGGACGTAAGAGAGGAGGCATGATGGTGACTCCATCTGCTTTCATTGATCGAGCCAGGCTCCAGTAAGCCAGGTGGCCTGGTTTGATCGTTGAAAGCAGTGTGTCCCAGGAGGAGTTTCGGTGCTCTTGAATGGCTCGCTTAACCTTACGGCGAAGCGAGTTCATTCTAAAGCGATTTAGGTAGGAGGGATAGAGACTGAAGCGACGAGTCGCTGCGTTCTTCTCGGTGATCAGCCGTCTGATATCATCTGGCAGGTCCCAGCGGCGATCTTTCGTCGCTGGCACCTGTTTCGATGAGTCGCTGATGGCGGATTGGACGTGACTAGTCAGAGAGTCGACCGCAATTGCGATGTCGTCTAGGGAGCTAATATCATCGGGGATTTTTTCCAAGGCGGGTGAGTGGATATTCTTGAGAGCGCTCTCAAGCTTATACCATTGTACCACTGTCTTGGTGAGAGGACTATCAATGGGAGGAGGGCCGAGCCTCATTATGACGGGACGGTGGTCTGAGTCTAGTTCCTGCATCACTGATATGGATTGCATCCGTAGAGATACATTCCGTAGCAGTGCCAGGTCCAGGTACTCAGCGCTTTGGCCGGGGATGGGAGAGTATCGCGTGGGACACATGGGGACGATCAGGTCTAGATCAAGGGATTCAAGACATTGGGTAAGGAGGCGACCGTTTCGATTACGACAACGGCAGTTCCACATCGGGTCTTTGGAGTTGAAGTCACCAGCCAGAATGACTGAGCTTCCGAGACTAAGGACTGACTCTAAATCGCTTTGAAGAAGCTTTTTATTTGGACTGAGATAGCAGGATGCGATGATGACCGATTGATGACCGGTCATCGCAAGCCTGCAGACTGAGACTTCTAAGTCTTGTAGGGGCGGGGGGTCGAGAGGTATGCAGTGCAGGGACCTCTTGAAGTAAATGGCAGTGCCGCCTTTAGGGCCGTACGTTCTGTCATTTCTGACCATGTGATAGTTGGCTATCCTGGAATCTTTGATGCCTTGCTTCAGGAATGTCTCCTGCACTAGCATGATATCTATTTGGTGATTTACCAAGAAGTGGTGGACGAGTTCTCTCTGGGATTTGAGGCCGTTAGCGTTAAAGAACGCTAACGAGATGGAGCGGGGCTTTAGTCTCGCAGGTTGTACAACCATTATTGAGACTTAAAAGAGAGGGAGTCAAGGAATGCCATGACGTCCTGATGATCGGAGATGATCATCAGTTTTTCGATGGCGGTTTCGGCTTTGTTTAGTTTCTGCAGGAGCGCAGACACTTTACCGAAATCTGTGGTTGGGGTGGGCCCAGGCGAACCAGCCTTCGCAGAGGTGAGTGCTGGTTGGGTGGGGCGAGGTAGGGGAGGGGCGGGGCCGCGAGTTGGCTCCTGTGAGCGGGGGAGGGGCGCAGGCCAAGCTTTCGCCTGAGGGGCTAGGCTCGTGTAACTGAGGGGCTTTGCCCATGCTGAGGTAGCAGGGGGGCGGGGAGGGGGGGCCATAGACACCTTGGAGGTTGTCTTGGTATATTGAGGGACCGGGGCGAAG
The DNA here is from genome assembly GCA_943735965.1 of Eupithecia abbreviata. Lineage (NCBI taxonomy): Eukaryota > Metazoa > Arthropoda > Insecta > Lepidoptera > Geometridae > Eupithecia > Eupithecia abbreviata. The sequence continues at coordinate 3,589,405 of OX031003.1, read as the reverse complement.
CGCTCCGGGGCCCTTGAGCGGACCTTGTTGTTTGCTTTGGGCGCCTTTGGGCACCCGCGATAATTCGCGGTGTGTCCCTCAGCGTTGCAGAGCACGCAACTAGGTGGGGTCGGGTCATCGCGGGTGCGCTTGCAGTCAGCGGTGCCGTGGTCACCCAGGCACTTGACGCAGCGCGGACGTGCGTTGCAGTTGCGCGCAGAGTGGCCATGAAGCTGGCATCTGTGGCACTGCCCAGGGGGACCAAATTTGTAGGGGGCCTCTACGGATAGGCCGGAGAGGCGACATAAAGATTTCAGGCCAAAGATAGCCTTTCCTTCCGGAGAAAGGTCGAGAATGACCAGGATAATGTCGAAAGGACGCTTATCCCGGCCGCTGTACATCCGGTGGACTTCCCTGATGGGAAAGCCCTGGGATTGGAGGTCGGACTTTAACATCTCCGAGTTGAACTCCGCGGGTATACCGCGGATAACTACCCGGAGAGATTTTTCGCTCTCGAGGGCATAGGTATGAAAACCTATGTTCTCGGAGCGGAGGAGGGAGGTGAGACGTCGGTGATCGTCCGACGTCTGGAGTTGGAGCTTGATGGACTCCTTGACGGATTGGGCTTTTGTGAAATGAATGCCTTTTAAGGCGAGAAGCTTTTCAACGTTAGGCCATTTGCCTTTTTCGCGGAGAAAGATCGGAGGGGGCGGTCTCTCCTTCTGTACAGAAGGCTGGTCGGACTGGGCCTGAGGGTTCGCGGAAGTCGCGGAGGTAGAGGGGGTAGCGCAGGCCGCGCGGGCCGCGGGGCGGGGGGAGGTCGAGCGACCAATGTTAACGGAGGTGGCTGGCTTTTTAGCCGCCGGGGTGTTGGGTCGAATTTTTTGATTTTTCTTCCGTTTAAGTCCTGGGGTGATGAACCCGTCATCGGAGGAAGACGAAGGAGCGGGAGGGGAAGCGGAGTCCTCGTCAGAGGATTCCGTGGGGTCGGCGTCCGATGGGATCTCGTTCACCTCCATGTCCTCCTCAATAGAGGAGGGCCGGCCCTCCTCGGGAGAGGGGGACAGGTCCATCTCGGGAGAGGAGGGACGTGAAGGGACGGAGACATCGGGGAGGGTGGGCGACTCCGGAGACTCCGGAGAGTCCAGAGTGGCCGGTGACGGGGCAGGGGCGTCGGGAGTCGCGGAGGGCTCCGGTGACGCGGTATCGCGGACAAAGTCGGCAAGGATTTGCGGGTACTGCTTGCAAATTGCGATGAGCAATTCACGCAAATCCTCAGCGTCGAGCTTTGCTATGTCTATCGCAGACATTTTGCAACTGAGGGGGTGGAGGTGGGGGGTGAGATCCCTAAGCCCGGGGGGGACACCCGGGGTGTGTGTGTGTGTACCCTCCCTGTCGGGTTAGACAGGGGGGGGGTGTGTGCCTGCGTGTCCTGCCTAAATGTGTGTCCCTTATGCCACTCTTACGGGGCGAAAGGGGTGTGTGACTACCTAGCGCTACCTGGGGTCGGCGAGGGTGCTCCCCCAAGGCCGGTGGTTCCAGGCCCAGCCGGATTCTACTTTACTTTGAAGAAGTAAAGTAGGCGCTCCGGGTCCACGCCCAACCAAGTTCGTTGTCACGGTTACGTATCCCTTGGTTGACCACTAAGGTGGATTTCAAAACGATTAGAAAGTCACCAGAAACAAGATAGAGGAGCCGCTTTGAAAAAAGCAAGAACCTCGGGAGGTGCGCCGCTCTGAAAAGAGCGGAACGCAAACGTTAGTGGTAAGTCTAAGAAACACAGTTCTGACAAGAACTGATAAGCGAAATACCCAGAGAAACAAATGGTAGTTCTGAGAAGAACTGATTTGGTTGTTCCTTTGTCTCGTAAACGAAACAAAGGAAACAGCGCGCAGGTGCACGACCGCAAGCAGTCGGGCAGGACGGACAGAGCTACGGGGGCTCTGGGAACGGACGTGCGACTCGCGCGAGCGCGAGCGACGGAATCTTGTGAACGAAAAACCGCCTAAGTTCCCTATATTTATAGAGAGATGTAACGTACCCGCCGCCCGCAGCCCGCAGTCCCCCCCGCAGCGCACGCCTGCCTGCTCGCTCGCGCAGGCAGGCAAGGAAACAACAAATTAATGTTAAGTAAAAAAAAAAAAAAAGAATTTTAATAATCTAATTTTGAATATCGATGATTTATTATGATTCTGCATCGGACGTGGTATTTATGCAATTAATTTTTTATTTTTTTTATTTTTTTCTCTCTTCACTAACATATAAATACGAGGTATACTTAATTTATTTATCTAGATAAAAATCATAATTATTTACTTATCATCATAGAATTAAAATAAAAATATCCTATGTAAATAGTAGGTACCTACAGAAAATATGGAATTACTGAGAAATTAAATGATTTTATTATATTATGTATAGGTATTTTGTGTGTCTGTTCGGTTCAGAGGCGGCGCGGCGCGGCGGATCACCGCCGCGGCCGGGTTTTGCGTGTATGCAATGGCTTTTTTGTTGTTTATTTTAGTTAAATGTTTTGTTGAATCGATATAATATATATTTTTTAGTAATGTAACATCGATATTATAAGAATTATAGGCATTTGCGTTGGTTCTCGGGTGGTGTTTCGCTCTAAATTGGTGCATCGTGTTTTACGTGTGTTCAAAAACATGTTGATGTTTTGATATAAATAAATGAAAACTGGCATAGAATTATGATACAAATAGATATTGATATGTTTGCGTTTTATTTGTCGACAGTGATTGTTGAAATTTATACGTATAAATATATAAAAATCGAATATAAACACGACCCGACCTATCGTAGGTGGCGACCGCCGTGTAATAATGTTTATATCTCGATATTGTCGCAATAATAGTGTGTTACGATAACTTCAGGCCACGATCAAGTTCAAAATTAATGCGTATATTCATATTATAGGTGACGAACAGTATGCAAATCTGTGTAAAATCAATTTTAATTAGAATGATGTTAGTGAAAAATATTAAGCGCTCGTACGAGAAGCTGTCTGTCGACACTGCCGTTCTCCATGCGGTATAGCCTGTTCACCTGCTCCCCGGTGTCGCCCTCTGCCCGTTTTTATTCTGAACTAGAATTATATTCACAAACTACGATAATTTATTATCAAAATCAGATCTTCTTATTACCATTAATTTACTTACTGAAATGGCCGACACCGCAGTAGCAGCCGAGGCACCAGCCCCAGCAACACCCGCGAAGAAGCCCAAGTCTTCCGCGGCCGCGAAGAAGCCGAAAGCGAAGCCCACACACCCGAAGACATCGGAAATGGTGAACAGCGCCATCGGCGAGCTGAAAGAGCGCAGCGGATCCTCCCTGAAGGCGATCAAGAAGTACATCGCGGGCGCTTACAACGTGGACGCAGAGAAGCTAGCTCCTTTCATCAGGAAGTACCTGAAGAGCGCCGTCGAGTCCGGCGCCCTGATCCAGACTAAGGGAACCGGCGCCTCTGGCTCCTTCAAGTTGGACTCTAAGGGCGCCAAGTCTCACGCCGCCGGCAAGAAGGTATCCGGCGCAGCGGCTAAAGGAGCCAAGGAGTCGTCAGCATCATCGCCCGCAAAGTCCAGGAAGGGTGCAGCATCCGCGAGCGCCGCATCCGCCGGCGGTAAGAGGAAGAAATCTGCGGCCGCAGCCGCAGCCGCATCTCCCTCCAAATCGAAGGCCGCCAAGGCTGCACCGAAAGACAGGAAGGCAGCCGCGGCGAAGAGGAAGCCCGCAGCGGCCGCGTCCAAGAAGGCCGCCGCATCTCCCGCAAAGGCAAAGTCCGCCGCAGCGCCGAAGGCCAAGAAGACCGCCAAGCCTCCGACCAAGAAGCCCAAGGCGCCCAAACCGAAAAAGGCAGCCGCCACCACACCGAAGTCCAAGGCAGCCGCCGGCAAGAAGCCCGCCGCCTCCAAGAAGTAGGATGTGTGGTACAGTACCACGCATCCTACTCACTCGCGTCGTCGCGTGTCTGTTCGTCCGCCGCCGCCCCCGCGCGCCGCTCTCAACAGCGAGCGCGCAGAGCGGCAAGGCAGAGAATAGCACCGAACCAAAAAGCCCTTTTCAGGGCTAACACATGTTTCTGGTACCTATTTCATTTCACTCGCTTACCTTCATATTTGGTGAGATAGACACCCGTTTCTGAGAGATCTTGATAACAACACAACACAAACAAACGCAAACTGCACTGTTCAGTTCAGGTTCTTCGCTCACTACACTAGATTTTATTTATTCATAACTCTACCTACTCTAAAACACACCCGAACCGACCGAATAAGCGTAGTGCGTATATACCTCTTCGTCGTCACTTGTGAATTTCACCTTTTTTTTTTTTTTTTTTTTACCATTATAACTAGGTATCGTTACCGACGCCGACAACTACGACGACGACGAGCGACAAAAACTTCACTGATGATTATTAATTATAGATAGCTTACAACATTATCCTGATCATAGAGACTACATCTACATCTAATGCAAAATATCACCAGGATAATTTCAGCGGCGGCGGAAAGACAGGTCAAATCTAAACTTTCAAATCAATAAATATGTATAATGTAGGTAATAAATAATATATTATATCGAGGACCGACCGAGGTAAATGTATGTACGTATGTATGTATTTATGTTGAATCATCCATAAATTTATTATAATAATTGATTGAATTAAACAAAAACAAAAAAAAAAACAAAAAAACATAGTTTAATGTTCATTCTTTGTTTGTTTGTTGAGCATCTTTCTTTCTCGCTCTATTCTCGCTCCCCACTATCGTGTGCGCGGCGTCGCTCGACGCTTATTTATATATACGCGTTTCGGATGCGGAATTTTTATTAACTCGCAGAGCCGCTCTCAGTGCGCTCGTTATTATTTTGACTTGTTCGTGTGAATTAAATCGAATCAATAACAATGTCCGGACGTGGAAAGGGCGGTAAAGTTAAGGGGAAGGCAAAGTCACGCTCCAACCGTGCAGGACTACAGTTTCCCGTGGGACGTATCCATCGTCTGCTGCGTCACGGTAACTACGCTGAGCGCGTAGGTGCCGGCGCACCCGTCTACCTGGCGGCCGTGATGGAGTACCTCGCCGCTGAGGTTCTAGAGTTGGCAGGTAACGCTGCCAGGGACAACAAGAAGACCAGGATAATCCCGCGTCACTTGCAGCTAGCGATCAGGAACGACGAGGAGCTGAACAAGCTCCTGTCCGGCGTCACAATTGCTCAGGGAGGTGTCCTTCCCAACATCCAGGCGGTGCTCCTGCCCAAGAAGACCGAGAAGAAGGCATAATAATCTTCCGACTCTCATCTCCGCCGCCGGCGCCGGCGCGGCAACACTCACACAGTGTAAAGTGTTCGCCCGCAGTGCACAACAAAACGGCCCTTTTCAGGGCCACAATATTATTCAAAACTTCATAAAATATGAAAATGTTTCTTTTTTTGACTAATGATGTACCTATACCATGCGATGCGATCATAATAGCGTAAGTAACGTAACAACGATAGGTACATTTATGATAATGTATTCTGGTGTGTTGGTATAACACTATAAGTACCTACCTCTCTTAGATAGAACCAGGAGAAGAAGATTATTATAATTATGACACCAAAGATATAATAATATATTGATAATTTGTTAGTTTAATTTAATTAATCATCTACTTTATAATAATATCTAGAGAGAGGTGCCACCTTCCTTATTATGGAATGGCATGGCAGGTAGGTAATTTATCAATATATATTTTTGGGGAGCATAGATAGATAGATAGATAGATAGAATATGTATATAAAAGTGAAACCGTAGGTGTAAAGCTATATAAATATAATAAATAATCGTTTTTTTTATTTTATTTATTATGTTATATTATTTTGGCTTAAATTATAATAATGTACATTATGTAGGTGGGTATGTTATGTAGTACCTAGATGTTATTAATAATGCTGCTCTCTCGATGCGCTGCGTTTAAACGGAGCGAGGTGAGGTGAGGTGAGGTGCGGTGCTGGAGGCGGGGTCGAATTGATCGCTCGCCCCACTACTTACTACCAGCGCAAGGGTACGTCTCTATATATATACGGAAAAACAGAAAAATTTAAACGCACTCTGCGAACACTCCACGTTGCTAACAGACGCGCTATTATTTTAGCTAGAAAGTTACTCATTATTCGTCATGCCACCCAAGACCAGCGGTAAGGCCGCTAAGAAATCCGGCAAAGCCCAGAAGAACATCTCTAAAACCGACAAGAAGAAGAAGAAGCACAAGAGGAAGGAGAGCTACGCTATCTACATCTACAAGGTGCTCAAGCAGGTCCACCCCGACACCGGTATCTCGAGCAAGGCCATGTCCATCATGAACTCGTTCGTGAACGACATCTTCGAACGCATCGCCGCGGAAGCCTCTCGCCTCGCTCACTACAACAAACGCTCCACCATCACATCGAGGGAGGTGCAAACGTCCGTGAGGCTCCTTCTGCCCGGCGAGCTCGCAAAGCACGCCGTGAGCGAGGGCACAAAAGCCGTCACCAAATACACCAGCTCCAAGTAATGATCTATGTCTTCCATCTCTACATTGAGGACGCGTTCGTTACCGCTGAATGCTGAACATCAAGCGGATTGTGTATCACAATTCAATACAACGGCCCTTTTCAGGGCCACAAAATATTATCATGATTCACGAAAATGTTGAATTGTTTCTTGAGATAGATTATTAATAATAATAATAATAATTAGAGGAAGTTTTAGCATGATTATGATGAGAGGAGAGACATACATTATATCTCTTTTTGTATGTATGTATGTATTTTATGTATGTATGTATGTATGTATGCATGCATGCATGCATGCGTAAAATATAAAATATAGCAAGCAATAATGGCATGTGCAGTTAGACGAAATATGCCTTAACTACATGTTAAAATAAACTTTGAATAACGAAATGAATAATAAAACAAATACCTACCTATATTATATCGCATAATCTATAATTAATATTATTTTATTATAGAGGAAAAGTTTTTGTTTGTTTGTATCGAATATGCTATGAAACTACTGGACCGATTTCTAAAAAATATTTCATCTTTGTTTGTTTGGAAGCGGATTTGCTATACAACACATGGGTATACATGGTTAACCAACCTGGTTATGCTTATACATATAATTATGAAATAAGATAATTAAACCGCGAAAAAACAGCTATTAGTTTTATATTCGTAGTATCATATATTTTCCGTCGGTCGTAGCCTTTGAAAACTTCAAAAATTATTAATTTGATCAATTATAATAATAATAATAAAAATATAAATTTTCTTATTTTTAAAATTGAAAAAGTGAGACGCAAGATGAGCGCATTCGTATTGTGTGTAAAAGAGAGAGATGGAATGCATTGTCCCCTCCCCCCGGTCACTTCTCGGTTGGTACCGCACGCATGCTATAAATATATGAAGGAATGGCGTTGTTATTTTTTGGAGTGCTTTGCTCGCGCGCGTACGGACCACCCGCTTAACCGCTCCAAAGTCGCGCTCAGTAAATCGCCGCGATTTAGTGCAAATCGTCGCCGATTACGCCCGTAGCTCCGCGCTACGGAGGGGAAAACTCGCGCCCGCGAAACACCGGGAAGATCGGCATGCTAGTGCCGATCTATCCATAGGTCACGCGCCGAATGGACCCCAAGAAGACCCCCACCGCGGGGTCTTCTAAAACCCCGCTTCAGGAGAAGCCGCCACCACCGCCATCATCGTCATCATCGGAGGATGAAGACGAAGTAGGCAGTGGAATCCGGAAGGGGATGAGGACCCCCCTCACCCCCTCTCGCCGGGAGAACGAGATACCGCCAAATACCTTCGAGGCATTGTCTCCGAAGGGGCTTTACGAGCGTGATTTAATCACACTCGCCCGGCTTATGCAAGTCGGGGCCCTGTCGGAGGGAATGCTTAGATGGATGGCCATGTATCTCCGCCTCAAAGAAGCCGAAGTCGAGGGCACCGAGCTGTCCTTAGAAGACAAGACGGCGCTGGAATTCGCAAGGAATGCGATCATCACCCTGCCGCCAGCCACCCACATCAAGAGAACGGTCGACCTACGCCAGCCGCCTGAAGCCAGTGAGCCAAGGAAGCGGGAACGCTCCAGATCGCTCTCCGCGAGTCCGCGGAAGACGACGAGGACGACCAGCCCCCTACAACCGCTCTTCGTTGAAGGTAAGGCTAAACCGCCCGCCGTAGCTTCCACCAGCAGCACGGGACCCCCCCTGCCTCAGCGGCCAAGCTTTGCACAAGCTGCAAAACAGGCCCAGCTCCCGCTTCCGCCAAGTAGGGCGGCCCCGCCTCCTTCCAGGGCGGCCGCGCCCCCTTCCACCAGGGCGGCCGCGCCCCCTTCCGCCAGGGCGGCCGCGCCCCCTGCCGCCCGACAAGCCCCGCCCACTGCGAAAGCCGGCGTGAACCGTAACGCTCCACCTGCCCCAGACAGTGAGGTAAGAGACCCCACAAAATTCTCGGGACCTAAGTACCCGCCGCTAGTTGTGGAAAAGTTGGAGAATTGGTCGCTCCACTTCCGCAAACTGGCGGCAAAACTAGGCCGAGCACCCAACGGACGCCCATACGGACAGGGGATCCGTTTCAACCCCGAGGACGAGACGGAGTACCGGCTGATCCAGTCATACCTGACGGAGCTGGAGAAGGAGCAGACCATCAGTTGGTTCTCCTACTCACTGCCGGCAGAGAGAAGTCTGAAAGTGGCGATCAGAGGCCTCCCATCCGAAACAGATGTGGACGAAATAAACGCAGCCCTGGAGGAGAAAGGCTTCTCCCCGGAGTATATAAAAAATATCAAGGGGAGGCAAGGAAGACCTGGAAGCGTTTTCTTCGTCTCATTTAAGAAGACCCCGAACCTGATTCCTTCGATATATGAGGTAACGGAGATACTTATGATGCCGGGCATAATTATTGAGGCGTGGCGGGGGAAGAAAGGACCGTCGCAGTGCCACAGATGCCAGAAGTTCCGACACAGCTCCCACAATTGTCACCGGGAGCAGGCGTGCGTGCGCTGTGGAGAGCCGCACAGGGCGAACGAATGTCCACGACCTAGGGAGGAGCCGGCCACCTGCGCAAACTGCGGCGGGTCACACCCGGCAAACTTCCAATCATGCCCGGTCTTCAGAAAGGAGACCCGAAACAAGAGAGCAGGTACTCTCGCTGAAACCACAAGCGTTCCCCGAAGAGGGCGGAAAGGCACGGCACCAGTCGCACCCGCCATCATCGAGGAGACGGCGGTATCCTCGCTGATGGCGCCGGCCAATCTTCCAGGACAGGCGAATTCCCGGAAGAAGAAGAGGCCAAAGAAGCCACCAACGGCACCTGAGCCGAGAAAGGACGCAACCGCAGATAGGAGAAACTCTCTCGGCCAGACCATTGGTGTGCTGAAGAGCATCCTGGAAGCGGTGCAATCCGGGACTGATGCCGAAACGGCGACCCTAATGGGTCTGATGAAGATCCTTAACAATGGTTCTTAGGGTCGCCTACTGGAATGCCCAAACGCTCACGGGGAAGGGAAAACAACTGGCCCTCTTCCTCCGTGAGCAAAAAATCGATATAATGTTGGTCAGTGAGACGCACCTGAAGACCGGGTCAAACTTCAAGGTCCCGAACTACACCATATACAGGAAGGACGAAGTCAGCGAGACAGGGACAGCGTACAGGGGGTTGGCAGTGGTGGTTCATCGAAGGATAATTCACCAGCTCATCCCGGTAATAGAATACCGCTCGTTCCAAGCACTGGGTGTGCTGGTGAACGTCGCCGGTGAAGATCTGAGGATATTCTCGATCTACAAGCCGCCTAACGAAAAGCTCATAACAACAGACATGAGAGCACTGTTAGAGTCGAGAACTCCCAGAACTCCCACAATCGTAGCCGGCGACCTAAACTCCAAGCACACACTCTGGAACTCCAGTAGGGTATGCACGAACGGGCGCATCCTCTACCAGGACTCGATGGACCACCACTACGAAGTCATAGGACCAGACACGTGGACCCATTATACCGGGGACGGAAAGGGGGACGTCCTCGATATAGTCGTCCACAAGGGTCTGAAGGCGACGCCGGAGCTCAGCGTGATGAACGACCTGCCGTCAGACCACAGACCGGTACTCCTGACGCTCGCAGACACGCCAAGCAGAGCAAACCCGCTTCCACCACGACGGATAATCTGTTGGGAGACCTTCCAGAGAGAGGCACAGGAGAGGACTATCAACAGACCCATCGAAACCGCCGAAGACGTGGAATGGGCCACGGAAGAAATCACCCAAGCCATCCAGGACTCCCTTAACACAGCATCGCACACCTCCACGACGACGAGGAGGGTAGACCCCCTCCCGGCGTGGATACGGGACCTCATCCGCGACAAAAGGGAGAAGAGGAAGCTTTGGCAGGAGACCGGATGCCCGAGAGTCAAGAGACAAGTGAACGCGCTATCGCAGCGCGTGAAGACTGCTCTTGACGACCATGCCACCGAAGGATGGGACAAGCACATCGACGCCATCACTGACAGCATCCCGTCAGTGCACCGACTATGCCGGCAGCTGGCTAGCGAGCAGAAGCCCATCCAACCACTAGAGGGTGACGATGGAAACCTAAGGTTCCGGGCTACGGACAGAGCTGAGATCCTGGCGGACAGCCTGGAGAAACAGTTCTCCCCAAACCCAACCACAGATGCGGAACACACGGAGCTCGTGGAGAGTCACGTGAGTGCCTACCTATCATCCGACGCACCAACCGAAGAAGAGGCCATCTTCATTCAACCCGGGAAGGTGAAGAGGATGATACAGCGGCTGCCCAGAAGAAAAGCCCCCGGACTGGACAACGTCACAAATGAGACCCTTAAGCACCTACCGCCGAAGCTCGTGGTGTCTCTCACACGGCTTTACAACGGCATATTCCGAAGCGGCCATTTCCCGACGAAATGGAAAGTCGGAAAGGTGGTGATGATCCCGAAACCCGGAAAAGATGCCAGGAAACCCGAAAGCTACCGACCGATCACGCTGTTGAGCACGATGTCAAAGCTGTACGAAAAGATCGTGCTCCAGCACTTGAAGCCGCACATAACGCCAAGGGAGGAACAATTCGGGTTCCGAGCCGGGCACTCCACCACCTTACAGATCACCAGAATCGTGAATGAAATGGTCACCAGCCACAACAAAAAGGAGTATGTCGTTGCAATCATGCTGGACATGGAGAAGGCATTCGACAGAGTATGGCACGAGGGTCTGCTCTACAAACTGTCCCAGTCCGGTGCCCCAAAGAAGCTGATCATGATCGTTGACAGCTTCCTACGGAAACGGAGCTTCAAGGTTGCAGTCGAACACGAGCTGTCGCCGGAGAAACCGGTGAAAGCCGGTGTGCCGCAAGGAAGCTGCCTCTCGCCAGTATGCTACGCCTGGTACACCGATGACATCCCTGTCATCGGGCAGGCAAAGCTCGCACTCTACGCAGACGATGCAGCCTACTACGCATCATCATACCGGCCAGAATACGCCGTGAAGCGACTGCAACCCACATTAGACGCCCTCCCACAATGGCTCCAAAAATGGAGGCTCTCCGTGAATGTGGCTAAGACCCAGGCCATCATCACGGGAAGAACGACGCTGCCAACCCCCCTGAAGCTGATGGAGAAGGACATCCCGTGGCAACCAGATGTAAAATACCTGGGTGTCACCATCGACCGCCGCCTCAGCTTCAAGAAGCACGTCGATCAAGTGATAGGGAAGGCGAGAGGTGCGAGAAGCAAGCTCCTACCGATCCTACAGTCACGCCTGCCGCTTCGGACGAAGCTACTTATCTACAAGACCTACCTCAGATCACGGCTTACCTACGCGGCTCCAGCGTGGTACCCGTGTCTGAGTGTAGTAAACAGAAACCGTCTCCAAGCGCAGGAGAACATCACACTCCGTGGGATCGTGGGAGCACCGCGATACGTCCGCAACGCCACCATCCACAGAGACCTCCAGATAGAAGTCATAGGCGACTTTATAACCCGGCTTCTCTCTAATATGTTTGGAAAAGCAGACGCTTCCGATTACCGGCATATTAGAGAGATAGCCCCGCAGCACGCCAGACCACCGGACCGCCCAGGAATAAGACGGTACAAGCCATACGCAAGGGAGCTCCAAAACAAGGAAGACGATAAGAACGACACCAATGACACCAATAACACTACAAATTCAACACCAACACCGGTGGCCGCTGCTTCGGTCGCTGATCGGTTCGCTGGGCCTTCCCCTCGGGGATCTCACCTGGCAGGGCTAGATCGCACTGAGGCAACAGGCGGCTCCGGTGACGGTGTTTGAATATGTACAAGTGCCAATTAAAACCCAACAGACCCACCCATAGTAATGGGTGGAGACGCGCCAGGGCCAGGGGGCATAGCCCCGATACCCTATCCCCGCCCCCTCACAAGGGGTGAGAAGAAGAAGAAGCTGTTGTTATTTTTTAAACAGTCTCCCCGCAGCCGCCGTCGTCGCCTCATATCGTACGTTTTGATTTTTATTGAGTCGTGTGTCAGCTGCTATTAGATATGGCTCGTACCAAACAAACCGCCCGCAAATCCACCGGTGGTAAGGCGCCGCGCAAGCAGCTCGCCACCAAGGCCGCACGTAAGAGTGCCCCCGCGACCGGAGGTGTCAAGAAGCCCCATCGTTACAGGCCCGGAACTGTCGCCCTGCGTGAGATCCGTCGCTACCAGAAGAGCACTGAGCTGCTGATCCGCAAGCTCCCCTTCCAGCGTCTGGTTCGTGAGATCGCGCAGGACTTCAAGACCGACCTCCGTTTCCAGAGTTCCGCTGTGATGGCTCTCCAGGAGGCGAGTGAGGCTTACCTGGTGGGTCTCTTCGAAGACACCAACCTGTGCGCGATCCACGCGAAGCGCGTCACCATCATGCCCAAGGACATTCAGCTGGCCCGCAGGATTAGAGGCGAACGCGCCTAAAGCCCATCATCCAGTCCCGCGTTAACAACGAGTCTCTGTCGTGTCCGCCGGCCAGCAGGCGCGCGGCATTGCCCGCTTGCAGTTGGTCTCGCGCAGCAGACGGACATAACAAAAAGGCCCTTTTCAGGGCCACATAAGTTTCAAGATGCACACTGTTTGCAAAGTTTCTTTGGTACTTTATAATGCAAAAATAATGTCATTCTTAAATATTGCGTGCGTGTGCGCGCGCGCGCGGCTTACCTTAACAGGGTTTGATCCAGAGCAGAATTTCAACAACAATCATTCGTCAATTTACTAAACTTACGAATTCAAATAATAAGTAAACAAGTAACAAAACAATCCAATCCAATATGATATCCTATAATAAGATTTTTAATAAGTATAATAGTACCTAGCACAACTTAACACTCGAATCGAATGATTGATAAGGGGTAATTTATTGTGGGTGTCGTTTTTTTTTTTTTTAATTATATATATGTATGCGCATCTTGAAGTTGTTTAAGCGCATTACATACCTATCGTTCTTATATGTAAGTAGGTATAAGTAATACATTCCATCATCCGTACCGTATGTATAACCTAGTATAGTTTTATGTTGTTATTTTGTCTAAAGATGAAACAGTTTTAATCATTTATAAAACCATAGAATCATATGCGGCCCTGAAAAGGGCCTTTTTTTGTTGCACGCAACGCACAACTAAACCAATGTACACATTGGTATTCGTAGTGTCGATGCGATGAGAAAGTTCAGCTTCTAGAGGTGATAATTAACCTCCGAAACCGTACAGTGTGCGTCCCTGGCGCTTCAGGGCGTAGACAACATCCATCGCGGTGACGGTCTTCCTCTTTGCGTGCTCTGTGTAGGTGACAGCGTCGCGGATCACGTTCTCAAGGAACACCTTAAGAACACCACGAGTCTCCTCGTAGATCAGACCGGAGATACGCTTGACACCACCTCTGCGCGCCAAACGACGGATGGCTGGCTTGGTGATACCCTGGATGTTATCACGGAGCACTTTCCTGTGACGCTTGGCGCCTCCTTTCCCCAGACCTTTACCTCCCTTACCGCGGCCGGTCATCGCGAAAGTTCACTAAACACAACACAAAATTACGAAAGAAATGAAATCGCAAGCACTCGGCCGCTTGCTGCCGAATTGACGACTGATTGAACGAAAAACCGCCTAAGTTCCCTATATTTATAGAGAGATGTAACGTACCCGCCGCCCGCAGCCCGCAGTCCCCCCCGCAGCGCACGCCTGCCTGCTCGCTCGCGCAGGCAGGCAAGGAAACAACAAATTAATGTTAAGTAAAAAAAAAAAAAAAGAATTTTAATAATCTAATTTTGAATATCGATGATTTATTATGATTCTGCATCGGACGTGGTATTTATGCAATTAATTTTTTATTTTTTTTATTTTTTTTATTTTTTTCTCTCTTCACTAACATATAAATACGAGGTATACTTAATTTATTTATCTAGATAAAAATCATAATTATTTACTTATCATCATAGAATTAAAATAAAAATATCCTATGTAAATAGTAGGTACCTACAGAAAATATGGAATTACTGAGAAATTAAATGATTTTATTATATTATGTATAGGTATTTTGTGTGTCTGTTCGGTTCAGAGGCGGCGCGGCGCGGCGGATCACCGCCGCGGCCGGGTTTTGCGTGTATGCAATGGCTTTTTTGTTGTTTATTTTAGTTAAATGTTTTGTTGAATCGATATAATATATATTTTTTAGTAATGTAACATCGATATTATAAGAATTATAGGCATTTGCGTTGGTTCTCGGGTGGTGTTTCGCTCTAAATTGGTGCATCGTGTTTTACGTGTGTTCAAAAACATGTTGATGTTTTGATATAAATAAATGAAAACTGGCATAGAATTATGATACAAATAGATATTGATATGTTTGCGTTTTATTTGTCGACAGTGATTGTTGAAATTTATACGTATAAATATATAAAAATCGAATATAAACACGACCCGACCTATCGTAGGTGGCGACCGCCGTGTAATAATGTTTATATCTCGATATTGTCGCAATAATAGTGTGTTACGATAACTTCAGGCCACGATCAAGTTCAAAATTAATGCGTATATTCATATTATAGGTGACGAACAGTATGCAAATCTGTGTAAAATCAATTTTAATTAGAATGATGTTAGTGAAAAATATTAAGCGCTCGTACGAGAAGCTGTCTGTCGACACTGCCGTTCTCCATGCGGTATAGCCTGTTCACCTGCTCCCCGGTGTCGCCCTCTGCCCGTTTTTATTCTGAACTAGAATTATATTCACAAACTACGATAATTTATTATCAAAATCAGATCTTCTTATTACCATTAATTTACTTACTGAAATGGCCGACACCGCAGTAGCAGCCGAGGCACCAGCCCCAGCAACACCCGCGAAGAAGCCCAAGTCTTCCGCGGCCGCGAAGAAGCCGAAAGCGAAGCCCACACACCCGAAGACATCGGAAATGGTGAACAGCGCCATCGGCGAGCTGAAAGAGCGCAGCGGATCCTCCCTGAAGGCGATCAAGAAGTACATCGCGGGCGCTTACAACGTGGACGCAGAGAAGCTAGCTCCTTTCATCAGGAAGTACCTGAAGAGCGCCGTCGAGTCCGGCGCCCTGATCCAGACTAAGGGAACCGGCGCCTCTGGCTCCTTCAAGTTGGACTCTAAGGGCGCCAAGTCTCACGCCGCCGGCAAGAAGGTATCCGGCGCAGCGGCTAAAGGAGCCAAGGAGTCGTCAGCATCATCGCCCGCAAAGTCCAGGAAGGGTGCAGCATCCGCGAGCGCCGCATCCGCCGGCGGTAAGAGGAAGAAATCTGCGGCCGCAGCCGCAGCCGCATCTCCCTCCAAATCGAAGGCCGCCAAGGCTGCACCGAAAGACAGGAAGGCAGCCGCGGCGAAGAGGAAGCCCGCAGCGGCCGCGTCCAAGAAGGCCGCCGCATCTCCCGCAAAGGCAAAGTCCGCCGCAGCGCCGAAGGCCAAGAAGACCGCCAAGCCTCCGACCAAGAAGCCCAAGGCGCCCAAACCGAAAAAGGCAGCCGCCACCACACCGAAGTCCAAGGCAGCCGCCGGCAAGAAGCCCGCCGCCTCCAAGAAGTAGGATGTGTGGTACAGTACCACGCATCCTACTCACTCGCGTCGTCGCGTGTCTGTTCGTCCGCCGCCGCCCCCGCGCGCCGCTCTCAACAGCGAGCGCGCAGAGCGGCAAGGCAGAGAATAGCACCGAACCAAAAAGCCCTTTTCAGGGCTAACACATGTTTCTGGTACCTATTTCATTTCACTCGCTTACCTTCATATTTGGTGAGATAGACACCCGTTTCTGAGAGATCTTGATAACAACACAACACAAACAAACGCAAACTGCACTGTTCAGTTCAGGTTCTTCGCTCACTACACTAGATTTTATTTATTCATAACTCTACCTACTCTAAAACACACCCGAACCGACCGAATAAGCGTAGTGCGTATATACCTCTTCGTCGTCACTTGTGAATTTCACCTTTTTTTTTTTTTTTTTTTTACCATTATAACTAGGTATCGTTACCGACGCCGACAACTACGACGACGACGAGCGACAAAAACTTCACTGATGATTATTAATTATAGATAGCTTACAACATTATCCTGATCATAGAGACTACATCTACATCTAATGCAAAATATCACCAGGATAATTTCAGCGGCGGCGGAAAGACAGGTCAAATCTAAACTTTCAAATCAATAAATATGTATAATGTAGGTAATAAATAATATATTATATCGAGGACCGACCGAGGTAAATGTATGTACGTATGTATGTATTTATGTTGAATCATCCATAAATTTATTATAATAATTGATTGAATTAAACAAAAACAAAAAAAAAAACAAAAAAACATAGTTTAATGTTCATTCTTTGTTTGTTTGTTGAGCATCTTTCTTTCTCGCTCTATTCTCGCTCCCCACTATCGTGTGCGCGGCGTCGCTCGACGCTTATTTATATATACGCGTTTCGGATGCGGAATTTTTATTAACTCGCAGAGCCGCTCTCAGTGCGCTCGTTATTATTTTGACTTGTTCGTGTGAATTAAATCGAATCAATAACAATGTCCGGACGTGGAAAGGGCGGTAAAGTTAAGGGGAAGGCAAAGTCACGCTCCAACCGTGCAGGACTACAGTTTCCCGTGGGACGTATCCATCGTCTGCTGCGTCACGGTAACTACGCTGAGCGCGTAGGTGCCGGCGCACCCGTCTACCTGGCGGCCGTGATGGAGTACCTCGCCGCTGAGGTTCTAGAGTTGGCAGGTAACGCTGCCAGGGACAACAAGAAGACCAGGATAATCCCGCGTCACTTGCAGCTAGCGATCAGGAACGACGAGGAGCTGAACAAGCTCCTGTCCGGCGTCACAATTGCTCAGGGAGGTGTCCTTCCCAACATCCAGGCGGTGCTCCTGCCCAAGAAGACCGAGAAGAAGGCATAATAATCTTCCGACTCTCATCTCCGCCGCCGGCGCCGGCGCGGCAACACTCACACAGTGTAAAGTGTTCGCCCGCAGTGCACAACAAAACGGCCCTTTTCAGGGCCACAATATTATTCAAAACTTCATAAAATATGAAAATGTTTCTTTTTTTGACTAATGATGTACCTATACCATGCGATGCGATCATAATAGCGTAAGTAACGTAACAACGATAGGTACATTTATGATAATGTATTCTGGTGTGTTGGTATAACACTATAAGTACCTACCTCTCTTAGATAGAACCAGGAGAAGAAGATTATTATAATTATGACACCAAAGATATAATAATATATTGATAATTTGTTAGTTTAATTTAATTAATCATCTACTTTATAATAATATCTAGAGAGAGGTGCCACCTTCCTTATTATGGAATGGCATGGCAGGTAGGTAATTTATCAATATATATTTTTGGGGAGCATAGATAGATAGATAGATAGATAGAATATGTATATAAAAGTGAAACCGTAGGTGTAAAGCTATATAAATATAATAAATAATCGTTTTTTTTATTTTATTTATTATGTTATATTATTTTGGCTTAAATTATAATAATGTACATTATGTAGGTGGGTATGTTATGTAGTACCTAGATGTTATTAATAATGCTGCTCTCTCGATGCGCTGCGTTTAAACGGAGCGAGGTGAGGTGAGGTGAGGTGCGGTGCTGGAGGCGGGGTCGAATTGATCGCTCGCCCCACTACTTACTACCAGCGCAAGGGTACGTCTCTATATATATACGGAAAAACAGAAAAATTTAAACGCACTCTGCGAACACTCCACGTTGCTAACAGACGCGCTATTATTTTAGCTAGAAAGTTACTCATTATTCGTCATGCCACCCAAGACCAGCGGTAAGGCCGCTAAGAAATCCGGCAAAGCCCAGAAGAACATCTCTAAAACCGACAAGAAGAAGAAGAAGCACAAGAGGAAGGAGAGCTACGCTATCTACATCTACAAGGTGCTCAAGCAGGTCCACCCCGACACCGGTATCTCGAGCAAGGCCATGTCCATCATGAACTCGTTCGTGAACGACATCTTCGAACGCATCGCCGCGGAAGCCTCTCGCCTCGCTCACTACAACAAACGCTCCACCATCACATCGAGGGAGGTGCAAACGTCCGTGAGGCTCCTTCTGCCCGGCGAGCTCGCAAAGCACGCCGTGAGCGAGGGCACAAAAGCCGTCACCAAATACACCAGCTCCAAGTAATGATCTATGTCTTCCATCTCTACATTGAGGACGCGTTCGTTACCGCTGAATGCTGAACATCAAGCGGATTGTGTATCACAATTCAATACAACGGCCCTTTTCAGGGCCACAAAATATTATCATGATTCACGAAAATGTTGAATTGTTTCTTGAGATAGATTATTAATAATAATAATAATAATTAGAGGAAGTTTTAGCATGATTATGATGAGAGGAGAGACATACATTATATCTCTTTTTGTATGTATGTATGTATTTTATGTATGTATGTATGTATGTATGCATGCATGCATGCATGCGTAAAATATAAAATATAGCAAGCAATAATGGCATGTGCAGTTAGACGAAATATGCCTTAACTACATGTTAAAATAAACTTTGAATAACGAAATGAATAATAAAACAAATACCTACCTATATTATATCGCATAATCTATAATTAATATTATTTTATTATAGAGGAAAAGTTTTTGTTTGTTTGTATCGAATATGCTATGAAACTACTGGACCGATTTCTAAAAAATATTTCATCTTTGTTTGTTTGGAAGCGGATTTGCTATACAACACATGGGTATACATGGTTAACCAACCTGGTTATGCTTATACATATAATTATGAAATAAGATAATTAAACCGCGAAAAAACAGCTATTAGTTTTATATTCGTAGTATCATATATTTTCCGTCGGTCGTAGCCTTTGAAAACTTCAAAAATTATTAATTTGATCAATTATAATAATAATAATAAAAATATAAATTTTCTTATTTTTAAAATTGAAAAAGTGAGACGCAAGATGAGCGCATTCGTATTGTGTGTAAAAGAGAGAGATGGAATGCATTGTCCCCTCCCCCCGGTCACTTCTCGGTTGGTACCGCACGCATGCTATAAATATATGAAGGAATGGCGTTGTTATTTTTTAGGAGTGCTTTGCTCGCGCGCGTACGGACCACCCGCTTAACCGCTCCAAAGTCGCGCTCAGTAAATCGCCGCGATTTAGTGCAAATCGTCGCCGATTACGCCCGTAGCTCCGCGCTACGGAGGGGAAAACTCGCGCCCGCGAAACACCGGGAAGATCGGCATGCTAGTGCCGATCTATCCATAGGTCACGCGCCGAATGGACCCCAAGAAGACCCCCACCGCGGGGTCTTCTAAAACCCCGCTTCAGGAGAAGCCGCCTCCACCGCCATCATCGTCATCATCGGAGGATGAAGACGAAGTAGGCAGTGGAATCCGGAAGGGGATGAGGACCCCCCTCACCCCCTCTCGCCGGGAGAACGAGATACCGCCAAATACCTTCGAGGCATTGTCTCCGAAGGGGCTTTACGAGCGTGATTTAATCACACTCGCCCGGCTTATGCAAGTCGGGGCCCTGTCGGAGGGAATGCTTAGATGGATGGCCATGTATCTCCGCCTCAAAGAAGCCGAAGTCGAGGGCACCGAGCTGTCCTTAGAAGACAAGACGGCGCTGGAATTCGCAAGGAATGCGATCATCACCCTGCCGCCAGCCACCCACATCAAGAGAACGGTCGACCTACGCCAGCCGCCTGAAGCCAGTGAGCCAAGGAAGCGGGAACGCTCCAGATCGCTCTCCGCGAGTCCGCGGAAGACGACGAGGACGACCAGCCCCCTACAACCGCTCTTCGTTGAAGGTAAGGCTAAACCGCCCGCCGTAGCTTCCACCAGCAGCACGGGACCCCCCCTGCCTCAGCGGCCAAGCTTTGCACAAGCTGCAAAACAGGCCCAGCTCCCGCTTCCGCCAAGTAGGGCGGCCCCGCCTCCTTCCAGGGCGGCCGCGCCCCCTTCCACCAGGGCGGCCGCGCCCCCTTCCGCCAGGGCGGCCGCGCCCCCTGCCGCCCGACAAGCCCCGCCCACTGCGAAAGCCGGCGTGAACTGTAACGCTCCACCTGCCCCAGACAGTGAGGTAAGAGACCCCACAAAATTCTCGGGACCTAAGTACCCGCCGCTAGTTGTGGAAAAGTTGGAGAATTGGTCGCTCCACTTCCGCAAACTGGCGGCAAAACTAGGCCGAGCACCCAACGGACGCCCATACGGACAGGGGATCCGTTTCAACCCCGAGGACGAGACGGAGTACCGGCTGATCCAGTCATACCTGACGGAGCTGGAGAAGGAGCAGACCATCAGTTGGTTCTCCTACTCACTGCCGGCAGAGAGAAGTCTGAAAGTGGCGATCAGAGGCCTCCCATCCGAAACAGATGTGGACGAAATAAACGCAGCCCTGGAGGAGAAAGGCTTCTCCCCGGAGTATATAAAAAATATCAAGGGGAGGCAAGGAAGACCTGGAAGCGTTTTCTTCGTCTCGTTTAAGAAGACCCCGAACCTGATTCCTTCGATATATGAGGTAACGGAGATACTTATGATGCCGGGCATAATTATTGAGGCGTGGCGGGGGAAGAAAGGTCCGTCGCAGTGCCACAGATGCCAGAAGTTCCGACACAGCTCCCACAATTGTCACCGGGAGCAGGCGTGCGTGCGCTGTGGAGAGCCGCACAGGGCGAACGAATGTCCACGACCTAGGGAGGAGCCGGCCACCTGCGCAAACTGCGGCGGGTCACACCCGGCAAACTTCCAATCATGCCCGGTCTTCAGAAAGGAGACCCGAAACAAGAGAGCAGGTACTCTCGCTGAAACCACAAGCGTTCCCCGAAGAGGGCGGAAAGGCACGGCACCAGTCGCACCCGCCATCATCGAGGAGACGGCGGTATCCTCGCTGATGGCGCCGGCCAATCTTCCAGGACAGGCGAATTCCCGGAAGAAGAAGAGGCCAAAGAAGCCACCAACGGCACCTGAGCCGAGAAAGGACGCAACCGCAGATAGGAGAAACTCTCTCGGCCAGACCATTGGTGTGCTGAAGAGCATCCTGGAAGCGGTGCAATCCGGGACTGATGCCGAAACGGCGACCCTAATGGGTCTGATGAAGATCCTTAACAATGGTTCTTAGGGTCGCCTACTGGAATGCCCAAACGCTCACGGGGAAGGGAAAACAACTGGCCCTCTTCCTCCGTGAGCAAAAAATCGATATAATGTTGGTCAGTGAGACGCACCTGAAGACCGGGTCAAACTTCAAGGTCCCGAACTACACCATATACAGGAAGGACGAAGTCAGCGAGACAGGGACAGCGTACAGGGGGTTGGCAGTGGTGGTTCATCGAAGGATAATTCACCAGCTCATCCCGGTAATAGAATACCGCTCGTTCCAAGCACTGGGTGTGCTGGTGAACGTCGCCGGTGAAGATCTGAGGATATTCTCGATCTACAAGCCGCCTAACGAAAAGCTCATAACAACAGACATGAGAGCACTGTTAGAGTCGAGAACTCCCACAATCGTAGCCGGCGACCTAAACTCCAAGCACACACTCTGGAACTCCAGTAGGGTATGCACGAACGGGCGCATCCTCTACCAGGACTCGATGGACCACCACTACGAAGTCATAGGACCAGACACGTGGACCCATTATACCGGGGACGGAAAGGGGGACGTCCTCGATATAGTCGTCCACAAGGGTCTGAAGGCGACGCCGGAGCTCAGCGTGATGAACGACCTGCCGTCAGACCACAGACCGGTACTCCTGACGCTCGCAGACACGCCAAGCAGAGCAAACCCGCTTCCACCACGACGGATAATCTGTTGGGAGACCTTCCAGAGAGAGGCACAGGAGAGGACTATCAACAGACCCATCGAAACCGCCGAAGACGTGGAATGGGCCACGGAAGAAATCACCCAAGCCATCCAGGACTCCCTTAACACAGCATCGCACACCTCCACGACGACGAGGAGGGTAGACCCCCTCCCGGCGTGGATACGGGACCTCATCCGCGACAAAAGGGAGAAGAGGAAGCTTTGGCAGGAGACCGGATGCCCGAGAGTCAAGAGACAAGTGAACGCGCTATCGCAGCGCGTGAAGACTGCTCTTGACGACCATGCCACCGAAGGATGGGACAAGCACATCGACGCCATCACTGACAGCATCCCGTCAGTGCACCGACTATGCCGGCAGCTGGCTAGCGAGCAGAAGCCCATCCAACCACTAGAGGGTGACGATGGAAACCTAAGGTTCCGGGCTACGGACAGAGCTGAGATCCTGGCGGACAGCCTGGAGAAACAGTTCTCCCCAAACCCAACCACAGATGCGGAACACACGGAGCTCGTGGAGAGTCACGTGAGTGCCTACCTATCATCCGACGCACCAACCGAAGAAGAGGCCATCTTCATTCAACCCGGGAAGGTGAAGAGGATGATACAGCGGCTGCCCAGAAGAAAAGCTCCCGGACTGGACAACGTCACAAATGAGACCCTTAAGCACCTACCGCCGAAGCTCGTGGTGTCTCTCACACGGCTTTACAACGGCATATTCCGAAGCGGCCATTTCCCGACGAAATGGAAAGTCGGAAAGGTGGTGATGATCCCGAAACCCGGAAAAGATGCCAGGAAACCCGAAAGCTACCGACCGATCACGCTGTTGAGCACGATGTCAAAGCTGTACGAAAAGATCGTGCTCCAGCACTTGAAGCCGCACATAACGCCAAGGGAGGAACAATTCGGGTTCCGAGCCGGGCACTCCACCACCTTACAGATCACCAGAATCGTGAATGAAATGGTCACCAGCCACAACAAAAAGGAGTATGTCGTTGCAATCATGCTGGACATGGAGAAGGCATTCGACAGAGTATGGCACGAGGGTCTGCTCTACAAACTGTCCCAGTCCGGTGCCCCAAAGAAGCTGATCATGATCGTTGACAGCTTCCTACGGAAACGGAGCTTCAAGGTTGCAGTCGAACACGAGCTGTCGCCGGAGAAACCGGTGAAAGCCGGTGTGCCGCAAGGAAGCTGCCTCTCGCCAGTATGCTACGCCTGGTACACCGATGACATCCCTGTCATCGGGCAGGCAAAGCTCGCACTCTACGCAGACGATGCAGCCTACTACGCATCATCATACCGGCCAGAATACGCCGTGAAGCGACTGCAACCCACATTAGACGCCCTCCCAGAATGGCTCCAAAAATGGAGGCTCTCCGTGAATGTGGCTAAGACCCAGGCCATCATCACGGGAAGAACGACGCTGCCAACCCCCCTGAAGCTGATGGAGAAGGACATCCCGTGGCAACCAGATGTAAAATACCTGGGTGTCACCATCGACCGCCGCCTCAGCTTCAAGAAGCACGTCGATCAAGTGATAGGGAAGGCGAGAGGTGCGAGAAGCAAGCTCCTACCGATCCTACAGTCACGCCTGCCGCTTCGGACGAAGCTACTTATCTACAAGACCTACCTCAGATCACGGCTTACCTACGCGGCTCCAGCGTGGTACCCGTGTCTGAGTGTAGTAAACAGAAACCGTCTCCAAGCGCAGGAGAACATCACACTCCGTAGGATCGTGGGAGCACCGCGATACGTCCGCAACGCCACCATCCACAGAGACCTCCAGATAGAAGTCATAGGCGACTTTATAACCCGGCTTCTCTCTAATATGTTTGGAAAAGCAGACGCTTCCGATTACCGGCATATTAGAGAGATAGCCCCGCAGCACGCCAGACCACCGGACCGCCCAGGAATAAGACGGTACAAGCCATACGCAAGGGAGCTCCAAAACAAGGAAGACGATAAGAACGACACCAATGACACCAATAACACTACAAATTCAACACCAACACCGGTGGCCGCTGCTTCGGTCGCTGATCGGTTCGCTGGGCCTTCCCCTCGGGGATCTCACCTGGCAGGGCTAGATCGCACTGAGGCAACAGGCGGCTCCGGTGACGGTGTTTGAATATGTACAAGTGCCAATTAAAACCCAACAGACCCACCCATAGTAATGGGTGGAGACGCGCCAGGGCCAGGGGGCATAGCCCCGATACCCTATCCCCGCCCCCTCACAAGGGGTGAGAAGAAGAAGAAGCATGTTGTTGTTATTTTTTAAACAGTCTCCCCGCAGCCGCCGTCGTCGCCTCATATCGTACGTTTTGATTTTTATTGAGTCGTGTGTCAGCTGCTATTAGATATGGCTCGTACCAAACAAACCGCCCGCAAATCCACCGGTGGTAAGGCGCCGCGCAAGCAGCTCGCCACCAAGGCCGCACGTAAGAGTGCCCCCGCGACCGGAGGTGTCAAGAAGCCCCATCGTTACAGGCCCGGAACTGTCGCCCTGCGTGAGATCCGTCGCTACCAGAAGAGCACTGAGCTGCTGATCCGCAAGCTCCCCTTCCAGCGTCTGGTTCGTGAGATCGCGCAGGACTTCAAGACCGACCTCCGTTTCCAGAGTTCCGCTGTGATGGCTCTCCAGGAGGCGAGTGAGGCTTACCTGGTGGGTCTCTTCGAAGACACCAACCTGTGCGCGATCCACGCGAAGCGCGTCACCATCATGCCCAAGGACATTCAGCTGGCCCGCAGGATTAGAGGCGAACGCGCCTAAAGCCCATCATCCAGTCCCGCGTTAACAACGAGTCTCTGTCGTGTCCGCCGGCCAGCAGGCGCGCGGCATTGCCCGCTTGCAGTTGGTCTCGCGCAGCAGACGGACATAACAAAAAGGCCCTTTTCAGGGCCACATAAGTTTCAAGATGCACACTGTTTGCAAAGTTTCTTTGGTACTTTATAATGCAAAAATAATGTCATTCTTAAATATTGCGTGCGTGTGCGCGCGCGCGCGGCTTACCTTAACAGGGTTTGATCCAGAGCAGAATTTCAACAACAATCATTCGTCAATTTACTAAACTTACGAATTCAAATAATAAGTAAACAAGTAACAAAACAATCCAATCCAATATGATATCCTATAATAAGATTTTTAATAAGTATAATAGTACCTAGCACAACTTAACACTCGAATCGAATGATTGATAAGGGGTAATTTATTGTGGGTGTCGTTTTTTTTTTTTTTAATTATATATATGTATGCGCATCTTGAAGTTGTTTAAGCGCATTACATACCTATCGTTCTTATATGTAAGTAGGTATAAGTAATACATTCCATCATCCGTACCGTATGTATAACCTAGTATAGTTTTATGTTGTTATTTTGTCTAAAGATGAAACAGTTTTAATCATTTATAAAACCATAGAATCATATGCGGCCCTGAAAAGGGCCTTTTTTTGTTGCACGCAACGCACAACTAAACCAATGTACACATTGGTATTCGTAGTGTCGATGCGATGAGAAAGTTCAGCTTCTAGAGGTGATAATTAACCTCCGAAACCGTACAGTGTGCGTCCCTGGCGCTTCAGGGCGTAGACAACATCCATCGCGGTGACGGTCTTCCTCTTTGCGTGCTCTGTGTAGGTGACAGCGTCGCGGATCACGTTCTCAAGGAACACCTTAAGAACACCACGAGTCTCCTCGTAGATCAGACCGGAGATACGCTTGACACCACCTCTGCGCGCCAAACGACGGATGGCTGGCTTGGTGATACCCTGGATGTTATCACGGAGCACTTTCCTGTGACGCTTGGCGCCTCCTTTCCCCAGACCTTTACCTCCCTTACCGCGGCCGGTCATCGCGAAAGTTCACTAAACACAACACAAAATTACGAAAGAAATGAAATCGCAAGCACTCGGCCGCTTGCTGCCGAATTGACGACTGATTGAACGAAAAACCGCCTAAGTTCCCTATATTTATAGAGAGATGTAACGTACCCGCCGCCCGCAGCCCGC